>JALMGJ010000011.1:35145000-35745000 GCA_023362775.1 Charina bottae
CCTTTTTAACTAATAAGACTTTATTGCTGAGACTTACTCCTCAAAGAATAATACACCAACACTCCTCTTATTATGCCAGAGGTGTAAGTTACAACCCAATTTTTTCAGTTAACTCCTTGTGTTTTACTGCAGCAAGGGGCTTTGTTAGAAAATCAGTGATCATGTCTTTTGAGTCACAATACTTTAACACGATTTCACCTTTGGCTATTAAATCCTTGACAAGATAGCATCATATGTCAATATTCTTAGTTCTGTTCCTACAACCCTCAGACTGAGCCATATGAATACAAGCCTGATTATCTTCAAAAACAGTTACGGGCTGGTGCAATTCCATGCCTGTATCTTTTAACAGTTGTTTAAACCATACACTCTCATTACAAATTTGTGCTAGGCTATAAAAGTCTGCTTCTGCTGTAGAAAGAGCAACAAGTTTCTGTTTCTTAGAATGCCAGACAATTGTTGAGCCAGCATATTGGATTACAGCTCCAGAAGTTGACTTACAGTAATTGGGGTCTGCTCCCCAGTCTGAATCAGCATATGCTTTTAATTCTCCTGTCCCAGAAGCAGAAAGCCTCAGACAGTAATCCTGTGTTCCTTGCAAATATCTAAACAGTCTTTTCAATGGTGCTTTCCCAGCAGATTTAGGCTTTTCTACCTGTCTGCTTAAAATTCAAACAGCATTAGAAATATCTGGGTGAGAATGATTTGCAATGTACAGTAAACTTAGAATTGCAGATCTAAACCCATATGCCAAAGTTAACTCAGTTTCTCCCATCTCCTTCTGGAATTCAGGAAGCATAGGGGATAAGATTGATTTACATTCCTGCATATTAAACTCCTCTAGGAGTCTCTTGATCTTATTACTTTGGCTCACCAGGAAACTACCATCTTTTTCTCTGTATATTTCCAAGCCTAAGTAATTTGTCACTATGCCAAGATTCTTTAACATAAAATTGTTCTTCATGTACGTTTCAAAATCATGTCACTTTTTGTCTGATGAAGTAAGTAACAGTAAATTATCAACATACAAACACAAATACACAAAACTTTGTCTTTCTTAACATAAACACATGGATCTGCTTTTCCTTTTTCAAAACCAAAACTTTGCAGTGCTTCATCTAATGTTAGGTTCCAGAAGCAAGCTGCTTGTTTCAAACCATAAATTGTTTTTTTGTAGTTCACACACCAAATTTTTACCTTGCTCAAAACCAGGTGCTTGTTGCATGTATAATTTCTGGTCTAATTCAACATACAAAAATGCAGTTTGAATATCATAATGATGAACTGACATCCCTTTTAGTGCAGCAACCTTCAGCAACAATCTGATTGATTCACCCTTTGTAACAGGTGCAAAGGTTTTGTCAAGGTCTAATTGTTTTCTTTGAGAAAATAATTTAGCAACTAACCTTGCTTTGTATTTTTGAATTTTCCCACTAGCATCCTTTTTTAATTTGAAGACCAATCTACAACCCACATAACATTAACATTAACATTAATTGGGATGTACATTAACTAATTTCCAAGTTTTATTTTTTTCAAGGAATTTAATTCCTGTTCCATTGCATCATACCAGCATTTTGCAATCTCAGGTGGCATATCGTTTATTTACTATAAAGATTCTGGTTCAGAGTAAACATGGAGGGCTTTAACCATATCCACCTCAAAACATTTATGACGAATTTCTTTTCTGCAGTGGCACCTATCCTTTGGAATATTCTGCCCCCGGAGGTGAGGCAGGCCCCGTTGCTCCTGTCCTTCCAGAAAAATTTAAAGACCTGGTTTTGCCACCTCGTGTGGGATGGGAATGGGAATAGTTCCTCTTGGGGATGGCTGGTGCCATACAGCCCTTTTAAAATAACATCTATCGCCTATTGGATTTTATATTTAATTTATTAGTATTGTAACGTTTAGAATTGTATTTTTATATTGTAATTATATTTATAAATTTTAAGTGTTGTATTGTAATCCACCCAGAGTCCCCTTTGGGGGAGATGGTGTGGTGATACAACTTGAAAAATAAATAAATAAAATTACTTTATTACTCTTCTGCAATCTGCAAGGTATTACAGGGCTAATATTCTGTCTTCCATCACTTTCCTGAGTAGCATCTGTCTCATCAGACAGATTTTCCACTTGCTCCTCTTGTTTAAGGATCTCATTTGGAGAAAAATCTTGTGAAATGTTATCAGCAAGTTCTTGCCTTTGCGCTGGTTTCAAATGAACTTGCAAACTGGAATTTAATTTTTCCCAGTTTTGTTCTGCAAATGAAGCACTCTTGCTTATAATTAATCACCTAATATGAACCTATAGCTTCTATGGCTTTGTTCATACCCAACAAAAGTTGCTTTCTTTGTTTGGAAGCTCCTTTTTCTCTGCTGTTTCAGCACATGAACCCATGCTGCACTGACAGAAACTCTGAGATGGTTTACTTTTGGTTTCACACCATAAAACAAATGAAATGGAATGTCCTCAATCACACAATTAAACAATCTGTTCTGAACATAACAGGGAGTTGATACTGCTTCACCCCCAACACTTAAAAGGTAATTTTACATCTTTAAGCAAACACATCATAGCTTCTTGAAGCATTCTACCTTTCCTTTCAGTAACTCCATTTTGCTGAGGAGTGTAAGGGTTAGAAAGAATTTGTTCTATCCCCTTCTCTGCTAGGAATTTTCTAAGTGTTAGAAAGAAATTCCTCTCCATGATCACATTGTAGGGCAGACACAGGTTTTGGAAATTTTCCATTTGCCCATGTTACAAAACTTTTAAATTGATCAAATGCCTCATCTTTATGTTTGAACAGATAGATAAGTGTATATATTGAAAAATCATCAATTATGGTCATTATGAATCTTGCTTGTCCCAAACTTGGAGCAAAAGGACCAATAATTTCAGAATGAACAACTTCAAGAGGTCTAGTTGTAACTATGTGCTTATTCACAGGAGCCTTCTGTATTTTACATTCCTTGCAAACTACACAGTCTAGATATTTATCACAAGGTTTCAATTTCAGGTCAGCACATAGCTGTGGCATTTGTGCTATGTATCTGAAATTTGCATGATCAAGTCTTCTGTTCATCAAGGGTATGCACTAATCATGAATTGGGATGTTGCCAATTACAGCTTTTGCAGCTTGTCTTTAGCATTCTGTACTATGTACAATGGAAGAACTATGGACAGAAGTTCTCAACATTGTTCAGGAGGTGGCAACAAAAAACGTCCCAAAGAAAAAGAAAACCAAGAAGGCAAGATGGCTGTCTGCTGAGACACTGGAAGTAGCCCAAGAAAGAAGGAAAGCAAAAGGCAACAGTGATAGGGGAAGATATGCCCAATTAAATGCAAATTTCCAGAGGTTAGCCAGAAGAGATAAGGAATTATTTTTAAACAAGCAATGTGCGGAAGTGGAAGAAGACAATAGAATAGTGGGCTGCTAACTTACCTGGCTTCTGCGGCGAGAGCTGAAGACCTGGGTTTAGAGCAGGGACCGGTCAGCACGGCAAGGGATGGGCGGGGCTTCACCTGGTGCATGGCCTCCTCTTCCGGGTTCCCCTGCGACACACCTGGGCCCTTGCCGCAACACAGAAATGTGTTGCGACACACAGTTTGGAAAGCTCTGCTCTATCTTTTCTATACTTTCTATTTTTGTATTTTTATTTTATTTATTTATGTTTCGACTTCTATCAACGCACCATCTCCCACAAGGGGACTCTGGGCAGTTTACAAACATAGAGATTAAAATTCCGTTATAAAAACACATAAAAATACAATATACAATTAATTATTATTATAAATTAAGTAGAAAATCCAAGAAGGCAGACCATGATCTTTAAAAGGGCTCTATGGCACCAGCCATCCCCACGAGGAACTATTCCTGTTCCCATCCCACACGAGGCGGCAAAACCACATCTTTAGGTTCTTCCGGAAGGACAGGAGCAATGGGGCCTGCCTCACCTCCGGGGGCAGGTTGTTCCAAAGGGCAGGCACCACTGCGGAAAAGGCCCACCTTCTGGACCCCGCCAAACGAAACTCCCTTACCGACGGGGTCCGGAGCATGCCCTCTCTACATAATCGAGTGGGACGGTTTGAAGTTATGGGGATGAGGCGGTCCCTCAGATACCCTGGTCCCATGCCATGTAGGGCTTTAAAGGTCAAATCCAATACCTTGAATTGCACCCGGAAGCATACCGGCACCCAATGCAGCTGGCGCAGCAGAGGTGTCACATGGGCCGATCTAGGGGCACCAATAACTGCGTGCGCAGCCGCATTCTGGACCAGTTGTAGCTTCCGGATACTCTTCAAGGGTAGCCCCATGTAAAGCGCATTGCAGTAGTCTATGTGGGAGATGACCAGGGCATGAGTGACTGTACGGAGGGACTCCTGTTCCAGGAAATGGTGTAACTGGCGCACAACACGAAGTTGCACAAAGCCCCTTCTGGCCACGACTACCACCTGCTCCTCGAGCAGGAGTCGTGAGTCCAGAAGGATCCCCAGATTCCGCACTGATTCTGAACGGGGAAGTGCAACCCCATTCAGAACCAAAGATGATAATTTCCCAGATCCAGAAGAACCATCAATCCACAGCCACTCCGTCTTACCAGGGTTCAGCTGAAGCCTGTTGTTCCCCATCCAGACCCCCACAGCCTCCAGGCACTGAGAAAGGGCGGCCACTGCATCACTTACTTCACCTGGGATGGAGATGTACAACTGTGAATCATCAGCATACTGATGATATCTCATCCCATGGTGACGGATGATCTCACCCAGCGGTTTCATATAGATATTAAATAGGAGAGGTGAGAGAACCGAACCCTGCGGCACCCCACAAACGAGGGGGCGAGAGTTGGATCTCTCATCTCCTATTACTACTGATTGGGACCGGCCCCCGAGGAAGGAAGTGAACCAACGCAGAACTACACCAGCCACCCCCAACTCCTCGAGCCGTCCCAAAAGAATACCATGGTCGATGGTATCGAAAGCCGCTGAGAGATCAAGGAGAGCCAGGATGGACACACTCCCTCCATCCCGCCCTCGCCAGAGATCATCCGTAAGCGCAACCAATGCAGTTTCCACCCCATATCCCGGCCTGAAACCCGACTGAAAGGGGTCCAGATAATCTGTTTCATCCAGAATCCTCTGGAGCTGCAGTGCCACCACCTTCTCAACCACCTTCCCCAAAAAGGGGAGGTGGGAGACAGGACGAAAGTTGTCCAATACGGTAGGGTCCAGCGACGGCTTCTTGAGGAAGTATTGAGTATTTTAACTATACTTTGAAAAACAATGAAGTTCTTTATAAAAAACAAATTACTTTTTAATCTTTCCAGTCTAGTTTAAACCTGTCTGGTTTCATAGTGACCTTCCATTCAAATACTAGTGAATTCTGACCCCTGCTTAGCTTTTTTTGAGATCAGCCAAATTTGGTCTAGATGCTGCCACCTGCTGTGTTCAGCCACAGAATATTTTCTGTTTGAAAAAAGGAATTATTACTGTCTCTGCTGCACACCAAAATTTGTCAATATATTCCTTTTTGTGGCTTCTGAATGAGGCCATGAAAGTGTGGAGGGAAAACATCCTCATAAAGAGACCAGGATAAGTTGCATTATATATTTGCTTTTAGAGGATAGATTTCAATCCTATTAATTTTCCTACTAATTTTTGCTAAAAATACAGAGGCTAGTCTCAATAGTGGGAGGGCAAATGAAGACTGCATTGATTGTTATATGGTCAAAGTCCCATGTGACATGGAAATCCTTTGTTGATAATCGAGAGACTGTATTGAAAACAAATAGCAACATGCACGTTCCATCCTCCATCTGGAGACACATATAAGACTCTTGGAGTTTTTTTTTACTTCTGAGATTGATAAACTCCTGGAAATGAAGCCTCTGAAGGCCTTTATGAATTAAGTATGCCTTATGCATATTGCTATATATATATATGATAGAGTAAAAAGGCAAAGCTACACACAGATGGGAAGAGTGAGGGATACAGTCAGCCCAAATTTATACATCCAGTTCAGAAATACCTCCAACTGGGCTCAAAATGCTGAAGAAACAAAGACATAAAAGAAATAATCCATGGGTAGTTAAACATGTTACAAGATGTTGAGATCCATTTTACAAATAACCCTGAAAACAGAAATGGAAGGACATACAAAATTGGGGATTCAAATACATATAGCATTTGCATAGTCTAATATAGATGTAGTATATCTCAATATTTACAGGCAAATTTTACATTTCTTTATTTTTAAATCAAAACTAAATGTTCTGCAAAGAGCATAAACAAAGAACATAAGCATTTTTTTTCTTCCCTCCTTGAACAGAAAGGTTTGACATTTTTATTCCCATTAATGAATGCTGAAGCTTGAGGGAACAAGTTTAGAGGGTCCCGAGAGGGGCCAAGGCACCCAATGATCTCCCCATGGATATTCAGTGAGCTGTTTTAATTTCTCCCTCTGGGTAGGCAGACCATACGTCCCGTTTTGAATGGGACAGTCCCGTTTTTTTAGCATTTTTCAACCATCCCGTCGTTTTCATAAAAATCTCAATTTTATCTCGTTTTTCAAACCCGGTGGGAATGGCGCGGAAGGAGGATCCGAGTTGGAGCATGGACCGGGGGCGGGGTTTGCAGGCGGGAGCCAATCGTGCAGACCAGGGGGTGGGGTTTGCAGGCAGGAGCCAATCGCACAGACCAGGGGTGGGGTTTGTAGGCGGGAGCCAATCGTGCGGACCGGGGAGGCAGGGTTTGCAGGCAGGAGCCAATCGCGCAGACCAGGGGGAGGGGACCCCTGTCTTTTTCATGAATACGGAATATTACATAAGACCCCGTCCCGTTTTGCCATCCTGAAATATGGTCAGCCTACCTCTGCATCTCTGCCAGTGCAGATGTGGATATCCAGAGAAAGGTTCTGGGAACCCAGGGAAGAAAAGAGATGGTTGATTCTCCTCCTCATAGTCACACATTTCTCTCATCACTGCTCAGAACAACAGTGCTGAAGAGAAGTGAAAAGGTGAGTTATTTTCTAGCTGTATTGTGAACATTAAAGAAAAAAAGTGTCATATTCTAAAAATGTGTTTTTCAGAAGAGAAGTTACGGAGGTTTCAGACTGAATGCATATTTCCCTCACAAACTAAAGCTCTAGCACAGCATGTCCCTTTAAAAATTGTGCACAGATTCAACCTGCATAATTTGAGGAAAATTGAGGTAAAACATAATTTTTCTGGTGAAAGAAGAGAGATAATATTTTACAGCTTTCTTTAATATGTAATCCAGGAGCTGACACCTATTCATATATTTTATAACAAGGATGTGGAGAACTACCACTTAGCTTCCCACTCAAACTGCCCACACCTGCCACTGCACAATCCATTGTACACACAACAATTGTGGCCAATGAGCATGGTGATTATTATTTGTCTTTGTGTGTTGTTCTCCTATTAAATTTAACACTCTTTATTACTTTCTCTTAGTTCTTCTGATAGTGTAAAACTGTCCAAATAGTGCAGAGTGCTGCTATTCTTCCTAGGGCATTGATGTTTCCACTTGGAGTCTTCTGAAATGGAGCCAGCATGTAAACTGAAGGAATAAATAAATGAATAAGGAAGGAAGGAAATAAAATGTTTAGCTTTCAGCTACATGAAGATTGCCACTAAAGGAGCAGATTCAATATTATTATACCAGATTATAATTTATCACTCACATGATTAATGTTTGTAGTTAAATTATAACTCAGCAACTTCCCTAGTTACATATTGCCCAGTTTTTATCTAAATATGGGTGGAAAATTTTCTCATCCATCTCATAGTTTAATAATTCACTGTATGAATTAAGACATAGCCACAAATTCCTCTCTGAGAAGTTTTATTTAAATTTTGAGGAGGTCTTTGGAGTAGAAATCCATTTATTTACTTACTTACTTACTTACTTACTTACTTACTTACTTTTCCAACAGCTTCTCTTTTTCAAATTGTCCAATATTTACTGGCTGTCAGAGCATACTTGAAATTAGAAGTATACTGACTATGATTCCCCATAGGTAATTTGAAGGAAGGTTTGTTGTCATTCATTTTTTCCTGAAATACCTTCTGTGAATGATAAAGTAAAGGTAAAGGTTCCCCCCGCACATTTGTGCAGTCGTGTCCGACTCTAGGGGCCGGTGCTCATCTCTGTTTGTTAGCTGAAGAGCCAGCGTTATCCGAAGATGCTTCCACGGTCATGTGGCCGCATGACGTGCACGGAACGCTGTTACCTACCCACCGAAGTGGTACCTATTCATCTACTTGCATTTGCATGCTTTCGAATTGCTAGGTTGGCAAGAACTGGAGCTAGTGCGGGAGCTCACTCTGCACGCAGGGCTAGGGATTCGAACCTCCGAACTTGTGATCTTCCAATTGACATGCCTGGCGTCTTACCCGCTGAGCCACCTTGCCCCTATCTGTGAATGATACTCTGTGAAAAATATTGACATCTGTCTGGCTACTAACAACCTCTCTCCCTTAACTATTTTATCCCAATCTCTGTAACACTGACAGAATGTTATAAATTTGAAAGCACCGAGGACTGTGCATCAGTGAAGAATTTATATTGGCTAAACTTAGTACATAAACCAAGGGCCTTATTCTATTGCACATTGAAACAATCAAAATGTGAGAAAGTTGGGCAAAATGTGAAAAGTGGGCAAGAGCAGACAAGTGTGTATCTTTGCTCAAAGAGGCATTATTTAATTTTAACAAAACATTTAGCCATCTTTGAATTATGTTTTGTCGGAAATGGCGACAGCTAAATGGCTACTTGCAAATTTCTGCCTTTCTGTTTGTTTTTTTCTCATTCTATGTGAGACTGATACAGTGTTGTGAAATTGGAAGCATGGTATGTGCATCAGGGAGGAAGTTTTGCATGATCAAGTCCTAGCAATTTTCTCTGGGCTGAGGGATGCATTTGGTTTTGTGTTGCAACATTAAAACGGTAATAGATTTAAGATGAAACAAAAAGATAAATAGGCAAGAACAGAAGTGTTTATACTTCTCATAGTACTTCTATGAAATTTAATGTAACAATTAACTATTTATAATTATATACAAAACTATGTTAATAATCCCAGAGCAAACAAATACATTATGCTGGACAAACTATACGCTATGCAGAATTGTTTTGTAGATTTGTATTTCAAGAAAGATTTCCTCGAAATTTTGTATACATAGATTTCCTCCAGTGGCTTTTCTTCTCTTTGGAAATGTGAAATCAGTTAAAATTGGTGGTTATAATTGGTTTCACCTGCATTGCAAGTATATGGTTGGATCTGTTGCCTGAAATTAAACATTAATACAGTCTACCTGTGTATAAAATTGTAATTCTTGCTTAATAAAATCATTTCTTTCTCATAGCAAATAGAAAACATAACAAATCAGACCACCATTGCAAGCTTCATTCTCCTTGGATTTGTTGATCATCCAGAACTTCATAATCTTCTCTTCCTGGCCTTTTTAGCCATTTACATGATCACCATGGCTGGGAATCTCCTCCTCATTGTGCTAGTTGCATCTGACTTTCACCTTCATACTCCTATGTATTTCTTCCTAGGAAACCTCTCTTGCCTGGAGATCTGTTATACATCCACTCTGCTGCCCAGGATGGTATTCAATCCCCTGACTGGGAATAGAGCCATTTCTATTAATGGCTGCCTTTTACAGTACTATTTCTTTGGCTCTTTAGCAT
This sequence comes from Charina bottae, assembly GCA_023362775.1. Taxonomy (NCBI): domain Eukaryota; kingdom Metazoa; phylum Chordata; class Lepidosauria; order Squamata; family Charinaidae; genus Charina; species Charina bottae. Next base: position 35,154,718 of record JALMGJ010000011.1, read on the forward strand.
CTACAGAATGTTATCTCCTGGCTGCAATGTCCTATGATCGATATTTGGCCATATGCAAACCTCTGTGCTACAAATCTCTCATGAATGGCAGGCTCTGCATCTGGCTTATTGCTGGCTCATGAATGAGGGGTTTGCTAACTAATACCATAATAACATCCCAAGTTCTGCAGCTGCCGTTTTGTGGCCCAAATGAAATTGAACACTTATTTTGTGATCTGGGCCCAGTGATAAAACTTGCATGCAGCAACACTCACAAGGTGGAGCTTGTCACTTTCATCCTGGCCAATGGACACAACACTCCCATTCCTACTTACTGTGATTTCATATGCATAAATCATCCTTAATATTCTCCAAATCCAATCCAAAGCCATGAAGCAGAAGGCTTTCTCTACTTGCTTCTCCCATCTCAATGTAGTGACACTGTTTTTTGGATCTCTGATTATCGTCTATGTAGTTCCCAAAAATGACACCCTGAAGGAACTTCCTCGGATCTTCTCTCTTTTACACCATCTTAACACCCATGGTCAATCCTCTGATATACAGCCTGAGAAATAGAGAGGTCAAGGAGGCTCTATATAGAAGCATTTTATAAGAATTATGCAATACATGATTACAGCGGCAAGACTTATATATGCACAAAATTGGAAAAATCAGATTTCACCTACGATACAAGATTGGATGTTAAAATTGATGGATATGGCAGAGAATGATAATCTGACATGTTTATTAAAAGAAAATTCAAATTATTATTTTCTAAAAGAGTGGAAACCATTAACTGACTATTTACAAGATGCGGGAGGAGCAAAGCTTATATGGGGTTTTGAAGATTAAAATATATATATTTTGATGTAATGGACAAGAAATGTTCTTTAATGTTTTACATAGACCTAGCATGTAAGATAAAATTGTTAAATTACTATGACCAGAGACAAATCGGAAGTTGACTAATTTCTATGTTTCATCTTTATCTTTTTTCTTTTTTACTTTGTTGTTTATTCGTTCAGTCATTTCCGACTCTTCGTGACTTCATGGACCAGTCCACGCCAGAGCTTTCTGTCGGCCGTCACCATCCCCAGCTCCCCAATGGTTGAGTCCGTCACCTCCAGAATACCATCCATCCATCTTGCCCTTGGTCGGCCCCTCTTCCTTTTGCCTTCCACTTTCCCTAGCATCAGCTTCTTCTCCAGGGTATCCTGTCTTCTCATTATGTGGCCAAAGTACTTCAGTTTTGCCTTTAATATCATTCCCTCAAGTGAGCAGTCTGGCTCGATTTCCTGGAGTATGGACTGGTTTGATCTTCTTGCAGTCCAAGGCACTCTCAGAATTTTCCTCCAACACCACAGTTCAAAAGCATCTATCTTCCTTCGCTCAGCCTTCCTTATGGTCCAGCTCTCGCAGCCATAGGTTACTACAGGGAATACCATTGCTTTAACTATGCGGACCTTTGTTGTCAGTGTGAGGTCTCTGCTCTTAACTATTTTATCAAGATTTGCCATTGCTCTCCTCCCAAGAAGTAGACATCTTCTGATTTCCTGGCTGCAGTCAGCGTCTGCAGTAATCTTTGCGCCTAGAAATACAAAGTCTGTCACTGCCTCCACTTTTTCTCCCTCTATTTGCCAGTCATCAATCAAGCTCGTTGCCATAATCTTGGTTTTTTTGAGGTTTAACTGCAACCCAGCTTTTGCACTTTCTTCTTTCACCTTCGTCATAAGGTTCCTCAACTCCTCCTCGCTTTCAGCCATCAAAGTAGTATCATCTGCATATCTGAGATTGTTAATGTTTCTTCCAGCGATTTTAACTCCAGCCTTGGATTCCTCAAGCCCAGCATGTCGCATGATGTGTTCTGCGTACAGGTTGAATAGGTAGGGTGAGAGTATGCAACCCTGCCGTACTCCTTTCCCAATCTTAAACCAGTCCGTTGTTCCGTGCTCTGTTCTTACCGTTGCTACTTGGTCGTTATACAGATTCCTCAGGAATTTTTACTTTACTGCACTTTTTTACTCTTTCTCTTTTCTTGATTTGTATTTCCATTTTCTTTTCTGTTTCAAGCTTTTATCTATGTAAATTTAAAACCCAATAAAATTTGCAAAAAAAATAAAATAAAATAAAATAAAAAAATAAAGCAGTCCATTTGGTGAGATTTCCTTAAAAGAAGAAAAAGGACCTACATTAAATTACCTGCTGATTCCAGTACTGTTTATGCTTCATTTCAGTCAAGTTAAGAATATTATGTTCCAAATAAAAACAGGCTATGTGAGATAAAAGCCAACCAATTACTTACTAAAATTTTAAATGTCTATAATGAGATAAGATGAGTAGTGAAATTACAGGTCAATGAATCTGTCCATTTCACTGTCTCACATACTTGGTCATTCAAAAAACAACAACACTCAAATTCTTTCTATTCTTTCTTGAAGAAATTTGCATATTATTATTATTATTATTATTATTATTATTATTAGGTTTTTAAAAAGAAACAAAAACATCTATCCATCTACAGCAGGATAATTTGGTAGACATAGCTGTTCTCTCCACAAACAGGATCACATTATATCTGCCTGCCACATAGCTGATAAAAATCTTTATCAGAGACAACCTTAGATTAGCACCATCAGTTATGACTGAATTGATAGTCAAATCTAGGATTTTAATAAGTAGATCTTCTTTCTAGGTGAGCAACTCTAGCCAGTTTTATTTTGCCCCACATTTCTTGAAATCTTTATGCTTTATATTCAGTAGGCTTATTGAAAGTTAGTCCTGGTTTGTTTAAGACATTAGATGCAATGTTGAATAAGGCATCAGATCACAAACTAAGAGGTTTGGTTTTAATCTCTTTTCCATGGACACACTACTTGATTTAGTTAAGCCATTCTCCCTTGGGCTCAGATCCAAAGGTGTGGGAAAAGACTTGGTTATATGAAATGCTTTAAACACTTGACAGATTTATACAGATGTTAACTATCACTAAGTATTATTATGTAAATATTGGACTGTAAACTGTGTCTTAGTGAAAAGTAGTATTAGTGCCAGCAGAGAGACTTGAAATTGTTTTTCTATAAGTTTTCAGTAGATTTGATGAAAGACGATTCTCTTAGAAATTCATTCAGATGAGAAGTATATCATTTAGAGAAGAAAATATAACACCTGAAATGTAGATATAATGTCGTGATAAGGGCAAGGCACTCTTAATTCCAAAGGGTGATTAAAATGTACCTAATCAAAAGCTGGGATCCACACTCAAGGCTTATATAAGGCTTATATATATTCCACGTATAAGGCTCAGGACATAAAATGTTTTCTCTTCCTCTTTCTCCATCAAGTTCAATCATTTTTCTTTGGTAGACATGTAGACATGCTCAGTACAGAGTGTTAAGACAGATAAAAGGACCAATTTCATTGTGTATCAAAAATATTCTAGAAACATGATGAAAACCTTCTTTTAATTGATGCTTGGTTTAAACCTCTGTGGGAGTAGGATTTTTTGGGGTGTGTGTGTTAGTAACAATGTCCATGGCCTCCTGTGCACCCATGGACCTCTCACTATGATTTATGCCCACCATGGTTTATTTTTATTTAGTTTCTTCTAAACTTTAAAGAAATGAATCTTGCAGAGAAAGTGTCAATCCCTAGCATCATCTTCATTTTCAACAATGCACTTAAGCCATGCATAATCATTCTTGGAGCACTGGTGAGGGATCAAGAAGGTGTGGCAGGGATCAATCTTATAAATAGAGTCCTTCCTGATAGTCATGTTCTGATTAGGTGATCTTACTGTGGCTTCTGTTTTATGTGACCAAGCCCAGACTGACCTTGACTGGGATTCCTTCTGGGGCCTGGCACATGTCAATGACATCATTCCCAAAGCCTGGGAAGCCATCAGATAAGCCAGTGCCTAAGCATAAACAATTTCTTATTATCCCCCCCCATTCCAAGCCGCTAAAGGGGCGGCTGGAGGAGTGAACTTATGCTTAAACTTAACAAGTTTTCTCTCCCCCCACTTCCAACAAAGATATGTTCTGGAGGGCTGTTGGAGGAGTGGGTATATTCTTCTTCTCTTCCCCCTCCCATGCCAAACAGAAATAAAAACAAGCCAATTAAACATCAGTATAACTCAAAATAAACTCTAATCTCCTAGGTGTAGGGAAGGAAAATCCAAACATGCCACCTAACTCCTCAAGATACAATTGTCTTCCACAGGTTGTCACTACACTTTTCCACAACATTCCATTAGAAAATCAATCTCACTTATGACTTGCAATTCAAGCTGTCACTTTAATTTCTTCGACTCGACTCTCCAATCTTCATCTAGCATTTCAACAGAAGTCCTGATCTCGCTGTTAGAAGAAACATTTCTATTTTTAATCTCTTCAATTTCTTCTATGACATCCCCAACCAGATGACACATTTTGGACCCCAACATTTCCACAATGTTTTCCACAATGTCCTGAATGCCTTGCATAAAAACTTGACAGGAATCAAAAAGAATGTTTGAAGTCTCGACAAAAATCCGAGAAAGTCTGATTGAAATCCTCCATGTCTCACACAGTAAATTATGGTGCCCCCTAGGTACTTAACCAGTGAAAGTGGGAGGTAATAGAAAAATTCTGAAATGTGTTTATATAAGTGAACAGGCAGCTCCCCAGGGAAAGTAGCAACAGAAAGCTGAAAGTTCAAAATAGCAGATTCAAAGTGTAGGAAAATACTAAAATCTTAAAATTTAGTAGAAAAATAATAACAGGGAGATGATTACGTACTCTCAACCTTCCTTAATATTTGGATGGAAAACAAGCCAAAACTTAAAAAGAATTTTTTTAAAAAAATTAATCCCAAAAATAATGATAAGCACCATGAGATCCAGCTTCTCCTTGCTGTAGAAAGCCTCTCTTAGGGTGAAAAAAGGTAAAGGTTCCCCCCACACATTTGTGCAGTCGTGTCCGACTCTAGGGGCCGATGCTCATCTCCGTTTGTTAGCCGAAGAGCCAACGTTGTCCGAAGACATTTCCACAGTCATGTCTATGAAGGTTCTCAGTCATCCAGGTGGAATTGTCTGTAGCTTGAATCATGTCAACTGGATTTCTATTTTCTTAGTGGAAACGTTTCGCTCCTTATCCAAGGAGCTTCTTCAGTCTGAGCAAAGTTGGTAAGGGAATCCTAAATATGTTCCTAGGTAGCTGTGTGACCTTACACCTGGGGCTAGGTCATGGTTATATTGAGATGTAATTTTTAAGTCCTTTTATCATCTAATGGAGGGTCGTTAAAATCACCATGCTGCTGTTGAGCTTCTGAAATGGTCTTAATCTTCCTAGGCACAGAAGACAACACGGGGAGGAAGATGGAGGAGAGTTTGTGCCTGAGGCCCCCACCTCTATTCAAGGAAGGATTTTCCAAGTTGGCATAAATGGATTCCTTGACCCCTCTCTCAAACCACCTATCTTCTCTGTCTAAAATGTGAACATTAATGTCCTCAAATGAGTGTCCTTTTTCTTTTAGATGAAGATAAACTGCTGACTCTGGTCCTGTGGTGTTATTTCTCCTGTGTTGGGCCATCCTCCTGTACATAGGTTGTTTGGTTTCTCCAATGTAGAGTTCAGAGCACTCCTCACTGCACTGGATTGCATAAACTACATTGCTTTTCTTATGTTTTGGAGTTTGATCTTTGGGGTGTACAAGCCTCTGTCTCAGTGTGTTGGTGGGTTTGAAATATACAGGTATGTGATGTTTGCCAAATATCCGTTTTATCTTTTCAGACACGCCAGCCATGTAGGGAATGACCAGGTTCTTTCGTTTACTCTGAGTCTCAGCCCTATCTGTCGCTGTTTTAGGTCTGGTAGATTTAGATTTGGTGAAGGCCCAATTTGGATATCCACAGGCCTTCAGGGCTGTTCTCAGGTGCTGATTTTCATTCTTTTTGGAATCCATGGAGGTGGGGATGGTTTCTGCTCTGTGTGACAATGTCCTGATGACTCCTAGTTTGTGCTGCAGTGGATGGTGGGAGTCAAACATCAGATATTGATCTGTGTGTGTGGGTTTCCTGTAGATCCCTATTTCTAGCTTGCCACCGGTCCCAATGAGGACTTCACAGTCTAGGAATGCCAGTCTGTTGTCCTTGGTGTCTTCTCTGGTGAAGCTAATGTTGGCATCTATAGTGTTTATATGGTCCGTGAAGGCCTGTACTTCCTGGGCCTTGATTTTGACCCAGGTGTCATCCACATACCTAAACCAGTGGGTGGGCACCGTTCCCTGGAATGTGTTGAGTGCTTTCTTCTCCACTTCTTCCATGGCCAATTTATACATGGAAGAAGTGGAGAAGAAAGCACTCAACACATTCCAGGGAACGGTGCCCACCCACTGGTTTAGGTATGTGGATGACACCTGGGTCAAAATCAAGGCCCAGGAAGTACAGGCCTTCACGGACCATATAAACACTATAGATGCCAACATTAGCTTCACCAGAGAAGACACCAAGGACAACAGACTGGCATTCCTAGACTGTGAAGTCCTCATTGGGACCGGTGGCAAGCTAGAAATAGGGATCTACAGGAAACCCACACACACAGATCAATATCTGATGTTTGACTCCCACCATCCACTGCAGCACAAACTAGGAGTCATCAGGACATTGTCACACAGAGCAGAAACCATCCCCACCTCCATGGATTCCAAAAAGAATGAAAATCAGCACCTGAGAACAGCCCTGAAGGCCTGTGGATATCCAAATTGGGCCTTCACCAAATCTAAATCTACCAGACCTAAAACAGCGACAGATAGGGCTGAGACTCAGAGTAAACGAAAGAACCTGGTCATTCCCTACATGGCTGGCGTGTCTGAAAAGATAAAACGGATATTTGGCAAACACCACATACCTGTATATTTCAAACCCACCAACACACTGAGACAGAGGCTTGTACACCCCAAAGATCAAACTCCAAAACATAAGAAAAGCAATGTAGTTTATGCAATAAAGTGCAGTGAGGAGTGCTCTGAACTCTACATTGGAGAAACCAAACAACCTATGTACAGGAGGATGGCCCAACACAGGAGAAATAACACCACAGGACCAGAGTCAGCAGTTTATCTTCATCTAAAAGAAAAAGGACACTCATTTGAGGACATTAATGTTCACATTTTAGACAGAGAAGATAGGTGGTTTGAGAGAGGGGTCAAGGAATCCATTTATGCCAACTTGGAAAATCCTTCCTTGAATAGAGGTGGGGGCCTCAGGCACAAACTCTCCTCCATCTTCCTCCCCGTGTTGTCTTCTGTGCCTAGGAAGATTAAGACCATTTCAGAAGCTCAACAGCAGCATGGTGATTTTAACGACCCTCCATTAGATGATAAAAGGACTTAAAAATTACATCTCAATATAACCATGACCTAGCCCCAGGTGTAAGGTCACACAGCTACCTAGGAACATATTTAGGATTCCCTTACCAACTTTGCTCAGACTGAAGAAGCTCCTTGGATAAGGAGCGAAACGTTTCCACTAAGAAAATAGAAATCCAGTTGACATGATTCAAGCTACAGACAATTCCACAGTCATGTGGCTGCATGATGCGCATGGAACGCTGTTACCTACCCACCGAAGTGGTACCTATTCATCTACTTGCATTTGCATGCTTTCGAATTGCTAGGTTGGCAAGAGCTGGAGCTAATGCGGGAGCTCACTCTGCACGCAGGGCTAGGGATTCAAACCTCCGAACTTGCGATCTTCCGATCGACAAGCCTGGCGTCTTACCCTCTGAGCCACCACGCCCCTTACTCTTAAGGTACATATACTCTTAGGGTACATATACTCTTACGGTACATATACTTTAAAAAATATAAATTGGGTGACTTAGAAATGGGGTGGTCGGTCTTAATGTCCCTTTAAGGCTACAGCACAGCTTGGGAAATAGTGACAAACAAGCCTCCCGGCAGCTCTTACCAGTCAAGCGCAAGCACCGTTTACAATCTTCTGGCTGCAAGCCGCCATCCTTGAGGACAAATGGGTTGATTCCGAGCATTTTCCTTTCCCGGTAATACCCTCTTGGGCTTCAGGAAAAACCTGCCTGAGCCCCAAAAAACCTGCCGCATTGTCAGTTCTGCCCGTGGAGCCTGCGAGCACAGCTGTCCAGTCCGGCATATCCCCACCGGAATTCTCTTCAGGATGTGTCTTATCCTTTGGTGGTACTTGGATGTTGCTTTAAATATATATTTAAAGTGTTTTAAAAAGAAAGATAAAAACTAGTACAAACTAATATAAAGTAAGAAAAAGAAAAGAAAAAGAAAGAAATCAAAGAGAAAGCTAAAAGTGCAAGAAAGGGGGAATAAATAAGTTTATAAGTCCCCAGACCTCTTGCATGGAACTTTTTTCAAGGGATGTTTATGCTGGGGAATAAATAGGGCAAGGTCACCAATATTTGGGAGATGGAAGTAAATTGTGAATTTTTAAAAAATATACAGTATATAATTTTATTAATTTTTTTTAAAAAGGAAGATAAAAACTAATACAAACTAATAAAAAGTATGAAAAAGAAAAGAAAAAGAAAGAAAGCAAAGAGAAAGCAAAAAGGGAAAGAAAGGGAGAAAATAGTAAAAGAAAAATAGAAAAGAAAGAAGAAAGATACAAAGAAGTAGCTTCCGGTCTTCTTTACAGCAGTTATAAGTACAATTATAAATTTATCTCTTCTTACTCTATGGTTACAACATAACTTTCTTGTTTCTATAATCTATCCTGTCTAATCACCAAAATCATAAATCATAAGTTTATTTTTTTCTGTTTTATGCAAAAATCCATAAGGGGTTTCCAGTCAGCAATAAATGCAGATATTGTCTTCTCTTTGATCAAAGAAGTCAATTTAGCCATCTCAGCAAGTTCCATCATCTTCACCAACCATTCCTCCATTGTGAGTAGTGCCAAATCTTTCCATCTTCGTGCATACAATAATCTTGCTGCAGTTATCATGTACAAAAACAAAGTTCCATGACTTTTTCCAACTGTTTGTCCATCAATCCCAACGGAAAATCCTTTGGTCTCAATTGTATATTAATCTTTAAAATCCTCTGAATCAGTGTATCTATTTGAATCCACCATTTTCTAGCTTTTCTTCATGTCCAGCAAACATGATAAAATGTCCTTTCTTGTTGTTCAGATTTCCAACATAAATTTGAAGTGCCCTTATACATTCTAGACAATTTCTCTGGTTACATATTCCAACGGTACATCATTTTATAAAAAATCTCTAAGATTACAATATAGTGTAAATTTCAATCCTTTCAGCCACATATTTTCCCATTGTTCCATCTGTATATGATAACCAACACTTTTACCCCACTTTATCATACATTCTTTCACTTGTTCTTCTGTTTCAAATTTCAATAAAAGTTTATACATTTGAGGAATTACATGTTCATCATTTGTACACAATTCTATTTCAAACTCAGTCTTACAATGTTCAAAACTATAAATTCTTTTGTCTACTTTAAATGTTTATATCCCACTGCCACCAGTTCTTCTCTTGATTTCATTTTACATTCCCCTTGACAAAATTCTAGTTAAACATTCTAAGTTAGCCATTTGTGTATGCCTATTATTTCTCATCTATAAAATGCTTCTTGTGCTGAAGGCCACAAAAGTTTTCTCGGGCACAACCTGGGTTTAAATCTATTCCATATACTCAATATGGCATATCTAACATAATTAATTTTAAAATCAACATTAACCTTGACTTTATTGTACCACAAATATCCAAGCCACCCAAATCTCAGGTCATGTCCTTCTAACTCCAATAGCTACCTATTTATCAGCAACACCCACTCTTTCATCCAAACCATACAGCAAGCTGCAAAATACAATTTCAATTTCTGGACAACATTCCTGATGACTATTCTGGCTGTACTTTTCCTTCCCTAGCTTAGTGCCAAGCATTTTAATTTTCTTTTCAACTTGAATAGAAATCTTCTAACATCTTTAGCTCTTATTTATAGCAACAACATCAATTGCTGTAATGAAGCATAAAGAAAAAAATCACTAAGTTTCTGAGATATGTTAAATGGGATAGAACATGGTGGTACTGGTCTTTTTAACTTAATGCCAAGTTCCAGGAAAAGTATATGCCTAATTAATTTTTAGAGGAAAATAGCAGTGGGAAGATTACTGGCTATGACTAATATATGGAGCAGTTAAGACTCTTACAGAGTACTGAATGAAGTCATAAGAGGTTATTATGGCATCCTAATAAACTGAGACTGCTTCAGAAGCACATGTTCTACAGCAGAGGAAATAAAAAAAAAAGTTGGGGCTGGTTAAATGACTGAAATGATGGCATCTGATGAGGCTTATTTGGCAATGTATCACATACAGAAGCTACTACAAAGTAAACATTTCTTCCTTTTGCTTGGTCAGTCATGCAACACTCAATAGAGAAGGGACTCCATTCCAGACCATTTAGTATGATCTTTATAAGTTGGTTGGGATGAGGATATGTCAATGAAGATTCTCACTCATCCAGGTGGAATTATCTGTAGGTATGAATTGTCTGTAGGTGTGGAGGTTGGGATGAGGATGGTTGTTCAAGCAACTTCATTTTTGCCCATCCTGTAAGACCCAGCAGAGTGGGGACACTCTGAATCCCATCCCTGTAACAATGTCTTCTGATGGGTCTCAGGAAGCTTTCCTTCTCTGTTGTGGGGCCTGCCTTCTAGAATAGCATTCCACAAGAGTCTCATGCTCCCCCAACTCTGCTGTCTTTCAAACAACTTTGAAAATCTGGCTTTCCTCAGGCTGTTGGATGAGAAGATGTGACTGCCTTGAATGTGCATGTATTTTCTATTTTCAGCATCTAATTTGATTTTAATTGACAGTTTCTACTGTATGCTGTCCAGAGTCCTATGACTTTGGTGGCCTTATTAAATAAATAAATATGGATTTAAGCAGGAGTAAATATTTTCCCATAAAATTAGAGAAGTGCATGGCCTTCATCTGAAGGAGTGAATGGGTTTTGGAAAAAAGCTAAATTAAAATTCATTTTATATACATTTAATTAAATGTGAGAAAATACATTATATATTTATGTTCCCCTTCTGTCATATTAAACATACCAATTTGGTAAGAACACATGAAGGTCTCTAAGAGCTACACTGAAAGCTTCTAAAGGTCACATTTGCTCTTTTGTTTTTACTTGAAAGGTAAAAATTAGCATTTTGGTCTGAACTTGAAAAGATACAAGTAACCTAGTGATGATATAGTATATGGATCACATAATCTGAACATTTCACTCCCTATCAACATTCAAGCAGCCACGTTCCTCACCAGTTAAAGTTTCTGGACCATCTTCAAAGCAGTTTCATGGAGAACATGTTAGTAATAAAGCCAGGATATTTTTAGTATATGGGTAGGTGGGTCAAGAAATTAAGATTGCAAAACCATTCACCCTAAAACAGAATAAATGTATATTATGCTTGATTTAGAATAAGGAATACACTATATATTAAAATTTCTTATATTGAGAAAAATGTCAATGCAATGTCTCTTTTAAAAATATATTGGTATGAAGGCTGCATACAAATGATTGTAAATAATCATGCAAATAAACAACCAAGAAAAATCATATCAATATTGGAAAATGATATAGAATGAGATGAAATAGTTGGAAAGATGAGAAATGGAATAAAACCAAGACAGGTAAGTTTAACAATTTGCAGAAGAAATATTAAGCCAGGGCTTTCCAAACTGTGTGTCGCGACACAATACTGTGTCGCCTGGGGGCCCCAAGTGTGTCACGTGACAACCTGGAAGCGCTGATGAAAATGCCCTCGGTTCCGGCAGGGAGGCGAAAACTGAGTGCTCACGCTGCCCGGCCGCTTCCCTGCTACACAGCTGATCAAAGCGGGGGCTGGGGGGGCGCTGCCAGCGCTTCCGAGTTTTTGTGCGCCGGCCGTTGGTGTGTCGCCAACGGCAAAAGTTTGGAAAGCCCTGTATTTAGCATTATATATTATAAATCATTATATATCATTATATATGATGATATAAATCATTATATATCATAAAAGGTTATATATCATAAATCCAAGATGGTGACTGGGAGCAGTCGCTAATTGCTGCTCCGGGAAAAGAGGATCCTGGTCTCCTGGAACCCCGGTTTTCCATCCTCTCCCCACCCTGCTACATTGGTTTGGGTTTTGGGGAAAGATTTCTGTGGGTTCCTTGGCTTTTTTGTGAACTTGTAGCCGGGTGGAGATGGCTGGACCCTCTGGAAAGAACGGCGGAGTAGCGGCGGAGTAGCGGAGTGCAGCAGTGATTGGCGTGCCCTTCCGCAGACCTAGGTGGACCCCCTGCAACCTATGGTGATTTCCCAGTGAGTCCCTATTACCTTGGAGTCAGCTGGCCTCCCCGGAGGAGTGGAGTGGGAGAGAGTGGTCAGCGGCGGAATGTCGTGGCGCTGAGATTTTGACAACGAGGGCGGAGTGTGGCGGTGGTGGACTCCGTTTGGTCGATGACGGTAGTCTCCATGTTTTTTGGCTGTGTTGTCGACCCAGGCAGACCCTTGTGGTCTCTGGAGACCTCCCGGAGAGTCCTTGTCATCTCGGAGTCGGCTGGCCCCCCGGAGGAGTGGTGGACGGGAATGTGATCAATGGCAGAACATCGTGGTGCTGAAGCTTGGGAGACGAGGGTGGAGTGCGACAGGCCTGAGTAACAGCAGTGGACTCAGTGTTTTTTTGACTATACTGCGGACCCTATTAGATCTCGGCAGACCCTAGTGGGCCCTTTGTGGCTCCTGATGAGCCCGAGTGTGGGCAAGTCTGTGGACTCTGGCTTCCTCCTGATGGTTGTGAGAGACCTTAACACCCTTATAGGGGAGGTTTATGACAGGCCTTGGAGTGGAGCTACAGATTTTGGGGGACTATAGACTCTGGTGGGTCTACGGGCCCTTGTAAGATCAGCTCTGGGAGCAATGAGCTCTGATATTAGGGGATGGAACTCATTGGTGCGGTAGCCCCCAACGTTTTTTAACATCTTTAAACCCGAGTTTAGAACGGCTTTAATAGGATAATGAAGAAGGAGCTGGGGAATAGAGGATTGGCTACCATTTTTCCCCACCCATCGGAGGTGGCAGAGTGTTGGGGTCCCCTTGGGGTGAGAGTGGTATTCCTCCTGGGTGTGAGAGACCCAGAGGGGACCAGAGTTTGGTGATAGTATGTAAGAGTGCTCACCCCTGAGTGAGAGACAGGTGGCGGGCAGGAGTGGATGGTGCCCCCTTTTACCAGTGAGAGAGGCTGAGGGTGGGCACAGTGAGTGTGGAGTGAGTGTTTAGGGGCTGGTTGGATTCTACCAGTGCCTAGAGCAAACGCTGGTGCACTGGTGGTCCTACCGCCTCCTGAGTTTGATTGGGTACGGGAGGATGTTTGCATGGGAGAGGGGACACCTGTTTCAATCTTGGATTTTCGGAGGTCCGGTGGTGGAGGCAACTGGGCCTGAAAACTCTAGGGGCTATGGGGTGGGTTGTCCTATTGAGGTGGTGACAGGTCGGGGATGTTATCGCGGGAACCGGAGGGCAGGCCATAGTTGGGGAAGACGCCCCCAGTGTTGTTACCGGTGGTGGGTTCCGGCCCTCCAGGTTCAAACCTAGGCCCTGGTCAGCAGACCCTCAAGTGCTCTGGTTTCCAGCTGCTGCTGCTTAACGCAAGGTTGGTTAATAACAAGGGCCCCCTTATATGTGATTTGATCACGGAGGAGGGGGCCAACCTGGCGTGTATTACCGAGATCTGGCTGGGCCCTGGAGGAGGGGTTGCCCTCTCGGAAATCTGCCAGGCCGGGTTTCAGGTATGGCACCAGCCGAGACATCAGGGTAGGGGAGGAGGGGTGGCAGTTGTCATCCGAGAGTCTATGGTGGCCTTCAGGGACGCTGCTCCACAAGTGGCCAGCTGTGAGACCCTGTTTCTCAAGTTGGGTCCCCGAGACCAGTTGGGAGTGTTGCTACTGTACCAACCTCCCTGCTGCGTAGCAACCTCCCTGCCCGAGCTGCTGGAGGCCATCTCGGGGCTGGCGGTGGAATTCCCCAGACTTATGGTTCTGGGAGATTTCAATCTGCCATCCCCGGGACGTGCCTCGGAGGCACCTCGGGAGTTCACGGCTACCATGGCAGCCATGGGCCTGGTACAGATTATTCGGGACCTGACTTGAGACAGTGGCCTCACCCCGGACTTGGTTTTCTTGTCAGAGCAGCGGCAAGATGATCTGGGGGAAAAGTTACATCTTTCCCCTTTGTCATGGTCAGATCATGCCCTGGTGGCCCTGAGATTCTCATATGCTGTCCCACTCCACAGGGAGGTTGGACCCATTTGACTGGTCCACCCCCGGTGACTAATGGGCCCAATCGGGTTTCAGAGGGAGCTGGGGGTTATATCTGAGGATCTACTGCATGGTCCAGTGGAGGTCCTGGCCACAGCCTAGAATAAGGAAGCGGCCAGGGCCTTGGACAGGATCACGCCTATGCGCCCTCTCTTGGCCCATCTGACCCGATATTCCCCGTGGTTCACGGAGGGATTAAGGGTTCTGAAGAGGGTTAAGAGATGTCTAGAGTGCTGCTGGAGAAAGACAAAGACCGAATCTGACCGAACACAAGCTAGAGCCGCAGTTAAGGCCTACCTTGTGGCGGTAAGATTGGCGAAACGTCAATATTTCTCCGCTCTTATTGCATCAGCAGAATGCCGCCCCACGGCCTTGTTCAGGATTACTCGATCTCTCCTAGGTAAGGTGGGGTGAGTGACCCACCTTCAGGGCCGTGCGTAGGAATTTTCGGAGCATCTGATGGATAAAATCGCTCGGATTCGCTCTAAGCTGGACTCCAGGCGTGATGCATGGTCTGGGGAGATGCCGAGGGAACGTCTTTGCCTGGTTATCTGGGAACAGTTTGATCCTGTTGGGCCTAAGGAAGTGGACAGGATCCTCTGGACTGTAAGAGCCACTACGTGCCATCTTGACCCATGCCCCTCCTGGCTTGTGAAAGCAACCAGGGAGGTGACATGTGGTTGGGTCCATGTGATGGTTGTTACATCCTTGGGAGAGGGATTGTTTCTGGCTGCTTTTAAGGAGGCGCTGGTGCACCCCCTCCTCAAGAAGCCATCGCTGGACCCTACAGTGTTGGACAATTTTCGTCCCGTCTCCCACCTCCCCTTTTGGGGGAAGGTGGTTGAGAAAGTGGTGGCATTACAGCTCCAGAGAATTCTGGATGATACGGATTATCTAGACCCCTTCCAGTCAGGGTTCAGGCTGGGATATGGGGTGGAAACTGCATTGGTCACACTTACAGATGATCTCTGGTGGGAGCGGGATAGAGGCAGTGCATCCATCCTGGCTCTTCTTGACCTCTCAGCAGCTTTCGATACCATCGACCATGGTATCCTTTTGGGGCGGCTCGGAGAGTTGGGGGTGGGCGGTGTAGTTTTGCGCTGGTTCACCTCCTTCCTCCAGGATCGGTCCCAATCGGTGGTAATAGGAGATGAGAGGTCCGACCCTCGGCCCCTACTTTGTGGGGTGCTGCAGGGCTCGGTTCTCTCCCCTCTCCTATTTAATACCTACATGAAACCACTGGGTGAGATCATCCGCCAACACGGGATGAGGTATCATCAATATGCTGATGATACTCAATTATATATCTCCATCCCGGTTGAGTTAAGTGATGCAGTGGCTGCCCTCTCTCAGTTTCTGAAGGCTGTGGGGGCCTGGATGGGGAACAACAGGCTTCAGCTGAACCCTGGTAAGACGGAGTGGCTGTGGATTGATGGCACCTCGGGATACAGAGAGTTGTCATCTTTAGATCTGGATGGGGTGGCACTACCCCGTTCGGACTCTGTGCGGAACCTGGGGGTCCTTCTGGACTCACGGCTCCTGCTTGATGAGCAGGTGGCAGCTGTGGCCAGAAGGGCGTTTATGCAACTTCAAGTTGTACGCCAGCTACGCCCTTTCCTGGACCGAGATGCCCTCCGTACAGTCACTCATGCCCTGGTCATCTCCCATATAGACTATTGCAATGCACTCTACATGGGGCTACCCTTGAAGAGTATCCGGAAGCTTCAACTGGTCCAGAATGCGGATGCGCGCATAGTTATGAGTGCCCCAAGATCGGCACACGTGACACTTCTGCTGCGTGAGCTGCACTGGTTACCAGTTTGCTTCCAGGTGCAATTCAAGGTGTTCGTTGTTACCTTTAAAGCGCTACATGGCATGGGACCAGGTTACCTAAGGAACCGCCTCATCCCCAGAACGTCGACCCGCCCCACCCGGTTATGTAGAGAGGGTTTGCTACGGATCCTGTCTATAAAAGAATTCCATCTGGCGGGGTCCAGGAGGTGGGCCTTCTTGGCAGTGGCACCCGCCCTTTGGAACATTCTCCCCCTGGAGGTGAGGCAGGCCCCCACACTCCTGACCTTCCGAAAGCAATTGAAGACCTGGCTCTGCCACCTTGCCTGGGATAGGAAGGGTAATAGCTCTTCTTGGGGGTGGCTGGCACCATAGAGTTCCTTTAAACAACATCATAGCCTCTTGGATTTTATATTTTTATATATTTATATTTAATTTATCTAGAATGATATATTGTATTTTATATGCTTTTAATTAGTCAATTTTGTTGTAAACCGCCCAGAGTCCCCTTGTGGGGGAGATGGGCGGTGATATAAATTGAACAAATAAATAAATAAATAAATTATTCAGCATTGAGAATTATTTCCTTTGTGATAATTAAATTCATTTTGTAATTAGAGTTGCTAAAACCTATAGTAAATTTGCTAGCCCAAGGGAAAAATATCTTTTTTTTTCAAATTAAAGTCATGTTCTATTCTTTAGTATTCCTTGTACCTTTCTTATTATGTGCCTAATACAAAGAATTAAGATAAGAAGACCACTATTATTATGTACTGTGCATCCAAAACATTCTAAGAACATGATGAAAAAGTTATTTTAGTTAATACTTTAACCAAGTTATTTTAATTAATGCTTGGTTAAAGGTGCTGTTTGGCAGGATTAATAAAGCATTCCATGAAATCAAAGAGTACAAATATCAGAGGATTTTTTTAAAAAGCTTTATATTTGCTTGCTAAAAGCAACTTTTCATTTGAGCTTCGTGAGTCAAGAATAACATCCAAGAGAAGTTACCACAGGTGGCCAGAGTGATTCCTCATCTTCTTCTAAGAAGATTCAGTGTTTGGTATTGTAACTTTTGTTCACAAATGGATTAAGATGGTTTAAAGGTTTAAAGGCATTCAGTTCATAACATATCAAGTTTGTTTAATCGTGGTTTATTGTATAAATCACATTTGTCTGAGTTTATACAACACACTGAGCCATAAACCATAGTATATATTACAAACTACAAAGTCTGGGTTCGTACAATACAAATCAAAATGAAAGAAAGTAAATTATAGCTTAGTGTGATGTATGAATCAAGCCATTGTGTGTGTTTGTGATTGTTTCTAAAAATTTGTCCCAAACTGCAGAGGTAACAAACAAAAAATCTTGGAATCACCAAAGTCTTTTGTTTCATTTTGGTAACAATGGTTTTTTTCCCTTGTTTTAAAGCATTATTTTGTTTGAAAAAGATAAGTTCCAATATTGAATCTTTAGATACTCTGTAACAATACCATTAAGTTTTAACTTACATTTTAAAAAATACATTAATTTCAATTTATTTAGTTCTATATGAAAGAATCACTTTTCACAATTCCTAGACACGTCTCTTAGACTACATTATGCATAATGTGTGGAAATGTTGGCACTGTAGTACCATCCATCTAGAGCCAACCTATTTTGCCCAAATAATTTGACTTTTGTTGGTACTGTTGTTGAAGAAATCCAGATTTTCTCTAAAGAACATCGGTGTCTTGTGCCCACTGTGTAATATTCTATAATAAAATGGACTACTGTTTGAAATATTTCTTGCTTATTTACAGAAAGCACTTCTGTATGAATGAAGGCTTCCCAATTTAATTGAACAAAGAACTCTGTAGTGTTGAAAACTTTCTATGGGAATATAACTGATTTTTCCTCTTTTGGGGAAAACCTCCCAAATAGCTTGCTGGACTGAACGGTTCAAAAGATCTGGAGACCTTCCATAGCTGGAGAAAAGCTTCACTACTCTAAAGTCCTGAATCATTTCTAAAGGCTTCAAATTCAGTTCTGGTCATTTTAGAAGCAGCTAATTTTGGCTTTCCCCAGATTCTGTAGAAAAGCAAGCACTATATTTGAAATGAAATAATAAACATGATTTTAAAAGCTGGTGTTTTTGATTTTACAGAATGAAAGAATATCTTCATACTGTATAATGAAAAGCAAAGTTGTGTTAGCATTTTTCACACTGCTACTCTTTGGTTTCTCAAGAAAAACTGTAAGCCGATCTTGGTTACCAGGAAGTGAGTATGAAAAGCAAGAAAAAATCACTGATGCCTTCCTCAACCACAATTGCATTGCATGGCTTATTTTCCAAAAATATATATCTTTCCTTGTTATGAGTTAGTAAATAAATCATATATAGAAATTACTTTCCTATTGAATTGTAAAGATGGATAAAAATCCAGTCTTCCGGTTTTAGATAAATACCCTAATTTTGGAAAACCCAGTTTGTTTGTTTTTTTAAAAAAAACCTTCTGTAAGATGATCCTACATCTTTTGTTGAAATGAGAAATAATATCAAAATAGACAAATGAATCGATGATTCATTCCTAGTCCTTCTGAAATATAGAATTGGATGAACATTTAAGTCCATCAGAAATGCAGATTAAAATAGAATGGATGTCAATTGAAAACCCACACAGATAACAATTACATAACACACTTCAAAACTCAAATTAAACTATAACAACACAGCCTCATCTACTCCATCCAGCCACATATTTCTGAATCTTCAGCTTATTCCTAATTCATTAAGTCTTCATGCATATAAATTTTGAGCCACCCCAACGGGTTGATTGGTTCTAGCCAATCAATGGTGTCATTTGCACAGAAATGTACACATACATTTACATCCACAAGAAACACACCTCTAATGTCATCACAAGTACTGACCATACTGTATTTTCTTTTTATAAGAATTATGCCTTATGAGGAAAAGATCTTGTTAACAAGAACTAGATGACACAGTTCTTCCAAGAATACTCAGTGCTAAAATGATTATTCATCTAACTAAATGGCACTACTATTGCCATTTATCATTACTTTTTTGCTTTCTCCATTATGCCCTGAGTTACTCTGGACTTTTAATCACCAGGGGCTGCAGTTGACATCTTTTGAATAGCCAAGGTCCAAGAGATTGGAGGACAATAATGCAAAGAGACTGGAATTATTTTGTATGTGTGTGTTTCAGGGATTTTCCCCCCTTTATGTTAGTCTATTTCAGGTCTTGAATTGCATTTTTAAGGGTTTCCCAGCTTAAATTGGAAAGAAATAAAGCTACCAGTTATCAGTTATCAGATGTAGCTCGGGGGCATACAAAAAAGGAAGTTGGGGGATGGATCTGAGGCCTCTGTTTGTTCTAACTCCTACATTCTGATAACAGAGATAACTAATAGCTGCATTCCCAAACTGAGTCCCTTTCTGATGTATTGCAGGTAAAACTCTAAAGGTGTGCCTAAGTGGTTAAGGACAAGAAATCTGGGGAGTTTCACTCTAAATAGATCTAGAAGCTCTGCATATTTTTCTCCTCTTTTCCCAGGTACAGACGTATATCCAATATTTAAGGGTGTTGCTCCAGAAAATGTGAACATAGAAAGGGGGTTCCAGATGCTCACAATATTGGACAGAACACTCTACATTGGCGCTAAGTCAGTTCTTTATTTGTAATTCCCTTTTTTCTCTTTTTTAAAATATAATTTTATTTAAAATAAATAAATTAAAAAGGAAGATAAAACTTATACAAACTAATACAGTAAGAAAAAGAAAAAGAAAAAGAAAAAAAAGAAAAAGAAAAAGAAAAAGAAAAAGAAAAAGAAAAAGAAAAAGAAAAAGAAAAAAAACAATGAGAAAGCTATAAGTGCAAGAAAGGAAAATAAAGTAATAGAAAAATAGAAAAGAAAGAAAAAAGATACAAAGAAGTGGCTTCCAATCTTCTTTATAGCAGCTATAAGTACAGTTATAAATTTACCTCTTACTCTATGGTTACAACATAACTCTCTTCTTTCTATAATCTATCCTATCTAATAATCAAAACCATAAATAATCAAAATCATAAGTTCATTTTTCCTGTTTTACGCAAAAAATCCATTAGGACTTGTCTTCTCTCGGATCAAAAAAGTCAATTTAGCTATCTCAGCAAGTTCCATCATCTTCACCAACCATTCCTTCATTGTGGGTAATGTTGAATCTTTCCACTTTGTGCATACAATAATCTTGCTGCAGTTGTCATATAAAAACCAAGTTACATGACTTTTTTCCAACTGATTGTCCATCAATCCCAAAAGAAAAACCTCTGGTCTCAATTGTATATTAATCTTTAAAATCCTCTGAAACATTGTGTATCTGAATCCAGAATTTTCTAGCTTTTTTACACATCCACCAAACATGTTGAAATGTCCCATCATATTTCCAACATAAATTTGAAGTGCCTTTATACATTCTAGACAATTTTTCAGGTAACATATACCAATGGTACTTCCTTTTATAAAAAATCTATTTAAGATTAAAACAGTGTAAATTTCAATCCTTTCAACCACCTCTTTTCCCATTGTTCCATCTGTATATACAATTCCCTTCTTTCTCGAACCAACACCATGTTCTTTAATCTGACTTTGTCTAAATTTTCTTTTCTTTTTCCCCTCTTTAAATACCTTTCATATCTCAAAAGGAAACAGATATGGGAAAAGTAGATGGACACAAGTTCCCTTTATAATTAAGTTTGCAAATTGCCTCATGATAAGTCAGTCTATGTCTGCACCAGTTTCATGCTTTGCATTTATAAGCCCATCTCTAATTCAGGGCAAATAAACAAATATAATTTGCCATAACACCCTCCCTATTATTAAGATCTATTGCCTTTGGATTTTATATTTATTCTATTCTATTCTATTGATATTGTACATTTATATTTATATTTTTTAACTTTGCTTTTATTGTAAACCACCCAGAGTCCCCCGGTTGGGGGAGATGTAAATTTAATAAATAAAATAAATAAATTATCCTGTAACCACTACTTTTTACTCCAGAGGTAGGGAGAAAAATTAATTCTCTGTCTTATTTTCCAGCCCAGCAGTTTTTGTTTGTTTGTTTGTTTGTTTGTTTGTTTTGGCTATAAACACTGAGATCCTATTTGCCCCATCCTATTCATCCAATTCCTTTCTCTACTAGAAAAGTCTCAATCAGCCAATAACGAGGAACATCTTTATTTTCTAAAGAAGTTCCAGTGTGTAAAAAGATTTGACATATGCTGTAAACTCTACATGTGCTGTAGAGCTACTGAATCACATAACTAAAGCCAAGCTGTAAAAAAATTTCCCATTTGACTGTAATGTTCACAAGCAATAAAACTGGCTGAACGTTTAAGTTTGTTTGTTTGTTTTTTAGCAAGCAGGCAGGCATGTAGGCAGGCAGGTAGGAAAGAATCACCCACCCACACATACACATAGTGCACACATATACACAAACTATGAAAAATTCTACAATGAAAAGAGCTTGCTTAGCACAAGCCCAACCAAATTGATCTTCACTGCTATTTCTCTTTCTTTTTAGGGACTGTGTTTATACTATTGATCTGGATGCACCACATAAAAGAACACTCTTTTATAGCAAGGTAAGTAGTGCTTTGCCCATTTCAAGGCAGGAACAGCTTAACAAGCAACAAACAAATTGAAGATATTTTTATCTGTTTGATGTTCCACTATACACACACATACATGTCAAAGTATATATTGGTAAGAATCAATCCACAGGAAGGAAAGCAATTGGCAGTTGCTTTCCTAGAACAGAAAGGTGGAGATTGTCCAAAGGAAGAATGTGGTTGCCAGCAGTCTGGGCTGAATATTTTTCAAATTGTTGCCAAAGTGTCTTAGTCCTGACAGGATTTTCTTAAACCAGTTTAGAGTCAAACCAGCATGAACATAGCACAGAAGCAGCTTAAATAATAAATGAAGGTATATCCTTGGTATTTTGTGCAAACACACACACACAAACACACATGATAAATTTACTCAGTTAAGTTTAATATGAAACAGATTCAGACAGGCACAGGATTAAACTAAGTCTCCCTAGTCAGTCGTGTTTGGAAGAACCTAAGCCCAGTCATTGGCTTCATTTTGCATACCTAGTCCTTCAAGGAAAAGAGCAGGATAGACAGAATTCATGAAAAATGAAGCCTTTCTATTATACAACTTCAGCATAGTACCCATTCCAAAATACCCATTCCAAAACACTGACTGAAAACAATGGCCTATCATACCTACTGCTTAGTGTCTGAGCTAGGGGATAGTCATGCCTTGAAGCCTTGTCAGCACTGTCTCTATCCAAGGATTCATGGAATACTACACTACTCCTGGAGAATGAGGGTAGGAATCTATTCCCAAAACAGTTATTTTTGTCCAGTTAAGTGTGATTTTGTGGCTGGATGAAATGTGTTATGAAAACAAGGCCATTAAGAAAACCAAACACAATCCCCTTTGAGCTGATTGCTTTCCTGATTCTTGCAAAGACTATCATGGAAATGTAATTTTAACAATGGACCACTCATATCAATATGAGCCATTGCAATCATCAGGACAAGGCCTTGTAAAGATGTCACTGATTTCAGAGTCTTGTTTGTTGCATATGCAGAAGATGATTTTCTCCTGTAGTCCTTCCAAGCTATAGGATGTATTCCCAAAGAATTTGCACCATTTTCATGTTCAGGAAAGGTGGTAAGATCTTCTAGATCAGCAAAAAAAAAATATCACGGTTACAGCCGCCATTTTGAATTAAAGGTAATAAAATTACAATTTGTGTATCAGCCACACAGTGTCCTAGGAATGGAAAGGCAAGGTACAAATTGAAAAATAAATGATCAGTGCTTAGCTTTTCCCCTGGGAAGTTTAATAAAGAAATCTAATGCAATCAACTTTCACCTGATTTCTTTCTTTTCCTTGTTCATTGCAGAGATTGGAATGGAAACCCACAGGGAGAGCTGTACATGAATGTAAAAGAAAAATAAATTCAAAGGTAGGGTGTTTTCTTTTCTTTGCAAGTCTGGGTTAGTTTCTTGACAGTTAGATCATATTATTCTCTCTGATGGGCAATGAGTTAAGGTGCTAACTTCTTTACAAGAAATGGTTTGGATGCTTTCTATACCTTACTGAAAGTTGAACATGAAAAAATATCAAATATCATGAATTATTGTAACTATACCATTAATTTCTTTTTATTTTTTGTGTTACCAAAAGACATCTAGTTTTACCTGAGGAGCTTGATATTTACACTCCAGTACAAACAGACTTGTTTCTTTTGGATTAATATGCTCAGTAATCTAGCTTTTACACTTTTACTTGCTCTGATACAGTTCTCAGTACCACTAAAATGGTACTTTGAGAGCATCTTCTCATTTGTGCAGATTGGAAAGGGGGAAAAATAAGATCTTTAGATAATTGGGCTTAATGGTTATTATAATGGGCAGAGTTGGTCCATGCATTGGATTTAAGTGTCTGCAGGGTGATACAAGTGCATAATCATGATGTTTGCAAGGGAGATGGGCGGGGAATAAATTAAAATTTTAAATTGAAATAATAAATAAATAAAAATAAATTACATTATTGTGTATGTTTGGCCTCATTATAATTTGCTGCAGATGCCACTGCATTAGATGCTGGATCAAACCCAACTATCAAAATCAGTCCCACCAGATATTTCCATGCTTCCTACTATGTGAGCACCATATTGCCATGTAGGGCAGTGAAGAACTTGGTGTTGTGGACACTGACAAGTAGAATATAAACACAGATATAGATATATATCTATTTGAGGGGCGTGGTGGCTCAGTGGGTAAGATGCCAGGCTTGTTGATCGGAAGATCGCAAGTTCGGAGGTTCGAATCCCTAGCCCTGCGTGATGGAGTGAGCTCCCGCACTAGCCCCAGCTCTTGCCAACCTAGCAATTCGAAAGCATGCAAATGGAAGTAGATTAATAGGTACCACTTTGGTGGGTAGGTAACAGCATTCCACGTGCGTCATGCCGGCCACATGACCATGAAAGTGTCTTTGGACAATGCTGGCTCTTTGGCTAACAAACGGAGATGAGCACTGGCCCCTAGAGTCGGACACGACTGCACAAATGTGCGGGGGGAACCTTTACCTTTTTATAGATATATAGATATTATATATCTATAGTATATACATTATTTTAGATACTATTATAGATAGCTATCTGCATCTTCTTCAGTTAATGGTTAATCATGAATGACTTTCCCTTCCCTCACTTCCATGCAATACTAACTCCAGGAACTAGAGTATTCATGATTAGGAGACTGATGACATTAGATAAGTTGATTTGGCCATAAACTGTCCAAATATTTGTTATGGTGTCCTGCCTAGGGCTGTTGCATACAAGACGGATGGCCCTATAGGTCTTTTAAATAAATAAGTGTTAGTTATGGGTTTCTCTTGGCAACTCTTTGCCTTATGCTGCAAACCACCAGTCTCTTTCATCAAGTTTATTTCCCAGAAAGCCTCTGAGACATACATGGGCTCCAGAGGCAATTCTAGATGGAGATCCTCACAGGTGTAAGGTCACACAGCTACCTAGAAACATATTTAGGATTCCCTTACTAACTTTGCTCAGACTGAAGAAGCTCCTTGGATAAGGAGCGAAACGTTTCCACTGAGAAAATAGAAATCCAGTTGACATGATTCAAGCTACAGACAATTCCACCTCGATGACTGAGAACCTTCATAGACATATTTTTTAGTGTTTTTCTTTTCTTTTTTCCCTTCCCAGGAACTTTGTTATAATGCTATTAAGATTATCTTAAAGAAAGACAATGCAACACTTTTTGTTTGTGGGACAAATGCCTTCAGTCCCTCCTGCAGGAATTATAAGGTATGCTTTGCATTTCTACATGTATAGGGGTCTAGGGGAATTAGGTTAGGGTTGGGTTACCAAAATTAACCCAAAATTAATTGGGTTACCAAAACTCCTGCTCAATTCTTCCCAGCTCCTGTACTATAATTTCCTTTGAATAATACTGGTGCCATGATGCTCCATCTGCTTTTGGGATTTGATAAGGAATGCCAGTTTCCAAATTCCTCCCTGGAAAATTCAACTCTTGATTGTGAACTGAAATTAGATTTACTATTCATATTATTCAAATCACTTTACAGAAATCAAACAATTGAAAGAGAAAACCTTGGTACAGTTCTCTTAAAGTTTTTTTTATACTTAGCAAGGATAACATTAAACCCTATCAGGATTCAATTGGAGATCTTTTCTTGTCTATATAGCAGTTGGGGCTTGTACTGAGAAAATCTGCAACCTGACCTGTTCCCTGTGCATGCCCTTACATGAACGCGCAGGTGGTCAGAGACAGTACGACTTCCAGAGATGCTTCAGCTGAGAGGCTTACAGTATTAAAGCCTTCATTCAGTCCCTGCTAAACAGGCTAACAACCTCTCTTAAACAACCCAATCCTCTCTTCTCTCTTTGGACTGATGTCTCTGCTCTGCTGGTGGATTTTTGTGTCACTGACCACATGCTTTGCCACCTCCAGGTCTTTGGGCCACTCCAGTTCTGCTCCTCTCATTATTCCTGCTGCTCATTTTGTCCCCTAACTGGTCAACAAGGTGTTTCCCTTTCAGCTGCTCACCAGCCCCTTTAGCTCTGTGGGCCTTCTCTCTCAACCATATTTCTCCTTCCACACACTCTAGGTGCTGCCATCTCTTTGTTGCTGCAGAGAGGGAGATTCCTGCTGAGCATACAAACTGCTCACAGTTCCTTAGAGAGAAGGAGCCCCAGGTCTCTCTGTATTCCTAAATTCATTTTTTTAAAAAAATCTTCACTCTTTTTCCCCCCAAGCCCCTCTTTTTCCTCTTCATTTTTTTCCCTTTTTGCATCTTCCATGGCATGCCTTCTCTTTACTTTTCTAGCCAAAGGTCTGCCATGTTCTGCCCCCATGTGCCATTTTCTCACCCTCCTTTCATCTTTCGGTTCAGTGCTGAATTTCTAACCTTAAGTTTCATTTCTGTTCTTTTCTCACTCAGGAAATCTCTTTAACTTTCATATCCCTGCCTCACATATAACTTTTCTAAATTTTAATCTCCCTGCCACCTCTAGCTAACTTTACATCCCTGAACTTTAACTTACTGTATATTGCCTCCTCTTTTCCTAATCCATCTTGCTTAAATTGTTGCACAAAATCCACTGTCAGCAAACTTTACCTCTGTTTGTTTTTCCAAATACTAATTGCAACTGGAGGATTGCAGTCATATATAGCTGTGCTTGTGAGAAAATTTTCTTGTGAGAAGTTTTGGACAAGTTCTATGAACATAGCGGCTATCTGATAAGAGTGGCCCCACTTTTTCAGACTTTTTTCTGTATGAGCCTGAAAAACAATACTGCTGCTTTAAGAGTTCCATTCAAACTTTGATGGATAAATCTCAAGGACTCACTCATACTGCAGCTTCCTGAACAAATAGCACATATGTATACAGACAAACATACAGAGCAGATTATGATATCATGATATGAAGAAATTGCTTGTTGTTGTTGTTGTTGTTTCCTCATTAGCTCTTCAGATTGTAGAACTTATACAGATCTGTATTATTTTTTGTCACTTCTTGCCATGTGGTCAAAAACTGTACCAAAAGAACATTGTGCATAAATGATCTTCTCCTATTTTGTTAGGTAATAAATGGAAATATCCAGAGGGAAAAAAATTGAGGGGTGATGGAGGCTCTTAAAAATATAGATCTGTGCTCTTTTTGTTCTCCAATGCTTCTCTTCCCTTTGTCTTTCTGAGAGATAGAAAATATAACTACCCATTACTTTCCTCTTAAATGAATGATGAATTCACTCTACTATATGTTGCAACCAATCTTGTGGTCATTATTAGATATAATTGTTCTCCACTGATATGTTTTCAGATAAAATGTCTCATTCCTGAAGGAAGTATTATTGATGGAAAGGGAAAATGCCCTTATTCTCCAAAGGATGGAAATATCGCATTGTTCTCTGGTATGAGTGGTGGGAGGGTGGCAAAGAGGGATAATACTTTTAAATTAGTTATTATTTAGTCCAACGAACACTGTGATTAAGTACAACTATAACTTAGTTAGTCATGGTTCTTTTCCTTTCTCTGGTTAGGAGCTGTTTTCATTATTTCTGTCAGGAAAAGCGGATCAAAAACCTTTGATAGAAATATACAAACAAAAGACAAAGCCAGTCTTTTAAAACCACTAGTGTGAAAGTTAGTCTTCCCATGGCCAGAGATAAACAGCCAGATACTAGATTGGTTACTGAAACAAGGAACAGATGGAAACTTTACCTCCCTCCCAAAATGAAGTCACTTCTAGCCCTTTACAGAGAGACAGACAGACAGGCCAAAAGAGAAGAAGGCATTGAAGAGGGATTGTAGTATAAATAGAACTCACATATTCCAGTCACCGGAATACTATCATAATGGCTTGATCGTTTTGCTACAGTAAATCCACATATGAACCTTCATGACCTGAAAAAATATATTCTTACAGTATTTTGCCTTCAGTTGGCTTTGTTGGCTTTGTTCTGAAATGGATCAGACATTTCAACATGGAAAATAAGCCTATCTCTCTCATGAGTCTATGTTGAAAGGAACCGTTCTTATAATTTGAAGATATCAAATGCCATTTGGGGCTAAGTCAGAAAGACACAGAATTTTCATGACAATTCTTGCTTTGTTTAAAATGGCATAATGGATGAGAAAATGTACTCCTGTTTCTGTCTCTTTTCCTGTACTCACAAAGGCGGCAATTTATATTCTGCTACGGTAGCGAACTACTATTGGTCAGATCAACTCATTTACCGGAGCCTTGGAGATCTCCCAAATCTGCGGACATTCAGATATGATTCAGATTGGCTGAATGGTGGGTAAACAAAAAAACACAGGAAAAATTAGCCTTTTTAATGAGTCACTTAATTCCTAATAAATCATATTACTTTTGTTACTGTTCTTATGTGCAGACCAATCTTTTCATATCTACTTTATCAGGGGAAAAATAATTTGAGTGCAAAAAGTAAGCTAAAAGTAAGCTAATTATAATTATCAATTAAGTTAGTGTCATCCATTTTATGAACCAAATAAATATATTAATGATGTTTTGAGCCACATTAGCCACATTTGTCTTAAGAAAATAAATGTCTTTTTCCCCCCAGAAAACTGGGAAGTTATAACCACAAAATATGCCTCATTGTTAATCATGAACAAAAGATTCTTGATGAGAATTAATTATTTAGAAACTTTGTCAGCATAACTAGTCTACTATAGTAATGATAGTACTATACTACTAGTATATAGTAATGATAATACTCGTCTATTATAGTAATGATAATACTATATATGAAATGATAATAAGTACTATAGTTATTATCATTTCAATAGCACAGACATTACTGCTTAGGTATCTAGGCAGATTTACTAAAGTTTTTCAAATTTTTAATACTGAAGAGAAATCTTCCTGGATTAATGAAGGAAATTTCCATCTTTGCAGATCTCAAGAAAAACTGATTTGATTTGTACCTCCAAGATTCATGTACATATCAAGGGACAGCTTCTACTGATTGCCATTTATTATTGTTGTTATCATTACAATTATCATTATCACATAAATATTTCAACGTGTACTGGGATTTTGAACTTCATAAAAAAGAATACCGAAATGGGACAGAATGTGTTTGTGGGTTATCTATTAATACAACTTGGATCTGAAATAGACAGACCTCCATACTAAGTCTTGTATTATGCTGTATTAAGCTCACTTTTGTTACCCTGTTTACTTTTTATAATTATGTGCCCTTAATCTAAATATTCTGGCTTGTTTACAGAACCTTTCTTTGTCCATGGAATAGATCATGGCCAATATATCTATTTCTTTTTTCGAGAAGCATCAGTGGAATACCATGGTGGGCCAAAGGTAAAGCATGAAAAATCTTTGCAGACCAAAGTAAAATGATTATGGCATTGAAAGGAAAACCAGAAACAAAATAGCTTGATCATTGGGTGTGAGGATTAAATTTATGAGGATCATGTGAAAGACTGATTGGAATGCAGCATCATGATGTCTTCCTTTCTAATAGGTAATTGTATCCAGAGTAGCTCGACTTTGTAAGAATGACATGGGTGGAAGGCCAGCATTCCTACAAAAAGTATGGACTTCTTTTCTGAAGGCAAAACTGACTTGTGCAATCTCTGGTGCTTCATCCTTCGATATTTACCTACTGCAATCAGTGACCGATGTTGTTCAAATCCATGGACAGGATGTGGTCTTTGCAACCTTCTCCACACTTTCTGCCGGGTAACGTATCCTTTCAGAGTTTATCTGTTGAAGATGGTTGAATCCTATATTTTTCTGGCTTCATGCTAATAATGAAACAGAATGTTATTCCTCATCTGAACAGAATTTAGTCCATACTCGAAATGCCCTTGGAAGATGTGTTTACAAACGTCTCAAAGTTTAAATAGCCAAATAATGTCATGGCCAACTCAGACTCTGATGAGGAAACCAACAGTGAGCAGCCAGAATTGCTGGGTGAACCACTGGCACAGCAACTGCAGGCAGAGGAGGCCGCATCACCGGGTAACCAGGAGTCACAGCTGCCGCGAGTCTAGGAAGATGAGGAGTCTGAGCTGCCCCTCCTCCCAGTGCAAAGGCCCACTGTGTGGAGAGGGGAGCAGAGCAAAGACGCTCTGTGAGACCTCTTGCAAGAAAGGAACCTAGCCCTTCCAAATGAGCAACACCGGGGTTGCTTCTATTTAAGAAGAGCAGCAAACTCAAGCCCTCAGTTGGCAACAACCATTCATTAACCTAGATTCTGTGTGCCTTGCTTTTTGACTTGAAACCTTAGGACCATGACTCTGGACCTGGACCAGCTGATGACCCTGCTATAATGTTTGGACCCTTGGACTTTGCCTGACTCTTCTTGTGCCTGCTGTTTTGGATCTGGGCTCTCTCTTAAGGCAAGCTTGCTGGACTTGCTGGGGCTTGATTTCTCATGTGTGTGTGTGCATTTGCACCACCTTTCCATTGCTGCTTGCTATTGGCTTGAAAACTTCCTAGTAAAGTTTGCAAACCTCTCTGCAAGTTTGTGAGTGTGTGGCTTGAGACAGGACAGTTTGTTGCCAACCCGCATTAACTCCCAGTTGTCTTGGGAGGAATTTTTGCTACTGGCCATGCTGCAGCCAGAGGACAAAGAAACCAGTATGGGCCAACTTACAGCTGAAAATGCCCAGCTGACTCAGCAGGTTGTGTTTCTTACCACTCAGCTACAAGTGCTTCAAGCTCAGCCATTGCAAGCAGCAGCAGCTCCACCCCCCCCCATGCCAAAAATGTCCCATAGCATGCCCAGAAAAGTTTGATGGGATGCTGTCTCAATTTCCTGTCTTTTGGGTGCAATGCAATCATTATATGGGCTTGAGGAGTTAAGATTTTCCCTCAGAAAAATTCTGAACTGGTTTCATCATCAGTCTCTTAACTGGAGCTGCAGACAAGTGGGTGACACCACTGTTAATGCAACAGAGCCCTCTGCTGGACAACTTTGCGGAGTTCAGTCGTCAGCTCCAGGCCACGTATGCTGATCCCATAAAGGCTCAAACCGTGAATTGCCACTTTCGAGAACTTAAACAGGGGCGCCACTCAGTGGCCGAATATGTAAGTGCATTTCCGTTAATTTCTTAGGATTTGGCATGAAATGAAGCTGTGCTTATAGATGAATTTCAGGAAGGTTCCACAGATGAAATGTTAGACGAACTGGCTAGAACTGAATATCCAGGCACCTTGAAGGAATTAATGCAATTGTGTCTTCGGATTGATGATTGTTTACAGCAGAGGAAGGCTAGATCTCGAGTCAACAAGCCTGTTGTCAAGCCTACAGTTTCCCTGCCAATGCCCATCCATCAACATACATTTCCAGAGGAATCCATTCAGGTTGGGGGTGCTCACCCTCGACTGACTGAAACAGAAAAGGCTCGAAGGCACAGAGAGAGCCTAAGTTTGTACTGTGGGGAACAGGGACACCTAATTGCTACATGCCTCTCCAAGAGACCAAATCCAGCTCCTTCAGGAAACAGAACCCTCCCAGTTCAGATGGGCTACTAAATCGGGAACAAGTCTTTGCAACTCAAGCCCAAACACCGTGCACCAACCCATCCAAGCACCTAGTGGTCTCTGTGCTGCTGAACTTACCAGGAAAGCCTGCCTTGCAAACCCAGGCCATGATAGACCTAGGAGCTACTGCCAATTTCATGGACATTAACTTTGCTGAAAGCCAGGGGATTCCCAAGTATCCCATTCAACCACCCCTGGTTGTGGAAACCATTAATGGCCAGACTTTGCTATCTGGACCTGTGGTCTGGGCAACAGAGAAACTGCAGATGCAGTTGGGGAACCATTTGAAGGGGTTGAACTTTATTTAGCCTCTGCACCCACGTCCCCATTGTATTGGGACTGGAGTGGCTACAAACCCAGGACCCTCAGACTGTGTGGTCCACAGGGATTATCACCTTTGGTTCCCCCTGCTGTAAGCCACATGTTACTACAGTGCCTGAAATCCTTGCAGATGAAGGAATTAAGGAACCACTCTTAGGTCTTCCTGGCAAGTATGCAGAGTTTTCTGATGTGTTCAGTGTAAAGGAAGTAGACCAGCTACCTCCCCACTGACCATATGATTATCTTATTGAACTGGTTCCAGGTGCCAAGATCCCAGTAGCCTGAATTTATCCAGTTTCAGAGCCAGAGTTAGCAGTTTTGTGGGACTTTATTGGGAAAAAAATCTGAAGAGGGGTTTCATCAGGCCCTTTTCCTCACCTGCAGCTGCTTCTGTCTCGTTTGTCAAGAAGAAATCAGGAGAACTTAGATTATGTAATGACTACCAGATGCTGACCCAGATCATCATCAGGAATAATTATCCCCGCTTCTCATTTCAGAGCTCTTAGAGAGGTTACATGGTGCCAATTTTTTTTTTACCAAACTTGACCTTAATGGAGCTTATAACCTGGTGCGTACCTGGAGGGGTGACGAACGGAAGACTGACTTTCATACCTGTTATGGCTATTTTGAGTACACAGTCATGCCATTCAGACTATCTAACATTCCCGGGATCTTCTAGCATTTTATGAACAATGTTTTTTGGGATCGTCTTGATTGATATGTTATTAT
The DNA here is from genome assembly GCA_023362775.1 of Charina bottae. Classification (NCBI taxonomy): domain Eukaryota; kingdom Metazoa; phylum Chordata; class Lepidosauria; order Squamata; family Charinaidae; genus Charina; species Charina bottae. The sequence goes on from JALMGJ010000011.1 coordinate 35,187,040, forward strand.
TTACCTGGATGACATCCTTATCTTCTCCCCATCCCTCTCTGACCATGAGAAACATGTCAGGATTGTTTTGCAATGCCTCAAGGAGCATCATCTTTTTGTCAAAAATCGAGAAGTGTGAATTTGAAAAAAACACCATTGATTTCTTGGGATACCATATTTCTCCAGATGGCATCACTATGGACCCTGATAAAGTAAAAGCACTCCTGACCTGGCAACCCCCATGTAGAACTAAAGATGTCTAGTGTTTGCTCAGCTTTGCTAATTACTATAGAAACTTTATACCTGGCTTTGCAGATTTCACTGTATCTCTGACCTGCCTGTTGAGCAAGAAAACACCATTCATTTGAGATGAAGATGCACAACATGCTTTTGAAGCTTTAAAGACTGCTTTTGCATCAGAACCCATCCTCCAGCATCCAGAATCTGCATGACCCTTTGTCATGGAAACTGATGCTTCAGATGTTGCCGTGAGGTGGTACTACATAAGCTGGCCAACATTCTTCTACATTGTTCCTATGTGATTACTACTCCTGGAAACTCACACCATCTGAGCAGAACTACAACATATAGGGGAGAAAAACTCCTTGCAATTAAGGGGGCTTTTGAAATGTTGCAACATCTCTTAAAAGGGACATGACAGAATACAAACAGCATGAAAGTTGAATCAATGACAGATCCAGAGGTCTTTATTCTTTGCCCATTTTGATTTCAAGATTACATATATTTTCAGCAGTCATAACCATCAAGCTGACACTCTACCCAGACAACCTGAGTATGTCCTCCCTGATGCTCCAGCTCACCCTATACATGTCATATCCTCAGAGAATACCTGCCATTCAGGTCCCTATGGACCTCCTCCAACAGATACAGGAGCAACTGGATCAAGATCCCTATGCCTGTGCTCAATGCCAAGACCTGCAGAATGCAACTCCTGATCAGCCAAACCCTTGGACCTGGGAACAAAAGCTCTTAGGCTTCTGAAGTTTGTATTATGTTCCAGCCAGCCCAATACACAGCAAGGTGCTTCAGCTATGTCATGATAGCCCAGCTGCAGGCCACTTTGGTGTCTTCAAGACCCTTCACTTAATTTCAAGAGATTTTTAGTGGCCATGAATCCAGGACAATGTACGTCAATATGTCACCTCCTGCTCAATCTGTCATAGAGCAAAAGATGTATCAGGCAAGGAATCAGGACTTTTGATGTCATTTCCCACCCCAACATATCTGTGGGCCACTGTATCCTTGGACTTTATTACAGATTTACCAAAGTTCCAAGGGGCCATGACAATCTTGGTGGTGGTGGACACTTTAACAAAGATGGCTCATTTCATAGCCTGCTCAGAGCTACCCATGCCCAAAGACACTGCTCAGCTATTTTAACAACATATCCATTTACATGGTTTAGTTGACCACTTGGTCTCAGATTGCAGCCCACAATTCACTGCCATGTTCTGAAAAGAACTTTTCAAAACTCTAGGGATCCAGATCCACTTATATTCTGTGAATCATCCAGAATCAGATGGGCAGACAGAACAGGTGAATAGGATTCTGGAGCAATATCTCAGATGTCTTGTTAACTACCAGCAAGACAACTGGGTGGACCTCCTAGCACAGGCCAGGTTTGCTTATAATAATGTGCAACATACCTCCAGCCAAATGACACCATTCATGATTAACTATGGGCTTCTATCCCCAATTCTTTCCACTCACCTCACCAGCTTCCTCTGTTCCAGCCTTGGATCAGCTCTTGCAGGAACTACAAGCAATACATCAAGTTCTCCAGGACCAGTTACAGAAGGCCAAGAACAATTATAAATGCTTTGCTGATTGACACTGTCAGGCTGGTCCATCTTTAGCAGTGGGGGACTTAGTATGTGTCTCATCAAAACACCTTACTACCTGACACCCATCAAAGAAATTGGATCAACATTTCCTGGGATCATTTCCAGTGGAAGCTATCATCAACCCAGTTGCTTTCTCCCTGAAGTTACCCTCCAGTTTCCATGTTCATCCTGTGTTCCATCATTCCTTATTGGTTCCTGCTGCACCTCCCAACCCTCATTGCTCCTCCACATCGGCCCCACCACCCATTCTTGGGGAAGGAGAACCTGAATATTAGGTGGCCCACATTTTAGACTCTCAGCTCCACCGGGGCGCCTCCAGTATCTGGTGGACTGGAAAGGTTATGGACCAGAGGATAGTTCTTGGATAGATGTTGATGGTGTTCATCCTCCCTGTATCACACACCTTTTCCATCAGTGGTACCCAGAAAAGCCCAGGCCTCAATCTGTAGGAGAGGAGGGTCCTGGGGGATGTGGAATAGTGTCATGGCTAGCTCAGACTCTGATGAGGAAACTGACAGTGAGCAGCCAGAATTGCTGGTCAAATTGCTTCCTGAGAAACTGCAGGCAGAGGAGGCTATGCCACCTGGTAACCAGGAGTCACAGCTGTCACTGGTTTCAGAAGATGAGGGGTCTGAGCTGCTACCTCTTCCCACTGCAAAGGCTTGCCATGCAGAGAGGAGAGCAGAGCAAAGGCACTCTGCGAGACTTCTCGCAAGAAAAGAACCTCACCCTTCCAACTGAGCAACACCGGGATTGCTTCTATTTAAGAAGAGCAGCAAGCTCAAGCCCTCCATTGGCAAAAAGTGTTTTTTAACCTAGACTCTGTGTGCCTTGCCTTTCAACTTGGAACCTGGACCAGCTGATAACCTTGCTATGATGTTTGGAACCTTGGACTTCAGCTGAAGCTACTCTTTTGCCTGCTGTTTTGTATTTGGGCTCTTTCTGAAGGCAAGCTTGCTGGACTTCTGGGGACTTGGTTTCTCTTATGTGTGTGCATTTGCATTTGCATTTGCATGTACCTTTCCTTTGCTGTTTGCTATTTGCTAGAAAACTTCCTAGTAAAGTTTGCAAACCTCTCTGCATGTTTGTGAGTGTATGGCTTGAGACAAGACAAATATTAGCAAATAAAATGGGCTCTGACCCACAAATATGTATTTCATAATAATCATGTCAAACAACAACTCTAGTATTTAGATATTCTGAGTGGAGAGTTTTAAGTAGGACTGAAATGCTCCTGAACTAGAAAAGATAAACTATGCTGGTATGGGGGAAAATGCATCTTGCTGTCTCCACTCCATAAAATTACATGATATCCATGGACAATGGGTTATTCACTCACATCCCCAGTGCAAGTTGGAGGGCATCATCATTGTCATCATGTACTGAATAGGAATATAGTTCCTGAGCAAAGCTAATGTAGTAGCTGAAACAGTAGCCTCAAACTCACTAAAAGATGCTAGGGTCAGGTCCAGGAAGGAAGAAGGGAAGGACTTATACAATTTTCACTTTGAATGGCATGGGTTTGGCATTGTTCTTCATCTCAGAACTGATACTCAAGGTTCATTTTTTATTCAGAGAATGAGAAGATTCATGCTGAAAATAGGCTGTGATTTTGATATGCCAATAATTTCTTTGTGCTTTGAGATGGCAGAGGTATTAGTAAGATCACTCTGAACTTTGCAAAGCAAGCAATAATGTAGAAACTAAACTGATGTTGGCACTTTTTCAATATCTACATGAAACAGTGAAATCTGTGCCAACGCTTCCATTAACCAAATCAAGGAGGTACCAAAAGTCAGCTGACTTTGAATGCCATGTAGTAATGTTCTGTATATTACATATTGTTTCTATGTTTATGATCATGATACCCATGGGTACTCATGGGATTTGTTTCCTCAGATCTTAAAGTAACATCACCAAAGTTAGGTATAGTGCAGCTTGGCTTGGAGTCTCAGCAGCAAACTAATTTATAACAGCCCAAATCACAATCAATATCTTTTTTTTTGAAAAAAGCTTTATTGTATAAAATTGTTTCAACATACAACATATACACATACAACATATATACATAAAACATGTATACATACATATACAAAAAATAATAAAAAAATAGGGGTCCAATTCCAGACTAACTTTACAGTGACTAGTATATCTATACAATTTCTTAATTACTTGTCTTAGTTACTTTTTGTTACATTTCTATTTCTAATATAGTTAATCGTTAAATCCTATATTTATTAAGTTTTTTTTTTGTATATTTATCATGTAGACAAGAAAGGGTTGCCAATAATTTTTAAATTGGTCCATATTTTTGTCATTTAACATTTCTGTTAATTTTGCCATCTGTGCAAGGTCCATTATTTTTGTAATCCAATCTTCTATTGTTGGGATGCATTCTTCTTTCCATCTTTGAGCATATGTAAGTCTGGCTGCCGTAATCATATATAATAAAAGTTTTCTGTATTTTTTTCCCAGTTCGTCATCCATAAGGCCCAGTAGATATAATTCAGGTTTAATTTGTATGTCCATTAATATATTTTTTTTAATAGTTTCATGTATTAATTCCCAATATTTCTTTGCTTTCTTGCACGTCCACCATAGATGATAAAATGTTCCTTTTCCTTTTTTACATTTCCAACATTTATTTGATACATTTTTGTACATTTCTGATAATTTATCTGGAGTTATATACCAATGGTACATCATTTTGTAAAAATTTTGTTTCAAAATATAATTTAATGTAAATTTTAGTCCTTTTGTCCACATTTTTTCCCATTGATCATAATATTGTATCCAAAATTTCTGGCCCAATTTATCATACATTCTTTATTTTGTTCATCTTCTAATTTTATTTGTAGTAACATTTTGTAAAATTTCATTATAGTATGATCATTACTGGAGAATAACTGATTTTCTAGCCACGTTGGTTCTTTTGTGAATTTATATTTCTTTTTATCTAATTTGAATTGTTCTTTTAACTGTAGGTATATAAACCGGTTACATTGGTAGTCATTCTTTTTTTCCAATTCTTCTCTTGTTTTTATTTCTAATTTGTCTCCTTCATAATATATTAAATCTTTGTATCTGAACCATTTGCATCTATCGGAACTTTCTTTTCTAGTGAATGCTTCTTGGGAGGATAGCCAAAAAGGTACATTTGGTAATAGTCTTTTCTTATATTTATTCCATGTTTTTATTAGGGCTCTTCTTATACAGTGATTGTTAAATATTCTGTTTACTTTAATTTTATCGTACCAGAGATAGGCATGCCAGCCAAATTTTAATTCATGACCTTCCAAAAGTAACAATTTATAATTTTCTAATGTAGCCCATTTTTTTATACACATAAGACTACATGCTTCATGATATAATTTTAAATCCGGGAGTCCTAATCCTCCCCTTTCTTTGGCATCTTTTAGTAGTTTATATTTTATTCTTGGCTTTTTCCCTTGCCATATGAATTTTGATAATTCTTTTTGCCATAAATGAAAGGTCTGTAATTAATATTGGTATTGTTTGGAATAAAAATAGTAATCTAGGTAATACATTCATTTTGATTGTTGAGATCTTTCCCATCAAAGATAAATGTAGTTTTCCCCATCTTTCCAAATCTTGTTTGATCTCCTTCCAAAGTTTTACATAACTGTTTTGAAATAAATCACTATTTTTGCAGACACTACTATTCCTAAATATTTTGTATTCTTTATGTTTTTAATTCCTGTTTTGTTTTCTAATGTTTCTTGATTTTTTTGATTCATATTTATATTTATCATTTTTGTTTTATGTTTATTTATTTTAAGACCTGCCAATTTTCTGAATTCTTGTATGTTTTTCATTAAATATTCAATATTTTATTGGATTTTGTATTGTTAATGCTATGTCGTCAGCAAAAGCTCTTAATTTGAAGTTTTCATTTTTAATCTTAATCCCTTCTATTTTTTCTTCATCTCTAATGTCATTGAGAAGAATTTCCAGTATTAATATAAATAATAAAGGTGAAAGTGGACAACCTTGCCTTGTTCCTTTTTCAATTTTAAAAACTTTTGTATATTCATCATTAACTATAATTTTCGCTTTCTGGGTTGTATATATTGCTTTTACTGCTGTTTTAAAGGGAGTACTGAATTCCATATATTCTAAAGTTTTGAGCATGAAATCCCAATTCAAATTATCAAACGCTTTTTCTGCACTGCATCTAGGAATAGTAGGGTTATTTCTTTTTTGTTGTGAGTCTGTGCATATTCTATTATGTCTAAAATATTTCCAATATTGTATTTTATTTGTCTTTCTGGAAGAAAACCACTTTGTTCTTGTTTAATGATTTCCTGCATAACTCTTTTCAGTCTTTCTGTTAGAATTAATGTAAATAGTTTATAATAATTATTTAATAGTGATATAGGTCTGTAGTTTTGGCAGAGTGATGTATCTTGACCTTCTTTAGGAATTAAAACAATGTTAGCTTCCGTCCACAATTTAGGTATTAATCTTCCATTCAAAATCAAATTCTTTAAATGGGGGAATAATTTGATTGATAAAGCATTTGTAATATCCTGTTGTAAATCCATCTGGTCCTGGGGCTTTTCCTGTTTTCATTTTTTTAATAGCATCTACAATTTCTTGCGTTGATATAACCCCATTAAGAATTAGTTTCTGATTTGGGGTTAATTTAATAATCTTATGTTTCATCAAATATTCATCTATTTTCTCTGTTGCAATTTCTTGTTTTTCATATAATTTAGAGAAATAGTTTTGGAATGCTTTTTGAATTTTTCATTATCAACCAGATCTGTGCTATTTTCTCGGATCTTAGTGATTTTTTTCTCTCTATCCTTTCTTAATTTGTTGGCCAGCCACCTGCATGTCTTATTTTATTCAAAGTTCTTTTGTTTGGCGTATCTCAATTTCATCTCAATTTCTTTAAGTGTAATCATATTTACTTGTTGTTGTAATATTTTAATTTGGTGGTTTATTTTAAGTTCTGAAGGTTTTTCTTGTAATTCTTTTTCCTTTATTTTAATCTGTTCTAGAATTTATTGTAATTTTTGTTGATTTGTCTTTTTCATTCTTCTGTTTAAATACATAAAATATCCTCTCATGTATGCTTTACTAGTGTCCCAAACTGTACTGGCATCAACTTCATTATTCAAATTTATTTCAAAAAATTCTTTTAATTTTTCTTTACAGTCTTTTACCAATTCTTCTTTTTTTAAAATATCTTCATTTAGTTTCCATTTGTAGCTTTTTTGATTTAATTTTAATGCAATATTAACTGGGTTATGGTCTGAGAAAGTTTTGGGCAGGATATTAACATTTATGATTTTATTGGCTAAATTTAGTGAAATCCAGATCATATCTATTCTCAAAAATGACTTAAATCTATCCAAATAAAAAGTGAAATCTTTTGTATTTCCATTTTTGTGCCTCCAAGCATCTACGAGTGTTAGATTATCAATTAGGTTAAAAAAGGATTGGGGTAATTTACCTTGATTATTTTTGATTGGCTTCTCAGATTTTCTATCTATAATTGGGGTAGTCACCCAATTCCAGTCTCCTAATATGCACCAGTGACTATGTGAAAAAGTGGATAGTTCATTCATTAGATCTTTATAAAATTTATTTTGGTTTTCATTTGGTGCATAGATACCCACTATTAACATTTTAAATCCCTGTACTTCTATTTCAATTATCATATATCTACCACTTTCATCCAATTTTATTAATTTAGGGTTTAGATGGGGCTTTGCATAGATTACTACTCCATTTATTTATTTTTCATTTGCAGATATAAATTCAATACCCAATTTTTTGTTCACCAAATATTTGATATCTTTTTTCTTAATATGAGTTTCTTGAATACATATTATATCATGTTTTAATTTATACAAATAATAGAGAACTTTTTTTCTCTTTACAGGTTCTTTTACACCATTGATATTCCATGTTAGGCATTTTAATTCATGCATTCACCTCAAGTTCTTTGGGGCTCAGTGATGTTTCCTCTCTGGTACTCTCTCTCTCTCTTGTTTCTAAATTTGGTCTATTTTGTTCTAAGTCCTTCCTATGTTTTCTCAGAAATTATTTAGCTTTCATGTTTGAGGTTAATTTGTACCTTTCATTTTGAAACATAAAGCTTATTCCCTCTAATCTTTCCCATCTGAATGGAATTTCATTTTTCTTTAATATATCAGTTAAGAAGGTATATTCTTTTCTTTTCTTTAATATTCTTAGAGGTATTTCTTTTAGCACCAATATATCCTTACCTTCTATATTAATTTTTTATCATAGTTTGCCTGTAAAATTAACTCTCTGGTTCTTTTTCTAGAGAATTCTATAAGTAAGTCTCTTGGTTTGTTATGAGTTTTTGCATACTTCGAATTAACACGATATATTTTCTCTATTTCTTCCTCTAGTCTGTCTTCTTCCCAGCTAATTTAATTAGCAAGCATTTGAATTACTGTTTCTGCTATGTCATCATTCTCTTTTTTTTTCAGGTACACCTCTAAGTCTTAGAGAGAAATCTTTTTCTTTTAATTCTAATAATGCAATTCTATCTAATTCATATTCCTTATCAAGTTCTAATGTATCAATCCTTTCATTAACTTTTTTGGTCTCAATTTCTATTTTCTTATCCATTTTTTCTAATTTCTGCTCTATGCTTTTTTCAAAATTGTCAAATTTTTTATCCAGCATACTTATATTTTGAGTGATACTTAGTGTTATTTTTGCTGTATATTCTTCAAACATCCGTTTTAGCCAATCTCCTTCCCCTGCCCCTAATCCTGTTCCAGACCCTCTTCTTGCTTGTTTTCGTGTGTTCATTTCTATTGATTTCTTATAAGTTTGTTAAGTTTGTTAAGTTATCTAATACTTTTATACTGTATAACAGCACAGTTTTTCTTTTAGATAAGTAACCACAGGATTTAGTGTAAGATTAGAAAATATGGCCGACCAAAATAATTAAATAATAAGTCCGTTTCTTGTAAAGTTCATGAAATAGATATGGCTCACCAAGCTAGAGCGTTTTTTTCCACAGATTCAGATATCCTCTTTTTTCTATCAGATTAGTTCTTTTTTCTTTCTTCTTTTGAGAGTGAAGGGGCAGTAGTTATACCTCCGAATTGGCTGCAACCATGGTTCCACCAAGATCTTTCTCCCACTTCCCAGCTGATTGTGACGCGCTGCCTTCGCTCTTAAAAAATGAAACCGCGCTGTTTTCCACAGTCGCACAGCTGTCTGGAAGCCTTCGGAGTCAAGTGCTGAGGTTTCTCCCTTTCCCGGAGTCACCTCTCCATCTCTGCAGTGTCTGCAGAGCTCTTTACAGAACCACGTTGCTAATTCTGGCACGGAGCTGCACAAGAATTCAGCCTACCGCGATCTTCACTGGAACTGGACCCAATTCACAATCAATATCCAGCCCCTGTTACAGAAATATTTTGGCGTAATTGTTTGGTTAAAGATAGATGCATATCTTAAAGGGGCATTAACTATTTCTGGAAATGTCATTTTTCAGTGTCCGTGCCTCTGCTATCTGTGCTTTTGCTATGGATGATATTGAAAAGGTTTTTGCTGGGAGATTTAAGGAAAAGAGATCTCCAACTTCATTTTGGACACCAGTTCCTGATGCTGATGTGCCTACACCCAGGTATTTTCATACAGTGTGCTGCAAGGCAGATAATGTATAGTTTTATCCTAAGATGATCCATTATGTAGAATGTAATGCAAAAATTAAGATAGAGAGGGAAATGCAGAACCAATGGAAACATCCAATGCAAAGATGGATAATTTTTTGGTGCCCAAAGGTCACACCCACTGCTGATTTTGCAGCTGATACCACCTCAGTGAGTGTTCTGCTCATAAAGGCAAAAAGGTAAAGGTTCCCCCCGCACATTTGTGCAGTCATGTCCGACTCTAGGGGCCGGTGCTCATCTCTGTTTGTTAGCCAAAGAGCCAGCGTTGTCCGAAGATGCTTCCATGGTCATGTGGCCAGCATGACGTGCACAGCACACTGTTACCATCCCACCAAAGTGGTACCTATTCATCTACTTGCATTTGCATGCTTTTGAATTGTTAGGGTGGCAAGAGCTGGGGCAAGTGCGGGAGCTCACTCCGTCATGCGGGACTAGGGTCTAGAACCACCAACCTTCCGATCGACAAGCCTGGCATCTTAACCACTGAGCCATCACACCCCTAGTGCTCATAGCACATCTAAAATTAAACTTTATTTATTTATTATTTATTTATTATTCAAATTTATATGACCGCCCATCTCCCCCAACGGGGGACTCTGGGCAGCTTAAAATAAAAACAAGATTAAAATACAATATAAATATAATATGACATAAAAATATAAATATAAAATCCAATCTGGCAAATTAAGGAGGGTATTATGATATTAACCACCCCCAGGAGGAGCTATTACCTTTTCCTTCCCATGCTAGGCAGCAGAACCAGTTTTTCAGATTTTTTCAGAAGGCCGGGAGGAGGGAAACACATCTCCACACTGGGGGTAAGATATTCCAGAGGGTGGGCACCACTGCAGAGAAGACCCGCCTCCTGGACCCCGTTAGATGGAGTTCTTTCTTGATTGGGTCCGTAGCAAGCCCTCTCTGCATGATCAGGTGGGGCGGGTCGATGTTATGGGGATAAGACGGTCCATCAGGTATCCTGGTCCCATGCCATGTAGGGCTTTAAAGGTAATAACCAACACCTTGAATTGGACCCGGAAGCAAACCAGCACCCAGTGCAGCTCGCGGAGCAAAGGTGTTATGTGTGCTGATCTTGGTGCACCTAAAATTGCCCGCGCGGCTGCATTCTGTACCAGCTGTAGCTTCCAGATATTCTTCAAGGTTAGCCCCACATAGAGCGCATTGCAGTAGTCTATATGGGAGATGACAAGGGCATGAGTGACCATTCGTAGGGCATCGCGGTCCAGGAATGGGTGTAACTGGCTCAGAAGCCAAAGCTGCACAAAGGCCCTCCTAGCCACAACTGCAGCCTGCTCTTTGAGCAGGAGTCATGAGTCCAGATGGACCCCCAAGTGCCACACTGGTTCTGAATGGGGCAGTGCCACCCCATCCAGAACCAAAGATGACAACTTCCCGGATACCAAGGGGCCATCAATCCACAGCCACTCGGTCTTGCCAGGGTTCAGCTGAAGCCTGTTGATCCCCATCCAGGCCCCTACAGCCCCCAGGCACTGAGACAAGGCGGCAACTGCATCACTTACTTCACCTGGGATGAAGATATACAATTTTAGAGATCTCATTCAGTTTTCCCATTGAACAGTATCCCTGACTTTTATATTGCATTTTTGCAGAATTGGATTATGTGAAGAGGAATAGCAGCAGCTGGGGATTTCTCTTTTTCCCATCCCAGTTTCAAACCTGGATCCAACCCATAGTTTAATAAGACACATCTGAGTCTGGATTTGCACATAACAATAAGCCAGAGTTTTTTAGTTCTGGTACTGTATGTTGAAAAAGTGTATACAGAATACTTATATTACAGTAGTCAATATACTTACATTCTCTCTTGTGTTGTGTTTTATTTAGACCAGGTTCTTGTGTTGGCTCTGAAGGACTTGAAGGCTATGCAAGTTCCAAAGACCTACCAGTTGACACTCTTGAGTTTCTCAGAAAGCATACACTCATGGATGAATCAGTTCAACCAATTTCCCAAAAACCATTGTTTGTGAAGAGAACATCTAGGTATTTTTTTTCCTTCACTGGATTGTAATTTGTTTGGAGAACATGAACATGAACTGACATGGACCATATTTGGACTGTTTAGTTCATCCCTAGCAATAAATTTGATCTAGATCCAATCCTTTGCTGTAAATCTTTCCAGCTGCATATGTAGTAAATTGTGTTTATTATATACAGGTTTTTATAGATACCTCTGCTTTATTTATAAAATAGAAAAAAATGTTGCAACAACTTATTGGTGGGTAAGGAAGTGACTAAATCTATAATGGAATATTATCATTCCAGAAACTTCATGCTCAAAATTATTGCTGATAATACTGCTGGACCGAAGGGGGATCACACTGTCCTTTTTGTTGGAACAAGTGAAAATATCATTTATAAGATTTTGGTTATAAAAGATGACAGTGGTTCTATGAAAGACACCTTTTTGCTGGAGAAGCTGTTTTTGTTCTTTTTTCAAGGGTCTGTATTACTGCTTCTGATTCTTTTCTGTATCCAATAATTTATAACATGTATAATTATTTATGTAAAGAAATAACAAAAAAGAAATGCATCAAGTCTGAACACCAAGGAAGGGATGCAACAGTTCTAAATACTAATTTCCACAACAATAAGTTGATGGTAAGCCTTCAAACATACAATCTGTATAGAAGAATATTAATAGAGAACAAATGTCTATAAATGTATCATTGTAATCTGGACCTCTTAATTTCTTAAAATTTCAGGACATTTTTTCCAGTGAAGCTAAATTCAAAAGTCTGCCCTTCCATTTCTTCATGAAAGTCACATATGGGAATACTTGTCCACTACCTGACACTTTCTCCAAACAATCATGAAGAGACCAGATATCTGATGTAGCTTTATTAAATACCCCAATATGATAATATAGGCAGACTCATGCAGCTGAACTGAGATTGTTTTGAAGAGTTGGTTCAATCATTGGGCATCCTATTGAAATCCGCTATTGCAAAAGAAAGTTTCCAAAAAGATTTTAAAATGACATATTTATTAAAATGGAAAACAGTTACAGTGGATGGAGAAATTAAGATTTTTGATGGAAGTTCTGAGGCAATACAGAGATCTTCACTTCCAATAATTATGTAGGATTTTTAAAAGAATAAATTTAGTGCTGATGAAGTTAAAGAAAGCCTGAGAATTCTGGGACTCACAGGCTCAAGATATCTACAAAGTGCCAGTTTTAAATTTCAGTAGTTCATGTGAAAGAAGGATGATGTTATTAAATGTAATGCCAGTAACTGTAGTTAAGATAATTAATTTTAATTCAATTTCTATTTGATTTAACTTTCCCCCCCTTGTACTAGCCTATGCACTCTTTGCAGTACCATCCTGGCTAGTAAAGGTCAAGGCTGCCAGTTCACTTGAAGGTTACAAATAGAGCAGTGCAAATCATTTCAATGTTGGAATATTTCAACCCTTTAACAGAACTGTCTGTTCTGACCTTACCAGAAGTGTGTCAGCCTCAAAACAGACTATTTTGACAACATAATGGGGTTTGGAATAATCTGTTTCAAAATCTGAATATTTCCTATAAATTGGAACAGTGCCTGGATATTTCTAGTGAGGCTGAAATGCTTTGGCTAAAGTCAGAACAACCTCTTCTAGGAATGGTTCCAGAGTGGTTGGAACAGCCCCATCCAAGCTTCAGGTACACTATGTTTGATCTGAACATTTTGACCTTAAAAAACATTTTGGCATTTCAGTTATGGACCTTTGATCTCATGTCACGAGATGTCCCAGCTCCTAATATCTGTAAGACTGAAAACCAAACCCATTCCTTATTCTGCTTATGGGAACAATGAGATTGGCACAGATGCTGGGGGAAATTATGGGAAACCTCAGATTCCCACTACATTTCATTTAAAACATTAATGGATAAGATAGGAGTTTTTTGGTATAAAGGATAAAACTCCTCTCTATCCTTTTTGTAGCTTTTATACTAGGAGACATAACTTGAAAAAATGGTCATTATCCAATAAACCTCACTCTAAAGTAATGAGCCATTGAGACTAGCTGATAGGAGCAATAGCAGTATTGTCTTCAGGTCCTGTTTACACACTTTTTAAGGCATCTCACTGACCACTGTGGATAACAGAATGCCAAACTGGATAAACCTATGGCCCAAACCAGCAGGATTTGCCATATATTTGTAAACCAGACTTTTGGCTTTTTTTAGAGGTCAGAAATCTTAATCAAGAAGGATGTTCTTATATGAGATTGCAGAAGATCTAATTTAGTTATTTTGTGATATTTTGGGGTTTTTTTTAAAAAAAGGGGAGGGGGGATGCCAAGATAGGTTTTCAAACCATGTGGATTTCTTTTTTAGTTAAACTTTTCAAATCTTAATTTACTGTTTTTATCAAATGATCCAAGAATTATGTGCTTCTTCCATTTTTCAAATCAGATGCGAAAAGGAAATGCACAGACAATTTGTGGACTTCAAGCTGGATAAACCAAATGGTGTTATTTACATTGCATTCACTGGATGTGTAATAAGGCTTCCCCTAGGAAGCTGTCAACGACATGGCCGATGCAAAAAGTAGGTGTTACTGGCTTTTATCCAAGTCCATTCAAGAGTCATGTCAAGTATTAAAATGACTATAACATAATTTTGAGTGACCTCTCTTCTTCTCTCCTAAGTGCCTGTATAGCTTCTAGAGATCCATACTGTGGATGGGTTAATGAGAAATGTGTATACCTCCCACCTGGAACTACGTAAGTCAAAACTGGTTTTGGGAAAAAAATTGGATTTTGGATAGAGCTGTTGTGGAAAGAACAGCTAAACATATAAGCTTCTTGAGGAAGAAAGCTGGTAAATATGTCTTTTCCCAATCATATTATCATTATATGTTCATTGTACGTTTTAATTCAAATTTCTTAGTTATGGTTGAGAATGCACACAGTTGCAGTTTGAAATTGATACATCTTGTTTCTAGTTCTCTTTTAGAATTTTAGGGAACTGAATTTATAACACTATGATGTGAATGAATTGCTCACAATTTAATGTCATGGTAGCAACAAAAAAACAAACCAGCAAAGTGCAATATAATAACATCATGACCCAGAACGTAGTGCAAAAATTTCCAACAGCTCAGAAATTTTCTTCATTCACAAATATCCTTTTTAAACTCATTTTCAACTACTTTAAAATAATACTGGGTTGAAATAAATTTTCCAGGAATTTTTTTTCCTTCACAAAAGTAGCTTGCTTTTCTGCCTCACTCTAGAATTTATTTATTTTTTAAAAAAATAATGCCCTTTATTGCTGTGTGATTGGAGAACGGTTTTTGTTAGAAAGTCATAATTATCATGAAAAATTTCTTTTTTCTGAAAAAGATCAAGAACAATTTCTTTCCCATTAAAGTGATTAAGGATAAATGCAAAACCAAACCAAAGCACCCCCATAAAAACAGGTTTTGGAGAGATTCCACATTCCTAGAATTCCTTTGAAACTAATCTAGGATTTACTTCTGAGGTTACCATGAGATGGCCAAGAGTGGCATGCATTGCTTTCTATTCTTTTTAGGCCTCCTCAATACTATGCCGTCTTTGCAGCTGCTTGAGTTTCACAACACTTCCTCAGCTGCAAAACATCCAACCAGTAGCCTGTGTAAAGTACATTAGGGGTGACCTGATTTGCTTCACAGAAAAGAGGCCATTCAATTCAGCTCAACAAAGGAAGTCTGGTGATCTCAAGCTGCTTCAGGAGAGTTCTGAGGAAGAAGACCCCATGCACGCACAGACCAGTCTTTCCTACTGCATTAGTGAAAGCACGTCCAGGCTGGGAGGCTTTCGAGTTGTCTGCAATTGCCAGGAAGACTTTCAATGCTTGTTAGGAAAGCTCCAGGCACATATTGCAGGTACTCACACACCATTTGCCAAAGTTGCCCCACCTGGCAGCATTTTAGCCAGAACTGCAGTAGAAGGCTCCTCTCAGCTTGCTCTTACAGAGTCCCTCACTTTCCGGCTTATTTCTGACTTTTCCCATAGTTCATGCTCTGAGGGACAAGGTAAAGAGGGCTCCAAAGCAAGCAGGGGTCAATCTCTCCATTTCTCTGTCAAGAAACACTACATGTCAGGAAATAAGAGCTTGAAAGTTCTTCAGTCTCCTTCTGAGGTTGACCTTTCTCCTCAGGAGCAAAACAACTGAGAAGCACCATTGGCCAAGGAGTTACTACCACAGTGAAAGTCCTAGCAGTCTCTGGCTCTATAAGCCCCATTGTCTAGGAACTTCTTAGAGTAAATGTCAGAGTTTCAGATGGTTTGGTTTCTGAAATGGAAGAACCCAATTGCTTTTGGGAGGCTGATTTCTTGGACACCCCTGGTGATGTGGTTCCAATGGTTTTGAATAAGCTCTGCTGAGGTAATAAAAAGTTCTAATAGAAAAGCAATACATTTTACAGTTAAAAATATAGGTGATCCAACTAATTTAATCATAAACCTAGTTGTTTCTGACTTGTTTCCATGAATGAAATTCACCCTAAAAATTGGAGCATGGCTCTTCTCACATTTGCATGACACCTGAAAAGTATTATGAGGTGGAATTTGGGGGAGAAAGCTATTATGCTGTATCACTTTTCTCTTCTATTTAGAACTGAATATGAGCAGGACCTAAGGAGTGATGGTATAGATTATCAAGAATGCTAAAGTAAGTGTTTTATTGATTGATGATTGCAATGCCAGAAAATTTTTAATGTTAGAAAATACATGCTTTAATGTGGTAAACATAGAAGTATGATGTCTTTTCATATGATGCAAACTTCTTTATATTTTAAAATCTGGGAATCTGAGCTTGGAAATTGAACCATATATGAAAAATAATGGCATACGTCTGCTAGTTGTTAATAGTTATAGTTATTTTTTATTTTTGTTAATTTAAGTTCAATATGTTGATAATCTAAAGTTTATACTACATCCTTGTGACATTGAAAAATCCTATATAATTCTGTATTATTTATGCCACAGCCTCTTAATCAGAATTGCAATTAACTATAAAATCAACATTGGGTTTATGTTAGTCCATGATTCATTCTTTCTTTCTTTCTTTCTTTCTTTCTTTCTTTCTTTCTTTCTTTCTTTCTTTCTTTCTTTCTCTTTCTCTTTCTCTCTCTCTCTCTCTCTCTCTTTCTCTCTTTCTTATAGGAAACATACCCTCAATTATTTTATTTATGATCAGCCAAGAACAGCACTTCCAAATTACTCTACAATTTTCTATTGAACTCGCTAATGGATTTCCAAAAATCTCAATTGAAAAAAGGAACTTTCCATAAGATCAGAATCCATATTATTGTCAATACAGTAATTACAAAAAAATGTTTTTATCCAATTTTCTTATGCACCATCTAAAATTCAATGGAAGGGAAAAAATGAGAAATTTAAAATATTTTGCTAACATGTTCCCTATTACAGCTATAATCTCCATTTGTATGTTTTGTTTTGAATAAAGAGTACAGCTGTTTTTCTCTCAAACTGTACATGCACATTCATGTTGTTTAAGAAGTTGCTTCAAGTCAGAATGGCAATGGCATCCTGCCAAAGATAGATGGGGTTTGTAGTTAGTAGGTAGATGGGGTTTGTAGTTAGTAGGTAGATGGCTAGTAATTACTTAGCATGCTTGAAGGGCGCTAGAGATAGGCAAGGAATGCAAGGTGGTGGAATGTGGGGGTAGAGAGACAGGAATCAGACTCCAAAGCTGTTCAGCTGGACTAGCAGTTTAGAGTTATGGGAAGTGAGCCGGTAGGGGAGGGGTTGGTGAGGAGTAATTTGGAACTGGCATGTTTAAAGTTGTGATTGTGCGTGCTTTTGCTCAATCTGCTCTTTGCATCGATACTATTCACTTGTATTAATAAAATAACTTTTTCATATTCTACCATGGCTTGTGCTAAGAGTTTCTAAATTAATATCAAAGGAGTGGATTGTTACACTTCAAAATATAAGGTTCTTTTGATGGAGGCTGAAAAGTTAGCATGCAACAATCAGTGTGAGCAATTTAGTCAACAAATTTTAAAAATAGTTTAATCCAACAATTCGTTGTCAGGAAAAAGGAAAACAATAAAACAGTGAAACAATATATCTAATTAAAACTTTTGCGCAATTGTGTAACTTGATAAAAAATATTTAGCCACCTGGTGTGTGAATGTAGAGTCAGCATCCCTTAAAAAGAAATAAAAGTAAAATCTATCAGTATGACCCTCAAATTTAAAGAAGATTGGGGAGATCGGAGCATGTCTTGGGGCATCATAAAAAGGGCACCGTATGAGGACATGGGCAAGAGTTTCTACCTCCCTGGATCCACAAGGGCAAAGTCTCTCTGAATAAGGAGTCCCACGAAATCTTCCTGCCAGCAGATAAAATTTTGATCTGCCAATAAATATAATATAGTGTCAGTGGTCATCCTACCCTCCTGGAAACTCATTCCATATTTAAGGCACAAGCTCAATATTTATAAATGACAATTATAGATGAACCTCCACTTATTATTTTAAAGCAGGTTGGTGCAAGGAGATGTGATTTCCAGTATCCTATTCTCCTGAAGTAATCCTATACTGAAGTCAACCCTACATTATTTCCTATTCAATTAGTATAATGGCTTAAAAGAGCTTAACTGCAGAACCCAAATCACATGAAATATCCTGCTGATTTAATATAACAATAAGATTTTAATGATATAATGAGAATAACTTCCATCTCTTTAAGTGAAATAAAAATTCAATGAACTCATTTGCAGGTTGTATGTTTGCTGGCTACCCTTGCCAGGGCTCCCCTCACCTCTTTGTTCCTCAGGCTGTATATGAGGGGGTTGACCAGAGGTGTTAAGATTGTGTAAAAGACAGAAAAGACTTTGTTCAGTTCTTTCAGTTCATTGCTGTCCTGCAAAAGATAGACAACTGTGAGGCTGCCATAGAAGATAGTCACTACAATGAGGTGAGAAGAGCAGGTAGAAAAGGCCTTTTGCCTCCCAGTGATGGAGGGAATTCCAAGAATGGTAGCAATGATGTAAGCATATGAGACTATGGTTAAAAGGAAAGGTGGTAGGGTGGAGATAGAAGTTAGGATAGCTGACACAAGTTTGACCTGACTTGCATCCCTGCAAGCCAGGTTCATCATTGGCATGAAATCACAGAAGAAATGTTCTATCAAATTGTGGCCACAGAAGCTTAACTTCAGTATAAATGTTAACAATATTGTGTCTATCGCAAAACTGCCAATCCAGGATCCAGCCACCAACTGGAGGCATATCTTGGAATTCATAAGTGTGGAATAATGCAGGGGTCTACATATTGCCAAGTAACGATCATAAGACATTGCTGCCAGGAGATAGCATTCTGTGACAGCTAAGAAAACAAAAGCCCATAACTGCAGAATGCAACCATTCACAGATACAGTGTAGTTTTCATTCAGTAGACTGGCTAATATTCTGGGGAGAATGGTTGAGCTGTAGCAGGTCTCTAAGCAAGACAAGTTGCCTAGGAAAAAGTACATTGGGGTGTGGAGGTGCCGGTCTGTCACAGTTAGGGCAATAATGAGAAGGTTCCCAGCCATAGTCATGATATAGATCATTAGAAACAGCATAAACAGAAGAATGTGTAGCTCTTTCAGGTCTCCAAAGCCATGAAGGATGAATTCCGTAATAACAGTTTCATTTCTCCCTTCTAATTTCTTCATTATCGCATGGTATACTTCTAATAGAAAGGATAATATCAATCAACACTCGTTTTCTCTGTCCCTTCATCCATGTGTTTTCCACTTGCAAAGAAATCTGACCAGTAAAAGGCCAATTACTGCTGAAAATCTTAAAATAATGGTCGAATATTTACTGTTCCTCTAAGCATCCCCAAATAGTTTGATCAATCATATTAACTTGATGGCAAGGCTAATGAAGGTTATACAGTACCTTAGCATACTGTATGTATTTCATTGTATATATAATGCTGCACCCCCAGATCACTGATCTTTTAGAAGGTCCCTGCCTCTAACAAAAGGCTCACTGAATTTTAAAAGCATGCAGACTTATTAAAAGAGATTATTTGTCCACGAAAGAGATAGATTGAGGTGAATAAATGAAAGTCAGTCAATGTAATGGAATCTACTGAAGTCCTTAGAACAGCTGAGTAAGAAATCAACCCTTCCTTCTTTTAACAAGTGTATTGATTGCACAATGTACATAAGGAATAAAGCAATGTTACATAAACAGTTACGGGGCATAGCCGCTTTGGCCTCCTTTGCATGTACAGTAGCTGCTACAGTGAGTCAGCCTTCATGCCACTAAAGTGGGAATAATAGATAGAATTATGTGAATTGGCTGTGATTGCCCTTCATTTTTCAGAGGCTAGTTATTTTACCTTATGGAGTAAAGGCAAGACTGATTCAACTCACATTGTTTGATCACAGGGGCTTGTGAGCACATAGTGTGCTTGGGCAGAAGTCGTCGTTATTGTGGAGATCTAGGTGAAGCAGCTGTTCCTTTCTGGTGTTTAGAAGCAGGGTATTCATTTTTCTCTGAAAGGGCATTTTCATCAAAAACTCTGACAAAGAAAAGTACCTCCACAAAGCTCTGCACATCTTGAATAATCTTGTATCCAACACAGGCAGGTAATTCTTACCAGAAATCCAAAGGAGTAGAAAACTGAAAAATACTCACCTCTGATTTGTAGTTTCAATTCAGGAGTATTCTAACATTAAAAATTATAAGCCTATTTGCATTGGCTCTTCAATTTGTCTTTCAAATCATGTTCCTTAGACATAAAGTTGTTGAGGCTTATCTGTCATTCTTAAGGATCCATAATTTTGATAATGGATATCTCTTTGTTTTAAACCTGGAGCTTCTTATTTAAGTATAATATTCTTATTTAACCCTAGAGTATATTTTAGAGCATTTACATCTTAATTAAGCACAGGGGAGATGTTGAAGATGAGTTTTTAAAAATAGTATTATAAAGGCCTTCTGATATTCTGTTTCCAGAAAATGTTTTTGGACTAAGCCAATATAATATAAATTTGGTTGCAAAGAATGATGGGGTATGTACCCACTAAGGAAGAAATTCAGCTGGCAGAGCACCTTCCCTCCAAGGTCATACCTAGAGTGGAATCAGTCATGAATAATTCAATAATTCAAGATGTCTCCATTCCAAGTTTACATGTGGTTTCCCACACCATTAATTGATGCTTAAGATCCTTTCAAATATTACTTCAGTTGAGGACTACTAATATAACAGTCCTGCATTATTTAGTTTATGGACTGATTTGAAAATACAATAGAACACAAGCTATTGGCAAGATAAAGGTACATGCAAAGGAAATATATACAGTATGTTCTTTGATGTCCTGAAAGGCTTCCGTATGCTTATATAGAATTGTGTCATCTTTTTTCCTTCACTTTTCACTTTTCATCAGCCATCAGCTTGGCAATTATTCCCTCAGTCCTCCTTGGTTTCAACATTCCGGAGAGAATCTCTCCATGTGGTTACTCAGGGTTGACACTGATTTGATGGCACTTAAATCAATTTAATCAAGTCAATTGACAAATTCCTGACACTTCTGATCCACAATCAGAACTTCTTGAGACAAGTTTCACTAATGCAGTAAGAAAACCAATCAATCAATCAATCAATATTTTATTACGGTCACAGACCAGAAGTCAATAAGAAAATCCTGTGGCCTTAAATGGACATAGCTATCTAGTGTACTATTAAAATGCAGAGAGCTTGTGTCTTTGATTTTTTTTTGGGAGGGGGCATTGTTTGCTGCCCCTTCATGGATCACTGCCTTGTCGTGGCGAAGGGGCTTGCGTAACTCAATGAAGTCAGGTCAAGACGGACAGGTCATGACAGAGAGTTCTGACAAAATGTGTTCCACTGGAGGAGGGAATGGCAAACCACTCCAGTATCCTTGCCAAGAAAACCCATGGACAGTATCAAAAGGCTAAAAGATATGACGCCGGAAGATGAGCCCCTCAGGTCAGAAGGTGTCCAATATGCTACTGGAGAAGAGCGGAGGGAAATTCCGAGTAGCTACAGAAAGAGTGAAGTGGCTGAGCCAAAGCAGAAAGGACGCTCAGTTGTGGAGGTGTCTGGAAGTGGAAAGAAAGTCCAATGCTGTAAAGAACAATATTGCATAGGAACCTGGAATGTAAGATCTATGAATCAAGGTAAGCTGGATGTGGTCAAACATGAGATGACAAGATTGAACATCGACATCTTGGGAATCAGCAAACTAAAATGGACAGGAATGGGCGAATTTAATTCAGGAGACCATTATATATACTACTGTGGGCAAGAATCCCTTAGAAGAAATGGAGTAGCTCTCATAGTCAATAAAAGAGTGGGAAAGGCAGTACTGGGGTACAACCTCAAAAACGACAGAATGCTTTCAGTTTGAATCCAAGGCAAACAATTCAACATCACAGTGATCCAAGTCTATGCCCCAACCACTGATGCCGAAGAAGCTGAAGTTGACCAGTTCTATGAAGACCTACAACACTTTCTAGAACTAACACCAAAAAAAGATGTCCTTTTCATCATAGGGGACTGGAATGCTAAAGTAGGAATAACAGGCAAGTTCAGCCTCGGAGTACAAAATGAAGCAGGGCAAAGGCTAATAGAGTTTTGTCAAGAGAACACGCTGGTCATAGCAAACACTCTTTTCCAACAACACAAGAGACGACTCTACACATGGACATCACCAGATGATCAATACCAAAATCAGGTTGATTATATACTTTGCAGCCAAAGATGGAGAAGCACTATACAATCAGCAAAAACAAGACCTGGAGCTGACTGTGGCTCAGATCATGAGCTTCTTATCGCAAAATTTAGGCTTAAATTGAAGAACGTAGGGAAAACCACTAGACCACTCAGGTATGACCTAAATCATATCCCTTATGAATATACACTGGAGGTGAGGAATAGATTTAAAGGATTAGATCTGGTAGACAGAGTGCCTGAAGAACTATGGATGGAGGTTCGTAACATTGTACAGGAGGCAGCAACTACTGTAAAACCATCCCAAAGAAAAAGAAAGGCAAGAAAGCAAAGTGGCTGACTGATGAGGCTTTACAAATAGCTGAGGAAAGAAGGGAAGCAAAAGGAAAGGGAGAAAGGGAAAGATATAAACAACTGAATGCAGAATTCCAGAGAATAGCAAGGAGAGATAAGAAGGCCTTCTTAAATGAACAATGCAAAGAAATTGAGGAAAACAATAGAATGGGGAAGACTAGAGATCTCTTCAAGAAAATTGGAGATATCAAGGGAACGTTTTGTGCAAAGATGGGCATGATGAAGGACAAAAAAGGCAGGGACCTAATAGAAGCAGAAGAGATTAAGAAGAGGTGGCAAGAATACACAGAAGAACTATACAAGAAAGATCTTAATATCCCTGATAAATACGATGGTGTGGTCAGTGACCTTGAGCCGGACATCCTAGAGAGTGAAGTCAAGTGGGCCTTAGGAAGCATTACTAACAACAAAGCTAGCAGAGAAGACAGTATCCCAGCTGAGCTATTTAAAATCCTAAAAGATGATGCTGTTAAAGTGCTGCACTCAATATGCCAACACATTTGGAAAACTCAACAGTGGCCACAGGATTGGAAAAGGTCAGTTTACATTCCAATTCCAAAGAAAGGCAATACCAAAGAATATTCAAACTACCGTACAATTGCGCTCATTTCACATGCTAGCAAGGTTATGCTCAAAATCCTACAAGCTAGGCTTCAGCAGTATGTGAACCGAGAACTACCAGAAGTGCAAGCTGGGTTTCGAAGAGGCAGAGGAACTAGAGATCAGATTGCCAACATTCGCTGGATCATGGAAAAAGCAAGAGAGTTCCAGAAAAACATCTACTTCTGCTTCATTGACTATGCTAAAGCCTTTGATTGTGTGGATCACAACAAACTGTGGCAAAGTCTTAAAGAGATGGGATTACCAGACCACCTTACCTGTCTCCTGAGAAACCTGTATGCGGGTCAAGAAGCAACAGTTAGAACCGGACATGGAACAACTGACTGGTTCAAAATTGGGAAAGGAGTACGACAAGGCTGTATATTATCACCCTGCTTATTTAACTTATATGCAGAGTACATCATGAGAAATGCCGGGCTGGATGAATCACAAGCCGGAGTTAAGATTGCCAGGAGAAATATCAACAACCTCAGATATGAAGACGATACCACCCTAATGGCAGAAAGTGAAGTGGAACTAAAGAGCCTCTTGATGAGGGTGAAAGAGGAGAGTGCAAAAGCTGGCTTGAAACTCAACATTAAAAAAACCCAGATCATGGCATCTGGTCCCATCACTTCCTGGCAAATAGAAGGGGAAGAAATGGAAGCAGTGACAGATTTTATTTTCTTGGGCTCCAAGATCACCGCAGATGGTGACTGCAACCATGAAATTAAAAGACGCTTGCTCCTTGGGAGGAAAGCTATGGCAAACCTAGACAGCATATTAAAAAGCAGAGACATCACCTTGCCGACAAAGGTCCGTATAGTTAAAGCTATGGTTTTTCCAGTAGTAATGTATGGCTGTGAGAGATGGACCATAAGGAAGGCTGAGTACCGAAGAATTGATGCTTTCGAACTGTGGTGCTGGAGACGACTCTTGAGAGTCCCTTGGACTGCAAGGAGGTCAAACCAGTCAATCCTAAAGGAAATCAACCCTGACTGCTCATTGGAAGGACAGATGCTGAAGCTGAAGCTCAATGGCCACCTAATGCGAAGAGAGGACTCACTGGAAAAGACCCTGATGCTGGGAAAGACTGAAGGCAAAAGGAGAAGGGGACAGCAGAGGATGAGATGGTTAGATAGCATCACCGATGTAATGAACATGAATTTGAGTAAACTCCAAGAGACAGTGGAGGACAGGAAGGCCTGGCGTGCTATGGTCCATGAGGTCACGAAGAGTCGGACACGACTAAACGACTGAACAACAACAACAACAATTGTTTGCTGGCAGTGCATAAAATTTAATGAGCTATTCCAAGATGTCTATCTCCTGCTTAATCTCTAGAATTCAATGCACAGAAGTATTCATTTATCAAGTGGGAAAGCTGCTATGTCAGCATAATCATCATGATGCCTTGTTGACAAAATACAGATTGATGTCCACCTTGTTCTGAATTTGCAAGCTCCCACTCAGAAAATTGGGCAACTCCACTGAGCAAGTTCCACCTGTACTCTAAACAGGATTACGTGTATGCACAGCTTTCCAAACTGTGTGTCGCGACACTTTAGTGTGTCGCAACACACAGTTTGGTGTGTCGCCACACAACCCAGAAGTGGCAGCGGGGGTGTGCATGGCGGCAGCAGTGCACCATCAGCGCTTCTGCATTTTAGCGGAGGCCGCCGCCGCCGCCACCATGCATACCACTGCTGCGTGCCCCCCCCGCGCCCCTGCCGTGCACGCCACCGCCACCGCCGCTGCCGCCGTTGGTGTGTCGCCAACGGTGGCAGATTGGAAAGCGCTGTATGTATGTATGTGTGTGTATACCCTTTTTATCCATTTAAAGTGTTCACTAACATCACTTCTGAGTTTGATGATTGCCATCGGCAAAAGGTGAGAAATATGAAGTGAGTTGAGGAATGTGAGAAAAGAGGTCCAAATTGATTTCAAAAAGCAGTGAGGAGAGTTTTAATTATCCTACCAGCCTGTGTTGAAATTAGAAGGGAAAGAAATAGAAAGACAATGTGTTGAGAGTAAAAGGTCTATATGGTCCCTATGAATGAGTATGTGGAAGAAAATGAGTAGGGGGAGACTATGTTTTTGGTTGGAAAGTGAAAACACTCATTCAACTTTTCCATTTCTGTACATGTGGGTCCATTTGTCTAGGTCATATGTCGTTCACCACCAGCATGTTTGCCCTGCCTATCTTCCATTGGCATAAGTGGGCTCAAAGTCCTGATATTGGGGCTTTAAAAACAAAGACCAGCATTTTAATTAGCAAAAAAATATATAGCCGCTGTAACTGGTACAGAATTGTTCCATGATATTTGAAATGGTGAGCCCCAGTAGATTTCCCAGTGCTGCATCCTAAATGAATTGTAGTTTCCACTCAAATTTCCAGGCAGCTTGACATAGTACATTAGCATACAGTACATTAGAATAAGACGTCTAGAATGCAATCTGAGCATATCAATCTTGGTCTGAATTAGGATGATTAGCCAAAGCCATAAAAAAACATTCTTGATTACTAGTATCTCTCATGTCTCCACTGGAAGCATAGAATCAAGAAATACCCCCAGAATTAATACCTTTTAAAATACCTTTTCAGTAAAAGATTAGCCTTGTCTAAAACATCATTTGTTTGTTTGTTTTTTTGTTTGTTTGTTTGAATTTAAATGGCCACCCATCTCATCATAGCAACTCTTGGTGGCTAACAGCAGTTAAAACCCAGCACAGTGCTCATTACACCAATAAATATATAATGGCAGCTGAGGTAAAACCACAAAGACCCATCAACATAACCATCCCATGGGCTCTGCCAGATGTTCTGATGGCCATAACATAACCACGTCTTCAAGGCCTTACAAAAGGACAACAGGGTCAAGGCCAATCTAATCTCCAGGGGATAATGTTCCAAATAGCAGGTACCACAACAGAAAAGGCTCTCTTCCTGGATCTCACCAGATGGGATAGATGGGACCTGTAACATGCCTCATCAGTCAGATCTGATGGGATCAATAGACACAATCAGGGAGAGTGATCCCTCAAATAACCTGGCCCCATGAGTTTTATAGTTGACTACCAGCACCTTGAATTGATCCCAGAAGCATACTGGCAACCAACGTAGCTCGTGGAGCAGAGGTATAATATGTACAGATCAAGAAGCACTCATAACATAGGCTAAGAAATTCTGGGATCAAATATGTGGTATTATTCAAAAGATTCTTAAAGTAGATATACAGCTGAAATCAGAACTGTTTCTCTTGGGTTTGATGGATAAACAGCTTGAGAAGCAGCATGCTGATGATACTCGATTATACATCTCCATCCAGGGGGAAGTAATTGATGCCGTGACTGCCCTCCCTAGGTGCCTGGAGGCTGTGGGGGTCTGGATGGGGAACAACAGGCTTCAACTGAACCCTGGTAAGACAGAGTGGCTGTGGGTTAATGATCCTTCAGTAGCCAGGAATTTATCATCTTTAGTTCTGGATGAGGTTGCACTGCCCCTGAAAGATGTGGTGTGGAATCTGGGGGTCCTCCTGGACTCACGACTCCTGCTTGAGGAGGGCCTTTGCTCAACTCCGTGTTGTGCGCCGGTTATGCCCTTTCCTGGATTGAGAGGAAGTTCGAATGGTTACTCATGCCCTGGTCATCTCCCATATAGACTACTGTAATGAGCTCTACATGGGGCTACCCCTGAAGAGTATCTGGAAGCTACAACTGATCCAGAATGTGGCTGCACGGATGATTCTAGGTGCCCCAAGATCGGCACACGTAACACCTCTACTACGCGAGCTGCACTGGGTTCCAGTCTACTTCTGGGTCCAATTCAAGGTGTTGGTTATCACCTTTAAAGCCCTACATGGCATGGCTCCAGGTTACCTATAGGATTGTTTCATCCCCATCACATCAACCTGCCCAATGTGGCCATGCAGAGAGGGCATGCTACGGACCCCGTCTATAAGAAAATTCCATCTAGCGGGGTCCAGGAAGTGGGCCTTCTCTGCAGTGGATCCTGCCCTCTGGATCATTCTTCCCTCAGAGCTGAGGCAAGCCCCTTCTCTCCTGGACTTCCATAGAAAACTGAAGACCTGGTTTTGCCATCGTGCCTGGGGCAGGGAGGGGAATAGTCACTCTTGGGGATGGCTGGTGCCCTAAATCGGCTTTTTACACACTCATGGACCAGAAGAGAACTCATTACCATCTGGATTTTATTTTATTATATATTAGCTTTATATGTATTATTGTTGGTTTTATTGAAATTGAAATTTTATTTTTACTGTGAACCACCCAGGGTCCCTTCTTGGGGGTAGATGGGCCGTGATAGAAATTTGATGTATGTATGTATGTATGTCCCCTTCATGGATCACTGCCTTGTCGTGGCAAAGGGGCTTGCGTAACTCAATGAAGTCAGGTCAAGAAGAACGGTCATGATGGAGAGTTCTGACAAAACGTGGTCCACTGGAGGAGGAAATGGCAAACCACTCCAGTATCCTTGCCAAGAAAACCCATGGACAGTATCAAAAGGCTAAAAGATATGACGCCGGAAGATGAGCCCCTCAGGTCGGAAGGTGTCCAAAATGCTACTGGGGAAGAGCGGAGGGCAATTCCGAGTAGCTCCAGAAAGTGTGAAACGGCTGGGCCAAAGCCGAAAGGACGCTCAGTTGTGGATGTGTCTGGAAGTGGAAGGAAAGTCCGATGCTGTAAAGAACAATATTGCATAGGAACCTGGAATGTAAGAACTATGAATCAAGGTAAGCTGGATGTGGTCAAACATGAGATGACATGATTGAACATTGACATCTTGGGAATCAGCGAACTAAAATGGACAGGAATGGGCGAATTTAATTCAGGAGACCATTATATATACTACTGTGGGCAAGAATCCCTTAGAAGAAATGGAGTAGCTCTCATAGTCAATAAAAGAGTGGGAAAGGCAGTACTGGGGTACAACCTCAAAAACGACAGAATGCTTTCAGTTCGAATCCAAGGCAAACCATTCAACATCACAGTGATCCAAGTCTATGCCCCAACCACTGATGCCAAAGAAGCTGAAGTTGACTGGTTCTATGAAGACCTACAACACCTTCTAGAACTAACACCAAAAAAAGATGTCCTTTTCATCATAGGGGACTGGAATGCTAAGGTAGGAAGTCAAAAAATAACCGGAATAACAGGCAAGTTCGGCCTCGGAGTACAAAATGAAGCAGGGCAAAGGCTAATAGAGTTTTGTCAAGAGAACACGCTGGTCATAGCAAACACTCTTTTCCAACAACACAAGAGACGACTCTACACATGGACATCACCAGATGGTCAATACCGAAATCAGATTGATTATATACTTTGCAGCCAAAGATGGAGAAGCTCTATACAATCAGCAAAAACAAGACCTGGAGCTGACTGTGGCTCAGATCATGAGCTTCTTATTGCAAAATTTAGGCTTAAATTGAAGAATGTAGAGAAAACCACTAGACCAATCAGGTATGACCTAAATCATATCCCTTATGAATATACAGTGGAAGTGAGGAATAGATTTAAAGGATTAGATCTGGTAGACAGAGTGCCTGAAGAACTATGGATGGAGGTTCGTAACATTGTACAGGAGGCAGCAACTAAAACCATCCCAAAGAAAAAGAAATGCAAGAAAGCAAAGTGGCTGACTGATGAGGCTTTACAAATAGCTGAGGAAAGAAGGGAAGCAAAAGGAAAGGGAGAAAGGGAAAGATATAAACAACTGACTGCAGAATTCCAGAGAATAGCAAGGAGAGATAAGAAGGCCTTCTTAAATGAACAATGCAAAGAAATCGAGGAAAACAATAGAATGGGGAAGACTAGAGATCTCTTCAAGAAAATTGGAGATATCAAGGGAATGTTTTGTGCAAAGATGGGCATGATAAAGGACAAAAAAGGCAGGGACCTAACAGAATCAGAAGAGATTAAGAGCAGGTGGCAAGAATACACAGAAGAACTATACAAGAAAGATCTTAATATCCCTGATCAATACGATGGTGTGGTCACTGACCTTGAGCCAGACATCCTAGAGAGTGAAGTCAAGTGGGCCTTAGGAAGCATTACTAACAACAAAGCTAGCGGAGAAGACAGTATCCCAGCTGAGCTATTTAAAATCCTAAAAGATGATGCTGTTAAAGTGCTGCACTCAATATGCCAACAAATTTGGAAAACTCAACAGTGGCCACAGGATTGGAAAAGGTCAGTTTACGTTCCAATTCCAAAGAAAGGCAATGCCAAAGAATGTTCAAACTACCGTACAATTGCGCTCATTTCACATGCCAGCAAGGTTATGCTCAAAATCCTACAAGCTAGGCTTCAGCAGCATGTGAACCGAGAACTACCAGAAGTGCAAGCTGGGTTTCGAAGAGGCAGAGGAACTAGAGATCAGATTGCCAACATTCGCTGGATCATGGAAAAAGCAAGAGAGTTCCAGAAAAACATCTACTTCTGCTTCATTGACTACGCTAAAGCCTTTGATTGTGTGGATCACAACAAACTGTGGCAAAGTCTTAAAGAGATGGGAGTACCAGACCACCTTACCTGTCTCCTGAGAAACCTGTATGTGGGTCAAGAAGCAACAGTTAGAACCGGACATGGAACAACCGACTGGTTCAAAATTGGGAAAGGAGTACGACAAGGCTGTATATTATCACCCTGCTTATTTAACTTATATGCAGAGTACATCATGAGAAATGCCAGGCTGGATGAATCACAAGCCGGAGTTAAGATTGCCGGGAAAAATATCAACAACCTCAGATATGCAGACGATACCACCCTAATGGCAGAAAGTGAAGAGGAACTAAAGAGCCTCTTGATGAGGGTGAAAGAGGAGAGTGCAAAAGCTGGCTTGAAACTCAACATTAAAAAAACCCAGATCATGGCATCTGGTCCCATCACTTCCTGGCAAATAGAAGGGGAAGAAATGGAAGCAGTGACAGATTTTATTTTCTTGGGCTCCAAGATCACCGCAGACGGTGACTGCAGCCATGAAATTAAAAGACGCTTGCTCCTTGGAAGGAAAGCTATGGCAAACCTAGACAGCATATTAAAAAGCAGAGACATCACCTTGCCGACAAAGGTCCGTATAGTTAAAGCTATGGTTTTTCCAGTAGCAATGTATGGCTGTGAGAGTTGGACCATAAGGAAGGCTGAGCGCCGAAGAATTGATGCTTTCGAGCTGTGGTGCTGGAGAAGACTCTTGAGAGTCCCTTGGACTGCAAGGAGGTCAAACCAGTCAATCCTAAAGGAAATCAACCCTGACTGCTCATTGGAAGGACAGATGCTGAAGCTGAAGCTCAAATACTTTGGCCACCTAATGAGAAGAGAGGACTCCCTGGAAAAGACCCTGATGCTGGGAAAGACTGAAGGCAAAAGGAGAAGGGGACGGCAGAGGATGAGATGGTTAGATAGCATCACCGATGTAATGAACATGAATTTGAGTAAACTCCGAGAGACAGTGGAGGACAGGAAGGCCTGGCGTGCTATGGTCCATGAGGTCACGAAGAGTCGGACACGACTGAACGACTGAACAACAACAACAAAATGTATGTATGTATGTATGTATGTATGTATGTATGTATGTATAAATAAATGGAAGAGGGGCCAACCAAGGGCAAGATGGATGGATGATATTCTGGAGGTGACGGATTCAACCTTGGGGGAGCTGGGGATGGCGATGGCCAACAGGAAGCTCTTGCATGGGCTGGTCCATGAAATCACAAAGAATCAGAAGTGACTGAACGAATGAACAAGAACAAAATGGGCTGCTGGAAGGATGATCCTTCCACTCCGTAAAATGTGTGTTTTTCTGTGCCTGCCATTACAAATGCACAAATATTCCCTCTCTCTCTTTCCCTCTCTGATTTCATTATTCATCATACATAAACATTTATGTATGCTTATGAAAATGATGCAATAACGTTTCATGACACAGTTTTAAACAATTTTTGCTGGATATTATATAATCACTCTATTTCCAGCCATTTCTTTCCAGTCCTATATAATGAGAAGTACTGGTTATCAACAGTGTTAGCAACTCCAGGAGAAAGAAAATAATGTATTATGGAAATTTTATAATTATCTTTACATGCATTTCATCCTTTCATTAGTGAGCTCAAATTTGAGTATATGTGGCTTACTATCCAATCTAAACTACCTTTGTTGGAAAAAAAAAGTATTTTGTAGATGATTTTTCTGGTTCTTAGAAAAGAAATAATATAACCTAAGTATTATCACATTGTCCATCAAGCAGTCTAAAATCCGAACTGTTCATCACATGATTCGAAGTCAAGCATTTCAAAGTACTTTTATGAGGCCTGCACATTTGTTAATTGTTCTCCTTAGAGCTTCCTTCACTTCTTTGTTCCTCAGACTATATATAAGAGGATTCACCAGGGGTGTAAGGATAGTATAAAAGACAGAAAAAACTTTGTCAATTTCTCGCAGTTCATTAGTATCTGGCAAAATGTACACAATGATGAGAGTCCCGTAGAAGATGGTCACCACAATGAGATGAGAAGAACAAGTAGCAAATGTCTTTTTTCTCCCACTTCTCGTTGGGATTCTGAGAACAGTTCTAATAATGCAGCTGTAAGATGCTATTATTGAAAGCAATGGTGGCAAAGTACAGAAAGAGGTCAATCCAACTGCTAAAAGTATTACATGAGCACCATTATTACAAGCTAATTCTATTATTGAAGTGAATTCACAATAGAAATGTTCGATAATATTATGGCCACAAAATGTTAACTGCAAAATAAAACCTATCAAAGTTACATCCATCACTAAACTACTAAAGAAAGATCCAAATACTAGCTGAAGGCAAACTTTGAAATTCATAATAACTGAATAATGTAGTGGTCTACAAATTGCCAAATAGCGATCATAAGACATTACTGCCAGGAGACAGCATTCTGTTGTTATAAATAATCCAAAAGCACCTAACTGAAAAATGCAGCCATGAACAGAAACATGCTGCATCTCCATTAAGAAAATTGAGAGCATCTGGGGGATGATTGTAGAGCTGTAGCAGATTTCCAGGAATGACAGATTGCCTAGGAAGAAATACATTGGGGTGTGCAAATTCTGATCAGTTACAACTAACACAATAATTAGAAGGTTCCCAGTCATAGTCATGATATAAATAATCAGAAAAACCACAAAGAGAAAACTTTGAAACTCCTTGAGGTCTCCAAAGCCAAGAAGAACAAATTCTGTGATGATGGTTTCATTTTTCCATTCTTGTTTCTGTATCTTTTCCATACCTTTAAGGAGGAGGAAGAAAAACAAGATCCAGCTTTGATGTGCATTCCCTTGAGTATCCAGAGTGAAATTAGTGAAAAAAGCTAGTGGCTACTAAATGCTTTCCCCTTTATGACTTTTTGGTAGGGGAGAAATGAGTGGAGAGGAAGGAGAAATATTATGCCATCCCTAATGCACTACTGACTCAGTGGAATTCATTCCTTCATGCACACAAGCACTCTCCTTCCCCATCCCTGCTTTACCACAAATACTGTGGTGTGTTTTACAATGAAGCCTGCAAGCCTGCATTATGACATGGGCTCACCAAAGAGCTTTTTACGTTTGAGATGGAAGACAGCCTGACACTGTTAACTTCTCCATCCATCCACATAGAGGGCAACAGAGATAGAAGTTTTGAAGTCACCGCAAATCAACCCATAAATGTTGCTTAGGGTAGAGCACATGCACTTACATTGCCTGAGATGTGTGAAAATCTCACTGGATTCATTTAAAATATATTTTTAAAAAACCCTAAAGTTCACTTTTCTTCATAAACAGGATGAAAAAAAGAGATTTCAAAAGGAATCAAATATAGAGGAAAACGAATTTGAGCATCTATGTTTTCAGAAAGAGGGTTTTGAGTTACTAGATCTCAAAAACCTTTGTATGAATCCCGGCTTTCCACAAAGTTTGTAGCATTGCTCCTCTTTTTTTAAATGGTTCCTCCTCTTTAGCAGCTACATGGCAGTTACTGCTTTGTTAATGGCCAGTCACATTATGTAACTGCAGCTCTCACTTCTCATTTCACCACTCCCTCCTTCCTTTCTCCTTTCCTATATCTTATACATCTGCTGCAGGGAACAGTGATTTCTGAAAGCTTATACAATAATAAATGTGTTCATTTTGAGATTCCACAGGATTTGTTTCACTACAAAATACTAATATGGGTGCATTTCTGTAATCATGGTATTTGTATCCAACCATATGACAAAGCTGAAGGGCTGAGATAACAAAATCTGCGTTGAGATAAAACACAGCAGGTGCAAAAAATGCTTTCTAAAATCCAAGGCATAAGGTAATACAGAATGCTCACCTGTGTTCCCTAGCTTTTAGTCAGGGACAATCAAAGAATGCTAATCCAGAACATTCTGTGTAGAAACATCGACATATTCTGTGTAGAAAGGATTTCTGGCTTGTAATCAGATAACTATTATGTGAGGGGCAAGATGAAGCTTTCTTAAATTATACATTCGGATTTGTTGCAATGAAAGTAAATTGTCTTCATTCCCAAAGCTTCTTATCAGGGCTATGAAACTGCTTAAGAAAGCAGGGAGCAGCAGACCCGAAATCCTTCTAATTAATCTCTTGGGATATATTTTAGCTAAGTCAGTGTATTATATATGTAGTCATAGCTCATTATGCAAGATTTACAAAAACAAAATACAAAACAAGCAGTTTGTATAACATCTTAACCAAGTTAATACAGCATATACAGCATATTTATTTATTTATTTATTTTAATTTATTAAACTTCTCAGCCGCCCAATTCATATACAATGACTCTGGGCAGTTTACAATAATAAAAATAGCATATCATTTAAAATACAATATACGTATCAATATCTATATAAATATAATATAAATATAAAGATAAAGATACAAATACAAATATAAAGTATAAATACAAGATGGCAAATCAATAACTTACCATTGGTACCATCACGGTGCCAAACACCTCCACGCATAGCTATCACCCCTCCCGCCCCAATTTGATGGAATCCTCAACTGTCTGTCAAGTGCCATGGCATTCAGGTAATTGACCCATAACCTAGTCTGTCACAGCAAAAATAATAATTTTTTGAGAGATTCTGGGGATATCCAAACATTCCATTATTGTTCATTTACACTAATATATAGGGACCTTCATAACACCCATATTTTACTCCTGCTTCATCAGTACCCTGGAAGTTCATATTTCTGCATTCTATCATCTATATGAAACCATTGGGAGGGGTCACTCATTGATACAGGGTGCAGCATCATCAATCTACTTTTGTAGAGATGGGCGGTGATAAACTTGACAAATAAATAAAAATAAATAAAAAAATATGGCGATGATACCCAAATTGTACATCACTACCACAGGCTGTGAGGGATTCTTTCCTGGGGGGTGGAGGCTATCAGGATCTGTGTGGGAGAGAATTGACTGATGTTGAATCCTGACAAGTCAGAATTGCTGCTGATACATTGGGATCCTCTGTTGTTGCCCCCAAAGTTATTCTTTGATGGGCAAGAGCTACACATCAGGAAACCGGTTCTCAACTTGGTGGTCCTTCTTGACTCACGGCTCAACAGGTGGAAACAGTAGCCAGAGGGGGCTATGTCCAACTCCAGTTTGGTGAAACATTTGACATCTCTTGTCAAATGTTTAGCAACCTACTAATTCATGAAAACTAGCAACAGTTAACTTTCAACACATCAGTACAATCTGAACACAGCCGGGATAAGGAGAAAAAAAGAGATCAATTTCTGACAAATTATTTTATTTCCCTCATCACTGAAATATTTCCATAGTATTCTGAGGCATATGTCTTTAATTATACTCTGATGGCAACTTATCAGCTGGTGCCAACATTTTAACAATTAGTCAATTCATCATTTTGAGCAGGAAAAAATAGTAGGACAAGATTTCAAATAAGTTACAAGAAAAACATTCCAATCACTGTTGATGAAATCTATGTTCTTTATTCTATAGCCCAACAATTTCTCAACTTCCAAGATTTAAAGTAGGTTTACACAGTTTTGAAATAAATAAAACCCTCAATGTTTTCCTGAGTGGATCAGTATTCTGCACTTACCTTCTAATTGGTGGGATTCAAGCACAGTATTCAATGATATACAGTATTAGCTTGCAAAGTGGTTTCTAAGTTAGAGATCCTAATGTGCATAGAATACCATAAGCACACTAGGAGTAAAATTGGGCTTTGGGTATACTTGTATACTGGCCAAATATGCCCCAAACTGACTAGCATTATATTCTTTCCATCAACAGGGAATGCTACATGGAACACAGATATGTCAGGTTGGTAACGTAGTCTACATCTTTTCTATCTTATTATAAAGCATTATTTGAAAGCCTCAGTTGATCAAAAACATTATGGGCAGCACAGGTCAATTTTATTTATTTATTTATTTATTTATTTATTTATTCGATTATTTATTTTCTATCCCGCCTTTATTATTTTTATAAATAACTCAAGGCAGCGAACATACCTAATACTCCTTCATCCTCCTATTTTCCCCACAACAGCAACCCTGTGAGGTGAGTTGGGATGACCATGGCATATGGAACATTACTTACATACTTACTTACTTGGAATGTAAGAAATGCAAAGAGAATTTCTGACAAAGTATTTTATTTCATTAATCAATGAAAGAAATGAAACAAAATAGGTAAGTTGTTTGTGAAACTAAGCGATAGTAGAAAAAGAGAGCAATTTTGAATAAACATTGTCTGATCTTGAGGAGTTGATGAATATGTGTAGAGAAATGAAAAATAAACTGTGGTCCTTCTAGAATCCCAAATGTAACTGGAACAAATTAAACGTTTTATTGATAATAAATTCTTAACACCGAAATAGCAGAGAAAAGTACATATTAAGTACAGGAGCAAAACTCAGGAAGCAGGACAATGATAAGAATATAATATGAAAGAAATAGCAAAAGAATTACATTGTCAAAGTAGTCATTCACATCAGTCTAAACAGGACTAAGCCTGAAACAGCCTCCATTGCATGGTGCTATAAGTGGGCAACTTGAAATAACAGGAATTAGAATTTAAAATAACAGATTGATATTAATTTATGGGTTACTAATACAACATTGGGGGAGTGGCGGCTCAGCGGGTAATATGCCAGGCTTGTCAATCGGAAGATTGCAAGTTCGGAGGTTCGAATCCCTAGCCCTGCGTAATGGAGTGAGCTCCCACACTCGCCCCAGCTCTTGCCAACCTAGCAATTCGAAAGCATGCAAATGCAAGTAGATGAATAGGTACCACTTTGGTGGGTAGGTAACAGCATTCCACGTGTGTCATGCCGGCCACATGACCGTGGATGTGTCTTTGGACAGCGCTGGCTCTTCGGCTAACAAACGGAGATGAGCAACAGCCCCTAGAGTCAGACACGACTGCACAAATGTGCAGGGGGAACCTTTACCTTTACCTTTACCTACTAATACAACAGTGCAAAACTTTAACACTAAGTTATAATTAGAATTTACCATAAAGAATTGTATTTATTACTATTATTAAGACTAGAGAGGCTATAATATGGCTATTCAAAGGAACAGAATATCAAAAATGAATAAAACAAAACAAAAAGAAAAAAAATAGTATGCAGACCAAACAACCCAGACTATAAGGTTAGGCTACAAATACAAACCTGAGAGTAACTTCAAAAAATATGTAAAACAGTAAATTCTGTATATACAGTACCTTCATACTGAACCTGTTGGCAAGTTATTTTTTTTCTTCTGCTCTCCCTAGATTTGTGGTATTTATTGTAGTTATTATTTGTCAGCTTTTCATCTTTCATATCGAACTTTAATTCATGAAATCAACTGCTGCATTATACTTTGTGAGTCAAGATTAATATATTTTTGCTACACTAAATAAATATCCAAACTAGCATAACAGAAATGGGGCTGGGAAGAGAAGGGGTGGGGAAGGCTGAATAAATGATTCAGTATCTGTGAGAAAGAAACTGAACTTCAAGGTAAAAGCAGGTTGGAGACTTGAAGCTTTTGAGCAGCTTGAAGCTCCATCCACTGATCTGTTTAAAACACACTATTATGCTATTCTATGCACATTAGGATCTCTAACTTAGAAACCACTTTGCAAGCTAATATATCATTGGATACTGTGCTTGAATTCCAACAATTAGAAGGTAAGTGCAGAATACTGATCCACTCAGGAAAACACTGAGGGTTTTATTTTGAAACTGTGTAAACCTATGTCTATGAAGGTTCTCAGTGTAAACCTACTTTAAATCTTGGAAGTTGAGAAATTGTTGGGCTATAGAATAAAGAACTTAGATTTCATCAACAGTGATTGGAATGTTTTCCTTGTAACTTATTTGACATCACTTATCCCTAGAAACCCCCATCTATCTCTAACCACAGTAAAAGAACAACAAACTCTATAAGCAGCAAAGCCATATGTCATAAAAACCATTAGTAATCCAGTAATCTGAGGTCAAACCCTGGGGGAAGTATGTAATTTCTCTTCGTATATGAGCAGACATTAAAGTTCAAAATAGCAAGGAAGATGTATTTTACCATAACAAGCATTGAAATATGACAGACTACCTCCAAAAAAACAATATAAATCATACAGCTGACTTTATATTACGGAACATGCATTGTTAGAAATATGGTTGCAGTTACTAGAATAGTTTACGTTAGTACAGGAAATTACCTAAATTTAAAAAAAAAAGTTTGGAAAAAATGTATGTGATATTTCATAGGAAAAATTAAAACTACTTCCCTGATAAGAGACAAGTGGAATTTCCTGTTGATAAGTCTAGCTCACCTTTATCTGGTCTATCTTCCCTATCCCCCTTTCCTTTTCTTTAAAATTCCCATAGTCTGGTTGAATAACACATGACAACAGCTATAAAATCCAGCATTCCTTGAAATAGTGCTATGGTGAATTGCTGCTTCCTCTTGTGGCCAGTGAAAATGCAACTCCCTCTTGAAAAAATTGCTCAAAATCTGATATTTTTAACTTTATGAAGTGAATATAATTTCTTTGTGGTCAATGTTCAGTGTGGGTCTTTGGGGCCCTTTGCCATTTCAAATATAAAAAAAATGTTTTTAACAGTTGATGTGCATAATTAGGTTTTGGTGAGTCATCAGCTCTACATAGCAAAGCAATTTATACAAAAGGCAATCCTTGCTACTGTTCTGTTTGTGAAAGCAGTGTATTAGTTCGACAATAAGGCATTTCCTGATTGTTTGTTAATCTGTGCCCTGTATTATTCTGTATAACTCACTTTTTCCCTCCTCTCCATTAGATTCAATTTTTTTTAAAAAAAGTGGTTGGCCCTCTTTTCAGTACTGAACTTTTTAACAGTAGCTGAAATTTTTAACAGCTTGAAATTCCACCACTACAAAGGGTCTTTGTCTAAGTCAATCAGATTTGGGGGATATACTGTATGGCAAAGTAATGTGTCATCTTTGCAAATGTTCACCTCATTTTATGGATGATGCACCCCTATTAGCTTCCTTAGATATTTCTACATTGCACCAGTCCAAGATTGGAACTTTAATTTCCCAAACATTGTTTTTTCTTGGCTACTGAATAATAAATTTTCAGCTCAGCTACATAGTGTGTGGAATCACCAAGACAACAGTGTTCTAATAGTCCTGCCAGGTCATCTGGGTGATCTGTTTCTCATGGTGAGAATTCTTGCTTCTTCTCACCTCCCATGGCCTTATTTCTCTCTGTTCCTGTTAAGACACTATGGTGTTCTGGTACAATTTCACTAATTGGGGGGTGGGGGTGGGATGGGATGAAAGTTTTATAGTTTCCCTTCACAGTTGCCATGAAAAAAAATTCAGGATGAGCTAAAGACAAGAATGTGGAGGGGGGAGCACTGGCTGGGTGCCTCTTTTGGCATTCCCATATTGGTTGGGCTGAGGGAGTGTGGATAATTTATCCAGAGATCTTTGTGTTTTGAAAGCAATGACAGCAAAGGACAATTGGAAGTTGATGTTAACTGGTGTCTGAAGGTTTATGTAATGGGAATTGTAGCTATGAAGAAGATCCATTTATTGTCCTCCATATGGCCTGAATTAACTGATAGTTTGATGCTGTTTATACCCATGTAGGCTCCATCTAAAATGTAGAACTTGAGAAATTTGTATCTCATGGGGAGCCTAGCTAGACAGGAAACGCTCATACTACAAATGTTTGCTTTGAATACATGGAGTGCAGTGAGAAAGCTAACAGGTGGATGACCACCCTCTTTCCTTTCAGTATGCAACTCCAGCTATAAACTGGATTCACATATTAAGTTAAAATGTAGTTTGTTTGCTTCCAGTATATTTGCTATTAAAATATTTGCTATTATATTTGCTATTAAAATAGCAAATAAGTGTGTGTAATATGGTTCATAGCAAAGAATGATAAGTGCATCCAATAAATCTTTATTCAATAAGTCATGGTTAAACAAACTATAGTTAGGATAATGTGTGAATCAGGCTAATGAAGTACTCTATAGGGTATCATGAGGTTATACA
This sequence comes from Charina bottae, assembly GCA_023362775.1. Classification (NCBI taxonomy): domain Eukaryota; kingdom Metazoa; phylum Chordata; class Lepidosauria; order Squamata; family Charinaidae; genus Charina; species Charina bottae. The sequence continues at coordinate 35,226,808 of JALMGJ010000011.1, forward strand.
TTTGAGAGAAGGGATTAAATATAGGTTTGGCTTTATTTTTCTGCCACTACTACTCTGCATTCCTAACAACACATTTCTTGATCCCACACACCTTACACATTAATATGAACATAATTCTTATCATGAGAGAAATAAGGTGCACACTTCTTAAAACAATATTCATAGCACATATAAGCTGATGGAAAAACAGTAAATGAGAATTTTATATACAGTATGCAAAGATAGAATTATTGTGCTGGGACATATTGTAGTTCCTTAAGCAAATAGCTTCAAATAAATTCTCCATCATATTCAGGGGCACAGAAACTGGGAAAATAAGTTCTTCAGGTCAATGTTTCCTCTCATTTTCTGTGTGCAGAAAAACTTGTTTTGTGCATCTTTTCCCAAACCAAGGACAAAGTTGTGCACCTTAATATGAGTAAATTGAAAATACATGTAATAGCAACATGTTAAAATGGTTACATATTTCTTAAAGTATAGAAACTAGAAAATATAGTATTATGTCACAAAGATGCATAGAAGTTCTATCTTCAAGTCATTTTTCACTCCTAGCCACCACCCCTGCAATCTTTTTGGCAGTATTTTTTAGAAGTGGCTAGCTAGATTCATACCTAAGGCGAGAGAACTTACATCTCCTCGTCTCTAGTCTGATGCCTTATCTGCTACACAAAACTGGATAGTCCCCTCTGTTTAATTTTTCCCAATCTTTCCTTCTTCTCTGGATGTATTCTGCACTCACTTAGCATTTCATTATTATTAATTTAAACATTTAAATTTTTATAAAGTTAATAGCAATCATGGACCTTATGCGGCCCAAAACTCAACAGATATTAATTAAATCTTTTTAGGAGGAAGAAGGGAAATTGCATAACCCTTCATGGGTACTAATAATTAGTAACAGTGCTTTCTGTTGGAGAACAAGTTTTCTTATATCAATCTATTATTATAATGGGAAATATTTGCTTAAGCCATAGCTTTCCAAACTGTGTGTTGCGACACTTTAGTGTGTCGCAACACACAGTTTAGTGTGTTGCGAAGCGGCAGTGCGGTGGCACGCGCGGTGGCTGTGCGGGGATGCGCGCGGCGGCAGTGTGTACAGCGGCAGCGGTAGCGACGACGGCAGCAGCGCGCCATCAGTGCTTCCGCGTTTTAGCGAGGCCGCCGCCGCCATGCATGCCGCCGCCACCGCACACCCCCGCACACCCCTGCGCCGCCGCTGCCGCCATTGGTGTGTCGCCAATGGTGGCACTTTGGAAAGCACTGGCTTAAGCTCTTTATGAATGAGAGCCCACAATGTGCTTGATTTCCTCCAGAATTTTTTGCTGAACATTTGCTACATTCTTCTTTGCTGCAGTGAGCAACTTTTCAATCTCTTTCTCGGAATAACTCAACTTGAAAGTAGAGAATTGTTCTCTGTATTCAGCAATTTTACCTGAAAATGAGAGAGAGCCTGAATTTTAAAAAAATTCTGAATTGGGAGGCACAGAAAATACAGATTATCTGGACTCTAGAAGAAAATGACATTTTCCTAAAAGGGATTATTATAGACTAGCAAAAGAGAGAATGCAAGTCATCACTGGGTTCCAATGACCTTTCATCTTCCTTGGACAAAGTGAACATTGTTTGGAAAGTGGAAAATTAAATACAAATAATTAGTGGCAACAGTAGCAGTTAGGGCAGTGCTGTTCTTCAAAGGGGCATTTCCCTTCAGCAGTGGCCTGAGCAAAGCATCCCCTTTAAGCTGCTTCCTGAAACAATATGGTTCCCTCATATCTAAGTGTAAAGAGGCATGTTCATTTGCTTCATTTCTCTTTGGCCTTCTCCAGAAGTTCTAATAGGCAGAAAAGCCTTCCAATTAGCTACTAGAAAATGCTAAAAGAGATTTCTATACAGGGATGTTCAGAAGCCTCTTTGGCCTATTGAATTGCTGGTCATGACTTCCAGGTTAATGTATTGTCGAAGGCTTTCACGGCCGGAGTTCAATGGCTGTTGTGGGTCTTCCAGGTTACCTAACATAGCTTGTAAAAAAGGAAGAAAGCATGTCATCTCTTCACCTCAAGGAGAAAAATCATGTGTCAAGGCATAGCCAAAACTGATTACACAGGCCTAGCAAACCCTATGTTTAGTCAGAGTTAAATTAGAGGAAGCTGGGATTATTTTATAAGGCTGTAAGGATTTCACAGCTGGGAGTATTCCTTATCCTGATTTTGGCCACAACCAACAAAAACAAAATATCTGACATTATAAAATCCTGTTTTGATCTACTAAACAGGATTTTATTGTGTCAAATCTTTTGTTTTAGAGAAAAATAGAGAGAGTAAGGAATAGAAATTATACATAACAGAAGTGAAAATGTGTCAAAGAGATAGAAGCAAGAATTAGAGAGAGATGGTTTTAGTTATTTAGTTTAGGATTTTTATCAAGAAATTCAGCAAATGTAACATGTTCAATATTGTTTGGCCCCAATAATTTTTTGACACTGGCTATTTCTCAAATGATCCCTATTCCCAGGTTACCTGGACAGTTGACTTTGTTGAATAATGGACAATGTATAACAGTTGGGGTGTGTTCTCCTCTGAAGATGTAGCAATCTGATGGAGTATCTATATCTTGTAACTCGTTCTCATCTATTTTTGGAAATGGAATCCCATGTGATTCACAGTATTCAGCAGCTTTTTTAATTGTCTTAATGAAAGAGGAAACAGAAAGGTTTAATATAAAGAAATAGCTGCTAGCAAATTAGAGAGAATAGCTATGGCTATTTCTTGCATTGCATATAGAGTTTAGGGTCCATCGTAACTCAACCTTGGGAAGAGAAAAGCAGTGTATCATGTTTCCCTTCAATATTAGTCTAGTAATGCCAGAAACTCAAGGAAACTGGGGAATACCAGAATGTGAAGAAATTGTACTGAAGGTTCTTCCATGGGAATACATAATTCTATAAAAGAAATTATCATGAGGTACGTACAACACTGCCAAGGAAACTTCAGAATGAGATTTTATAAAATAGCATTCTAATTTTCTCCTATCTACTGTACATTATTTTTAAAATATAATTTAAAAAAAACAAACAAGATAGGTCTTGCTGAATCATGGAAGTATTATCCTTCAACTGAATTCTACACATGTACAATGGCCTCTTTATTTTAAATGAATTACCAGAAAAGGATCTCCAGCACTGAAGTCAAAAGAGAGGATCAACTTCACCTGCCTCTCAGGGCGCAGAATTGGGGGATAAGCTGTGTTTATGGCCAGACCAGCATCAATCAAAGATATGATGGGATTGCTTGTCAGTTCAGGAAATTCAACATCAGCTAATCACATGAAATGAAAGAGAATGTCAGTATTCTAACAGGTACAAACTTGCCTATAATACATATTAAGAATGAGTATTTGTATTATTTTAATAGTTAAGAGCAGAGACATCACACTGACAACAAAGGTCCGCATAGTTAAAGCAATGGTATTCCCTGTAGTAACCTATGGCTGTGAGAGCTGGACCATAAGGAAGGCTGAGCGAAGGAAGATAGATGCTTTTGAACTCTGGTGGTGGAGGAAAATTCTGAGAGTGCCTTGGACTGCAAGAAGATCAAACCAGTCCATACTCCAGGAAATAAAGCCAGACTGCTCACTTGAGGGAATGATATTAAAGGCAAAACTGAAGTACTTTGGCCACATAATGAGAAGACAGGATACCCTGGAGAAGATGCTGATGCTAGGGAAAGTGGAAGGCAAAAGGAAGAGGGGCCGACCAAGGGCAAGATGGATGGATGATATTCTGGAGGTGACGGACTCGACCTTGGGGGAGCTGGGGTTGGCGATGGCTGACAGGAAGATCTGGCGTGGGTTGGTCCATGAATTCATGAAGAGTCAGAAGCGACTGAACAAATAAACAACAAAAATTGGTATTATTATTGCTAATGCTAATGGAGTTTCATGCCCACAGTACAATATATATTAAAAAGTTTACAGAAGTCATATTGTCCTTATACTACTGCTATATACAGCTGAGTTTGTGCTGCAGAACAGTCTCCTGAGGTGCAGAACAATTGTAAATCTGGACCATACTGTACAGCTTGTAATATGTGAAATGAAGCCTATGAGCTACCAGAGAAGGACACAAAGAATAAAAAATCATCTGGTTTTGTCCCTTATTTGGAATCAAAGAAAAAATGAGTGACAGTGATCAATTTTTCTTGAACATCTTGACATTTGCATGTTTGTATCATCTTACTCTACAAAGGAAAACAAGATCTGATCTATCCATTCAGATACTTGTAAAGTTTTTCTCTACTTTTTAAAATGATACTCAGAACTTTAGAACCAAAATGATATTTCACACTTATCACATATTTCATCCTTTCTCAAAATAATTCAGTCATTATACACAGGGATAACTCATTATACACACACCAACAAAGTTGCTCAAGTGGCTAGATGGCAAGAAACTTAACATCGCTAAATCCATTAACTGAACTCTAACACCCCTTGAGCTTTCGGACAGTAAGGGGCTGGAGAACATGTAAGTAATTTGGGGGTTGACAGAGTGCATACCTGTAGAAGCACTGCTGTGAGTATGCAATGTCTCAGAGCATTGAAAAGTTAAAGACCGTACTCTTGTAGAAGTAATCAGTAAGGTGGGATCATTTTTCTGTAGAAGAAATCTGTTGGGCAGGCTACATTGCCTACCCAGTGAGAAAGGTGGACTAACCAGGAGGATAACCCTAGCCAAAAGGGGATCAGCCATTTTTTTCCTACTGGTACCACCTTAACCAGTCCTTCCTTCCTTCCTCCCTCCCTCCCTCCCTCCCTCCCTTCTCATACACCAGACTGCTAGGGAATTGCAAGGATGTTTTGAAGAGAGTTTCATGAAATTAACTGAAGACTATATGACATTTATGGTCCTCCCTGGGTCTGGACTGTGCTACCCTTGAGGTTGTGTGTGATGAACGCAGTAATCTGTGCTTTCTCTCATATGGGGCATTTACAGTGTGCCATAATCAGGCTACTCCAAATTTGTAGAACTGTGATCCCAATCCAAAGAATTCAAGCAAAAGATTTCAATCATGAGATCAACTGTCTAGAAAACATGTAGCTTCAAAACTCTCTCAATCCAACCTATCTCATGGGATGTGAGGAGATATGGGTGAAGGGAATGTTATTTATGCCACCTTGAGCTCCTGCATTAAAGGCAAGATATAAATCTAACAAGTAAATACAGTAAATAACACTACCAAAGAAATTTGTTGTGTGCACAACAGCATACTGGAGGCTAAGACTTAAGCCGGACAGGTCAGTCTGTAATCAAAAAAACACAATGTCTCATAAAGTGCCGAAGAAGAGCCAGAGACTTGGTCAGGAACACACCAAGGTCAAAAACGTAGCAGGAGTCAGGAGCAAGAATACGTGAAGTACAAAGCAGACACTTTGTACTTCAGAGGTTGCTTCCAGCAACAGAAGGCAGTCCCTGCATGGTTTAAATTAGTGGTTGCCAATAACTGAGGCACCAGGCTTGCTTGCAGAGTCAGCGTCTTGTTGCTTGCTCACAAGGCACTTACTTTGATGGGGTACAGGATTCTCAGACTGGGGGAATTTGCCCTGCTTCTTGGCACCCGTGTTGGTTAAAAAGGGATCAGTGCTGGCCAAGGAGGGACCTGAGAAGGTATCAGTGTTTGATGCAGTGGCTACTGAATCTGCAGGCACAGCACCCAGTGGGACTTGATCTGCCAACCTCTTGGAGCCTGGCTCCAAAGAGACATCCAAAGTGGAATTTCCCATACTGAATATTTTCCATATCTTCTGTAAGGATGCAGAAACAGAATGCAAGTGGGAAACAGAAGATTTTGATGATATCCCCAAGGTTCACATACTGTATTACGTGTTATTAATGCAAGAGTATGGTAATATTCTCAGTTGTGATTTTACAGATATATACAGAATGACTACGTGCGATAACAATGGAAACTTACAACAATGGTACAGGAAATTATTGGTGCTTCCCCATGACCAATTCAAAAGGCATAAACAAGTCTTATTCACCATGTTAAGGAAAACCTGATTGAAGCCATTGCTAAAATCTAAAAGAAATGACAGTGAAAGGCAGGCATGAAAAACATAAATTTATAAATAGTTGAAATGCCAGCTACTCCCCACTCATTTTTTAAAAAAAATTGAAATCTAGATGTTGCTTTTCTAACATATTATACTAAAAATTAAGAAACAAAGAAGTGGAATATGACTTATATTTATTATTTTGCCAGGGGACAGCCTCCCACATCAGGCCCACAACTAGGGTCTGTGTCACCCGGGGCAAACATGGATTCCGTGCCCCCCTTCAGGGTCGAGTCCCCCCCATACCCCCAACACAGACCCCCCTCCATGAAGCAGCATGGGGCTCCCCCGGGACAAGTGCCCCACTCCAGGCTGCAATCTCTCACGTGCCCCCGGCTCCGGGGGAAGGACACACTGTGCTCCCATCTGCCCAGTCGGGCTGGGCGGAGCTAACTGCCCGCTGCTGCACTCCCAAGCAGGATGGTCCAGAGCGGTGTGGGAGGGCACAGCCCTGCAGTCACCCCAGAGCCACGGGGAGTGGATGAGTCCAGCCGCGCAACGCCCTGGCAGGCCTCTTTGCGGGCAGCAGTGACGACAGAAGTGCAGGCCTCCCTCAGGGCTGGCCGTCGAAAGAGGCATTTTGGCACTCACACACCAGCATGGCGCCTGGGGCACATGCGCCGCTTGACCCCCCCCCCCCCCCAGTTGTGGCCTTGCCCACAATAAACATGCTGAACAGCTTCTGGTTATAATTGCAATCTGCAGCATCAACAGTTAAATATTTTCATTTCCCCCAGTGCCCCAATGTAAAGCTATATTGGAGTCCGTATGGAAATTTTTAGTAGATGTCTCCAATAGATGGTTTTTCTCATGGAGTAGGACCATTTGCAGTTAAATTGTTTTGTCAATGAAATCTCAATTGTCTGTAAAAAACTTTCATCTACTGTTAAAATCTAGTTTTTTCAGGTCTTTAGTGAATAAGTAGCTAGAGGAAGATCCACACCATTACTGTTTATTATTGCTTACAATTTGTATAGTTTTTTTTCCCTCTTTCAATGATATTGTTCTTTGTAACATGTTTCACTTGTTCACGGCCTAGAACCTGTGACGTGGTTTATACATCTAATAAATAAATAACACAAAAATATTAAAGAAGGCATATACTATGAATAACCATTAAGATGCTTGTTTCATGTCTAGTCTTTATCAGATGCTATTCTTTTAGTCACTCTCCTATAAGTGGAACAATTAAGTAGTAACTACAAACTACTACTACTAAGGTAATGACTGAGCAGTAGCCACAAATTAAATGACAAGATTAAATCTGCTCAGCCTATCTAGTTTCATCGGATGTCTTCATCATAAATATTACCATTTATCGTTACCCACTGGTGATTTCATAGGAACAAAGTATAATGAATCTCCTTTCTTAAAATGCATGCCATGCAATAAGTCCTACTGATATATTGTCTAGCTTATTTTTTTTTTTTTGATTAAATTCTGATCTCCTTAAGAGACCAAGAGGCTTTGAAGAAGAATGAAGCAACATGACACCCACTTGCCTCCAAAATCAGCATCCAAAGTTTGGAATAATGTCATATACTCTTTCTTTTTTCTCTGTCCATCTGCAGAATACCAGGTCTCATGCATCCTTCTGACCAATTCATAGCTTTTGGTGGAACTGTAATCTTGATGGAAAGGGAAGGGTGAAAATTTTAGTGGATTAAAGCAGCAGGACACAAAAAAGATTTCTCTAGGCACTGTACAAATGAGTAGTGCATAAAGGTAAAATTTTGAAGCGATTAACAGTGCATTGCTGTTCATGTCTTCTCAAAAGTACATTCTTCTACATTCAGTTGGAGGCAGAGCTAAGATGGCGATGGAGCAGCAGTTTCCCCACTGAGCAACTTATGACATTTTATTTGTTTTTACAAATAGCCTAGCTACCTATCTTAATTTTTATCTTGTTTTATTTAATAAATACCTTCTCTGCGAGAGATACCCTAAATCTACATTCAGTTGGGACTTACAAGTAAGTATATTTAAGACTGCAAACTAATTCAGTACATCCGAGTTAGCAATGCTTTCATTTCCATGGTTTAGCATTCATCAGAATAGACAGAAGATAATTACTAATCATTTAAACCTTTAGATTTTGAGTTTAAAAGAAAAATTGGTCAACTAAAGTTGCAGTTAGTAAACTGGTGGGGAATAATTTTAACTGATGGTAGCAAACTTTATTCATGGGTCTTGGGTTGAAGATCCATTTATTTATTTTGACTCTAAGGTATTTGTAGAATATAGAATGCTTCAAAATGAGTTTTCTTCTTATAATGTTTGGTAATATTGGTTTCTTATGCCTGAAGGTAATTTTAATTTACTGGGTTACACTATCAGAATATAAAATAATAAATTATAACGTTCATATTGCATGTCCACTTGCTTTTGAATATACCCCCCTTCCCCCCGTTCATTAAAATCTTCATTAGAGGCCTTGATATAGTTGCACTTTCCCTCAGGGATTAGGTAGCTGGGATATATAAAACATATTTTCAGTGGCAACTGGGAAATGGAATTCTTAGAAACCCTTACTGTGCACCCTCATTGTTTATTTTTGGATCCAAAATGGAGAGCACTTAACTTGTAAAGTTGCCTTGCCTTTGGAACACTATTCCCCCAGAGATCCTTATGGGTCCTACCTTGATGATGTTCTGAAGTGCACTGAAAACCTGGGCATTCAGGCAAGGTGATTGGTAAGCCCCTGCAAGATTTTGTTTCGTTCTGTGTGCCCACCCTGCCCCGCCCCCCAGGATGCACATAATCTGTTTCTCCATTTTATTCTTCTGGATTTTTATCATATAAAGTGCCCACAGTCATTATATCCATACATAAATACAGTAAATCCTTCTTATTTTTTAGTAGATATTATTGCAATGCTACTTTTTAGAGATGTGCACAAAACACCATGTCTGGGACACCTTGAACCCCTTCTGGTTCAGACGTTTGACCTGCAGATACTGCTAAATGGCCTCTAGAAGTACATGACCTAATAGGTGGTTTAGCCTAGCCCAGAGTGGAAATGAAATATTCTGGAATTCTCTGGAAACTTCTATTTCCAAATCAGTGCGTTTTGCACATAGTAAAGGTAAAGGTTCCCCCCCGCACATTTGTGCAGTCGTGTCCGACTCTAGGGGCCGGTGCTCATCTCCGTTTGTTAGCCGAAGAGCCAGCGTTGTCCGAAGACGCTTCCACGGTCATGTGGCCGGCATGACGTGCGTGGAACGCATCTACTGCTTTTTCTCTTGTGTAACTATTTCCTTTGCTGACTAGTTGTTGGCTCCCTTTCAGAATATTTATTTAATTGAATATGTCTAGATTAATGCAATTCTTATTATTATCTGTTTTGGATGTCAGTGGGGGAAAAAACTTTGATGTAATACAATTTTGTGTTCTGAAATTGGTCTTCCAGATGGCTGGATTCTTTTTTGATGTATGATGTTTTCTTTTGTTTTTAAGCCACCCAGAATTGTTGTGGAGCCAGGCAATCTCAAAATTGAATTAAATAAATAAGTGGAATTGAATGAGACTACCAAAAATAAACAAATAAATAAACAAATAAAACCTTTATCTCTATCTCTATATGGGGTTCATGTTAACTTACCTTTCAAGATGTTTTCTAGGTGATCAAGTTTTTCTACTCCTCTTCTATCTGTAGATCCCAGTGATTGCAGCTCCAGGAGAGTTTGATAGCATTCATAGAGCATATTAAATTTCTTTCTGTCTGTGTCTTGACAATTGAAAAGATAAGGAAATAGCAATAAAAATTCTGCCTTGTTCTAGAATCAGATAAAATTATCTGTCTTGGGTAAACACTTTGCTTAAATAGCCAAGCCTTGTCTTCCACTCCTTGTGGACACAGAAATCTTGGAAGATGAACTCTTTTTCATGTTTTCATTTCAAAATACAAAAAACTCCCAACAACCAAAGAAGACATGAGTAATTAGCTTAACTTTGTCTACGATTAAGCTATAAATGCCACTTTTTACTTACTCAAAAATGGCTCCCAATATAAAGGTTTGTTTGTTAGTGGGGGGTTTTTTGGCTAAAATCCTTAGGGGACAGAAATCTGAAGGTGTGTTCCCCCTTTTAAAAACAATCCAAACAGGACTGGGTGTAATTGGTGGGTATATAGAATGATGTGAGTGATATCCAGAACAAGGGAGCACTTCACACAGGAATATTTTATACCAATCTTACTTGTTAAGGTGAAGATTAGGTAAGGTAAGTAAAATAAAACTGATTAAACCTTTAAAAGTATAAATTGGTATGTTTATGCTTTGAAATCAACAACCCAGAGTGTGTGCTTTTAAATAACTGATCTCTCTATAGAACTGGCAATTCCTTGTTTTCTCTAATAGCATCCTTGTAACTATTGGAGTATTGTCCATTGGGTTATCACATGCCAGTTCAAAATTACTAAAATAGCAAGATTAAGTTGAAGAGCACATATAGTACTTTTCTACTATAGCAGGATATAGTATCTACTACTATAGTTTCACATAATTTATACACTGGGATAGCACAACAGGACAAAAAGAGATGAATTCTGCTATAAAATAAGGACTTTTAATCCATCCTAGTGAACAGGCAGTATATTAAACCACTACCCTATTAATGAAGAAAGCAGCAAAAGAATGAATGTGTTATTCCTTCAGTTCTTAAGACATGCATGCTGCATTCAGCCTGAAGGTTCCCAAATTCAGTTTCTTGAGGATATTCTAAGCCAGTGTTACTCAAAGTGTGGTCTGGGGACCCTGGGTGTCCCCAAAGACCCTCTCAGCAGTCTGAAAAATCAAAATTATTTGCTAGCCTACATTGAAAAAATAATATAATATTAAAATCACATCAAACAAACTTGAGAAGTGGTAGTGGCAGCTAATGCATCAGTTTTAATTTTTAATAGGGTAAATATTGATAAATATAACTCATACAAATAAAAGCTCTTTTTGGATCCTCCATAATTTTCAAAAGTGGGAAGGGGTCCTGAGAGAAAAAAGTTTAAGAAACACTGTTCTAGGCTAATCAGGAGTTTCCAATAATCCAGCTAGCCCCCTAGCAATCTCAAATAGCATGCCAGTAGTGAATGATGCTGGAAATTGTTGCTCAGCAACATCTAAAAGACCCAGGTGGACTACTCCTGTTTCTGTTTAATCTGTGGATTTAGAAAATAATTCTTCATACAGACAGACTGTGCATAACAGGTAGAAGGAGTACTAGTGCACTGATTTATTTCCTCTAGAAACTTAAAGGGCACCTATGGGATTTCTCCTCATTTTATCTTCACAAAAACTTTGTGATATAGGGTTTGACCAGAGTCAATCGTTGAACACCTTGGTCATTTGGATAGTTCAACTGGACTTCCCTGGTCTCAGCCTCTTAAATAAATCAGGGAATAAAGATGTGAAAAGAAAGTGAAGGAAAGGGATATATATTTGTTATAAATCTCACCTAAGTCTGTTGAAGTAAGGTCCTCTGATCTCTGATATTTTCTAAAATCTTGTAAAGTATCTTGAAAAATAAGTGAATACATTCACAGGTGTAAGAGTTTACTTTTTCTAGCACAATACTGCAACATAATTTTCAACATTCAGAAAGATGTGTTAGTCAATATATTTTCAAAATATTGGATTTTCTCCATAACTCATTCTTTTAACCATGACACTTCCCTGGTCTTTATAAAGCTTAGTGATATATTTGTGTAAACTTGGGAACTCCACTACACTATACTGTACATTATCCCCAGCAATGAATATTTGCATCAATAACAAGGGAAGATGAATCAACTGAATCACTCTATCTATTTACTACTAGATAGGCATTCAAGGCTATCAGAGCTGACCTTGTTCATCATCTGTAACTATAAAAAATACACAGAGAAAGAGGGAGTGAGAGCATATCTGGAGAATGCATCATCTTCCATATCTTTGACAACTGAGGACTGGAGTAAGCAAGTCTATGCTCTCCAGATATTTTGGAATTCAACACCCATAAACCTTAGCCAGTATAGCGTGTGATTATGGATAATGGAAGCCATAGACCAAAACATCTGGAAGCTACTGCCATTGGTTCTTAGTTTGGGAAGCAGAGACAGTTGGTTCAATATACATAACTGAGCATGTATATGAGTTCTTTCTGATGTATTCTGACTCATCGACTATATCACTCTAGTCCAAACACAAAAAGAGCAATACCTGATATAGTCTTTAAAATGTCTTGCTCACCTCCAAGAGCACTTCCCCATAAGCCTAAAAATAGGAAAAATATGATATCAGTACATCCCATATTATAATCTAGTGTTTGTAAAAGACCCATTTGTTTTAAAAGGACAAAATTCCACCATGTAAGATAGAATAAGGGAGGAAATGTGGCCATACACCCTCCACGCTTTGTACCTCAGATTATCATTAATGACTTTTGGTTATGTTCTTATACAACATCTTCCGCAGAGCCCATGATGAAGTGATTGTTCTTTAGATTTGTTTGAAGTACACATTTTTAAACTTTGGGGGCACTTCTAGGCTGTGTACCCTCTCTACATTTGTATTAAGTGGCCAGGCAAACATGTATTCCTTTGTTTGAAGTTTTGCATTCCAAGAATGCTTGCGAAAAGTTAGATAATGTACCTTGCAAATAGCAAATATTTTTCTCTTTTTTCTCTTTGATTAGCTGCCCATTCTGAAATATGCTCCCAAAGTATTTGATGTCTACATATGCCCCTAGTCCAGGAATTCCAACTTCATGAGGGGTAAATTCAAACCAGGTACCTGAAAAAATTACAGCAAAAAAAAAATGAGAATGTTAACATTTTAATAAGATTAGCAAAATTAGATTTATTATGTTGTCCAAACCTGGACTTTACCCAAAACTATGACTAAAATTAAGATAGAAGCCTTAATCACAATGTAGAATCACCATGGCTTATTGGAGATTTCCCTATTCTTATCATGGCATCTGAGCCCAGACTATTTATTCCCCTTTTTTCAGACAGAATTGACTGTAGAAATAAAGGGGCTGTAGAAGAAATTATATTTCATTTACAACATGTACAAGGGCTCTGATCCAATAGTGCTGCCATGTGCTTATACTATTTTTTTCCCCCCAGACTTAAAAATGGAAGAACTGGAAGTGACACTCAGCTAGTCACTGCATTGTGGCTGATATATTGCCAGTGGAAAGGTGAACCTGGAAAACTGTCCTTGTAGGTATTTGCTGTGTTATGTGAGGCACAAATCACACTTTTTCTTGGGCAAATCCACATATCCTCTTTACCCAAATATGAGGATGGCCCACTAAACATTTCCAGAGGACATGTCCACATGCTACCACCTGTTACCTTATCATTAGCCAGAGCTGAGACAGCCTTGAGAAGTTTCTTCTGTTGTACTTCTCCAGCGTGCCTGACAAGAAATTTGCTTCCCCAGGCTTCTTGTTTCCTCTCCTCCTTAATGTTCTTAAGGAAGTTTACAGCTCCCATAGTGATCCTTACAGCTAAGCCTTTTTCATATCTCAACACTTCAGCAGCACTTTTCCAGTGGCTGCACAAATCTGGTTGATCACTATATGATAGCCAAGAGATACAAAAACCTCTAACTCTTTATGGCAACCTAGTGTCAGTAGGTCAACCAGTCAGCCCACAGTTTCAATGAATAATAATTATTATTATTATTATTATTATTATTATTATTATTATTATTATGCCAAGAAAGGGGGGGAAACCAGTGCATGGAGTAACTAGATTGCAATGCATACAAATTGGAGGAAGCTTTTCATGTACTGGAGATTTTGGGTGCAGCTGGATTTTGAGCCAACAGCCTTGGACTGTTGTATATTAAAGATGTATATATAGCCGCACAAACCTATTCTGGGTATGTGGTAAATATCTGCTGTATAGGCAGTGAGATAGCAGGCTTCAGGATGTGAGCATGGCAAGGAAGCTGTGTAGATTTGTCCATTTTTTGCTCAATCAGCAGTTGCTTCCATGATGCTGGTTGTGGACTCTGTGACCACATTTTTTCCCTTGAATAGCAAGTTCATCCTTGAATGATATATTTCTAACATCTAATTACAGATCATATAATTTACATATGTAGTTATCCCCTTCAAGCTATGGGAAAGGACATAATCTAAATGCAAATTCATTCAGTCAGAAAATGATGATTATATTCCTTGCTTCTTCCCTGGCACTTTAAAATTTCTAGGGTTCTTGTTCCTTTTTTGTTTGACAAAAAGTTTATACCCACCAGAGTTTCACACACGAAGCAATTTCATCTGCTTATTTTGGCTGTCTCGTGCTTTTTTCCCCTGCCAAATGGGTTAAGGTTAGGGTTATTGATCAATGGTTGACAGTTACCTCTGCAAATGTATATACTGTACCTACACTATAATCACAACAAGGACATTGCACCAATCAATTACATCTGCAGAGGGCAAAATATTTTGGACATGAGATTTTAATATTAGTGGTAGGCAAAAAGGAACAACAGCTATTTCTAGTTAAAGTAAGAATTTGTGATTTGAATAGGTTTTGTCTGCTAAACTGCAAAATCTGCATATATAGACAGACATACTTACCTGCATTTTGGTTTTGATAAGTTTGCTTGTTCACAGCTGCATAGATAGGATAAGGGTTTTTTCCAGTCTCACAAGATCCACCATGTGCAGACAATTTATCTTCGTCTAACTGAAATGGATACATTTTCATTTAATTACTTCTTTTCTTTTCACTGATCATAGCTCTATTTGAGGGAGATGTTACTTTGACTCTGAAAATGCAGGAGGATATGGGCATCCGGTTTCTAGAAGACCATATTATATTATAAAGAAAGTATGGCATTAGTGAAGGCAAAATGGTGCAGTCTTGTTTGTAGATCAATCTCAGAGACCACATGATCCTTGAGAAATTGTTATAATAGAACATTATTTTGGTTGTTGTTAACACAGGGGTCACCATTCCCAAATTAAATTAAAATAATTTTCATATTTTCTTTTAAAATCACCAAGTACTTGGAGGCGTTGAGACTGAGGTCATTGAAACCTTATTAAATTTGTGCTTTCATGACCATGACCAATATGAGTGTGAATTCCAAAGGCATCAGGTGAGATCATCCAGTGTGATCCAGAGTCAGAAAAGGTTGCTCATTCGTGTTTTTACTATCAAGGAAATCTGAACATTGATTTCCACCCACCTTATTTAGCAGTTTATGCACAAGGAAATAGGACCAGAAATCAGTGAGAGAGTAACATTCATCTTCTGCAGCCTCTAGAACAGCTTTGATTGCTTTATTAAAATCCCATTGGCCTTGGACAAGATTTTCAAATTGATGTTTACTCAAATTCTCTATTTCTTCTATCCAATCTTCATTTTTGTATAGGGCTGGCAAGCACCTTTGAAAAGAACAGACCAAATGTCTTTGGAGCAAGGGAAAAGTATGTGGAAGTCACCCACAATGAGTTTAAAATATATTTATTTCAACAGCTCATTCTGGACTGGAAAATAAGGAATTTGAAATCTGAGTTTCAATCTGGTTGCCTGGTAGCAGGCAGTAGGAAAAAAACTTGATTAGAACATCAGATGAGAAAAAGAAACTACATTCATGTAAGAATCAAAATCTCAAAACTCTAACTATAATAAATATTAGAGAAAATACAGGGTTCAATAACAATTTCAGTGGTAACTGCAAGTGAAATTCTCTACTCATATAGAAAATTGGAATACAGGTATGGCCTTCAAGAAGGCCTTAAAAACACATATTTTTCAACTGGCTTTTAACAATGTATAATTGTGCAATGCATACTTTCAAATGAATGTTTAATATCTTAAATAGCAACTTTAACATTTAATTTTATTGTGGGATCTGTTGGTTTAATATGCCTGATTTTTGTACACTACAGAGTGACTTTGCTGGTGAGTGGCCTACACATCTGATAGATAGATAGATAGATAGATAGATAGATAGATAGATAGATAGATAGATAATAAAATAAATTAGAAGGAATAAGGAAACTCAAGAATTGCAGAAGTTCAAAAATCCTTGGGGGGGGAATTAAACATTGAGTCTGGTGAGTACTGATCAGACTTAGTGACTACAACATGAAGATTATTATGGAAGAAACCCAAACATGATCACCACTGGGGAGGAAGAAGAGATTAAGATCCCTTTTCCTATATAGCAATCTTTATCAACATTATTATTATTATTATTAGCCCTTCCCCAGTTTTCCCCACCGCATTCTGTGAACACACTCAGTCCTTATTAGGCAATTTTGGAGTAGTTTTCCCCGCTCTCCATTCTGCGTGGGGGCAAGGGGGGGTAACAGAATTGGTCCTAGGGATAGACTTTTCTCCCTTAGAGTTTCTAATCAAAGTTACTGTTTCAAGGAAGTTAATGTTGCCCTCAAACAACCATAAGTGAATGTAGTCTATCAGAAAGTTAATTCCTAGTAGTGAAATCTTCTGCATGCCATCTCAGCAGCATTAATGTATATAATTATCCTAACTGAGGACAATCTCTTATGCATCTGATGAAGAAGGCTGTATCCCCCCAAATGTATGCCATAATAAATGGTTCAATTGCCACAAGACACTTTGCTGTCCAATCTCCCTGCAAGTAGCATCACTATGAGGTCAGAATAGCTTGTCTCTTTATCTTAAGCAGCAGACATCAATATAAAAACTAAAGGAAGGCAGAATCAGTATGAAATTCCACTGGTTCTTCCATTTAACATGGGCTATTTTACCATAAGATCATAGGAGTTCTTTTATTGTTATGCAGGTAACTTTAGTGTGAAATTACAAGTGCCTAGTTTCTCTCTCTCTTCTTCAGACAAATAAAAGTAGCATGAAGTTACAATTAACATATTTATAGGAGAAGAGTTATGATTTAAAAAAAGAGAGAGAGAATCTAACAAATTTGGGCAGAAGTAACTGGGAACAGATTAATATTGTTTCTTGAAGAGACATAGGAGTACTTCTTTAGTTAAGGTGGATTGGCTTCTAAAGGTTTCACTCATTCCACGTTTACAATTCTTGCTAAGTGATAGTATACTTCAGCATGACTTGTTTATAAAAAACACAATTGGCTGGATTCATACACTGATCTAAGCCATAAACAATTATCGATTAACCATTTCGACTAGGTTCACATAGCCTGAGCCACAACCAACAAACGATATATTCTGAATTAGTGTGAAGGGTTTATTACTGGGCTTCAAATCTCCTTGGGACTTTTTACTTGCTGTTAATGAAGACACAATGCTGGCTGAGATTAAAGGTGATCTGAACTAGCAATGTAAGATATTCATTGTATCAATGTAAGATATAACAGTAACTATTTGCTTTCACCGCCACTAACATAGACTTACCAGGTAGAACCTGATACCCCACCCAAGTACATGACACAGTCCAAAAGGTGATATTTCTTCAGCTCTACTAGAGTGCCATAAAGTGCAATCATCGCCCTCACTGCTCCTCCTGCTCCCAGGACAGCAATATTGGGGATGTTCTCCTAATGGAATCAAAAAGGGAAGATAAAGTTCATGTCTCCTATGAGTTCAGCACAATTCTTGATTATGATTTCATGGAAGTATCCACCCAGTTTTCTGGGTAACAGAATAGTACAGGTTTGCCCTTGCCTTCTACAGAGATTTTTTTTCTCAACTTCCTGATCTAGCCTATAGCCTTCAGAATGCTTAGTAGTCTCTTATCCAAGATTATTGGATCTCTTATTATTTGGATCCTGTTCAGTCCAAATCTGTTTAGTTTCCAGAATCAGACAAGGTCAGCAAGGGGTTACCGCTTGCTGAGGTTCCTATATTTAAGAAGTACTCAGCAGGTATTTAATGGGGCTGAATTTCATAAGGCCCAATTTAATAGGGCTGTACTTAAAACTTGTAGTTTTAAGAATGATTCAGAAGAAATACTTCATAATGAGCATGAGCACAAATGCAGCACTTCTCTGCTATTTATTAAAGCAACTCACCTTTTTTTCAGGCTCAAGAGCCTAAGGGGGAAAAAGATGTGGCTGTTTTAAGAGCTGCATTAACTTTGAGATGACTTGTTAAATCAGCTTTCTCTTTTTTCAGGCTCATGTGGTAGCTTGAAAAAAGTTGGGCTACTTTAATAAACAACAGAGAAGTGCCTTACTTGTGCAAAGCACTTCTTCTGGACCATTGTCAGTGCATCATAGCCCTTGCATTCAAAAAGTATCATCTGAATATCCAAATCTTTTCTGAGATATTATTTTATATTTTCATTCAAGTGGATTGCATAGTTTGATATTAGCACAATTTATTTTTAAAGCTATTTAACAGCTAACATAGATTAGTATTTAGTATTTTTAATAGTTCATAACTGACAAACACATTTGCACCTTCAACATTTCATATATGACCCCCATGAGAGATAGCAACAAAGCAGGCATTCAAAAGCTTGAATGTACAAGCAAAGCCTGAATTTCAAGGAATACATCTGGAAATTTGCATTTCAAGAATGCAGCTCTATTACCCTGGAATGCACCATCTGCTAGCAAGGTTTCCATTATACTGAAGTTCTCCTATTTGTAAACTGATGTACGTTCCTCCCACCTGCTCCCATCATTTCCCCTAATGAAAGAGGGGGCCTCTCCTATACTTCTGCAGCTAATGAAGTCAGCTCTGTTTCCCATGAAAGGAAATTCTCACCCTGCCTCTCAGGTCTTCTGTTTCATTTGATCATTCCATTGCCTTATGGTAGCCAGACTAGTACAATAGCTGCAGGCAAATTTCTGCAGCTTGACCCAAGAGCCAACATTTTTTACAATCCATTTTGTATTACTCTTCTTTGCTCTCTATATAGCAGCCTTTTTATTGCTTATTGCCAAATAAATGGTGGAGGCTATGTTGAGGTGGAGGCACTCTTGAATCCTTTCTTTTTGGTAAGGGGAAATGAAGGGAAAATCAAAACCTATGGAAGCTTATGAAGAAGTGCACAGAGTTGATCATGGCTACCATAACTGAGCTGCAAAACTCTGGATGACCATGAGATGGGAGCAAAGAGATGGAGAAAGCAGTATCTCTCTCCTGCCATTTAGCATCATGCAGATTTTTGCAACCTGTATGTGTCAGGTCTAGGGGAGACAGTAATTGACCAGTTTGAGGCAATCAGTGAATGGCAGATGTTCTCTGCAACCCATGAACTTCTAAAAATGGAATTATATCACTGTGAATACTGTTCTAAACCTGAAAAAAGGTAATGTTGGAAATATTCCCATATCAATTAAGCATGGCCTTCAAAGACCAGGGAAATGGGAGGGCTAGTGACATAGAAAGCCTTTAAATTTAAATGGCAAATGCTTAGATTTTGACTTCATTTGGTGAAAGATCTGCAGAGATTTTGTTGCATTTATCATGGTTTGTTGCTAGTCCCTTTGAGATAGACATACAGTATAAATGAAAACCTACCAAATCACATTGTATCCCAAGCTTGGCAAGAGCTTTTCCCACCTTTTTCTTCCGAGCAGCTATAGCTCTTTCTTCACCATCTGAGAGAGATTTCGAAATTCTGACTTCGATCTTTCCCTACCAAATACACATAGACACAACAGACATGGGAGAAATATATTCGACTTTACTAGCAAATTTAACAACAAGGGGAGTTAATATGCATTATGACCCTCAGGCAAACTGCCTACTTAGATCAGTTGCTGTAGAGATGATGTTCTCCCAGTCTATTCAGAAAATCCTTTCAAATGGCACTACAGTAAAACCTCAATTGTCCAGACCTCCATTCATGAACATTGGATGCCATAGATAAAGCTTTTCTATGGACTCCCTTCCCCACCCCTCCCAACAACTAACAGTTAGTTCATTCTTAGCAAAGCAGTTCAGACAACTGACTTAATTTACATCATGTGCATCAATTCACATCATTTATATAAATGTATATTTTAAGATCTTCCCATCCTCTGGATTTTTATCTCATCTATTTATTATTATACTGTATTTTTATAGCTTTTTTAATATTAATTTTAATGTTTGTAAACCGCCCAGATTCTACTGTCGTGAAGATGGGCGGTGATAAATTTGAAAAATAAATAAATAAATAAATAAATAAATATTTTGTTTTATTTAGGTCATTTGCATCAGTTTTTGTCACAAAACATGTAAATGTGAGCAGCGTGAATTACATCAAAGAGACAAACTTTGCTGATGTGTGAAAATAGAAAAAGGCAGAGTTTACCTTTCCAGCCACATTGGTGTTCATTTTGTATCCCAGACTTCTTTTTGGTCAGTTTAGGGAATGAGGTGTCAGTAGCAAGGTTCCTCTGAGTGTTCGGGTTTTATAAATTCTGGCAGGCAGTGAAATTCTTCTGTTCACAGAAAGGCCACAGAAATTTGCTGCATGAAATGGTACATTCCAAGTCTCAGTTCCTGAAAGCAGCCAGCACTGAATGTTGCATCAGAATACAATGGAGCCTGCTGGGAAGTAATATGATCCCTTTAACCTTTCTTCTCTATACTCCTCCTGGCTTTCTAACTGCAATGCTTGATGATTCAATCCATTCCACAAGAGGTCAGCTAATGTGACATTTACAAGAATACTAAGGTGTGGAGTAGATAGGGGTAGTTTTAGTAGACTATTTGGTTGATGTATTCTCAGGGAATAAAATACATTGTGCTAACACTTCCCCCCACTTCTTTTTCTCTTGCAGAACTTTTATTCTTCTGTGAAGCTTCAGATTTGGGGAAATAAAGAACTAAAGAACTCTTGGGTGGATGACTGGCTTATTTTTAAGACAAGTTGGTTGAGGATTTTTCTGTCTTAAAAAGAAAGGGGGGGCGCGTGTGCAGGGAACATGCATGCATGCACTTCACTGGGAAACTTTCAAAAATGGGACAAAATTGAGATCTTTACTATTACCACGGGACACTCCAGAAATGTTGAAATAATGGGACAGTCCCGTTCAAAACAGGACGTATGGTCAGCCTAACATCTCAGGAATGCTAATAAGTCACTCCTGTAGAGGTCCAGCTGTGTAAATCAGAAGAATACAAGCTGATGTGAGAAGCATTGTCTATTTTACCAAATATATGTGCAAACAATAGAAGTCAATAGGTGCTCTTTTTTATATAATTATATATTTTCTCCTGACAGTGTTACAAAACAAATTTCTAACGTGGGCATTTTGGGGGGAGGGAAAGAGAGAAAGAAATGTTTGAGTTTATCAGCACATCTTACTTTAGATTTCTTATTAATGTAACGCACCAAGATTATACCTCAGAATGTTCGGCATTACATACTTGTTTGCTTACTTCCTAATTTATATAGAATAATTGATTACTACCTTGTGGAGTACTTTTTGATTACTACATTACATCATTTCCAATTGTTTTCCTCCCCTGGTTTTCAATAACACAATATTTTTATTTAATGCATCTAGCAGAACCCTGGTTATCACTGCTCAGAAAGGGGAAGTTGACAGAGCAGCAGCACCAAACACCACCTTTTTATATGTATATTAATATCACATGTCCTTACAAAGGATCAGGGCTTTGATCACACTGCCATGACTACCATTTTGACTGACACACATGGGCTTTGGTGTTTGCTGTCCTAATAACCATCTTTCCTATCCCTTTATATCCCAAACTATACCCCTTTATATCCCATCTGTTCTCCAAAACTTGTGTTTTCTGTTATCACTCTTTCCTTTCACAAATGCCTCCAATTAGTTCCCAGTCCTGATTATACCATTGTAAAACAAACATGCTTTATCCATATCCTTACGTTTATGACCTGCATTTCAGCTATGCTTGTTTGAACTAGTTAATGGATTCCTGATCCTGTTTAGTCTAAAACTGAGCAATCCATGGAATTCCCTAACCTCCTTTTGTACATTATTTTATCTTCTGTCTGATCAAGATAAAAATATGAGCCTGCATAGCTAGGCATTTGCAATATCAATACTTCAGAAAAGGATTGGGATGCAGGTAAGAATCATGTGTATGTCTGCACAGCAAACTCTCCTCTACAGAAGAACAGTAAAAGCTAGTGGTTTTCTTTCCCTCTCTTGCTCGCCCACAATCTGTCTGTTTGTCTTCTGTAAAACATTTCAAGCTCTTTGAAATCAAAATAACTAGAGTGGTGGGAGGAATGAAGAGAGTATACAGTCACTGGAGCCTTGCTTGGTGTTTTAAATTGATATTTCAAACAGTGGTGGCAGTAAAGAGACTGATTTAATGTTTTACCACTATATTGGTTTGGCAAGTGTATCTTTATGGAGTAGTAGTAGTAATGTCTTGGAAAGCTGGGAAGAATGTTGGGAGGTCAGGCAATGCTTAATTTAGTGCATCTCATCTAACAATAGGACTCATTGATTTTAATAAGCCCTAATTTTTTTAGAGTAAAGCTCAATATACAGGAAAGACAGCAGCAATATACAGTCTGCTTAGTATCATATTTGTATTTTAAGGGTTGTACCAAAAGGGTTGTAGCTATGCTTTATCGTATTCTTAGTAGCTGAGCTAAATGTTAATTGATTTCTGAAATCAACATATTTGCAAAGCGATGTTGCAAATAACTAGCAAGTCTTCTATAGTCTTGGGTAAAAATGCTAACAAAGATGACTTATTTGCCAATTTAATTACTCCATGTTGCCAATGGTTCATGCAAAGCAAATTTCAGTATACCTTAATCAAGTTGTTAAACCTGTTTTAGGTCTCCTTCAATTCCAATTTGATGCCTAATGACTCCATCAACATCTTCATGTAGTTTTTTTGCCAGCCTTATGGAAATGATTGGCATTGTCCTTTTCTGGGATTCTTTATTTTTACTTTCCTGTCTTCCATCAGGATTTGGGATTCTCTGAAGGTCTCCCATCTAAGTACTAATCAGGGATGACTCCATTTAGCTTTTCTGCCAGCAAGGTCCCATAATTCCATTCTATCCCATCTTAGATAAGGCCAATAGAAGTTGAAGTCCAAAAATGTTGTAATTTAATAGCCTTCCTCTTTACCTCAATTAGTTGTATTTGTTCATTTTTAGCATTTAGTCTATAATCCCACACATCAGCTGTTTATCTTCCATTCTATCCCATTCACTTCACTAAAATACTTGTACTGTCCATTGCAAAATATCTACAAGAAAAAATTCTTGAAATGATTGATTGATTGATTGATATTGATTGATTGATACTGTTGGAAGGAAATCTTACCAAGGGTTCGTCCCAAGCCGGGAATGAAGAGACACAGGCAATTGCTGGAACAGAGGTGAATGTTTATTCAGTCCAAGAGCATAAAGTACAGAAAAGAATCAGCTGTCGGTGATGGCCACACATGTATTTTCCCTCTAGCCCCTTATATAGAAATGTAGGTCTGGAGTGTGAGAGATGGCATTTGTTTTAGCTGGGTTTGTGCCTTTTTTCAGTTTCAGGGATGCTTTCTGAATGAGTGTTAATTGAACAAAGGCTAGAGGCATTCCTGTGGTTATGCCCCCTATTTTTTTTTTGGTTTCTAGTTCCTTTGACCAATTAAGCTCTTGTGGATTCTGTCTGTCTGTCGATTGTTTGATATTCTAAAGGGAAGCCCTTGACCTGGGCTCATGGGGAGTCCGTCTGGGCCACCGAACAGCTCCGATTGGCTTATGAATCTGATCAGCTTATGGAAGTGTTTTCAGCGGGAAGCATCTATTGGCGGGGAAAGACATGGTGTGGAAAAGGAGAGAAATGGTGGTTTTCTTTAAGGAGAAGGAGAAAACGGAGGGGGGTTGGCTTAAATCCTTCTAACAATAAAATCAGGAACACCTTTGGTAGAATATATCTTCAATTCTGGTTTAACAGATACAGAAAGGGACAAAAAAAAACTGTGAATGCTGGGGAGAGGAAAGAATTCTGTATGGCTGGAAAGGAACCATGTGATGGAGAAACGGAAGTAGTAGAAAACACTATGTATCCAGTGTGTTTGCACATGCTTGTTAGCCCATTCCCATCAATAGAAAACTCAACATTATCAATTGCAGCTATTGCAGCACTAAATCATGCCCGACTATTGACCATGCTGTCTTCAGTTGGGATTGTAATCAAAAACACATAGGGGACAGCATGTTGGGGAAGTCTAACAGATGCTTGAATTTTTCATTTCTTCAGAAAGTATCTGATTTTGAGAAAGTGTTTACCGCAATTCTTTGAGAATGAGAACACTCAGCTAACTTTGCAAGAACTTTACAGAGGAAATCAAACTTTATTGAGGCTTTGCATAGAAATGTTGTTCTATATCTTTTTCAAATTAAATATAAATGAGCAGGATAGGTGCCAGATCACCAATCAAATGTTCACTTTCTTTACAGATTATTTTAAAACCATGCAAAGAACTTTGGCAGCCCCTATAGTTCTTTGATATGTGATACTTCACAACTATCTATCATATTGGAACATTCAGACTTTATTTAGGAGTTTCACAATATATTTTATTTGTTTCCCAGGTTAAAAGCAAATATACAAGTTGAGTGTTCCTCATTAGAAATCAAAATTGAAACCATACAGTTGTTGAGCTCTCCTTGTTCAAAGAATGATTTTTATATAGCCAAAACATGATGAGAGAGAAAAAGAAAGAGAAAGAGAAAGAGAAAGAGAAAGAGAAAGAGAAAGAGAAAGAGAAAGAGAAAGAGAAAGAGAAAGAGAAATGCAGGAATCTTCAAGGTTTCTATAAGCCCAACAAAAATTTAGGAAAAAATAAAATTGGAAAAACCTCACCACCTGTAAAATTAATCTGTTGAAAGTTAATCTGTGGGAAGAGATTAGTTGGATCCAATTAGAAATGTTTGGGTGACTCAAATCCCAAATAGGAACAAGTTGTTCCTTAAATCCAGCAAAAATGAATCAAGAAAAGAAAAAGATAAGATAAGAGGCATAAGATAAGAAAGCAAAGAGACAAGACTAAATTTTATAGGATGCCACTAGCAATTAATTTATTGGAGGGAGAAGTATCATGTCCATCACATATCAGGGTACTCCTCATCATGATTAATTTCATGACACAGATTTGATGCACCTTGAAAACTTCTTCAACCTTTTTACTAAACCTGGGTTTGGAGACTTTTGTTGGGCTTGTGTTTTATGTTATTAATTCTTTAACATGGAGTAAAGCATTCTAATCTGATACTACATGACAATTTTTTAAAAAAAAATCAGTCAATCAAATTTTCCTCAATCTCCCTTATACTAAAATGATTTGGCAATGCATAGATGACAAGCTGAAATTTCTGCATATAAAAAGCATAAGGCAGTGTGCAGAAATACACTGCTCAAAAAAATAAAGGGAACACTGAAACAACACAATGTGAGTCCAAGTCAATCACACTTCTGTGAAATCAAACTGTCCACTTAGGTAGCAACACTGATTGACAATCAATTTCACATGCTGTTGTGCACATGGAATAGACAATAGGCGGAAAGCATAGGCAGTTAGCAAGACATCCCCAATAAAGGAGTGGATCTGCAGGTGGTGACCACAGACCACTTCTCAGTTCCTATGCTTTCTAGCTGATGGTTTGGACACTTTTGAATGCTGGTGGTGCTTCCACTCTAGTGGTAGCATGAGACGGAGTCTACAACCCACACAAGTGGCTCAGGTAGTACAGCTCATCCAGGATGGCACATCAATGCGAGCTGTGGCAAGAAGGTTTGCTGTGTCTGTCAGCGTGGTGTCCAGAGCATGGAGGCGCTACCAGGAGACGTGGAGGAGGCCGTAGGAGGGCAACAACCCAGCAGCAGGACCGCTACCTCCGCCTTTGTGCAAGGTGGGACAGGAGGAGCACTGCCAGAGCCCTGCAAAATGACCTCCAGTGGGCCACAAATGTGCATGTGGCTGCTCAAACGGTCAGAAACAGACTCCATGAGGGTGGTATGAGGGCCCGACGTCCACAGGTGGGGGTTGTGCTTACAGCCCAACACCGTGCAGGACGTTTGGCATTTGCCAGAGAACACAAGATTGGCAACTTCGCCACTGGTGCCCTGTGCTCTTCACAGATGAAAGCAGGTTCACACTGAGCACATGTGACAGACGTGACAGGGTCTGGAGACGCCGTGGAGAACGTTCTGCTGCCTGCAACATCCTCCAGCATGACCGGTTTGGCAGTGGGTCAGTAATGGTGTGCAGTGGCATTTCTTTAGGGGGCCGCACAGCCCTCCATGTGCTCGCCAGAGGTAGCCTGACTGCCATTAGGTACCGAGATGAGATCCTCAGACCCCTTGTGAGACCATATGCTGGTGCGGTTGGCCCTGGGTTCCTCCTAATGCAAGACAATGCTAGACCTCATGTGGCTGGAGTGTGCCAGCAGTTCCTGCAAGATGAAGGCATTGATGCTATGGACTGGCCCGCCCATTCCCCAGACCTGAATCCAATTGAGCACATCTGGGACATCATGTCTCGCTCCATCCACCAACGCCACGTTGCACCACAGACTGTCCAGGAGTTGGGGGATGCTTTAGTCCAGGTGTGGGAGGAGATCCCTCAGGAGACCATCCGCCACCTCATCAGGAGCATGCCCAGGCGTTGTAGGGAGGTCATACAGGCACGTGGAGGCCACACACACTACTGAGCCTCATTTTGACTTGTTTTAAGGACATTACATCAACGTTGGATCAGCCTGTAGTGTTCTTTTCCACTTTAATTTTTGGGTGTAACTCCACATCCAGACCTCCAGGGGTTGCTTACATTTGATTTCCATTGCTTTTTGTGTGATTTTGTTGTCAGCACATTCAACTATGTAATGAACAAAGTATTTAATACGAATATTTCATTCATTCAGATCTAGGATGTCTTATTTCAGTGTTCCCTTTATTTTTTTGAGCAGCTTATATTAGTTTATGAACAACAGGATTAGTTTATGAACAACAGCAATGGTATTCCACGCAGTAACCTGTGGCTGCGAGAGCTGGACCATAAGGAAGGCTGAGCGAAGGAAGAAATATGCTTTTGAACTGTGGTGTTGGAGGAAAATTCTGAGAGTGCTTGGACTGCAAGAAGATCAAACCAGTCCATACTCCAGGAAATAAAGCCAGACTGCTCACTTGAGGGAATGATATTAAAGGCAAACCTGAAGTACTTTGGCCACATAACGAGAAGACAGGATACCCTGGAGAAGATGCTGATGCTAGGGAAAGTGGAAGGCAAAAGGAAGAGGGGCCGACCAAGGGTAAGATGGATGGATGATATTCTGGAGGTGACGGACTCGACCGTGGGGGAGCTGGGGGTGGCAACGGCCGACAGGAAGCTCTGGCATGGGCTGGTCCATGAAGTCACGAAGAGTTGGAAGTGACTGAATGAATAAACAACAACAGGAACAGAAAAAGGAGATAGGAAACAGAGTAAAAGACTGTGTATATTCCATTATCCTACTCGCTGACAATATGAAATCTTGACAGCTATTGAGAGTAATTTCAGAAAACAAATGGATATGAAATAAAATAATGAAATCATAGAGTTGAAAAGGGGCATTTAGGCTACTGAATCCAACCTCAGTGTAGGTCTCCAAAATGAAGCATCCCAGGCAGATTGTTGAGGATTTAAAATGGAAAGGATCACAGCCTAAAGTGATGTTGTTAATAATTTCTCCCTGGTAAATGAGGAAAAATTTCATTCCTGATTCATATCACTTTGCAGACTCATATCCATAATTATGCTGCATTTCTGGAATAAAATGCAACATATAAAGGAAGAAAGTTGTTCTAGAAAATTGTTTCCATGATTCAAATATGCATCTTGCACATACATAGAGACATTTAACATGCTGAAAACTATAATCTGCCTATCGCTGGATGAGAGAAGTGGATCAGATTATTTCATTTCAATGTTTTAGCAAAAATTGAATTTCTGAGCATGCTGTTGGACAATGAAAACATTCTTTGTAACATTCTGAGATTACAAAACTTTGCTGCTCTCTTTCCTAAAGGCTTTGAAGAGGGCTTCCTTCACCTCCCTATTTCTCAAACTGTAGATAAGAGGGTTGAGCATAGGAGTCAAGACAGTGTAGAATACAGAGAATATCTTATGCAGTTCTTTTAATGTTTCAATCTCAGGAACTACATAGACGAGGAATAAAAAAAAGGTAAAGGTACCCCCCGCACATTTGTGCAGTCGTGTCCGACTCTAGGGGCCGGTGCTCATCTCCGTTTGTTAGCCAAAGAGCCAGCGTTGTCCGAAGACGCTTCCACGGTCATGTGGCCGCATGACACGCGTGGAACGCTGTTACCTACCCACCGAAGTGGTACCTATTAATCTACTTGCATTTGCATGCTTTCGAATTGCTAGGTTGGCAAGAGCTGGAGCTAGTGCAGGAGCTCACTCTGCACGCAGGGCTAGGGATTCGAACCTCCGAACTTGCAATCTTCCGATCAACAAGCCTGGCGTCTTACAAAGTTTCACCACAATGAGGTGGGATGAACATGTGGAAAACGCCTTCTTCTGGGCTATTTCCGATTTAATGTTCAAGACAGTGTGAAGAATGCAGATGTATGAGACCAGTGTTAAGAGAATAGGGGGGCCTGTTATCATAAGGCCTAGAATAAATGAAGCAAGCTTTACTAAGCGTTTATTGCTACAAGAAATATTTCCCACTGGATATATGTCACAAAAGAAATGGTTGATTTCATTGGGTCCACAGAAGGTAAGTTGCAACAAAAAAGAGGTTATGATAATATTGGTCAATAGGCCATTCATCCAAGATATGAGAGCCAACTGGAGCCAGAGTCTACTATTCATGAGAATGTTGTAATGCAATGGTTTGCGTATTGCTAAATACCAATCATAAGACATCATTGCTAGAAGATAGCATTCAGTGGCTGCAAAAACTCCAAAAAAGAAATATTGTATGATGCATCCATAGACAGATATAGATTGATCCCCAGTTACAAAACTAGCCAGCATCCTGGGCAGGATGGTTGAAATGTAAAAGGTCTCCAAAGAAGACAGATTAGAAAGGAAAAAATACATTGGGGAATGAAGATTCTGGTCAGCTACAACCAGTGAAACAATTAGGAGATTTCCAACAATGGACAAAGTAGAAACAGGAAGAAACAATATGAAGAGGACTATTCGCAGTTCAAGCAGATTACGAAATCCCAAAAGGATAAATTCTGTAGTAGTTGATTGATTTCCTCTCTGCTGGTGGAAAGTAAATGGATTCTGAAATAAAAATGAAAGAATGTTATTAATCTTGGTGACTACGGCTCCATCCTTCCTCTTTCCTTAAGACCGAAGTCTAATGTTTCCTAATTAAACATTAAATGATAATCAGTATATGGCTCTGAACTTTTTCCCCATTTACCAATGCAAGTTGGGTGTTGTACATTTATTTATTTATTTATTTATTATTTAAATTTGTATCACCGCCCATCTCCACCACACCTGGGGACTCTGGGCAGTTCACAATAATAAGATAAAAATATAAAATTACAGCAACAATAATTTACATATAAAATCCAAACAAAAAGATGTTAATAATAAGGTGGGTTTCATGGCACCAGCCACTCCCAAGAGGAACTATTGGCAATGGCTTGTCAAGCTTTCATAATTATCTTATACACAAAGAGACATTGCGAACCTTGACCTAAATATACATGCCTTCTTCTCAAGCCCTGTCAGCCAGAATTAGCCATGGAATTCAGGCAGTAGATTAGGAAGGAAGGGAGATTGTGTATCCTTGACCAGTGACTATAGACATTGGATTTTCCCAGCTAGAGCTGAGATTGCTGCTTCTCATCATTCAGCCTAGAAATGGTATAGCACCTTTATCACTTCTGCTATTGCAGGAGAGGATTTGTTCTGCAGAAAAGTAATCAGCTGAACTCCTCATCTCTTTTCTTGGAAATTCTGTATTTGAGGAAGGCAGCCTGGCTCAGAGTTAGACACTGTAGAAGAGGCAGTAGTGGGAGCACTGTGCCACCCCTCCTTTGCCAATGCCTAAAAGAACTTTTTCAAGATTAAGTTACCTGTGAACTGTAAGTCCAGCTTTTAACTAGGAAGATCCAACTTTCCCAGTTGCTCTGTCACGATCAGTCTTATTCTAAATGGGAAGGGCAGCACTGAAGACATTGGGCAGGATGAAATGGAGAACCACAGTGGGACAGAGGAGGACAAGTCAGGGTATCATTAAAAATTAAACAAATTACAAATAACCAAATTACTAAAATAATTCAAGGAACACAAAAGCAAAAATAATGCCTTAAAGGAGAGCAAGGAGGAAATGAAAGAGTTTTTCATAGTGGATATGTCTGGCACATGTCCAGATCCTAAATTTTGATGTACAAAGTTCTCATTTTATACCAAATAAAGTAAAACTTAATTTGTATGTATAAGAAAACTCCAGCTGGAAGCCTCGAGCCTCTAGGCCATGAGGTCAGAAAAAGACTAGAAATACATAGGTCTTTTGGGAAAGAGAGAGATATACATTTTAATGTGTCTTTCTTAGATGAAAAAGGCACTGTTTAAAAATTCTGTAGTTTGAATTAAAGTTTGTCTGTAAATCTTAAATCTTAATATTTTTCATTTGCCAAGCTTTTTGAATTTGAAACTTTATAGAGAAACTACTTTTGAATATTTAGAGAGCAAAGTAAAGCACTCCTTTTCTTGCCCAACCATGCCTTTCTCCCATGAACACCCCGATGTCCCAGAATAACAGCCTGATCCACTTGTTCCCCCTAAGAAAGGAAGAAGAGAAAAAGCAAACCTGAAAGGAAAGGGAGAAAATGAGTGGAAGTGAAAGGCACCAAAAAGCAAAAATCATGCTTTAAAGGCCAGCTGGACTGGGGAGAGGGAGAAGGAAAAGAGTTAATCATAGAAAGGTAACAACAGGCACCTCTACAGATGCTGGGCTTTGATGTACAAAGTTCCCATTTTATATTATATATATATATATATATATATATATATATATATATATGTGTGTGTGTGTGTGTGTGTGTGTGTGTGTGTGTGTGTGTATGAAAACTTATTTTAGTTAATTTATGATAAGAAAACTCCAGCTGGCAAAATCTGACAGATTAGCTCAGATCAAGTTCCCTTTGCAACTTTTGTATAGATCTTGGTATTGGGAAAGGAACATTTTTAATAAGAGAAACCCATTTGCCATCAGTTGATTCTAGAGCTGTGTTACAGCTGTTCCCAGTAGGGGAGCTAAGAGAAACTTCTTCAGCCTTATTGCACACAAAGATTTAGACTTAAAAACTGCTTTTCTAATCAGAAATTGACTGTATAGGAATTTGTGTGCTTTGAATTCTATGTGTGGAAAAACTGGAGCACTGCTTTTTTAAAAGTATAATTTGCTTGATTCCTTCCATTTTAAAACGTTAATTTATATGCTTTTGAAATTAAACAAAATGTGGGGGAGAGGAAAACAAATAGCTCATTCTTTATTCTGTCTCTTGAAGATTTCCTGAACTGCATCACCTGCCAAAAGCAATCCCTTCCTTCTCTCTCTCCCTCCCTCTTCTGCACACGTACAGACATGTACTGTATAATCTCAAAAGAGATATGTATTTGCACAAAGAGTTACATAGAGAGGAAATATGTTCGCCAAAACATAGTTCTCCACTGTTCATTCTTCACTGAAAAGCACCTCTTCTGAAAACTGAGAAGAAAGAAAGAAAGAAAGAAAGAAAGAAAGAAAGAAAGAAAGAAAGAAAGAAAGAAAGAAAGAAAGAAAGAAAGAGAAGGAAGGAAGGAAGGAAGGAAGGAAGGAAGGAAGGAAGGAAGGAAGGAAGGAAGGAAGGAAAGAAGGAAGGCCTGCATTGAAAGTTTCTGATCTACAACTGCTTGATTATTGATGCAACAGTGTATGCTGTAAACTAAAGTTGCAACATTTAATGATATATGCATCTTCTGCTACCATTCAGTGTGTGTGTGTGTGTGTGTGTGTGTGTGTGTGTGTATATGATACACATACATACACACACACACAGTATATACACATAAACACACACACACACATACACAGTATGTACACATACATACACACACAAGTTACAGCAATATCATCATATATAGAAGTGATATATATATACATCAGGAAGAAGGGGTATGAGAAGCTGGAGAAGTACCAGGGCCTGAAGGAGGAACTAGAGGGGATGTGGAAAGTGAAGGCCAAAGTGGTCCCAGTGGTGGTAGGAGCACTCGGGGCTGTGACTCCTGAGCTGGGATATGGCTCCAACAGATCCCAGGAGCAACATCAGAGCTCTCTGTCCAGAAGAGTGCAATGCTAGGAACAGCTAAGATACTGCACAGAACCCTCAAACTCCCAAGCCTCTGATAGAGGACCCAAAGTTGAGGAAGACACATACCACCCATAGGGGTGCGAAGGTAATTTTTTTACATACAGTATATAAATTTTCTCCACAGAGTTTGAAACATGTACCTTCCTTCTCTACCTCCCTCTCCCTCTCTCGCACACACTATGCACACACACAGAGACATATATAATCTCAAAAGAGATATGTATTTGCCCAAATTTGTCACTGTACCATTATGAGTGCGTATTTGTAAGTGTTGATATGGATTTCAATTCTCCTGGTTTCTAGCCCATTGCCTTAAACACTAGACCAAACTGGCTCTCTGTATATGATGTGAAATTCTGTGATTTTAAGAAAAAAATGTATTGAGTCTTGATTCAATATTATTTCTTTAAATCAATTGAAATATATTACTGCCACTGATGTATAATAATTGAACTTATTGTTATAAATATCTTATATTCTCACCTCACAGGGTTATTGTTGTGGGGAAAATTGGAGGATGGAGGAGTATTAGGTATGTTAGCTGCCTTGAGTTATTTATAAAAATAATAAAGGTGGGATAGATAGAAAATAAATAATAAATAAAAAAATAATAAAATAATATATATATATATATATATATATATATATATATATATATAAAATTTTATTGGATTTTAAATATACAAAGCTAAAAGTTAAGAATGAAACGGAAATAGAAATACAAATTAAAAGAAAAAGAAAAGAAAAGTGCAGTA
Source organism: Charina bottae (assembly GCA_023362775.1). Taxonomy (NCBI): domain Eukaryota; kingdom Metazoa; phylum Chordata; class Lepidosauria; order Squamata; family Charinaidae; genus Charina; species Charina bottae. The sequence continues at coordinate 35,259,917 of JALMGJ010000011.1, forward strand.
AAGGAAAAAAAAGAAAAGAAAAACACAAACAAAGAAATTGGATAACCTCCGATCCAACTATGGTCATAAGAATAAAATAGATAGTTTGTTTTTACATGTTGGTTATTCATATAACATTCATATACTTTTCTTGCCTATTATATACTATTTATATATAATCTAATCATCGAATCCCCATATTAGCTTTACTCCTCCTGCTTTTTGCAAATAGTCCATCAAAGGTTTCCACTCTTTAAGAAAGTAACTTTGTAAATTTGAATTATCTTTTAATAAGCAAGTCAATTTATCATTTTCTGCCATCTCTAATAGTTTCAACATCCAATCCTGTATTGTTGGTACACTTTGATTTTTCCAGTTTTGTGCATATAAGAGTCTTGCTGCTGTGATCATATATTGTATTATTCTAGAGGAATGTTTTCCTATTTGTACCTCCCAAATTCCAAGTAAAAAAAATTCTGGTTTAAATGGTATTCGTATCTGTAGTATATTTTGCATCAATGAATGTATCTCAGTCCAAAATTCTTTTGCAATGTTACAAGTCCACCACATATGGTAAAAAGACCCCTCTTGTTTTATACGTTTCCAACATAAGTTGGATATGTTCCCGTACATTTTTGAGAGTTTTTGTGGGGTCATATACCATCGATACATCATCTTATAAAAATTTTCTTTTAAGTTGTAGCATAAGGTGAATTTTAATCCTTTAGTCCACATATCTTCCCATTGATGAAGTTGTATATTGTGGCCAATATTTTTCGCCCATTGAATCATACAATCTTTAACTTGTTCCTCTACCATTTCTCCTTTTAACAATAATTTATACATTCTAGCAATTAAGCGTTCATCATTTTCACATAATTGTATTTCAAATTCTGATTTAGTTTGTTCAAATTCTATTTTTTTTTATCTAATTTAAATTTCTCTATAAGTTGCATATAGGAGAGCCATTGAAAGGTATAACCTTCTTGGGCAAGTTCTTCTTTTGATTTTATCACATAGTGTCCTTGTTCTTTTTTTAAGAAGTCCTTATATGTCAGCCACTTATCTTTATTTCTTACTTCTGTTCTATAAAAAGCTTCTTGCGTGGAAATCCATAAAGGTCCCTTATAACATAAAGTTGATTTATATTTATTCCAAATTCTCAACAAGGATCTTCTAATATAATGATTTTTAAAGTCCACATTTATTTTAGCCTTATCATACCACAGATATCCATGCCATCCAAATCTCAATTCATGACCTTCCAGATTTAATAATTTTTCATTTCTCAAAACAATCCATTCCTTAAGCCATACCAGACCACAAGCTGCATGGTATAGTTTCAAGTTTGGGAGTCCTAAACCACCTCTTTCTTTTGAATCTTGCAAGACTTTATATTTTATTCTTGGTTTTTTCCCTTGCCAAATGAACTTAGAAATGTCTTTCTGCCACTGTTTAAATGGTTCCTCTGATGTCAGTATAGGTATTGTTCGAAAGAGATATAGAATTCTTGGTAATATATTCATTTTAATCGCTGATATTCTCCCCAATAATGATAGTTGTAGTTTTCCCCAACGATCTAAATCTTTTTTAATATCAATCCAAAACGGGATATAGTTATTTTGAAATAATTTAACATTTTTCGATGTTAAATAAACTCCCAAATATTTTACTTTTTTCTCCAAAGAATATCCCGTTATTTCTTTCAATTTTTCTTGTTGGTGGTAATCCATGTTTTTAGTCAAGACTTTAGTTTTCCGTAAATTCACTTTGAACCCTGCTAACGACCCAAAGTCCTTCAATTTCTGCATCAATAATTCAATTCCATCCAGTGGATTCTCTAATGTAATGACTAGGTCGTCTGCAAAGGCTCTTAATTTGTAAACTTCCTTTTTAACTCTGATACCATGAATACCATCATCTTGTCTAATATCTCTAAGTAGAACTTCTAAGATCAATATAAACAGAAGCGGAGATAAAGGACAGCCTTGTCTTGTGCCTTTTTGTATTTCACAAGGTTTACTAAATTCTCCATTAACAATTATTTTTGCAGATTGAGGTGTATAAATTGATTTAATCCACTTAATAAAATTCCCACCAAAGTTCATAATCTCCAATACTTTAAACATAAAGGACCAATTTAAATTATCAAACGCTTTTTCAGCATCTATGAATATCAAGGCGGCTTGTTTTTCATTATGTTGTTCTAAATACTCTAATACATCCAAAACATTTCTAATATTGTCTCTAATTTGTCTTTTGGGTAGAAAACCTGCTTGATCTTGATGAATAAAATTTCCAAGAGTATTTTTCAATCTTTCCGCTAAAACTGTCGTAAATATCTTATAATCATTATTCAATAATGATATTGGTCTGTAATTCTTTGTTGAGTTCAAATTTAGTTGTTCTTTCGGAATCAAAGTAATATGAGCCTCTTTCCATGTTTCTGGCATAATTCCTGTTTCCAAAATTGAATTTATAGTTTTTTGGAGAGGAATACTCAATTCATCTTCAAAGTATTTGTAGTAGGCTGCCGATAGTCCATCCGGACCTGGTGCTTTTCCAATTTTAATTTTCTTAAAGGCCATTAACATTTCTTCTTTTGTTATAGGATTATTAAGTAATGTTCTTTGTTCATCATTTAAAACAGTTAATCTTTGCTTACTCATATATTCATCAATTTCAGCTATTTTAACATCCTGTTTTTTATACAATGCTGTATAGTAAGAATGAAATGCTTCTTGTATTTCCACATTATTCACTAAGATTTTCCCTTTATGTTGTATATTAGAAATTATATATTTTTTGTCTTTGTTTTCTTAACTTATGAGCTAACCATCTTCCTGGTTTATTTGCAAATTCAAAATATTTCTGTTTTGTAAATTTCATTTGAGTTTCTATTTCCTGTACCAAAATCATCAATATTTGTTTTTGTAGAAATTTAATTTGAGTTATCAATATATTATCCATCGGTTTGTCCCTCAGACATTTCTCTTTATTTTTAATTTCATCCAAAATCAGTTGAATTTTTTCTTGTTTCTTTTTCCGCATTTGAGCATTATATTGAATAAAATAACCCCTCATATACGCTTTACTTGCATCCCAAATTACTTGTGTACTGGTATCCTTATTTGAGTTAAGTAGAAAGTATTCTCTTAGTCTTTTCTTACATATGTCAACAACATCTTCTTTCTGGAAAATTGACTCATTTAGCCTCCATCGAAATGCATTCCTTTTTCCTTTAATAGTTAATAAAACAGGGTTATGATCTGATATAATTTTAGGTAATATTTCAACTTTATTTACATCCATCATTAAGGTTTTAGAGGTCAAGAACATATCTATTCTGGAAAATGATCTGTATCTTTCTGAGTAATATGTATATTCTTTAGAGTTTCCATTCATAAGTCTCCAAATGTCTTGTAAGTCCAACATATCTTTTAAATCAAAGAAAGTTTGGGGTAGTTTTCCCTGTGTATGTTTCACATTTTTTTGTGGGTGTCTATCTTCCATTGGGCTAATCACCCCATTCCAGTCCCCCATAAAACACCAATTCTCATATGATAAGTCCAAAAGTTTGTCCATTAGGTTCTTATAAAATAATCCTTTATCAAAATTTGGAGCGTAAATCCCAACTATCAATGTTTTAATCCCCTGTATATTTACTTCCACTGCAATATATCTTCCTTCATCATCAGTCAATATTAATTTTGGATTAAGTTTTTGTTGTATATACAGGACTACCCCCTTAGTTTTTTTTAATCCAGCTGAAATAAATTCTTCTCCTAGTTGTTTTTTGAATCAAATACTTAATGTCTTTTTTACAAATGTGAGTCTCTTATAAGCAAATTACATCCAATTTTATTTTTTTCAAAAAATGAAAAATTTTCTTTCTCTTTTGGGGAGAATTTGCCCCATTGATATTCCATGTTAGATATTTAAAGTCCATGGTATTTGGATATTTAAAAGTTCTTTTTTAAATCCACTCCGGTAGCTCCCATCTCCGATAGGTCCTCACTCTTTTCCTTATCTTTAAATGTCTCTTTCATTTCTTCCAGAACTTTAGATGCTTCGCTCATATCTGTCATATATTTCTCTATGAAGGCCTTTGCTTTCAAAATGGAATTTATTTTAAATCTTTGTTCTTTAAAAGTAAAAGATACTCCTTCTATTCTTTCCCATCTAAATGATATGTTATTTTGCTTTAATTTATCTGTAAAGAAGGAGTATTCTTTTCTTTTTCTTAATATTCTTAATGGGACTTCTTTTAAGACAATTATCTCTTTCCATGCTATATTTAATCTGTCACTGTAGTGCTTCTTCAAAATTTGTTCTTTTGTAACTTTCCTCACAAAATATATCAATATGTCTCTTGGCACTTTCTTCTCTCTAGCATAACGTGAGTTAACTCTAAAGATTTTATCTATTTCTGAGTCCAGATCTTCTTCTATCTGTGAATATTGAGCTAAAGCACCAACTATATATTCTCTTGTATTCTCATCTGACTTTTCTGGAACTCCTCTCAATCTCAATATGAATTCTTTTTCTCTCATTTCTGCTAGAGCGATAGCATCTAAGTTGTATTCCATATCTTTAGTAATAGATTCTGATTTAATCTCTAATTTCTTTACCTGTTCTTGTGTCTCTTTAGATTCCCCTGATAAGGTATTTACTACCTCTTTAATATTTTGTGTTTCTTTTCTAAATTCTTCTTTTAAGTCTTCTTTCATTGCTTCCATTTTTTTATCTACTTGTTGACCTAAATTATTGATTTTTTTTCCATTTTTATATCTAAGGAGGCAATTGAATCGTCCATCTTTTTCTCCAATGTAGCAATTGAGTCATCCATCTTTTTCTCCAGGGTAGCAGTTGAGTCATCAATTTTTTGGTTCAGTGCTGCAATCGCATCCAATATTTTTTTCATGTCTGATGTTGGTACTTCAGAAGATGATGCGATGGAATCAGTAGGCATTCTCCCTGTTTCTTTCTCCTTTTCCTTATCTTTGTCCCTCTTCACTCTTGCAGCCAGAGTGGCCATATTGTGTGTAGTATTCCTGTAAAAAAAGAGAAAGAAAAATAACAGAAGACAAAAGGAAACAGCAACAGACAACAACAACAAAAAGGAGGGAAAAAAGGGAAGTGGAAGAGGGAGGGTAAAAAATTATTCAAAAATTCAAAAGCAAAAGGTGAATAGGAGAAGGGGAAAAAAATTCAATATACAATAAAAATTAAAAAGTAAAAATAATACTGCCTTTTCTTAATAGTTGTTGCATAAAAAAAGGGCAGAGTGTACTTTGGTAAAATCAACAATTCTCATATAGAAAAAATAGAAGATAAGAGTACAATGGGTATTTCCTTTAACTGTAGTCAAAATATCCTTGAAAAGTTTTAATAACAATCCAGTTCTCAGGCAAACTTGTAATCAGAAGTCCCAAAGAGGAAAGAGGAAAAAATCAAAAAAAAAAAAAGGGGGGGGGAAGGGAGAGCTTCAGCTCTAGATGTCTTTATTCTCCAGGATAAAATGTAACAAAGAAGTCTATTAAAATCCCATATAATAAGGAAGTTCAAAAAACTGTTCAAGGCAAAGGAACTCCAAAAATACCCTTTATAATCCAAATAATCCAAATAATATCCAAACACATTGCAGGAGAAAAAAAGAGAAAAAAGCCATATCAAGATGAAAAACAGAAATAAAATAAAGTAAAAGGCAGACCATTAATCCATTTGAATTCAAAATCCAGAGAGGAAAATAGATTAGTCCCACATAAGTAGATAAGCCATTTGTCAATAGTCAATGTCACTCAGTATCACTTAGCTCCGAGTAAAGTCATTATTCTTTAAACTCCCACCATTTTCTCAAGTCGTCTTGGCAAGAAAGTTACACAAGCACCAGCAATATCAATCAATCATGTCCATAGAAGGATCTTAGCAGATAATACGTAAAGCTAAAATAAACACAAATATAAATCAGTGACTAAAAGTGCTGAATTTAGGTGCTACTTATCTGAAAAGATTTCGCGGTTTCCTGTAGAGCAATAACGATGTTTCTTCCAGTCGCCTTCGCCACTTCAATTTCCTTTTTCCCGTGGTGGAAAGACGGGAATTGGGAAAGAGCGGCGATTCAGCGACCCTTGTGGTTTATCTTCTGATCCCCTTTTCTTCAAAGGGGAGATTTCAGCAGTTTCTGTCTCTTTAAAAACCGCTGCAGCCAGGCAAACCGCGGAGCTGAGACAGGAGCGCTCGGTTCAGCGCACCGACATCTTCAGCACCCGGAAGCGATCTCCATATATATATATATATATATATATATATATATATATACACATACATACATACATACATACATACATACATACATACGGATCTGACACATCCACAGTTCATGGGATATAAAATAATGCCTTCAAGCCTTAACATAAAAGCATACTTAAGATATTTCTCATTATTTTATCTTAACCATTTGCAGCTGAAGATACTTCAACACTGAAATAATTCAGGCATAAACTATCTCTAAATGTTGAAAGATACTTGATGCTAAAAAACCCTTTAGCCTTCTAATAATCTAAAGCAGATAAATGTAATTCCTCCATATGTATTACTGAGAAATTATCTTAATAATTAGTTCCTTATCTCTTCTTATAAATTAGTTGTGTGCTAAAATACCATCTTGAAAGAAATTCTAGGAGTTATCACAAGCATCTCAAAGTATTTTAATAGTCCACTAAAGTTACCACCATGGGAATATTACAAATCAAACAATGGCAACAAAACAATTTTCAAACAGGAAAATTTGCATGCATACTTTTGCCAGAGTGAAGTCATTATAACTCATGCAATTACATCCATGTTAATTACTCTTTCCATGTAACTACAAATGTATCCTTGAGATTTAAATCTAAAGTCTCATGATGATTAGAAATGTGTCCTTGAGGTATAAATCTAAGGTCTTGTTCAAGACAATGCTTGACTCCTGGTGATTTCATGAATAGATGTATGTAGTTTTCTTGGTAACAATACAGAAAAGTTTTTTTATTGTCTTCTTCCAAGATGTGCCTCCCCCCTCCTGCCTTTCAACTTCTTATCTGGACTGTGGCCCTGGGATTTCCTGGCATCTACCATCCAAGAATTAACAGTGCCCAATTCTGCTTAGTTTCTGAGTCCAGAAAGTCAGCTGTGATTTGCAAACCACAATGGCTTTTCTTGAGATACCAAACTAGAATTCCAACTTTCATCTGAACTAGCTTTACTTTTTTATAGAGAAGTAAAACAAAACATCTTAATAGAGTGTGAAAATTGTGATGGACTTCATCTAAATCAGGTTTGATGCTCTTGAACTTTGGTACTGGAGAAGACTGGTGAGAATACCATAGATAGTCAGGAAAACAAAGAAATGGATCATAGAACAAATCAATTCAGAGTTGTCACTCCAGGCACATTTGACCAGGCTAAAACAATTATCTTTTGGACACATTATGTGAATACCCAGGTCTCTTGAGAAGTCTATAATTCTGGGAAAAAGAAGAAGAGAAAATGACCAGCAACAAAGTGGGTGGCCTGAATTACAGCAGCATGAATGACAACTGAGAGACATGATCCATATATAGAACAGATTATCCTGGAGAAAATTTATCTATGTGGTCACTAAGGATCAACACTGACTTGATGGCATTTAATCAGTCAATCGATTTTTAAAAGATAATTGTGAAAGACAATCGTCTTATTGATAATGGGGGCAAAGTAAAAGTGGGCTGGGAAATAAGAGTAATAGATGTCACTCAGCTCCTTCCTTTAAAATAATTTCCCACAGGCTGATGCTCTCCAGAAAGCATCTATAGCTGCTGTAATTTACAATCACTATAGCCAATGGCTGGAGATAATTGATCTGCAGTCTGTCATATCTGGTAGGAAGGAGTCTGAAGGAAGCTCCTTTCAATGTCATCGCAAATAATTGTGCTTTAACGTTTGAGACTCAGTTTGGTACTGTTAAGGCACTGGACTAAAAACCTGGAAATCTTGAGTTCTAGTCTTGTTTTAGGCACAGAAATCAGCTAGATGGGCCAGTCATTCTCTCTCAGCCCTAGGAAGAAGGTACTAACAAGCCACTTCCAAAAATATTTCAAAGAAAACTGCAAGGACTTGGTCCTGTAGCCTCCAGGAGCAGAATTGACTCAATAGACCAGGGTTCCTCAGCCAGGGTTCCGTGGAACCCTAGGGTTCCATGAGAGTCACTGGGAGATCATGATTTATTTTAAAAATTATTTCAAATTTGGGCTACTTCACATTAAAGAGTAAGTTTAATTCCTTATTTTTAGTTTAAGGACACTGTTAATGCATATATACATGCCTACACATGAAACAAATATAATAATTTTGTAACTTATGGCCTATATTTGAGGCTGAATGTTCAGGGGTTCCCCAAGGCCTGAAAAATATTTCAAGGGTTCCTCCAGGGTCAAAAAGTTGAGAAAGGCTCCAATAGACCATAACAAGACCAACAAATGTTGTGTTCAGTGGGGAGTCAGCAACACGGCTTGAATGTCACATATGTCCCAGAACCTCTGTTTTCCCAGCATTTAGTACAGAATTCTCTAACATCAGCTATAAATGCATTAGTTTCTACTAATTTTCAAAAGAAATTGGCTTCCTAACTACTTTAAAAAAAAGAAAGAAAAACAAAACAGAAAAACCATATCCATAATAACATCCATTCCCTCTCATGTAAGAACAACTTTTTATTTATTTATTTATTTATTTGTTTGTTTGTTTGTTTGTTTGTTTATTTATTTATTTATTTATTTATTTATTGGATTTATCCCCGCCCATCTCCACCATGGTAGACTCTGGGCGGTTGTAATTTCTTGTCATTTCCCTGCCAACTGCAGCTTTTAACCATAAAAATGTCTGATGCAGCACTTCTTTTAAGCCACTCCAAACTTGCCTGGCCTGCATTTGGTGTTTAGAAATAATTTGTTTTTGTATGAGTCAAATCCATTCTTTAAAATCAGAATGCTCATAAATTTCAAAGGTGATATCCAATTCCTAAACAACATAGAACTTCCTACCACCCATTATTCCAGGTGTGATGGTAGCTGGGGTGGGAGCACTGATTAAATAAGCTTCTTTTCATTCTTGTATTGATCATCTAGAAAGAGAATTGATAGGCTTACAAACTCTTTGTGTTTGAGAGTACCATAAGCAGATTATCATTGCTCTGAAATATGTAGATAATGTCCCTGGGGAATAGAAATGTTGATGGTGTAAAAGTGTATATTCATTTAATTTATTTCTCACCCATCTTTCAAAATGTAGGTCAGTTTTTCTTTTCCATTTTTTATCGTTGTAATAAAACCAGGCTAAGAGATGGACTTTGGCCACTATAACAAAAGAATGATGATAGAAAAAAGAGCTGCATACAGAGAACTAAAGACACATTAGGGAAGATCTTAGGAATTGAGTTGGAAGAGCAATCTTAGTGTTTGGAGAAACAAAAAAGTGTGCGTTTCACCCACAAAGGATCGGGAATTCATTCATTTTAAGACTTCTCTTAGGGCTTGGAAATGAGGAATAATTTCTGTATGGTTGCCTGTAAGCAGCTATGGAGGGTGGGGGGTAACCAACAACTTTGATAAGAATGATCACATATGAATGCTTTGGATTCCTTTTGTACATAAATTAGATGACTTATTCATGGCTGGACTGTGTGGATATAAGCTGGCGTGAGAAACTCTGGGATTGTTTATCTTTTTTGTTATTATTTTGACTACAATAGAAGCCTCTCTGTTCTTTTTTATCTTTTACTCTTTTGCTCTTACACTTGGACATACAATTTTACTGGACTAGATTTTAGTTATTTTGATAACTACATTTAAAGGACTATTTTTATTTTTTTGAAGTTTTTACTCCCCTATTTTTAAAAAAAAAAAAAAAAATAGTACCCCCCTTTTTTCTGTTATTTTTTTTTTGTCTTCCCCCTCTCCTCTCTTTTTTCTTTTCTCTTACAGGGAAATTATCTACATTATGACAACCATGGCATTGAGGAAGAAGGAGAAGGAGAAGGAAAAAGAAACTGGAAGGACATCTACAGATCCTTTAACACCTGGAGCACCAATGGAGCCTCCTCAATCAGAAATGAAAAAACTCCTGGAAGTAATGGCATCACTTAACAAGAAAATTGAAGATTCAATGGCATCACTTAACAAGAAAATGGAAGATTCAATGGCACAAAATAAACAGATGGAAGAACAAATTGCATCTTTAGATAAAAAAATTGATAAGAAGATGGAAGAAATGAAGAAAGAGATAATCCAAGAGATTACACAAGAATTTAAAAAAGAGGTTCAGACAGTAAAGGAAGTTGTGAATACTTTGTCAGGGGAATTCAAGGATATACAAGGCCAGATGCAAACATTAGAGGCTAAATCAGAAGATGTTACTAAGGAACTTGAATATAATTTAGATATTACTGCATTAGCAGAAATGAGAGAGAAAGAATATATTTTGAGATTGAGAGCAGTTCCAGAACAATTAAATGAAAATGTAAGAGAAAGGATTGTTTCTATATTAGCTAAATTCTTGGAGATGAAAGAACAAGATCTAGATTTGGAAATAGATAAAATTTTCAGAGTCAATTCACGCTATGCTAGAGATAAGAAAGTACCTAGAGATATATTGATACACTTTGTGAGAAAAGTTATAAAAGAGCAAATTTTGAAGAAACATTATAACACTGGACTAAATATAGAAGGAAAAGAAATAATTGTACTAAAAGAAATACCGTTGAGGATATTGAGAAAAAGAAAAGAATACTCCTTCTTTATAGAAAAATTAAGGCGAAATAGTATTTCATTTAGATGGGAGAGATTAGAAGGGGTATCCTTTATATTCAAAGGGCAAAGGTTTAGGATAACTTCCATTTTAAAAGCAAAAGCATTTTTAGAGAAATATAAGACAGATTTGAAAGATGCATCTGGAGATTTGGAAGGAAAAGTGGAAACATCAAAGGAGAAAGAGATGAGTGAAGATTTATCTGTGTTGGGAGCTGTACCAAAAAATGAACAGACAAGTGAAGATTTATCTGCGTTGGGAGCTGCAGGACTGGACTGGAAAAAAGGCTTTTAAACATCAAAACACTTATGGATTATAAATATCTGACATGGTACATAAATGGTGCCAATTCTCCACAAAAGAGGCAAAAAATGTTCCATTTGAAAAAACTGAGATTGGATATAACTTGTCTACAAGAAGTTTTTACACATTTGTAAAAAAGACATTAAGTATTTGATTTGTTTTCTTTTTATAATTTTATTGAGTTTTAAAATACATATTAAAAGTTAGAACAGAAAAAAGAAATACAAATACAAATACAAAATAAGAAAAAGATAAAGATAAAGAAAAAGTGAAATCAAGAAATAATAAACAAAGAAAATATAGAAAATAGGTGTCCTCCAATCTATCTTTGAACTTTAAGTACAATAATTGATTTTAAATGTTAGTCCTTCATACGATACACAGGAACTTTTCTTTGTCATATGCCCTTTGATTTCTATAATCCAATCTTCTGATCTTCAAATAGGTTTCACCTTTCTTACTATCTCACAATAGTCCATCTTTGGCTTCCACTCCTTGGATATTTTATATTCGTTCTTTCCATTTTTACATCTATATTTGTATCTTCACTAAAATCCAATTAGTATAACAAATAAAAGCCTTATTTACTTCTAATAAACTACAATATGTTCTATTCATATTATGACTACATATTCCTCTAGTACATAACCTAACATATTGCATAACTTACAATTCTTGTAATATTCATACATATATTTTGTTGTTAATTCGTTCAGTCGTTTCTGACTCTTTGTGACTTCATGGACCAGTCCACGCGAGAGCTTTCTGTCGGCCGTCACCATCCCCAGCTCCCCCATGGTTGAGTCTGTCACCTCCAGAATACCATCCATCCATCTTGCCCTTACTCGGCCCCTCTTCCTTTTGCCTTCCACTTTCCCTAGCATCAGCTTCTTCTCCAAGGTATCCTGTCTTCTCATTATGTGGCCAAAGTACTTCAGTTTTGCCTTTAATATCATTCCCTCAAGTGAGCAGTATGGCTTGATTTCCTGGAGTATGGACTGGTTTGATCTTCTTGCAGTCCAAGGCACTCTCAGAATTTTCCTCCAACACCACAGTTCAAAAGCATCTATCTTCCTTCGCTCAGCCTTCCTTATGGTCCAGCTCTCACAGCCATAGGTTACTAAAGGGAATACCATTGCTTTAACTATGCGGACCTTTGTTGTCAGTGTGATGTCTCTGCTCTTAACTATTTTATCAAGATTTGCCATTGCTCTCCTCCCAAGAAGTAGACGTCTTCTGATTTCCTGGCTGCAGTCAGCGTCTGCAGTAATCTTTGCGCCTAGAAATACAAAGTCTGTCACTGCCTCCACTTTTTCTCCCTCTATTTGCCAGTCATTAATCAAGCTCGTTGCCATAATCTTGGTTTTTTTGAGGTTTAACTGCAACCCAGCTTTTGCACTTTCTTCTTTCACCTTCGTCATAAGGCTCCTCAACTCCTCCTCGCTTTCAGCCATCAAAGTGGTATCATCTGCATATCTGAGATTGTTAATGTTTCTTCCAGTGATTTTAACTCCAGCCTTGGATTCCTCAAGCCCAGCATGTCGCATGATGTGTTCTGCACACAGGTTGAATAGGTAGGGTAAGAGTATACAACCCTGCCGTACTCCTTTCCCAATCTTAAACCAGTCCGTTGTTCCGTGCTCTGTTCTTACCATTTCTAATTGGTCGTTATACAGATTCCTCAGGAGGCAGACAAGATGACTTGTATCCCCATACCACCAAGAACTTGCCACAATTTGTTATGATCCACACAGTCAAAGGCTTTAGAATAGTAAATAAAACAGAAATAGATGTTTTTCTGAAATTCCCTGGCTTTCTCCATTATCCAGCGGATATTGGCAATTTGGTCTCTAGTTCCTCTGCCTTTTCTAAACCCAGCTTGTACATCTGGCAATTCTCGCTCCATGAATTGCTGGAGTCTACCTTGAAAGATCTTGAGCATTACCTTACTAGCATGTGAAATAAGTGCCACTGTTCGATAGTTTGAACATTATTTAATGCTTCCCTTTTTTGGTATGGGGATATAAGTTGATTTTTTCCAATCTGATGGCCATTCTTGTGTTTTCCAAATTTGCTGGCATATGGCATGCATCACCTTGACAGCATCATCTTGCAAGATTTTAAACAGTTCAGCTGGGATACCGTCGTCTCCTGCTGCCTTGTTATTAGCAATGCTTCTTAAGGCCCATTCAACCTCACTCTTTAGGATGTCTGGCTCTAACTCACTGACCACACCGTCAAAGCTATCCCTGATATTATTATCCTTCCTGTACAGAACTTCCGTATATTCTTGCCACCTTTTCTTGATCTCTTCTGCTTCTGTTAGGTCCTTGCCATCTTTGTTTTTGATCAGACCCATTTTTGCCTGGAATTTACCTCCAATGTTTCTAATTTTCTGGAAGAGGTCTCTTGTCCTTCCTATTCTATTATCTTCTTCCACTACCGCACATTTCTTGTTTAAAAATAATTCCTTATCTCTTCTGGCTAACCTCTGGAATTTTGCATTTAATTGGGCATATCTCCCCTGGTATGGGGATATAAGTTGATATTTTCCAATCTGATGGCCATTCTTGTGTTTTCCAAATTTGCTGGCGTATGACATGCATCACCTTGACAGCATCATCTTGCAAGGTTTTAAACAGTAGAGCTGGGATACCGTCGTCTCCTGCTGCCTTGTTATTAGCAATGCTTCTTAAGGCCCATTCAACCTCACTCTTATTCTTCTTATAATATAAATACATACATATTCATACATGATGTCATCCTGTAATAACCTTCATTCTAATTCCATCTCATCATATCATTATTTTCTCATAAATGTATCTCCAAAGAAAAAAATAATCTATGATATCAACTTATGTTTATATTTAACCTTATATCTTACACTTAGAATATCACTTTTTTATATATCCATGTTGTTGTTGTTTATTCGTTCAGTCGTTTCCGACTCTTCGTGACTTCATGGACCAGTCCACGCCAGAGCTTTCTGTCAGCCGTCACCATCCCCAGCTCCCCAATGGTTGAGTCTGTCACCTCCAGAATATCATCCATCCATCTTGCCCTTGGTCGGCCCCTCTTCCTTTTGCCTTCCACTTTCCCTAGCATCAGCTTCTTCTCCAAGGTATCCTGTCTTCTCATTATGTGGCCAAAGTACTTCAGTTTTGCCTTTAATATCATTCCCTCAAGTGAGCAGTATGGCTTGATTTCCTGGAGTATGGACTGGTTTGATCTTCTTGCAGTCCAAGGCACTCTCAGAATTTTCCTCCAACACCACAGTTCAAAAGCATCTATCTTCCTTCGCTCAGCCTTCCTTATGGTCCAGCTCTCACAGCCATAGGTTACTAAAGGGAATACCATTGCTTTAACTATGCGGACCTTTGTTGTCAGTGTGATGTCTCTGCTCTTAACTATTTTATCAAGATTTGCCATTGCTCTCCTCCCAAGAAGTAGACGTCTTCTGATTTCCTGGCTGCAGTCAGCGTCTGCAGTAATCTTTGCGCCTAGAAATACAAAGTCTGTCACTGCCTCCACTTTTTCTCCCTCTATTTGCCAGTCATTAATCAAGCTCGTTGCCATAATCTTGGTTTTTTTGAGGTTTAACTGCAACCCAGCTTTTGCACTTTCTTCTTTCACCTTCGTCATAAGGCTCCTCAACTCCTCCTCGCTTTCAGCCATCAAAGTGGTATCATCTGCATATCTGAGATTGTTAATGTTTCTTCCAGCGATTTTAACTCCAGCCTTGGATTCCTCAAGCCCAGCATGTCGCATGATGTGTTCTGCATACAGGTTGAATAGGTAGGGTAAGAGTATACAACCCTGCCGTACTCCTTTCCCAATCTTAAACCAGTCCGTTGTTCCGTGCTCTGTTCTTACCATTTCTAATTGGTCGTTATACAGATTCCTCAGGAGGCAGACAAGATGACTTGTATCCCCATACCACCAAGAACTTGCCACAATTTGTTATGATCCACACAGTCAAAGGCTTTAGAATAGTAAATAAAACAGAAATAGATGTTTTTCTGAAATTCCCTGGCTTTCTCCATTATCCAGCGGATATTGGCAATTTGGTCTCTAGTTCCTCTGCCTTTTGTAAACCCAGCTTGTACATCTGGCAATTCTCGCTCCATGAATTGCTGGAGTCTACCTTGAAAGATCTTGAGCATTACCTTACTAGCATGTGAAATAAGTGCCACTGTTCGATAGTTTGAACATTATTTAATGCTTCCCTTTTTTGGTATGGGGATATAAGTTGATTTTTTCCAATCTGATGGCCATTCTTGTGTTTTCCAAATTTGCTGGCATATGGCATGCATCACCTTGACAGCATCATCTTGCAAGATTTTAAACAGTTCAGCTGGGATACCGTCGTCTCCTGCTGCCTTGTTATTAGCAATGCTTCTTAAGGCCCATTCAACCTCACTCTTTAGGATGTCTGGCTCTAACTCACTGACCACACCGTCAAAGCTATCCCTGATATTATTATCCTTCCTGTACAGAACTTCCGTATATTCTTGCCACCTTTTCTTGATCTCTTCTGCTTCTGTTAGGTCCTTGCCATCTTTGTTTTTGATCAGACCCATTTTTGCCTGGAATTTACCTCCAATGTTTCTAATTTTCTGGAAGAGGTCTCTTGTCCTTCCTATTCTATTATCTTCTTCCACTACCGCACATTTCTTGTTTAAAAATAATTCCTTATCTCTTCTGGCTAACCTCTGGAATTTTGCATTTAATTGGGCATATCTCCCCTGGTATGGGGATATAAGTTGATATTTTCCAATCTGATGGCCATTCTTGTGTTTTCCAAATTTGCTGGCGTATGACATGCATCACCTTGACAGCATCATCTTGCAAGGTTTTAAACAGTAGAGCTGGGATACCGTCGTCTCCTGCTGCCTTGTTATTAGCAATGCTTCTTAAGGCCCATTCAACCTCACTCTTATTCTTCTTATAATATAAATACATACATATTCATACATGATGTCATCCTGTAATAACCTTCATTCTAATTCCATCTCATCATATCATTATTTTCTCATAAATGTATCTCCAAAGAAAAAAATAATCTATGATATCAACTTATGTTTATATTTAACCTTATATCTTACACTTAGAATATCACTTTTTTATATATCCATGTTGTTGTTGTTTATTCGTTCAGTCGTTTCCGACTCTTCGTGACTTCATGGACCAGTCCACGCCAGAGCTTTCTGTCGGCCGTCACCATCCCCAGCTCCCCAATGGTTGAGTCTGTCACCTCCAGAATATCATCCATCCATCTTGCCCTTGGTCGGCCCCTCTTCCTTTTGCCTTCCACTTTCCCTAGCATCAGCTTCTTCTCCAAGGTATCCTGTCTTCTCATTATGTGGCCAAAGTACTTCAGTTTTGCCTTTAATATCATTCCCTCAAGTGAGCAGTATGGCTTGATTTCCTGGAGTATGGACTGGTTTGATCTTCTTGCAGTCCAAGGCACTCTCAGAATTTTCCTCCAACACCACAGTTCAAAAGCATCTATCTTCCTTCGCTCAGCCTTCCTTATGGTCCAGCTCTCACAGCCATAGGTTACTAAAGGGAATACCATTGCTTTAACTATGCGGACCTTTGTTGTCAGTGTGATGTCTCTGCTCTTAACTATTTTATCAAGATTTGCCATTGCTCTCCTCCCAAGAAGTAGACGTCTTCTGATTTCCTGGCTGCAGTCAGCGTCTGCAGTAATCTTTGCGCCTAGAAATACAAAGTCTGTCACTGCCTCCACTTTTTCTCCCTCTATTTGCCAGTCATTAATCAAGCTCGTTGCCATAATCTTGGTTTTTTTGAGGTTTAACTGCAACCCAGCTTTTGCACTTTCTTCTTTCACCTTCGTCATAAGGCTCCTCAAGTCCTCCTCGCTTTCAGCCATCAAAGTGGTATCATCTGCATATCTGAGATTGTTAATGTTTCTTCCAGCGATTTTAACTCCAGCCTTGGATTCCTCAAGCCCAGCATGTCGCATGATGTGTTCTGCGTACAGGTTGAATAGGTAGGGTAAGAGTATACAACCCTGCTGTACTCCTTTCCCAATCTTAAACCAGTCCGTTGTTCCGTGCTCTGTTCTTACCATTTCTAATTGGTCGTTATACAGATTCCTCAGGAGGCAGACAAGATGACTTGGTATCCCCATACCACCAAGAACTTGCCACAATTTGTTATGATCCACACAGTCAAAGGCTTTAGAATAGTAAATAAAACAGAAATAGATGTTTTTCTGAAATTCCCTGGCTTTCTCCATTATCCAGCGGATATTGGCAATTTGGTCTCTAGTTCCTCTGCCTTTTCTAAACCCAGCTTGTACATCTGGCAATTCTTGCTCCATGAATTGCTGGAGTCTACCTTGCAAGATCTTGAGCATTACCTTACTGGCATGTGAAATAAGTGCCACTGTTCGATAGTTTGAACATTCTTTAGTGCTTCCCTTTTTTGGTATGGGGATATAAGTTGATTTTTTCCAATCTGATGGCCATTCTTGTGTTTTCCAAATTTGCTGGCATATGGCATGCATCACCTTGACAGCATCATCTTGCAAGATTTTAAACAGTTCAGCTGGGATATATCCATACAGTTTCTCATATCAATTTATATTCTGTATACAGAATGTATACTTGTACACCCCAAAGATCAAACTCCAAAACACAAGAAAAGCAATGTAGTTGATGCAATCCAGTGCAGTGAGGAGTGCTCTGAACTCTACATTGGAGAAACCAAACAACTTTTGTACAGGTGGATGGCCCAACACAGGAGAAGTAACACCACAGGACCAGAGTCAGCAGTTTATCTTCATCTAAAGGAAAGAGGACACTCATTTGAGGACATTAATGTTCACATTTTAGACAGAGAAGATAGGTGGTTTGAGAGAGGGGTCAAGGAATCCATTTATGCCAACTTGGAAAATCCTTCCTTGAATAGAGGTGGGGGCCTCAGGCACAACCTTTCCCCCATACTCCTCCCTGCTTTGTCTTCTGTGCCTAGGAAGATTAAGACCATTTCACAAGCTCAACAGCAGCATGGTGATCTTAACGATCCTCCTTTAGATGATAAAAGGACTTAAAATAACATCTCAATATAACCATGACCTAGCCCCAGGTATAAGGTCACACAGCTACCCAGAAACATATTTAGGATTCCCTTACCAACTTTGCTCAGACTGAAGAAGCTCCTTGGATAAGGAGCGAAACGTTTCCACTGAGAAAATAGAAATCCAGTTGACATGATTCAAGCTACAGACAATTCCACCTGGATGACTGAGAACCTTCATAGACATATATTGCAGTTGAGATTAATATACAAGGAACTAAAACATTAATTGTTGGACTTTACGCACCAAATATGGACAAAGGAGTATTCTATAAAAAATTAATGGATAAACTTTTGGATTTACCCTATGAAAACTGGTGTTTTATGGGTGACTGGAATGGGGTTATCCACCCAATGATGGATAGACACTCACAAAAAGAAGTGAAACGAGCACAGGGAAAATTACCACAAACATTTTTGATTTGAAATAAATGTTGGATTTGCAAGATATTTGGAGATTAATGAACGGGACTTCAAGAGAATATACATACTACTCAGAGAGATTTAAATCCTTCTCTAGAATAGATATGATTTTGATTTCTAAAAGTTTAATGATGGACATTAGTAAAGTTGAAAAATTACCTAAGACCCTCTCAGATGATAATCCTGTAATGTTGACCTTTAAAAGAAAACGGAATGTGTTCAGATGGAGATTGAATGAGTCAATCTTTCGGAAAAATGATATAGTTGACGTATGTAAAAAAAGGTTAAGAGAATATTTTCAATTGAATTTAAATAAAGGCACAAATATACAAACTGTATGGGATGCCAGTAAAGCATATATGAGGGGTTACTTTATCCAATACAATGCTCAAATGAGAAGAAAGAAACAAGGGAGAATACAATTGATTTTAGATGAAATTAAAAGCAAAGAGTTATGTTTAAGAGATAAACCAATGGATGATACTTTACTTACTCAAATTAAATTTCTACAGAAACAAATATCAATGAGATTGACACAAGAAACAAAGACAAAAGAATTTAATCGTTAATATACAACATGAAGGAAAAATTTTGGTGAATAATATAGACATACAAGAAGCCTTTCATGATTACTATTCAAAACTATACAAAAAACAAGATGTCAATCTAGCTGATATTGATGAATATTTGTGTAAACAAAAGCTAACTGTTCTTAATGACCAAAAAAGAGTAATACTAAATAATCCGATAACAACAGAAGAAATGGTAAAGGCCTTCAAGAAAATTAGTAGTGGGAAAGCACCTGGACCAGATGGATTGTCAGCAGCTTATTATAAATGCTTCAAGGAGGAACTATGTTTACCTTTACAGAATACTATGAATTCAATTTTGGAAACAGGAAATATGCCAGAGACTTGGAAAGAAGTGCATATAACATTGATTCCTAAAGAACAACAAGATTTGACCTTAACTAAGAATTATAGACCAATATCTTTATTGAATAATGATTATAAGATATTTACAACCATATTGGCAGAAAGAATGAAAAATATTTTTAAGGACTTTATTCATCAAGATCAAGCTGGTTTTTTACCTAAGAGACAAATCCAAGATAACGGCCGAAATATATTAGATGTATTGGAATATTTGGAACAACATAATGAAAAGCAAGCGGCTTTAATATTTATAGATGCTGAAAAAGCTTTTGACAATTTAGATTGGTCATTCATGTTTAAGGTATTGGAAAATATGAATTTTGGAGGAAACTTTATTAAGTGGACTAAATCAATATATACTCCCCAATTTGCAAAAATAATTGTTAATGGAGAATTTAGTAAACCATGTGAAATTCAAAAAGGTACAAGACAAGGTTGTCCATTATCTCCACTTTTGTTTATATTGGTACTAGAGGTGTTACTTAGAGACATTAGAAAAGATGATGATATTCATGGTATTAGAGTCAAAAAAGAAGTGTATAAACTAAGAGCCTTTGCTGATGACTTAGTCATTACTTTGGAGAATCCACTAGATGGAATTGAATTATTGATTCAGAAATTAAAAGACTTTGGGTCGTTAGCAGGGTTCAAAGTGAATTTACGGAAAACTAAAGTCTTGACTAAAAACATGGATTACCACCAACAAGAAAAATTGAAAGAAATAACGGGATATTCAATGGAAGAAAAAGTAAAATATTTGGGAGTATATTTGACATCTAAAAATGTTAAGTTGTTTAAGAATAATTATATTTCACTTTGGACAGATATTAAAAAAGACTTGGACCAATGGAAAAAACTACAATTATCATTGTTAGGTAGAATTTCAGTAATTAAAATGAATATTTTGCCACAAATTTTATATCTCTTCCAAAAACTACCTATATTAGCATCAGAAGAACCTTTTAAACAATGGCAACAGGATATTTCCAAATTTATTTGGCAAGGAAAGAAACCAAGAATAAAATATAAAGTCTTGCAAGACTCAAAAGAAAGAGGTGGACTAGGTTTACCGGATTTGAAGCTATACTATGCTGCCTGTTGCTTGGTATGGATTAAAGAATGGATAACTTTGAAAGATGAAAAATTATTGAATTTGGAGGGCCATGACTTAAGATACGGATGGCATGGATATTTGTGGTATGACAAAGTGAAAGTTAACGTGGACTGTAAAAATCATTATATTAGAAGATCACTGTTAAGAATTTGGAATAAATATAAATTAACTCTACGTTATAAAAGACCCTAATGCAAGGGTCGGAAATGGCGGCTCTTGAGCCAGATCTGGCTCTTTGGCCCCTCGGCTCTGGCTCTCTCTCTCTGTCTGCCGCCCGACATCCGGAAAGCCGGTCTCCAGAAGCAGCGCGAACCCTGGGGAAGAAACAGATGCTGTGCGGGACCTCGCTCAGCTGCGCGCGGAAGCGCTCCAGGTCCGGCGGCTCGTCCAGCTTCACAGCCCAGCGCAGCTGAGCGAGGCAAACCCGCCCCCTTCCATGCGATTGGCCCCCGCCCGCAAACCCCGCCCCCTTCCATGCGATTGGCCCCCGCCCGCAAACCCTGCTCCCTGGCTCTCGAGCATTTCAAAATGTGCACGAGCATGTCAAAATGGCTCCTGGAATAAAAAGTTTGCTGACCCCTGCCCTAATGGATTTCCATGCAACAAGCATTTCACAGAACAGAAGTAAGAAATAAAGATAAATGGCTGACCTACAAGGACTTTTTTAAAAAAGAACAAGGACAATACATAACTAAAACAAAAGAAGAACTTGCCTTAGAAGGATATACATTCCAATGGCTTTCATATATGCAACTTGTAGAAAAATTTAAATTAGATAAAAAAATTGAATTTGAACAAACCAAATCGGAATTCGAGAAACAACTATGTGAGACAGATGACCATTTAATTGTAAAAATGTATAAATTATTGTTAAAAGGAGAAATAGTAGAGGAACAAGTCAAAGATTGTATGATAAAATGGGCAAAAAATATTGGACATAATATACAAATGCAGCAATGGGAAGATATGTGGAACAAAGGGTTAAAATTTACTTTGTGTTATAACTTGAAGGAAAACTTTTATAAGATGATGTACAGATGGTATATGACTCCACAAAAACTTGCAAAAATGTATGGGAATGTTTCCAACTTGTGTTGGAAAAGTAAAAAAAAAAGAGGGGTCTTTTTATCATATGTGGTGGACTTGTGAAATTGCAAAGACGTTTTGGACTCAGATTCATTCACTAATGCAAAATATTTTACAAATTCGAATCCCATTTAAACCGGAATTATTTCTATTAGGAATATGGGAAGAACAAATGGGAAAACAATTTGTAAGAATTATGCAAGATATGGTTACTGCAGCACAACTTGTATATGCGCAAAATTGGAAAAACCAGATTTTACCTACGATACAAGATTGGATGTTAAAATTGATGGATATGGCAGAAAATGACAAATTGACATGCTTATTAAAAGAAAATTCAAACTGTTACTAACTTAAAGAATGGAAACCATTAATGGATTATTTGCAACATGCAGGTGGAGCAAAGCTCATTTGGGGTTTTGAAGACTAAAATATATATGGATTGATATATTAGACAGGAAATGTTTTTGTATGTTATATATAGAACTAGCATGTAAGAAACCTTTTTTTTTCATTATTAAGACCAGAGATAAATCAGAAGTTGACTATATCTATGTCTTATCTTTTTTCTTTTTTTTCTTTACTTTTCTATACACTTTTACTTCTTTCTTTGATTTGTATTTCTATTTCTTTTTCATTTTCACCCTTTTAACTATGTATATTTAAAACTCTAATAAAATTTGGAAAAAAAAACTTTGATAAGTGATCACATGAGAATTATTACTGTATATATTTGTCCTATCTCAAAATGATGTTCTACAGATCTAACAAAGCATGTGGATCACCAAAAACCTATGCCATAGTAAAGATGTCAATTCCCACAAGACTCTTTATTGTCTTATCTTCATATTTTTCATGTAGAGCTTGAGATAGTGCCTTCAGGTTCAGGATTACTGCAGTATAGTGGAGACATTTGCTAAAAATCACAATTCAATTAAATCTACCTCTAAATGCCACACTAACATATCCTTGACTATTGGTCATGCTGTCCAGAATTGGATTTGCAATCCAAAACATGTAGAGGCATCAGGTTGGGAAGTTTAATAAATATTTATTTTTATTAAATATATTTTATAAATATATTTTCCATTTGTTCTGTAAGTATCTTGGTTCTGTGAAATTGTTTGCCTTTTTTGGGTTGAGAACACTAAGGAAATTTTGGCAGAACTTTACAAAGGAAGTCAAACTAACAGGCTTTTCATAGAAATGTTCTTCTATATTTTATTAAATTAAATATAACTGAGTAAGATGTGCACCCAATCACCAATTAAATATTCAATTTGTTTAAGAGTCTGGTAAAAAGTTCATGATTTTATAACCACGCAAAGAAGCTTGGCACCCTCTACAGTTCTTCTTCAGACACTTCACAGCTATCTGTGTCTTCTAACTTCATATGAATGTGAATTAATTATCTAGTTTAAGTAACCTGCAAATTAAGAATGGAATAAGCATTTAAAAGCTACAGATATAGGGTCAGTCAGCCTTGAACTGAAACTCCCTGTCATCACCCATATACTAATATACTATTTATAAGTACTCTATGTCCAAAAACGAGAGTTACATAGCCAAAATAGCATAATTTACACAATGAGACAATGAGAAAGAGACAGAGATGCAGAAACCTTCAGGTTTCCCACAATCCAAAAAATGTTTTGCTTACTGGGCTGAAACAATAGTGGGGAGGAAATAGAAAAGCTGGGATATGGATGAATTGGAAGAATTCAGGAGACTGAAATACAAATAGCAAAAGTTCCTACTCTAACAAAAGAAAAATGAACAAGGAGCATGAGATAAGAAGGCAAGGAAAAGAAACTAAATTATATAAGATGCCCCTGAATAAATAAATAAATATTTATTTATTTATTTATTTATTTATTTATTTATTTATTTATTTATTTATTGGGGGGATATTGAATTTCAGAAGATTCACAATCATGAATAATTTGATGTACAAACAAGAGGTACTGAATTTTATTAAACCTGAATTTGGACACTTTTATTAGCTTGCTTTTTATGTTACTACATCTATAGCCTCAGAGAGTTATAAGGAATCATTTATGCCACTGAGGTCAACCCCTTACTCAGAGCAGGTATCCAAAATGAATCATTCCAGTTAGATGGGTCTCTCATCTCCAAGGGAACACCTCCAATGAAGGACAACCCAACCACTATTTTTCCTGTCATCTGGTTACACTATCAGAATCTTCTTACTATCTGTGGTTGAAGAGGCAGCCCTAAGAAGTTTTCTCCAACCTGGTACACTCAGATGTGCTGAGCTGTAACTTCCATAACTACCAGCCAATGGTCAAGGATGAGAGGAGTGGTAATACAAAATTACCTTGAGGGTAGGAAGTTGTGGAAGTCTACTATATGAGCTTTTATATATGGGGATGTTGGGGAATACATAGTAGATACAATTCAGCAACAAAGGCAAAGGGGTGCGTGTGAAGTGGGAATGAGAAAAATAGAGGAGGATAGTCCTTTATTTTCTCCCGCACATACACATTGGAAACCACTCATTTAGACCATCCATGAACTGCCTGGCTCCTCAAAAAGGAACACTAACATTGGAGGCCTTTGGGGAAAAAAAACTGTCAATCAGTTCTTACTAACAAAGATTGAAAAAGAAAACACATCCCTCGTTCATATTACTTTGCAGACTTATGCTGTTACATTTCTGCAGTAAAATGCAAATTTAAAAGCAGAAAGATAAGTGTGTTGGCACATACATACATACACACATACAAATGTGCTGAGAAGTAATCTGCTTATCCCTGAAGGACAGATGTAGATCAGATGATTTCATTTAGAAAGAAACAAAAATTCATTTCTGAATATTCGGATCAGCAATGAAAACTTTCTATGACATTATGAGATTATGAAATTTTGTTGCTGTATTTTCTGATGGCTTTGAAGAGAGCTTCCTTCACCTCTCTGTTTCTCAAACTGTAGATAAGAGGGTTGAGCATTGGAGTTAGGACAGTGTAAAATATAGAAAAGATCTTGTGGAGCTCCTTTAGTGTTTCAATCTCAGGAACTATATAGACAAGGAATATTGACCCATAGAAAAGTGTCACTACAATCAGGTGGGATGAACATGTGGAAAAGGCTTTCTGCTGAGCAGTTTTAGAATTAATTTGCAGGACTGTATAAAGAATGAAGATGTATGAGGCCAATGTTATCAAAAATGGTGGCCCTGTTCTCATAATGCCTAAAATAAATGTAGCAAGCTTTACTAAGTGTGTATTGCTGCATGAAATATTTGCTACTGGATATACATCACAGAAGAAATGGTCAATTTCATTGGGTCCACAGAAGGTAAGTTTCATCAGAAAGGAGGTTATGATAGTGTTGGTCAATAGGCCACACATCCAAGATGTGAGAGCCAACTGGAAGCAGAGTCTACCATTCATGAGAGTGGTGTAATGCAGTGGTTTGCATATTGCTAAGTACCGATCATAAGACATCATTGCTAGAAGATAGCATTCAGTGGCTGCAAAAAACCCAAAGAAGTAGTATTGTATGATGCATCCATAGACAGATATAGATTGATCTCCAGTTACAAAACTAGCCAGCATCCTGGGCAGGATCGTTGAAATGTAACAGGTCTCCAAAGAAGACAGATTAACAAGGAAGAAATACATGGGGGTATGAAGATGCTGGTCAGCTACAACCAGTGAAACAATTAGGAGATTTCCAGCAATGGACAAAGTATAGACAGGAAGAAACAATATGAAGAGGACTATTCGCAGTTCAAGCAGATTACCAAATCCCAAAAGGATAAATTCTGTAGTAGTTGATTGATTTCCTCCCTGCTGGTGGAAAGTAAAGGGATTCTGAAATAAAAATGAAAGAATGTTATTAATCTGGTGACTATGGCTCCATCCTTCCTTTTTTCCCTTAACATCTGAGTCTAATGTTATCTCTTTAAACATTTGGGTCATTTAGTATATAGTTCTCAATTGTTTCCCATTTAACAATGCAAGTTGGATGTCATGCATTTGCATGCTTAGAGGGTGTTTGCTTGTGTGTGTGTTTGTGTATGTATGTATATGTATATGTATATGTGTTTGTGTGTGTGTATATATATATATATATACTGTATATACACACACATAGATGGTAGGTAGGTAGGTAGGTAGGTAGGTAGGTAGGTAGGTAGATAGATAGATAGATAGATAGATAGATAGATGATAGATATTACAGATCCTATTCTTACAAAGAGATATTGGGAACCTTTTTCAAGCCCTGCCACTCAGAATGAGCCAAGGAATTCAGGCAGCAAGTTGGGAAGGAAGGGACATCATATATCCCTGTTAAGTGTGACACACACTGTGGATTTTCTTAGTATGAGCTCTTATTACTGTTCCCATCATTCCACAAGTACATTGTGGACCATCTTTATCACTTTTTTATTGAATTTTTTATTCAGCTGTAGAGAGAATTTGTTTCTGCAGAAAAGTAATCAGCAGAACTTCTCATCTGTTTTTCTTGAAAATCCTTTATTTGAGGAAGGTATCCTTGACCAGTGACTACAGACATTGGATTTTCCCAGCTAGAGCTGAGATTGCTGCTTCTCATCATTCAGCCTAGAAATGGTATAGCACCTTTATCACTTCTGCTATTGCAGGAGAGGATTTGTTCTGCAGAAAAGTAATCAGCTGAACTCCTCATCTCTTTTCTTGGAAATTCTGTATTTGAGGAAGGCAGCCTGGCTCAGAGTTAGACACTGTAGAAGAGGCAGTAGTGGGAGCACTGTGCCACCCCTCCTTTGCCAATGCCTAAAAGAACTTTTTCAAGATTAAGTTACCTGTGAACTGTAAGTTCAGCTTTTAACTAGGAAGATCCAACTTTCCCAGTTGCTCTGTCATGATCAGTCTTATTCTAATTGGAAGGGCAGCACTGAAGACATTGGGCAGGATGAAATGGAGAACCACACTGGGACAGAGGAGGACAAGTCAGGGTATCATTAAAAATTAAACAAATTACAAATAAGCAAATTACTAAAATAATTCAAGGAACACAAAAGCAAAAATAATGCCTTAAAGGAGAGCAAGAAGGAAATGAAAGAGTTTTTCATAGTGGATATGTCTGGCACATGTCCAGGTCCTAAATTTTGATGTACGAAGTTCTCATTTTATACCAAATAAAGTAAAACTTAATTTGTGTGTACTTTTACTTCTTTCTTTGATTTGTATTTCTATTTCTTTTTCATTTTCACCCTTTTAACTATGTATATTTAAAACTTTAATAAAATTATGGGGGGGGAAATTGTGTGTATAAGAAAACTCCAGCTGGCAGCCTCTAGTGGATTTGTTCAGGTCACAACTTCATTACAGTTCCTTTTACAACTTTTGTATCGTTCTTAGCCATTGATTTTCTCTGGAAAAGGGCACTGGGAAAGGACAATTTTCCATACAATAAGCTCATTTTCCATCAGTTGTAGTTCTAGACAAGTGTGATTGCTTTTCCCAGTGGGGAAACAAAAGAATCATCTTAAGCGTTATTGCATACAAGTTTTTTGTGTGGGTTAAGTATCTGTAGAGTCAGATATTTATGTACCTTGAATTTTATGTGTAGAAAAACTAGATGACTAAAACCTGTTCATTTCTCCCATTTTAAAGCATTAATTTATACAATCAACATTTTAAATTATTGTTGAAGAATGAAACAAATTGCTGTTCCTTCATTCTGCTTTTTTAATCAACTGCATAATCTATGAAAACCAAACTCCTTCCATTTCTCCTTTTCTTCTCTCTAATGCACAAATACAAATCTCAAAAGAGGCATTCCTTTGTACAAATTTGTCACTGAATCATCGTGAGTGCATATTTATATCTATTGATGTAGATCTAGATTCTAGAATCCTACAAGGTGAAAATAAGAGAGGGTTACAGAGAGAGGGAAGAATTAGCCAAAACATAGTTAGGTACCACTTTCATCACTGTTCCTTCTTCACTGAAAAGCTAATGCTGCTTGTCTTTGAAGAAAACCTGTATTGACACTTTCTAATCTTGCTTGATCTGTGCTTGATTTGTGCTTTGCTTCCTAGCTTCCATATATTCTGAAAACAATCCATCCCAGCCTATCCAATACTTTTGGCTCCACAGCTGTTCACTGTCCTAAATAAAGCAAAAAAAAATCTATTTTTACTTCTGAACTTGAGAAGTAGAAATAGCCTTCATGACATATAACCTTCGGACTTTTACAAAATCAAATTGGCTGATCTCCTTTCAAAACCTTCTTCCTAATGGCTATTATTATGCAATAGTGTATTCTCTAAATTAAAGTTGCATCATTTAAGGACATATTTTCCTTTGCCCTGAATCTTCTGCTGCCAATAAGTCTCATTGGAGGATTCCAAATTCCAAAATTTTAAGATAAGGAGAATAAGCATAAATGAATTTTCTCTACAGCGTTTGAAATACATATCCTTCTATCATATCCTAGCCTGGCAATGAAACGTCTGCATGAAAACAACAAGGCTCAGAGAGCACCAAAGACTCCCCACATATCCTTCTATTGTGGTTTCCCCTCCCTCAACAAAAACAAATATATTTTGCTAACAACAAGGTCTTTGCTGTATATATAAAAAAATGAGAATCACAGACTCTGATCCTATCCCAGGAACTAAATGTTGCACTTGAAGACCAAGCTAGATGCAGTGTCATCCACAAGATTACTAGATTACTGCTTATTTTAAAAGTACAGGAGAACTGCAAGAACCTTAATCAAAATTGGGACCTAGAGGGAAAGTATCTCCTCTTCTTGATGTGCTCCAGGTTTAGAAGAGCAGCTCTGCTTCTGACAGTTGCATGTGATGGGGTGGGTGGGGGGGCAATGCAATAAGCTCATCTGACCAGGATCTAACTCCTAACCCTTTGCAACTGAATAACAGTAATGAAATTTTCCACATATTGGGGGCAAACTCTAAGAAAGGCAGGTATGTTAATTTCTGATTAGTACGCAAAATGCTACTTTAACCACTCCAAGCCCTCCAAAATCGGGAGACACATTTATATTTTCTAAAATTCTTCTTAAAAGTGAAATAAATATGAGTTAACTGATTTATTTAGAATCTCTGTTGACTTAAAAAAACTGTCTTGTAGATTTGGAATATAAGGTCTCCTTATCATTAGAGATTTCAAATATGGTACAGGCTATCCTTAATAGTACCATTAAAATAATTCTAAACTAATGCTTTTTTTTTTTTTTACTTTGACTGAACAACAAGTCTGGGAGGATATTTTTATTTTGTATTTTTATATTTCTATTTGTATTTATATGTATTTATATTTATATTGTATTGCTTTTAGCGATACATCATTTTTATCATTTGTAAGCCACTCAGAGTTGTTATATGTGAGATGGGTGGCAGAGAAATATGACAAATAAATAAATAAATAAATAAATAAATAAATAAATAAATATTCTATGAATTCAAAATGTTGCTCCCATTGCTATATTTTTGAGGATTCTAAATTATGCCACCAAGTGAGAGATATCACTTCATCTTTGTATGAATTCTTCTTAAATCTATTTTGCACGGAGGGGGGGTGTTGTTTGTTTGGTTTGCTAGTCGATGACCAAAATAAAATGACTAATGAAAGAAGAACAAATCTGCTAAACTGTACTATGTAATTTTTTAATTTGCTTCTCTGCTCTTAGCATACTGCTGTTACTGTCATGTTTCAGATTTTCATTTTGCATGCTTAGAAAATCTGCTTTTATGGGACTTTATTAATGATAAATTCATTAAACAGTAAACAGTCCACAGAGACCAGATTACTCAGATTTACACAGAATATGCTTGACCTCAGTTATAAAAAAAATGATAGAAATATTCTCTCTCTCTCTCTCCACATAAAACTCAGATTATAAAAATAAAATATATTCTGCTCCAAATACAGCACATAGAGTATGACAAGTACGTAAAGATTTACCTCTGATTTGCTTATATTCCTAGGTGGGATCTCTGTGGTGTTCAATTCATGTTCCATCCCAAAGATGTACGTTTTGTATCTTCTCAAGTCCAAACTTCTGTTTTAGATGGTCCTAAAATCTTTCTTAATTTTCCTTTCATGCAGTACATGAACATAGTTAAACATTCAATGATTCTGCACAGCTACAGTATTTCTATGGATACATATTTGAAATGGCTTCGAAAAAAATGTTTTGTGTTAGTCACAAAAACGGCAGCAGAATTTGATTTTGTTTTGAGGTCCAGATAGGTAGAGTAGGAAAAAAATCTGGGAGCTGATGTCTCATTTTCAACTGACAATTGTTGAATGAAGGTATTGGTAACAACTTCAAGTATTATACATCAGTGGCAACAATTTATTTTTACTGATTTAAAGAAATAGTATTGAGCCAAGAATCTTTTAGTACATTTTTTTCTTAAAATCACAGAATTTCACCTTATAGAAAGGTTTGACACATCCACAATTCACAGAATGTAAAATAATGCTTGCTCAAAATAAGTGTGTGCTTACATTCTTTTCCACATTGTGCTATCTTAACCATTTGCAGTTAATTACTTCAACACTGAAGTAATCCAGCAATAAACTATCTCTAAATGTTGAAAAATACTTGATGCTGAAAAACCCTTTCACCTTCTATTAACTTAAAGCACATAAACTAGTTCCTCTATATGTATTGAAGGGAAATAACTTTCATAATTAGGTTCTCATCTGCTAAATTAGTTGGGTACTAAAATGTCAGCTTGAAAGAAATTCTGGGAGTTTTGCCAAGCATCTCAAACTATTTTTAGTACACTGAAGTTCATGCAGTGGGAGATATTACAAATGAAACAAGAGAGACAAAGCAATATTCAAATAGGAAAAGTAGCATGTCTACTTATGCTAGGATGTTTTTAATTACTCTTTCTACACTGATCACCTTTATATCCTTAAGGTACAAATGCAAATTCTCCTTTCAGTCAGGATGGACTGCTGGTGACTTCATGGACATATCCACTTAGTTTTCTTGGCAACAGTACGAAAGTGGTTTTTGATTGTCTTCTTCCAGGATATTTTCTCAGGTTCCCAGTGTAGACTGCAACCCTGGGATTCCCTGGCAGTTTCCCATCCAAGTTTTAACAAGGCTTTACTTTCTGAGCTCAAATAGGTCACCTGTAATTTACAAACCACAATGCCTCTTCTTGAAATATCAAATGAAAATTCCACATTACTTCTGAGATAGTTTAATTCTTAGATAGGGAAGGAAAACCAAACAAAGGAAAATGTAAAGGAGTCTGAAAACTATGACAGATTTCACCTAAATCAAGATGAAGAGTCAGACTCTCCAGATCCAAGGAGCTTCTTCAGTCTGAGCAAAGTTGGTAAGGGAATCCTAAATTTAGGATTCCCTTACCAACTTTGTGTGAGGTGATGGTGGCTAGTGGGGTTCCAGGCTTGAAGTAATCCAAACAATGTGTTGTAAGGCTAACAATATCTTTATTGATAGCATAAGGCAATAATGGATGTATGGTGCATTATTGCAAAAAGGAAAAAACAAAGCATACGCAGAGTTCCATCACCAGAATGGAAAGAAAGCATCATGGTCTGTGCAAAGACCAGGCATAGTTACAGTTCAGATACAAGTACATGTAGATAGCAGTCTACATAGAGAAAGCATAGGAAGAACATAAGTGAGATGAATACCCATGGTTCATAGCTGAAATTATACCCATGGTACACAATTCTGATTGGTTAATATGGGCTAGGCAACTTTTCAGCTTAACATTGTTGTACTTACTATAAACCATCATGGGGTGGCAGTGTTGCATATTGGCTTTCCCTCGAGATTCTATTCTCATGGGAACAGGACTGATAACGGTTTTGTTTTGGCTAGAAGAGCACCTGTTGTTTACGAGCTACTTTGTTATGGAAACGTGCTTGCAACAGAGGGGCTTGGAATTTTCCACTTTCAGGCCAGATTCATAGTGTAGAAAACCCATGCGTTTTATTCTGCATAGAATAACTTTACCAAATAACTTTAACACTTTGCTCAGACTGAAGAAGCTCCTTGGATAAGGAGCAAAACGTTTCCACTGAGAAAATAGAAATCCAGTTGACATGATTCAAGCTACAGACAATTCCACCTGGATGACTGAGAACCTTCATAGACAGACTCTCCAGAAGTTGTTGGTCCAACATCCATTACTTTAAACTTTTGTTACCAATGGTCAGGAATAATGGGAGTTTCAATCCAACTTCAAAAGGTGCTACACTTTCCTACTTCTTATCTGAATCAAAGACATCTAAAATTTGTGAGACACTAAATTAATCTCTAGCCTTTTCTTTTAAAACAAAAAATTAAAATTAAAAACTCAGAAAATATCCTAAAAATAATTGTACTAAATTAATATAAATCACCTAAATATACCACATATTCATTCGATCATGTAGTATCAATATACTGAATTGTGAATTAAAAAATATCTTCTTGTAAAATATTTTGAAATCTCTCTCCCTCTCTCTCTCTATATATATAGGGTCCCTCCTTGTGGGGGAGATGGGCGGGATATAAATGTAATAAATAAATAAATATATATTATTAATGGTCAGATTTCAGTTTTGGAATATATTTAACAATAAAATTGTTATCTTTAATTTGAAAACTTTTACTCAGATACCTACATGTTTATTTACAATATACTTCCAAAAACAAACCACAGCAAGTCATGATAAAATCATATGTTAATGTATCTGCAAATTTCTTACATCACCAACAGGGAATATCTACACTCCATCCTTTCTGATACATTCTATGATTGCTCCTATAAGCTCAGAATAAAATATTTTGATGGATTGATCAAGTCCAAAGAAGCAACGTTAACATTTTTTTAAAAAAAATGATCTATGAATATTTATATGATATTCCAGCTCTTTATTCCATAAGTCCACAATCCCCAAACTACTGTAAGTGCTGTGTTGCTCCAGGATACCATAATGAACTCACTGGGATGCCATGGGATATTTTAAGTTTTCAAGGGAAAAACAGTGATACATGACATCTTTCAGGCACTACATTAACTACTAGCTTGGGCACCACAGGTCAAACTACTAACTACTAATTTTGTTCTAGGGGCTCCGTGAAAAAATTACTAAGACACTCAGGATGTTGTGAACCAAGAAAATTTGGGAACCTCTGCTGTAAATCATGAATATTACTAATTTCAACTTTTAAATATATTGTTCAATTTCTGATATAACTTCAAAGTTGGTTTAATTTTGGAAATAGATTTAATCAAACATGATAGCATCTCATGCTTCTTTGAGGTAGCTTAAGTGTCTGGTCCATACTGGGAAATCAAAGTAATTGATCTGAAGTTACTATTCCAGACTGTGCCCATATTTTCCAATAGAACATCTAACCACCTATTTTTGAAGTAGAGTTTTTCTACAAAGTTAAATAGAAGTTTTATTGAGGTCAATGATCAGGACACAATAAGACTCAATACCACAAGCAGATCACATGTGTGTTATGATTAATACTTCTGTACACAAATGTAGTCTTCTAACTAGGCATATTGGTCACTCATTTTTACATATCCATGAGACTCAGTACCAAAATCAAGCTATGATCCAGTAGGGCCCATCATCAGCATTCTTTATTACAGTCATAGACCAGTAAAATAGTAGTGCCCAAATATGTCTAAGTGCATGTAAACCAGACAATAAGAGACTTTTTTTTTGCTATATGTTGACTTCTAATAAAACCCATAGAGGTAGATATTCAATAATTTTTTATTCTGCATAAATATATAAATGATAAAATAAATAACCAATTTATAGCCTTAACTTAGTCAATGAAATCCTAGGTGGTCTGCCTTTCCATATAAATTTCCTTCAAAGTCCATTCAGCTGAATAAAATACCTGTTTGAAATTACCAGGAGTGATGGTAGCTGGTTAAATGACCTTCTTTACATTCTTGTATTGGTCAGCTAAAAAGAAAACGGATTGACTTATGGTACTCTCTGTATTTTGAGTTCAGCAGATAATCATGGGTCAATGGAGAATATTCATGGGGAATAGAAATGTTGATGGTGTGAAAGTGCTACTCATTTTTAATTTATTTCTCCCCCTTCTTCCAGAGAGGTTAAATTTTTATTTCCCATTTTTTATCATTATAATAAAACCAGGCTGAGAGATGCCTTATGGCCACCATAGCAAAGGGAGGGAGGGAGGGAGGGAGGGAGGACTAATTGTTAGGAAGAACGGTTGAACAATTAAATCAATTGTGGAGTCCTTGGTGCTCTCTGAGCCTTGTTGTTTTCTTGCAGACATTTCATTGCCAGACCAGGCAACATCTTCAGTGCAAAAAGGGAGTGGGACTTGCTCTCTGTTTATATACCATGGCTTGTCCTGCCTGTGGTGGTTTAATTATGTCTGTGTTCCATGTTGGTTTAATCAGAGAGCACCAAGGACTCCACAGTTCAACCCTGAGCTACAAATATTATCTTCAATTAAATCAATTACCAAGGGAAAACTGTGCTCCCCTTTCTGGAATGTATTCAAAGAGCAACTAGACCATGTTTTAGGGATGGATTAATTTGGATTCCTGTATTGATCTGGGAGTTGGACTTGATGACCTAAATACCATTTCTAATTCTATGATTCTACATTTTTTATGATTTTGTCACATTGAGAGACATGCAAAAGCAGAGTTAATTTGGAAGAGCAAATGTGGATAAATTTTAAAGAAGTGAAACAGGAACAAACATGTATTTTAGTATGGCTGCTAGAAGGCACTAATATATCCCTAGGGATCAATGACTTGAAAATAGTTGTCTTATTACTGTACAAATAAGAATAGAATCATAAGGTTGGAAGGGACCTTGGATATCTTCTAGTGTCTAATCTCCTGCCCAGGGCAGGAAGCTTCAGACCATCCCAGACAAATTATTATTTAGCATCTTTAAAGTAATCATGAAGAAAGAAGGAACATTAACATCTCTGTGGGACTTAGGAACTTGGTTGCATCATAAATGTTTTTCAGGAAGCCAAAGAGGAAAAACTCCCCAGGCTCAATCCTTATAAGTGTTTTGTTAAGCAGTTAATTTCACAATGAGACAGTGTTTGTTTGCTCACAATCTCATTGTTTCCCCTTCACAAATGAAGAGAAGCCTTCTGCTGGTGACTTCTGGATCAATAACTGACATAGGAGTGACTAGCTGTAAGTAAGTGCTCATCGTGTAAACTGATATTCTGTTTTCTCAAATCGCCACATTTCAAAGCTTCTCTAAACAAAGGAATACCTGGTAATTTCCACAATGCTGCAACCAATTTGGTAAGAACAGAAGGACAGTGGATGAAATAATAACTCTTTTCCCTGATTATTTCAGTTCATCATTATGCTTCTACAATACATCAACCTCCTTTTTTCACCTGCCCAATAAATAAGTTGACCTGATCTGTGAAAAATATGCAACTTCCATTTGTTTAACAGCAGACTTTATTTTATGGAACCTTCCACAATTTATCATCCTTCAGATGTATTGGATTAAGACTCCCGTTACCCCAAATCAGAAGTGCACCAAATGGGAATTATGAAAAATGTAGTCTAATACATCTGGAGGTGGTGAGGTAGAGAGGATTTGTATGTTATGCCGCAGTGTATAAGCATTTATTTGAGAATAACATCCATAGAACACACGTTGCTGAGCAAGTATGGATAGCTGGTTTTCGTATGCTTCATCTGTTCAATGGTCTGCATTGTTCACAGCAACTTATGACAATTTAAAAAATGAAACTCATAAAATAAAGCAATTTTGTAAAACATAGAAGAAGAAGAAAAAAGGTTTGGCAGATGAAATAATGCTAAAAGATATCCCATGGCAAATCCTTGACAGAATTAGGAAATTGTAATAAAATAAGACCTAATATGGATGGATATGGAGAGCTTCTCTCCCTAGGTAGGTAGGTAGGTAGGTAGGTAGATAGATCACCTTTATAAATAATGTAGATGGATATAAAATGGGAGGGAAAGGTAACCTCTTTGTGACTTGGAGGCCACATTGATTATTTGTTCACTTATTTGGGGGAATCAAGTTACACATGGGGGAATAGGCAGTGGTGGAATGATAACTTATGCTTGGCTAATACTTTCAGCCTGTCTGGGGATAAATTGGTGTGTAGGGTATGATTATGAGCCAGATTGATACAGAAAGCTTGACAGAGTTTTAATATATTCAGCCTGCCCATTAACATACTGTAGCACTGCTGCAAAATAGAGCATTGTTATTGCCAACTTTCATAGAATGCTACAATTCCAACGACTTTCACACCAGTCTGTGGCTTGAATCATGTCAACTGGATTTCTATTTTCTTAGTGGAAACGTTTCA
Source organism: Charina bottae (assembly GCA_023362775.1). NCBI lineage: Eukaryota > Metazoa > Chordata > Lepidosauria > Squamata > Charinaidae > Charina > Charina bottae. The sequence continues at coordinate 35,296,037 of JALMGJ010000011.1, forward strand.
CTCCTTATCCAAGGAGCTTCTTCAGTCTGAGTAAAGTTAGTAAGGGAATCCTTAAATATGTTTCTAGGCTGGCTGTGTGACCTTGCACCTGGGGCTAGGTCATGGTTATTTTTGAGATGTTTGTTTCTAAGTCCCTTTATCATCTAAAGGAGGATCGTTAAGATTACCCTGCTGCTGTTGAGCTTGTGAAATGGTCTTAATCTTCCTAGGCACAGAAGACAAAGCAGGAAGGAAGATAGGGGAAAGGTTATGCCTGAGGCCCCCACCTCTATTCAAGGAAGGATTTTCCAAGTTGGCATGAATGGATTCCTTGACCCCTCTCTCAAACCACCTATCTTCTCTGTCTAAAATGTGAACATTAATGTCCTCAAATGAGTGTCCTTTTTCCTTTAGATGAAGATAAACTGCTGACTCTGGTCCTGTGGTGTTACTTCTCCTGTGTTGGGCCATCGTCCTGTACAAAGGTTGTTTGGTTTCTCCAATGTAGAGTTCAGAGCACTCCTCACTGCACTGGATTGCATACACTACATTGCTTTCCTTGTGTTTTGGAGTTTGATCTTTGGGGTGTACAAGCCTCTGTCTCAGTGTGTTGGTGGGTTTGAAATATACAGGTATGTGGTGTTTGCCAAATATCCGTTTGATCTTTTCAGACACGCCAGCCATGTAAGGAATGACCAGGTTCTTCCGTTTACTCTGAGTCTCAGCCCTATCTGTCGCTGTTTTAGGTCTGGTAGACTTAGATTTGGTGAAGGCCCAATTTGGATATCCACAGGCCTGCAGAGCTGTTCTCAGATGCTGCTTTTCATTCTTTTTGGAATCCATGGAGGTGGGGATGGTTTCTGCTCTGTGTGACAATGTCCTGATGACTCCTAGTTTGTGCTGCAGTGGATGGTGGGAGTCAAACATCAGGTATTGATCTGTGTGTGTGGGTTTCCTGTAGATCCCTATTTCTAGCTTGCCACCGGTCCCAATGAGGACTTCACAGTCTAGGAATGCCAGTCTGTTGTCCTTGGTGTCTTCTCTGGTGAAGCTAATGTTGGCATCTATAGTGTTTATATGGTCCGTGAAGGCCTGTACTTCCTGGGCCTTGATTTTGACCCAGGTGTCATCCACATACCTAAACCAGTGGGTGGGCACCGTTCCCTGGAATGTGTTGAGTGCTTTCTTCTCCACTTCTTCCATGTATAAATTGGCCACAATGGGTGACACAGGAGAACCCATGGCACAGCCGTGTTTTTGTCTGTAAAAATCACCTCTGTATGTGAAATAAGTGGTGTTAAGACACAGGTCCAGAAGATGGCAGATCTGGTTTGGGTTGAGATGGCTTCTCCTTTCCAGGGTGCTGTCCTCTTCTAGTCTCTTCCTGACAGCGGATAGAGCATGAGTGGTGGGGATGCTGGTGAAAAGGGAGGACACATCAAAGGAGACCATAGTTTCATCTGTATCCAGTTTCAGGATCTTTGCTTTGGAAACAAATTCTTCCGAATTATGGATGTGGTGTTCAGAGTGTCCAACTAGAGGTGCTAGTATGGTAGAGAGGTGTTTGGCAATGTTGTATGTTACCGAATTGATGCTGCTGACTATGGGTCGGAGGGGTGTTCCTTCCTTGTGGATCTTAGGAAGTCCGTAGATGCAGGGGATGGCTTCTCCAGGATACAGACGGTGGTAGGTAATCCTATCGATGGAGCCATCATGTTCCAATTGTTTCAAACTGTCTATTGCCTTTTTCTTGTAATTGTTGGTGGGGTCTCTTTTCAGTTTTTCATATGTATGGTGATCCTCCAAAAGTGAGGTAATTTTATTGTGGTAGTCTGCAGTGTTTAGAACCACTGTACATCTTCCTTTGTCAGCAGGTAAAATGGTGATGGTTTCATCTTTGCTGAGGGCTGTCAGGGCTCTCCTCTCTTGGACGGTAAGGTTGGGGGGAGGAGGTTGAGCACTGGACAGAGCTGCAGATATTTTAAGCCGGAGTTGTTCTGCTTCTTCAAAAGGTAGGTGGTTGTTGTGGATGGCAGATTCTGTGGCTGTAATGAGCTCCACAACCGGAACTTGCTTGGGAGTGATGGCAAAATTAAGACCTTTGGCTAGGACATCTCTCTCTGGTTGGGTAAGTTCTCTGTCTGAGAGATTTTTCACCCACGTGTTCTTTTTGTCCTCTGTGGTCCTGTTGTTGTTGTTCCTCCCAGCGGTTTCTCCAGTTCCTTGTTTCTGCTTGCTGCGAGAAAGAAGAATGTCAAATTTCTTAGTTTGCCTCTCCTTTGTCTTGTGATTCAAGCCACAGACTGTTCCACCTGGATGACTGAGAACCTTCATAGACATATTGCCATACATTTTGGGGATGAAACCCTGAAGTTGGTAAGGAAATTCGAGAAGACAGCAAGAAAGGTGGCAGACTATAGAAACCACCTACGTTTTAACCTCAGATGCAGACAACAGAGACTCATCCCGACAAGCCTACGCCTGCAATCTACAGTTAAGGGTCACAGAGCAGATCAGATCCTGCAGCAGGCTCAAAGACATCTTCTAAATGAAAGAATAAGGCAAGTCCACTTCACCATTGATGCCCTGCAATACAATTTTGAAAACCTTCACCAGGAACTCACAGCCACCCTTCCTGACCCAATCCTGGATAGAGTTATTCAGCTTGGCAATAAAGTACAGCTGGCCCAGCATCACAAGACAAAGGAGAGGCAAACTAAGAAATTTGACATTCTTCTTTCTCGCAGCAAGCAGAAACAAGGAACTGGAGAAACCGCTGGGAGGAACAACAACAACAGGACCACAGAGGACAAAAAGAACATGTGGGTGAAAAATCTCTCAGACAGAGAACTTACCCAACCAGAGAGAGATGTCCTAGCCAAAGGTCTTAATTTTGCCATCACTCCCAAGCAAGTTCCGGTTGTGGAGCTCATTACAGCCACAGAATCTGCCATCCACAACAACCACCTACCTTTTGAAGAAGCAGAACAACTCCGGCTTAAAATATCTGCAGCTCTGTCCAGTGCTCAACCTCCTCCCCCCAACCTTACCGTCCAAGAGAGGAGAGCCCTGACAGCCCTCAGCAAAGATGAAACCATCACCATTTTACCTGCTGACAAAGGAAGATGTACAGTGGTTCTAAACACTGCAGACTACCACAATAAAATTACCTCACTTTTGGAGGATCACCATACATATGAAAAACTGAAAAGAGACCCCACCAACAATTACAAGAAAAAGGCAATAGACAGTTTGAAACAATTGGAACATGATGGCTCCATCGATAGGATTACCTACCACCGTCTGTATCCTGGAGAAGCCATCCCCTGCATCTACGGACTTCCTAAGATCCACAAGGAAGGAACACCCCTCCGACCCATAGTCAGCAGCATCAATTCGGTAACATACAACATTGCCAAACACCTCTCTACCATACTAGCACCTCTAGTTGGACACTCTGAACACCACATCCATAATTCGGAAGAATTTGTTTCCAAAGCAAAGATCCTGAAACTGGATACAGATGAAACTATGGTCTCCTTTGATGTGTCCTCCCTTTTCACCAGCATCCCCACCACTCATGCTCTATCCGCTGTCAGGAAGAGACTAGAAGAGGACAGCACCCTGGAAAGGAGAAGCCATCTCAACCCAAACCAGATCTGCCATCTTCTGGACCTGTGTCTTAACACCACTTATTTCACATACAGAGGTGATTTTTACAGACAAAAACACGGCTGTGCCATGGGTTCTCCTGTGTCACCCATTGTGGCCAATTTATACATGGAAGAAGTGGAGAAGAAAGCACTCAACACATTCCAGGGAACGGTGCCCACCCACTGGTTTAGGTATGTGGATGACACCTGGGTCAAAATCAAGGCCCAGGAAGTACAGGCCTTCACGGACCATATAAACACTATAGATGCCAACATTAGCTTCACCAGAGAAGACACCAAGGACAACAGACTGGCATTCCTAGACTGTGAAGTCCTCATTGGGACCGGTGGCAAGCTAGAAATAGGGATCTACAGGAAACCCACACACACAGATCAATACCTGATGTTTGACTCCCACCATCCACTGCAGCACAAACTAGGAGTCATCAGGACATTGTCACACAGAGCAGAAACCATCCCCACCTCCATGGATTCCAAAAAGAATGAAAAGCAGCATCTGAGAACAGCTCTGCAGGCCTGTGGATATCCAAATTGGGCCTTCACCAAATCTAAGTCTACCAGACCTAAAACAGCGACAGATAGGGCTGAGACTCAGAGTAAACGGAAGAACCTGGTCATTCCTTACATGGCTGGCGTGTCTGAAAAGATCAAACGGATATTTGGCAAACACCACATACCTGTATATTTCAAACCCACCAACACACTGAGACAGAGGCTTGTACACCCCAAAGATCAAACTCCAAAACACAAGGAAAGCAATGTAGTGTATGCAATCCAGTGCAGTGAGGAGTGCTCTGAACTCTACATTGGAGAAACCAAACAACCTTTGTACAGGAGGATGGCCCAACACAGGAGAAGTAACACCACAGGACCAGAGTCAGCAGTTTATCTTCATCTAAAGGAAAAAGGACACTCATTTGAGGACATTAATGTTCACATTTTAGACAGAGAAGATAGGTGGTTTGAGAGAGGGGTCAAGGAATCCATTCATGCCAACTTGGAAAATCCTTCCTTGAATAGAGGTGGGGGCCTCAGGCATAACCTTTCCCCTATCTTCCTTCCTGCTTTGTCTTCTGTGCCTAGGAAGATTAAGACCATTTCACAAGCTCAACAGCAGCAGGGTAATCTTAACGATCCTCCTTTAGATGATAAAGGGACTTAGAAACAAACATCTCAAAAATAACCATGACCTAGCCCCAGGTGCAAGGTCACACAGCCAGCCTAGAAACATATTTAAGGATTCCCTTACTAACTTTACTCAGACTGAAGAAGCTCCTTGGATAAGGAGTGAAACGTTTCCACTAAGAAAATAGAAATCCAGTTGACATGATTCAAGCCACAGACTGTTCCACCTGGATGACTGAGAACCTTCATAGACTTTCACACCACTTTCATAAAATAGATACTGGGAGCCATAAGGGGTTGGGGAGAGGAGAGAGAGAGAGTGAGAGAGAGAAAGAGAGAGAGAGAGAGAGATGAATACTTTATGGTTTCAAATAAAGAGTTTTAGACACTGGACCAATATGTGATAAGCACCATCAATGAGGTGAATTAAATAAGCCATACTACCTTATTTTCACTCTCTCTGTTATATAACACTCCTGGGAGACAAACGATCTGTCATTTTTCCTAGAATCAGATTCTAAAAGAAAGTTGTGGGAAATATGTGTCAGAGTGAATTATAAACCCAGCTCAGAACTCTCTGAACAGCTGAAATAAGGCATATGTGCGTCTGTATAGAACTCTTGAGGGATGCAAAATAATATTTCTTAGCTCAGAAGATGGCATAGGATAAAAAGCTCTCAGTGGATATCTAAGATCAAAATTCTCAACAAACTTAAGACAGCATGTGTAAGCCTTCCTGAGCTTAAAATCCCATTACTTCTCATTGTTTTCTAGGATTGCAGTGATATGCAGGAGATTCATTTAATGTGGAACACAGAGAAAGGAAACCAGACATCCATCACAGAATTCCTCCTTGAGGGTTTTGGAAATCTCCCAGAATTGCAGCCTCTTCTTTCCCTGTTCTTCCTAATTATTTATCTTGCAACAGTAACTGGGAATCTCCTCATTATATTGTTAGTTGTAGCTGACCACCACCTTCATACACCTATGTACTTCTTCCTGGCAAATTTGTCCTGCCTGGAGACCTGCTATAGTTCAATCATTTTGCCCCAAATGTTGTCCAACTTGTTCAGTGGTCAGAAGTCTATTTCTTTTATGGGATGCATGATCCAATTTTATTTGTTTGGGTCTTGTGTTGGTATAGAGACATACATTCTGGCAGCCATGTCCTATGACCGCTATCTGGCCATTTGTAGACCTCTGCTCTATGCATCTATTATGAATAGAAAACTGTGTTTTCAGCTTATAGCTGCAACATGGATAAGTTCTATGATAGCTAATGGTATTCTGATGTGTCTGATGGCTCAGTTATCCTTCTGTGGACCCAATATTATAGACCATTACTTCTGTGACTTCTTCCCAATGGAAAAATTGTCATGCAGTGACACAAGACTGATAGAACTCATTACCTTCCTCATGACTTTTGGTTTCACCATCACACCTTTTCTACTCACTCTCATATCTTATTTTTGCATAATTGAAAACATTCTAAAGATATCTTCAACTATTGAAAAGCAGAAGGCTTTTTCAAACTGTTCCTCTCATCTCATGGTGGTTGGAATTTTTTATGGTACAATAATCATTGTCTACATGTTTCCAGATATACCCATTTTGAGGCAACTCAATAAAGTTTTCTCTGTTTTCTACACGGTCTTGACACCTCTGGTTAATCCTCTGATCTACAGCTTAAGAAACAGAGAAGTTCACAAAGCCCTACGAAGAGTGGGATGCAAGATAGTACATTTTTAAGGTTTTTAGACAAATGCATAGTTGTGGCTTTTTCCAATCAATTGCTTTTTCATATTGATTCCTAGAGTGAGTTTGGATTTTTGCTGTCATATATTGCCTCCATTGGTTGGAAGCTATTAGTAAAACAGTAATATAACTTTAATTGTATTATGGCAACATCTAAAGCATTGATCATACATTAAGCAAGTTTTCCCAAAGATAATGTCTTCCACATAAACTCTGATTTCATCAGTATTGCCATCCATCCATAGCTGTGTTGGCTGAGAATACCAGGAGTAGCAGTCCAAAAACATATGGATGGAAGCAGGATGTGGAAGGCCTAATCTACTGTAGTTTCTCTCCACCCCCCTCTGACATATTCATTGCTTACAGTCTGTGACTATTTCCTGATTATATTCTATTCCAATCACTGCATAATTTGATTGCAGGGAACAATTTTTAGATGTGCTTTTTAATGCAATCTTTGTATAATTGGTGTTTTCCAATCAAAATTGAAATCCATCACTGAAAATTAGGCATATTCAGTGGACATGAAATACTCCTGACCAAGGAGAAAATAGGATTGAATGATAGAAAGCTGTGAGGCATGCTGGAAAATATTGAAGCTGCTTGGCTATCTTGGGCAGGAATATCTAAGAGCTATTCCTGAGAGGAAATTTCAGAGTATTCCATCTGAACAAAGAGTTAGTTTTTTTGATGAAAGAGTTATTGAAATATTCCTGGTTACAGCTACAAACTCCCTATCATGTCACATTTCCAGGGTACTTTGGTTCATTCTATTTACAATTATTATTGTCCAACCAATGTGACTTTCTTTTTCTCTGTGGCTAGTTTTTTCCTTCACTATTTGTCAAGTATGTTGTTCTTTGAATACATCGGTTTGATAATCATTTCCTTTTATTACAAGTTTTATTTGCTATATCAGGATTTGTTTTCTTTTTTCTTTTTCTTTTATGAATTGGTCAATGATTGTAATAAATTTAATTGTCTGGATTGAGCAGGAACATGGCACACTGCAGCAATAAGTTGACATTTAGAAGTTTAATGAAAAATATTTAGAAAAGTACTTGAAATCATTTCCTTCTCTCTTGGTGCTATGATTCTTTGTTTCTATAATGAATATTGTTTGCTCTTTGGCTGCTATTTCATGGTTATACTTGTTACAATTAGACTATGTTAAAATCTCTTTTGTTTTTCTCTACTCAGTTAAGTGCTTTCTTGCAAATCTTGTCCTCCCTGCCACCAGACATCATTCTGCATCATCCTTTTTGGGGAGAGAAGAGCTCTCCATTCACTTACACATGCTGCCTCAGTTATTGCTTGCTGCTCATCAGTGCTTCCAAGACAACTGTGGAATCCCCTATATGCTTGGAGTCAATAGTTGAAGCACTGCTACTTCCAAGTTCATCCAAGCAACCTTGGTACTTTGCTCCAGGAGTCACTCACAAACCCTCCAGTACCCATTTGTGGTAGGCCTCATCTTATATGTTGTGCTAAAATTCAGCATTCCAAGCTGCAACCTTTTGATTGATTCTGAGCCATTACCTACATTTCACTGAAGGGTTAGGATTTTGCTGTGACTGAGAGCCGATTTGTGACCATGAAGTGAGGCCTGGCTCATTGGGAGTAAAAGCTCATTTGAATTCCAGGGGGCTGGGTTTGAAGTTGAATTACCAGCACGAGATAAGTCAGAATGAGCTGGATAGCATCTTTTCACACTAACAAATTTTATTATAAGATATAAAGTTTTGTGAACTCTTAGCTTAAAAAGTACTACCAGAGACTTTCTCATTTTTGGCTATAGTACTCTTAACATGGCTTTCCTCCTTCAATACCAGCAGGAGATAGAAGGAGAAAGAACAGCCCATATATTAGTTACCTGTTGCAATGCCTGGAAGCTTCTTTGGGCTTTAACTGAAGTGCAAGTCATCTTTCCAAGAATAAGCTTTGTTTAGGACCTGACAAAAACCCTTGCTTGAAGCACCAGAAGTCTAATTAAATCTGAGATACCAAGATCTACCAGGAGAAAAGAAAAGTAACTGTGGGACATAACTTATTAGGGTATGTTGATAAATAGTTTAATCCATTGTTTGTTCCACCTACACAATATTTCCTGTGTCACTGGCTGGCACACAATTTCAAACAATAATAGACCCACCTCCATGTTTAACAGTTGGCAAGGTGTTTATTTCTTCAAAGGTATCATCCTAGGTGTCACCTAATTTATTTTATATGTTTATGACTGCAGTTCAATTTGTGTTTCACCAGTCAAAGCAAGTTCCAATATTTTCTTTTGCATGTTGTAGATGATTATTTTTGAGAAGTTATCAGAGAAAATGTTTCTTCCTCACAATTCTTCATGCTGTTCATTGTTTTATAACTATATGATACCACAAGGCTTTCTGTGAACCTCTCTCATACTAAAATAGTTTGACAGCAAAAAGAGGACAAGCTGAGGTTTCTACATGGACAAGACATTAGACAGTATGCAGGAATATACTTTACTGTTTGTAAACTACAGGATCAGAAAAAGAAGAAAGAATGAAACAGAGTTGAAGACTAAACAGATTCCATGACGCTACACCCCTATAATGTGAAGTGATGGTTGCAACTGAGAGCCATTAAGAAAACAAATGGATGGGAAGTAAAATAATGGAATCAGAGAGTTGGAAGGAATCATTTATGGCACTGAGGTCAACCCCTTACTCAGTGCAGGTATCCAAAATGAATCATTCCAGTTAGATGGGTCTCTCATCTCCAAGGGAACACATCCAATGAAGGACAACCCAACCACTATTTTTCTGGTCATCTGGTTACACTATCAGAATCTTCTTACTATCTGTGGTTGAAGAGGCAGCCCTAAGAAATTTTCTCCAACCTGGTACACTCAGATGTGCTCAGCTGTAACTTCCATAACTACCAGCCAATTGTCAAGGATGAGAGGAGTGGTAATACAAAATTACCTTGAGGGCAGGAAGTTGTGGAAGTCTACTATATGAGCTTTTATATATGGGGATGTTGGGGAATACATAGTAGATACAATTCAGCAACAAAGGAAAGTGGAGTGGTGGTGGAGGGGGAATGTGAAAGAGAGAGGAGGGGGATAGTTCTTTATTTTCTCCCACACTTAGACATTGGAGACCACATACGTACTGTTCATACTTACAAACATGCTGAGAAATAATCTGCTCATCCATGAAGGACAGATGTGGATCAGATTATTTCATTTAGAAAGCAGCAAAAAATTATTTCTGAATATCTGGATCAGCAATGAAAACTTTCTATGATATTATGAGATTATGAAATTTTGTTGCTGTATTTTCTGATGACTTTGAAGAGAGCTTCCTTCACCTCTCTGTTTCTCAAACTGTAGATAAGAGGGTTGAGCATTGGAGTCAGGACAGTGTAAAATATAGAAAAAATCTTGTGGAGCTCCTTTAGTGTTTCAATCTCAGGAACTACATAGACAAGGAATACTGACCCATAGAAAATTGTCACCACAATGAGGTGCGACGAACATGTGGAAAAGGTCTTCTGCTGAGCAGTTTTAGATTTAATTTGTAAGACAGCATGAAGAATGCAGATGTATGAGGCCAATGTTAACAGAAAGGGGAACCCTGTTCCAATAATGCATAAAATAGATGTAGCAAGCTTTACTAAGTGTGTATTGCTGCAGGACAGATTTGCTACTGGATATACATCACAAAAGAAATGGTCAATTTCATTGGGTCCACAGAAGGTAAGTTCCAGCAGAAAGGAGGTTATGATAGTGTTGGTTAATAGGCCACACATCCAAGATGTGAAGGCCAAAAGGAGGCAGAGTCTACCATTCATGAGAGTGGCATAATGTAATGGTTTGCATATTGCTAAATACCGATCATAAGACATCATTGCTAGAAGATAGCATTCAGTGGCTACAAAAACTCCAAAGAAGAAAAACTGTACAATACATCCATAGACAGATATAGATTGATCTCCAGTTACAAAACTAGCCAGCATCCTGGGCAGGATAGTTGAAATGTAATAGATCTCCAAACAAGACAAATTAACAAGGAAGAAATACATGGGGGTACGAAGATGCTGGTCAGCTACAACCAGTGAAACAATTAGGAGATTTCCAGCAATGGACAAAGTATAGACAGGAAGAAACAATATGAAGAGGACTATTCGCAGTTCAAGCAGATTACCAAATCCCAAAAGGATAAATTCTGTAGTAGTTGATTGATTTCCTCCATGCTGGTGGAAAGTAAAGTGATTCTGAAATAAAAATGAAAGAATGTTATTAATCTTGGTGACTACAGCTCCATCTTTCCTCTCTCCTTAAGACCTGAGTCTAATCTTTGCACACTAAGCATTATAGGACATTTAGTATTTGGCTCTCAATGGGCAGGATGAAAAGGAGAACCTCAGTGGGAAAGAAGAGGAAAAGGCAAGGTATTATTTTAAAAAATCAAACAAATTAAAATAAGTAACTAAAATAATAATTCTTTCTCTGGCATTGTTTGCGTGAGGTCAGAAAAAGGCTAGAAAGCCCTAGGACCTTTGAGAGAAAGATAGATAGACATTTTGTCATCAAATGTGGCATTCTTAGATGAAAATGGCACTATTTAAAAAATAAGCATTCAAAAAAAATTCTGTAATTTAATTTAAAGTTTGTCACAGTGGTCTGAATATTTTTCATTTGCCAAACTTTTTGAATTTGAAACTTTATAGAGATAGTACTTTTGAATATTTAGAAAGCAAAGTAAAGCACTCCTTTTCTTGCCCAACCATGCCTTTCTCCCATGAACACCCCGATGTCCCAGAATAACAGCCTGATCCACTTTCTCCCCCTAAGAAAGGCATGAGAGAAAAATGCAAATTGAGGGAGAGGAGAGGAGTGGAGGAAGAAGAGAAAAAGCAAACCTGAAAGGAAAGGGAGAAAATGAGTGGAAGTAAAAGGCACCAAAAAGCAAAAAATCATGCTTTAAAGGCCAGCTGGACTGGGGAGAGGGGGAAGGAAAAGAGTTAATCACAGAAAGGTAACAACAGGCACCTCTACAGATGCTGGGCTTTGATGTACAAAGTTCCCATTTTATATTATATATATGAAAACTTATTTTAGTTAATTTATGATAAGAAAACTCCAGCTGGCAAGATCTAACAGATTAGCTCAGATCACGTTCCCTTTGCAACTTTTGTATAGATCTTGGTATTGGGAAAGGAACATTTTTAATAAGAGAAATCCATTTGCCATCAGTTGATTCTAGAGCTGTGTTACAGCTGTTCCCAGTAGGGGAGCTAAGAGAAACTTCTTCAGCCTTATTGCACACAAAGGTTTAGGCTTAAAAACTGGTTTTCTAATCAGAAATTGACTGTATAGGAATTTGTGTGCTTTGAATTCTATGTGTGGAAAAACTGGAGTGCTGCTTTTTTAAAAGTATAATTTGCTTGATTCCTTCCATTTTAAAACATTAATTTATATACTTTTAAAATTAAACAAAAATTGCGGGAGAGGATAACAAATAGCTCTTTCTTTATTCTGTCTCTTGAAGATTTCCTGAACTGCATCACCTGCCAAAAGCAATCCCTTCCTTCTCTCTCTCCCTCCCTCTTCTGCACACGTACAGACATGTACTGTATAATCTCAAAAGAGATATGTATTTGCACAAAGAGTTACATAGAGAGGAAATATGTTCGCCAAAACATAGTTCTCCACTGTTCATTCTTCACTGAAAAGCACCTCTTCTGAAAACTGAGAAAGAAAGAAAGAAAGAAAGAAAGAAAGAAAGAAAGAAAGAAAGAAAGAAAGAAAGAAAGAAAGAAAACCTGCATTTAAACTTTCTGATCTACATCTGCTTGATTATTGATGCAACAGTGTATGCTGTAAACTAAAGTTGCAACATTTAACGATATATGAATCTTCTGCTACCATTCAGTCTCATTGGAGGATTCCAAAATCCAATGTTTTAAGATTAAAATATCATATGTGGTTATGTGTGTGTGTGTGTGTGTGTGTGTGTGTGTGTGTATGTATATATGTATATATGTATATATGTATGTATGTATGTATGTATATATATATATATATATATATATATATATATATATACACACACATACATACACACACACACACACGACAGCAATATCATCATATATACAAGTGATATATATATACAAGTGACAGCAACATCAGGAAGAAGGGGTATGAGAAGCTGAAGGAGGAACTAGAGGGGATGTGGAAAGTGAAGGCCAAAGTGGTCCCAGTGGTTGTAGGAGCACTCAGGGCTGTGACTCCTGAGCTGGGAGAGTGGCACCAACAGATCCCAGGAGCAACATCAGAGCTCTCTGTCCGGAAGAGTGCTATGCTAGGAACAGCTAAGATACTGCACAGAACCGTCAAACTCCCAGGCTTCTGGTAGAGGACCCAAAGTTGAGGAAGACACATACCACCCATAGGGGTGAGAAGGGATTTTTTATATATATATAAATTTTCTCCACAGAGTTTGAAACATGTACCCTTATATTATGGGTTCCCCTCCCCCAACTAACAACCAGGATTCTGATCACATAAAACATTTTGAGGGACTACAGTCTCAAATGCTATCCCTGGGACTAGAAGTTGCAGTTTAGGACCAAGCTAGAAGTTGCACTTTAGAACCAATCTTGTCATCCACAAGATTACTAGGTGTTTTAAAAGTAAAGGACCCTGAACAAAATTGGGACCTAGAGGAAAAGTATCGCCTCTTCTTGACATCCTCCCTGTCTAGAAGAGCAGCTCTGCTTCTGACAGGTGCATGTGATGGGGGGGGGGGGGGGGGCAATGCAATAAGCTCATCTGACCAGGATCTAACTCCTAACCCTTTGCAACTGAATAACAGTAATGCAATTTTCCACATATTGGGGGCAAACTCTAAGAAAGGCAGGTATGTTAATTTCTGATTAGTACACAAAATGCTACTTTAACCACTCCAAGCCCTCCAAAATGGGGAGACACATTTATCTTTTCTAAAATTCGTATTAAAAGTCGATGAAGGTTCTCAGTCATCCAGGTGGAACAGTCTGTAGCTTGAATCATGTCAACTGGATTTCTATTTTCTCAGTGGAAACGTTTCGCTCCTTATCCAAGGAGCTTCTTCAGTCTGAAGAACTGAAGGACTGAAGAAGCTCCTTGGATAATGAGCGAAACGTTTCCACTGAGAAAATAGAAATCCAGTTGACATGATTCAAGCTACAGTCTTATTAAAAGTGAAATAAATGTGAGTTAACTGATTTATTTAGACTAGCTGTTGACTTAAAAAGAAATTTTACAATTTGGCAACCCTCCTTGTCATTATAGATTTCAAAAATGCTATAGGCTAGCCTTAATATAATAGTATCATTAAAAGAAATCCAAACCAATGGATTAATTTTTTAATTATTTTTAATCTGAACATCAAGTCTGGGAGGATATTCCATGAATTCCAAATGTTGCTCGAAGTATATTTTTGTGGATTCTAAATTATAACTGCAGCGAGATTATTTTATGCACAAAGATGGAATGATTCGGCACTACCCACAATGGAGGAATGGTTGGTGAAGATGATGGAACTTGCTGAGATGGCTAAACTGACTTCTTTGATCAGACAAAAGACAGTATCTACGTTCATTGCTGACTGGAAACCCGTTATAGACTGTTTTACGTGAAACATAAAAAACTGAACTTATGACTTATGATTTTGATGATTAGACAGGATAGATTATAGAAAGAAAAGAGTAATGATGTAACCATAGAGTAAATTTATAATTGTACTTATAACTGCTGTAAAGAAGATTGGAAGCTACTTCTTTGTATCTTTTTTTCTTTCTTTTGTTTTTGTTTTTCTTTTTTTCTTTCCTTTCTTGCACTTTTACCTTTCTCTGATTTCTTTTTTTCTTTTCTTTTTCTAACTTTATATTAGTTTGTATTAGTTTTTATCTTCCTTTTAAAACATCTTCATATATATATATATATATATATATATATATATATATATATATACACACACACACACACACACACACACACACACACACACATACACATCCCACACACACACACTGTACATAAACTAAATTATGCCACTAAGTGAGAGGTATTACTTTATCTTTATATGAATTCTTCTCAAGTCGATTTTTCTTGTGAACCATGGAAAATACAGAAAGAAGAACAAATACTCTCCTAAACTGTACCAAATTATTTTTTAATTTGCTTCTCTGCTCTTAGCATACTGATGTCTGATGAATGCTGTTAGCATATTGATGAATGCTGTTAGCATTCAGATTTTTATTCTGCATGCTTTTATTTTATTTATTTATTTGTTTATTTAATTTATATGACCGCCCATCTCCCCCCAACGGGGAACTCTTTTACTGCTTTTACTTTTAACTCTACAATACTTAGAAAATCTGCTTTTATAGGACTTTATTAAAGTAAGTGATAAATTCATTGAACTGAGCAAAACAGTCCACAGAGACCAGATTACTCAGATTTAGAAAGAATATCTGCACTTCACTTATTACAAAAATGATAGAAATATTCTATCATCGTCTGTCTGTCTGTCTGTCTGTCTGTCTGTCTGTCTGTCCGTCCTATCTATCTATCTATCTATCTATCTATCTATCTATCTATCATCTATCTCCACATAAAAATCAGATTATACAGTATAAATAAAATATATTCTGCTCCAAATACAGCACATAGGATACGACAAGTACATAAAGGTTTACCTCTGAACTGCTTATATTCCTAAGTGGGATCTCTGTGGTGTTCCATTCATGTTCCATCCCAAAGATGTACGTTTTGTATCTTCTCAAGTCCAAACTTCTGTTTTAGATGGTCCTAAAATCTTTCTTAATTTTCCTGTCATGCAGTACATGAACATAGTTAAACATTCAATGATTCTGCACAGCTATTTCTATGGATACATATTTGAAATAACTTAGAAAAAAATTGTCTATATTTTACTTCCTGTGTTAGTCACAAAAAGGGCAGCAGAATTTTATTTTCTTTTGTGGTCCAGATAGGGTAGAATGGGGAAAAAAATCTGGGAGCTGATATCTCATTTTCAACTGACAATTGTTGGATGAAGATATTGGTAACAATAACTTCAATTATTATACATCTGTGGCAATATTTTATTTTTACTGATTTAAAGAAATAGTATTGAGTCAAGAATCTTTCAGTACATTTTTTTTCTTAAAATCAAAGAATTTCAACTTATAGAAAGATCTGACCCATCCACAATTTATGGAATGTAAAATAATGCAGCAAGGCTCAACATATCTCTAAATGTTGTAAGATACTTGGTGATGAAACACTCACCTTCTAATAATCTAAAGCAGATAAATGTACTCCCTCTATATGTATTAAAGAGAAATTCCTTTCATAATTACGTTCTCATTTCCTGCTAAATTAGTTGGGTACTAAAATGTCAGCTCGAAAGAAATTCTAGGAGTTATGCCAAGCATCTCAAACTATTTTTAGTACACTGAAATTCACATGGGAGATATTACAAATCAAATAAGAGCAACAGAACAATGTTCAAACAGGAAAAGTTGCATGACTACTTATGCCAGGATATTGTTAATTACTCTTTCCACAGTGATCACCAGTGTGTCCTTAAGGTATAAATCTAAATTCTCCTTCAGGTCAAGTTGGACTGCTGGTGACCTCATGGGCATATCCACTGGGTTTTCATGGCAGCAGTACAAGAGTGGGATTCCCTGGCAGTTTCCCATACAAGTTTTAACAAGGCTTAACTTTACTTTCTGAGCTCAGATAGGTCACCTGTAATTTACAAACCACAATGCCTCTTCTTGAAATATCAAATGAAAATTCCACCTTACTTCTGAGATAGTTTAATTCTTCGATAGGGAAGGAAAACCAAACAAAAGAAAATCCAAAAGAGTCTGAAATCTATGATAGATTTCACCTAAATCAAGATGAAGTGTCAGACTCTACAGAAGTTGCTGGTCCAACATCCATTAGTTTAAACTAATCTTGCCAATGGTCAGGAATAATGGGAGTTTCAGTCCAACTTCAAAAGGTGCTATACTTTCCTACTTCTTATCTAATTCAAAGAGATCTCAAAATTTTTGAGACACTAAATTAATCTCTGGCCTTTTTCTTCTGTAGGGTTATCACTGCACTTTCTTTCCAAAATCAACTGGGAAGGACAGCAGTCCTATTAACAATGGGAGCAAAGTATTAGTAGGGAGAGGAGATAAAAATAATAGATGGCACTCAGCTCCTTATCTTAAAATAATTTTTCTATAGCCTCATACTACAGCTGCTAGTAAATTTATAAACAACATAGCAGGTAATTGATTAGAAGACTAAGCATGTCTGGTTGGTTTAAATGTCATGTATAACCATGTTCCAAAATTGCTTTAAGTTAGGAGTTAGTAACTTATTATTTGTATGCCACATGGACCCCAGAACTTCTTTTCTCAGCCTTATCTTCTTAATTATATCAAGGACATATATTCTAACATATTTACCTTTTTTCAATCAAGCTTTCTAAAAGAGGGTTGGTAGCGGAAGCAGAACTGAAATTAGAAGTATATATTAAAATAACAACTATAGGGCAACAGCAAATAATGAATATTATATTCCTCCATCAATCAAAAACATAGGTCCCAGCAACTTTTTATAATTAAAACAACAACCAGCAACTCTCACTGAATATAAAACAGAAAGTTCAAATACCTAATTCATCAAAACTTTTGAACATATCAGATGCCATTAGTAGCTACCATTTTATTCACTAAATACCCAATTCCTCCTTTGTATCATTATTTTAATTGTTAAACTTAACAGAAATATTTAAAAGAAAAGGAATACATTTCATGAACAGATCTTTCCTACATTGACATACAAAATTCCATATGAAAGTGCACTTAAATAACTTAAATTAAAAAGTTGAAATGTATTTCTCTTAAACTCACATTTATTGTCTTTCAAAACTCAAATTTTAAGTCAAATTACAAGGATTTTTAGCAAGAAAATTTGACACAACAATAGGAAAAATTATAGAATCTACATGTTCATCCAAGCAGTGTAGAAGAATGTAGCCTCCAAGTTTGAATTCTTTGTATAAATATTTTGCAATAAGGCTTTACCGAATGAATCTGTTACCACAAAATGTCAATGGATTTTCCACTAAATTAAATATTAATATTTAGATATATTCAAGTACTTATCTATATGAATAATATAGCTGGAGAATGCCTAGTTATTTTGATAGATTTTTATAATTAGGACAGCTGAAAAAAACACATATCAGAGAAACTGATGGACAATGTCAAACATTTCATATTCAGAATTATTTTTAATGGTTTATGATCAACTTTTTAAAGCCAACTAGTAAAATAGTTCCACAGAGAAGGAATTATTATTAGAATCCCCTTGGGATTCAGGAGTCTAGTTGCATCATAACTATTTTCAGGCAGCCAATGAGGAGGAAGTCCCATAGCTGATTCTTCTGGGTGTTTAGTTGAGTAGCATAACTTTGCAGTGGTAGCAGTGCCAATGTGTTCAGAGTCCACTGTTTACCTTTCATAAATATACAACAACCCTGAGCTACTGACGGTGAATCCTGATTCATCCCACAGTGTAAGGGTTAGGAGCTTCAGGTAAGTGCTCAGCCCATACACTCATAGCCTTTGCCTGTGAAATAGCCATGCCAACCTTCTCTAAACTGAGAAACCATGATTGTGTTACTATTGCATAATAAAATGGTAAGGGCAGGAGGACCAGAGATGGATGTGATCACTCTCTTCCCAGATTTAACTTAGCTTATTAATACAGTCCCCTATCCTATTCTCATTTACATCCACTTGCTCAATGAAACAATTCACATTTTACTATTTGTTGGTATAAGTTTACTTTGCTGTGTGCATCTAGGTGTTATAATTCCTAAATCATAAATTCACAGAGTTTTGTATGAACAAAACGTATTGTGCTTTGTATTGTCGAAGGCTTTCACGGCCGGAGTTCGATGGCTGTTGTTGTTGTGTGCTTATTGTGCTTTATCCAATAAATCATTTTAGCCTATTGTCTGTTAGGTGGATCTCTAAATAAATCTAAGGTGTTTCCTACTCTTGCAATGTACAAGAAGATGTCTAAGTTAAAATATTAATTTACAATTCCTCCTAACTGATGTATAAAGCATACATGAGTAGAAAAATTTATGGATTCCTTTGAATTAAGTCAGATAAGTAAATTATGTTTCCTAGCCTTAGATTTCATAAGAAAATATAATCAGCAAAATCTCTAGCTGCATAATTCAATTCAAATTTGCCTTGTCCCAGGAATAAAGAATATATGACTAGAAAATACATTAAAATCAATTTCATTGATGCGTGTTATAGGTCTGATGTTGTGGTAATCAGTGTGGGACCAAGTGAAAAGAAATCAAACAATCTTCATGGAATTCATCATTCTGATTATAAAATACCGGAGGAAGGAAATAAGTCTTGACAATTATTGAAAAGAAGAAATGCGAAATAAAGAGAAAGGAAATGAAACAACCATTTTAGAATTCATACTTATGGGTTTGGCTAATAATCCTGGTTTGCAGCCTCTCCTTTTCTTGTTCTTCCTAATGGTTTATCTTGTGACAATGACTGGGAATATTCTCATCATTTTGCTAGTTGTTGCAGACCACCACCTTCACACCCCCATGTACTTTTTTTCTGGGGAATTTGTCCTGTCTGGAAATATGCTATAGTTCAGTAATTTTGCCCAAAATGTTGGTCAATTTGTTTAGTGGTCAGAGGTCCATTTCATTTAGTGGGTGCATGGTCCAACTTTACTTGTTTGGTTCTTGTGTTGGTATAGAAACATATCTCCTTGCTGCCATGTCCTATGACCGATTTCTGGCAATATGTAGACCTTTACATTACACTTCCATCATGAATGCAAAATTTGGTTTCCAGCTCATAATAGGGGTATGGACTGGTTCTTTACTGGCTAATTGCATAACAGTATCTCTGATGGCAAGGCTAACTTTCTGTGGCCCCAATATCATAAATCATTACTTCTGTGACCTACTTCCAATAAAAGATCTCTCATGCAGTGACTCAAGCCTGATTGAACTTGTAACCTATCTCTTGACTTTCGTTTTTACTGTTGCTCCTTTCCTGTTGACTCTCACATCCTATATTTTCATCATTACCACCATCCTAAAGATAACTTCTGCCACTGGAAGGCAAAAGGCTTTTTCAACCTGCTCCTCTCATCTCATGATCGTTTGTCTTTTTTATGGTACACTAATAATTGTCTATATGTTGCCAGATACACCCACTTTGAAATATATGAATAAAGTATTTTCCATATTCTACACTGTCTTGACTCCTCTGATAAACCCCCTCATCTATAGTTTAAGAAATCAAGAGGTCCAGAAAGCCCTAAGGAGGGTTGGATACAAAGTGATACAATATGGAAGGATGTGAGCCAGTCTATTGTCATGATTTATAACTATTGCTTCTTCATTTTGGTCTAACAGTTTCTATAAGTTAAGAATTATGTTCTTAACTGTAATATATTTATTTCATTAATAGAAATTTGGTGGGTGAAAAAAACAATAGTACTTTCCACACTGCACTACAGCAGTTAAACTTATAAACCATAAACTTATTATAAACTTGTTTTCCACAAATGACTGAAACAGTATAGATTTAATTCATGTACTGGACCAGACTTCCACAAACTGGTAGCATTCAGATTACTTGTGCATCAGCTATCAGGTCTTTCTCCTTGAAATCAGGATGACCCACAGACCGTTAACATTTAGGAAGGCAGTAAAAACTGCACTCTTCTACAAGGACTTTGGTAAGGAGAATCCTGCCTAGGCATACAGTACAGCAGCATGAGGGGTTACTGCCATGAAGTTTTTTTTAAAAAAAATCTGTTTTATCTCTTATGTTTTTAATTATTGTAAACTAAACTATTATAAATCCCTGGAGTAGTCAGCATACAAATGCAATAAATTAATAAATCAATGGTGCTGGCTGAAATTTCTGGAAACTGAAGTCTCAACATATCTGGGGGGCACCAGGATGTGGAAGATTTAGGCCCTGTGATTTTTCATTCACTTGTATATGTATGTGCAAACATTAATTACATCTCTGTTTATTGCCCTATTCTGGCATCATCATTGCTTACAGTCCATGATTATTTCATTAATTACATTGAGTTCAAACCGTATGATCTTCTTGATCAACTCTAGTCTGTGGTGAATGTTCTTTTTTACATTACTTCTCTGACAGAAACACCTAAATGTGTATATATCTTTGTTTTGTCATACAAATCATAGAACTTTAATTAGGAAGGTGTGCTGGCCACTTTTCAGTTGACTTTAGAAGTTTAATAAGTTTAATAAGATCTGCTTGGATAAATAAGTCAGGTCAAACCCTTTTGTTTTCATAGTGCTAATATTCTTTGTTTCTGTTGTGAATATTACTTAGTCCTTTGCTGGATTTTTTTTGTTTTCAGATTTTTTATCCCATCTTTATTATTTTTATAAACAACTAAAGGTGGGGAGCATACCTGATACTCCTTCCCATAGCAGAAGAGATTTTTAGAATTGTGGCAATAATGCAAATATAGGATATAAGTGTAAGTAGAAATGGAGTGACAGTGAAAATGACAGTCAAGAGGAAGGTAACAAGTTGAACTAATGTTGTGTCACTACATGAGAGTTTTTCAAGTGGAATCAAGTCACAGAAATAATTATAAAGGCCTTTTCCACCTGTTCTTCTAATCTCATGGTGGTTTGTCTTTTTTATGGTGCACTAATAATTGTGTATATTTTGCCAGATACACCCAGTTTGAGAGATCTGAATAAAGTTTTTTCCATTTTCTACACTGTCTTGACTCCTCTGATCAACCCTTTGATCTACAGTTTAAGAAACCAAGAAGTCCACAAAGCCCTAAGGAGAATTGGATGCAAAATGGTACATTTTGCAAGAATGCAAGCCAATATATTATCATAGATTTCTGAAATCATTTGTTTCTTCTTATACTTTCTGTTATGCTGAACAGTAGTAGATTTCCTTGATCAATTCAAAGCCAAACATTCAATTGTGCAACATTTTGTTTCAATGTCCCATTCTAAATTTTATTTTGGCCCTCTTTTATAATCTGGTATATATAATCATATCAAAAATAAAGGCTTCTGTAAGATCTCATCTGAAATATGCTTTTCTAAGGACAACTTGCTTGTTTTCCTCCATATTGGTATTGAGAAAAGTTTTGTAAAAACATTTGTGTATCTTTGTTTCTGTTGTGGACATCATTAATATAATTAACTGATATTTTGTAGTTACATATTTAAAATTTTGATTGTTAAACTACTTGGAAAATCCATGTTATGGGTTGGAAGACTGAGCTGTAGATACTGCAGTCAATCACCTATTAAAATAAATGGTTCAAATTGCATTGCTTTCATTGTTGTTTCCTGCAGTCTTTGTGACTAATGACAGATATATTGGAAACTGTGGGATACTTCCCAGAATAGTGATACTGCCATACTATATCTACTAACCTATCAACCCCACCCAATAGGGAGAGTGGTTTGGTTCAGTTTGGAATTTTTTCCTGAATAAACTTACATAAGATCATATCTCCCTTCCCACAGATTTCTGAGAAACAAAATATTTCTGTTTCAACTAAACAGTAAAGGATATCTTAAAAAGAAATTCTGGGTATAATTTTGCCATAAGTAAAGAAACCCCCTGCAGATTTCTGTAGTCGTGTCCGACTCTAGGGGCCGATGCTCATCTCCGTTTGTTAGCTGAAGAGCCAGCGTTGTCCAAAGACACTTCTGCGGTCATGTGGCTGGCATGACGCATGTGGAACGCTGTTACCTTCCCACCGAAGTGGTACCTATTAATCTACTTGCATTTGTATGCTTTTGAATTGCTAGGTTGGCAAGAGCTGGGGCTAGTGCTGGAGCTCACTCCGTCACGCGGGGCTAGGGATTCGAACCTCCGAACTTGCAATCTTCCGATCGACAAGCTTGGTGTCTTACCCACTGAGACACCACGCCCCTTACATAATTTTGCCATATTCTCATATAATAAGAATAAATGTAGACAATTTTACCAAACTGTGATAGTTTACCAACAACTTTAAGAAACTTCTGATTTTGGAGAATATTCACATATTTCTAAAATCCTAATGTGAGGAATATCCACATATATTTTACAGATCTAGTTAGAGCCTTTGCAGGTATAAAATCCAGTCTAAATGGAATCTTGATTAAACCAAGAGCATAGTCTTATTATATCCTGCTTACAAATTGAAACACACATATACAGGCACAAATATATATCTGTATTTACCTAGACATATAAAATTATTTTCTTTTTAAAAATTTCTTTTGTTGGCAGAATATCACTGATCTTTTATTAACATTATTATATAAATACCAAACTTAAGCTATTTTACATTATCCTCATAGTTATTAGTATTCAGTAGAATCGCTGTCAGACTAAACACTTATATATTTGCCACAGTTAGCATACTACAAATTTGGAGAACAATAACTATCAAGTAATTATCATCTTAAATTTTTCCCCAACCTCTTTGTCCCTTTTTAATCCCCAGTGATGAAATAATCTAGATTGATTTCTCTTCTAGCATGTGGAGTTAAACCAGGAATGAACATTAAACCAGGCTTACTGGATGATGATGATGATGATGACAATGATGATAATTATTTAAATTCAAAGATAGACAAACTAGAGCATAATGTAAAATATTAGGAAATGTGTGGTATTTATTCAATGTGAAGATATCTGGATGTATCCCCACCCCCCAGCATAAAATAAAGTAAAATATCCTTCCAGTTGAGCAACTCAAAATGATGTTATGGGTATGAAGTGGATTGCCCTTGTATTCTTTTTAGAGTTTGTGTTTTTTTTTTAATGTGCTGATCTAGCCGACAGACCTGAAATTTCCTATTCATCTTCCATCCAACTAATAATCAGGTCTGACCAGGAAGAATGTATTTGGATGTCTGGTTTTTTTTAATCATTATTTATTTTTATTTATTTATAATTCAATTTATATCACCGCCCTATCTCCCCCAAAGGGGATTCTGGGCGGTTTACAAAAAAAAAAAAAAAACAATTAAAATAACATATAATACCATCATCATAAATACAAGTAATTAAAATAAATATAAAATAAATATTTAAAAATTTAATCATTATATCATTATACAGTATATCATTATATTATTACATTAAGGAACATGTTGCCTGATACTATGTTACTCTCATCTTTCTCCTGGGCATTTGAGGTATGAAGGGTTTCTTGTCCTCTCCAATTCAGCTAAAGAAACAGATGAAAATGTTGCTGACGTAGCTATGGGGGGGGGGACAGTTTGTTTGTCTGACTGTCTGTCTGCGTTTGCCTATACAGAAGGAGAGAACATCTGATCAAAGTGCTACTAAGTCATCCAAGTGGGTAGGTCCTCCTGGTTTATAGCCCTTTTGGGGAATCATCCAGTGCCCAACTGACCAGACACACCAAGAGCTCCTAGTTGAAATGCAGAACTGAATTCTGGATTTGCATTTCCCCAGAGCCCGCCATCCTTTATGTCCCATCTCCTGCTATGCAATGCAAGAGCAACAAATGACTCACTTTGCAAAACAGGCTAAGCTCCCTTTCTCACTTGGTCTCCAGAGTGGATGGAAGACAGGATTTTAAACTTGGTAGAATCTAAAGTCACAAGTCAGATATTGAGGTGGTTTATTTATCCCATTTTCTTCATGAATTACCACTTGACAACTTACAGCATTTTCCAAGTACATTCCCCAATTTCTTTCCTTACCTTTCCTAATTACTTCTCCTCTTACTTCCTTAAAATAAAAGCCAACCAACTAAAGCATATCTCTTGAAATTGCTGAGTAAAAGTGCTCCACACACTTTTTGAGGCTTCCTCAGAACTGGAACTATAAACCCAATTTATCCCACCCAGAACAATGCAACCTAAAATTTTATTTTGGAGCATTTTGGTGAATGCTTCTTGTTTTCTGGGGTCTGGAAAATTTGGATGCTGAGTGTCTGACCAGAAAAGGCATCTAGAAAGGATCCAAGCAATTCTTCCACATAAAGGCAGGCCAGAGCAGAGTTTCAGGGGTAGAGGTGGAATTAAATACTGACCCTGAGTTGTCAAAATTGGTGGGTTTCAGTGTAGCACTTTTGAAAAATATAGGCAATTTTTGCCATAAGAATATCAACTTCTCAATCTTCCAGGCAGAAACACACTAAAAATGGGTTACTTCTATACCTCTCTTCAACATCTTTTGTTATTAACAGTCAATCCTGGAATAACTCCATTCTTCTTTTTTATTATTATATTTTTTTATTATATGTGAGACAAAGATAAGAACTACAAAAAAACTACAAAATACAAACAGAAAATAATAACTCCATTCTTCTAATGCACTCTGTAGCTTAGGTAAAGGTAAAGGTAAAGGTAAAGGTACCCCCCGCACATTTGTGCAGTCGTGTCCGACTCTAGGGACCGGTGCTCATCTCCGTTTGTTAGCCAAAGAGCCAGCGTTGTCTGAAGACGCTTCCACGGTCATGTGGCCGCATGACACATGTGGAATGCTGTTACCTACCCACCGAAGTGGTACCTATTCATCTACTTGCATTTGCATGCTTTCGAATTGCTAGGTTGGCAAGAGCTGGAGCTAGTGCGGGAGCTCACTCTGCACGCAGGGCTAGGGATTCGAACCTCCGAACTTGCAATCTTCCAATCGACAAGCCTGGCTTAGGTAGCTTACAACAAACAAAGGCTTAGGTAGTTTACAACAAATAAATATACTGTATACTGTATTTATATACACACCTTAAATTGGAAATAGACAAAATCATTCTAAATCAACTTCATTATGTAATATTTCACCAATCACACAATGTAGTCTTTTGTTATTGATTATGTGCCATCAAGTCGTTTTTGACTCCTGGGAACCACATAGATATACCTTAGATACAGTATATCTATACAGAGAGATGAGAGATGCGAAATAGAGGGCTTCCAGTGGGGACAATGGTGGATAGAGCTGTTTTTTTCTGCTGTCTGCAGACTGACCTGTCAGAGTGGCTTTTTTTCTTGGGCTCAGGCAGGCTTCTTTGGAGCCCAGAAGCCTTCTCTGGATTAAGCAGAACCCCAGGAATCACCCCATGTGTTCTCCAGATGGCTGGTCACAGCCAGAAGACTGCAAAACAGTGTTTCATGATCGACTGGTAAGTGATCAGCTGGGAGGCGGGGTCATCATCTTCTTCCCAAGCTGCTGTGAAGCCAAAACGGACCTTAAAGCTGCCCACCCCATTTCTACAGCACTAAGTTTTTTTTTTGTTTGAATTTTACCAAAGAGGCTTTCTACAACAAAGAAATGTGGAATCTCTTGGTGACTCTCATTATTTTTGAAAATATTAATTGGTAATTTGGATTTTTATATATAATTTGTTAAATTGAAATTTAAAGAATTTTTATTTTATTTTATTTTATTTTATTTTATTTTATTTTATTTTATTTTATTTTATTTTATTTTATTTTATTTTATTTTATTTTATTTTATTATTATTTTATTTATTTTATTATTATTTTTTAATTGCTTTTTTATGAAAGTGATTTTTGAGGAATATAAAACTTTCTCTTCTTCGCTGAATCTGCAGATTGGAGTTCTGCTCTATTTGCTTTCACTTTCCCATGGGAATGCTGTTTGTTACTACTTTTTATTTTCCTGATTGGCCACACTGGAGATAAAAAGGCTGAAGAGAGTGTTCAGTTAAAGCGTTAATGACTTTACCTTCCTGAGGCACTAGAGGGTGCCATAATCTATTTTACTGTTAAGAATTATGGAGGAAATTAATTTGATATGTAAAGATGCTGTTATTCAAGTCTTGGAGCATTTCTCAGAATTTGCAGAGTCCAAATTGTCACAAGAATTGAGAGAAACTGATAAGACTGAAAACTTTACTCTTAAGTGGTTTCTCCAAAGAAAAAGATGAGAATTGGTGACTTATGTTTAAATAGTCAAAGGAAAATTGAGTTGTCGAAAGATAAGAAGACAGTGTTGCCACCACACCATGATCAAGAAAGAGAATTAAACTCTAAAGGCTGGAAGGTTTTGGACAAATATTTGGGCTTTTTAAAGCAGGTTGCAGAATTTGAAATTGACAAGAAGAAAGCTCTGTACATAATACTGAGACATGTAAATGCCTTGGTTTACTTTGATTTTGATTACTGCCTTGATTTTATTTGTCAAGGAAAATATTACAAGCTTTCAAGATTCTGATATTGTATCCTACAATAATAAAGAGTATTCCTGGAATCCTTGCAGTGTCTGTTTCCCATTCTAGCCCACCTCAAAGGGCTGACATTTCTGTCCCTTAGTGCAATGTTTCTTAAACATGGGAAAGAGAAATATAATTTTTAATGACATGCAAACTCTGATAGAAACATAATGGGTAGTATATGGTCTGTTCTTGGAGGAATGTATGTTTTTTTGAAAAATGAATGAGGAAGGAATGGCTATGTATACAAGCATGCTTCTGCCTGCTTCATTATACTGAGGTGAGAGTTGGGTATATCAGGAGAAACATAAAAGTAAGTTAGATGTAGTAAGAATAAGAAAGTTAAGAAGTATTTAAGCAAAACAAAAAGATATAAAATAAAAAAGTGAATGGTTTCTGTAGGAAAGTGGATTCAGTACAATAGTAAGTGACAGGCCCTGTATGAAAGAGGTGTTTGGGTTATACAGAAAGAATGAATAAGAACTGAACTGGAAACAAAAATATAGGGAAGAATGAGTGAGTCAACAGGAAGAAGAAGAAAATGGAGCTGCTGAGATCCTCGGAAACAGAAAGGTGAGCAGTTTATATAATAGAAGGTGGTGTACAAAGCAGTGTATGGACATTTATTGATTTATTTAATTAATTTATGCACCAACCATCTCACTAGAAAAGTGCCTCTGGGCGCTTACAAATAAAAATTAATAAAAAATAATTATAAAAATAGAAAAGATAGAAAAAGAGGAAAGAGGAAAACTAAAAGGCGGAGAAAGCGTCTTCAAACCACCAACCACCTCCAGGGCTGCCTACCACTCTTGGATCCCCAAGCTAGTTGGCAGAGCCAGGTCTTAACGCTCTTCCTGAAGGCCAGAAGAGTGGGGTCCAACTTCACCTCAGGGGGCAAGATGTTCCACAGGGCAGTGGCAACAGCAGAAAAGGCTCTCCTCCTCGATCCCACCAGTCAAAATTCTTTAGCTGACGGGGTCTGTAATATGCTCTTCTTGCTGGACTGAGTGGTGATGGCAGTATGGAAGCATGGATGATTTGCAACAATAGAAAGCTACAGAGATGGATAATGATGTAAACTAGGTTTAGTTATGTTTTCTTTCTTTCTTTTTTCTTATTTCATGTCTTTGGCTTACTATTTCTTACTCATTTTTCTGGGCTCTGAATAATGTTTTGGCCCCAAAAGGGAACAGTGTAATGAACGAGTATATATGTATGTACAAAAATCACCCTGACAAAGAGCTGTGCTATGTGTTTGGCCAGAAAAAGTAGTCCCATGTAGAAAGAGTGAATTTTAGCATGTTCTTGAAGGTTATGAGGTTCATTGCATCAGAGCAGTTTTTCCAAGAGCCAATCAGCAACAAATCCCCAAGCTCATGTGAAATATTTTAATTATCCAATAATTAAAAATAATAATAATAATAACATCCTCCTCAGGCCAGCTGAAATACTTAATAAGGAGGGATGTTATTACCCTGGATCACCAACTAGTGTTAAAAGGATGATGTAACATCAGCTGGACACAACACTCTGAGAATGGTTTATTACTATACCTTCCCTCTAGCATCCTTTGTTATTAATGGCACGCTGGAACACCTCTGATATAACAAGGAATGGCTACAGGTGAGAGCTAATCTTATATGCTGATTTTCTTTGTTTCCAAGATAATCATCCTATACTGACTAGAAAGAATTGTTTCAACAAGGCAAAAACTTTGGGCTGGGCTGGAAATGGTATCTGTCTTCATAATACATATTGTTTAGTCTATTTCCATTAAAAAAAACCCTCTTATTTTCATCCTCTCCCCAAGTTTCGTGTCTTCATCTTTGGAAAACTGTACATCAAGTATGCTTAATTGCCATGTTTATCATATTTATTTTGTGCAGTTTTTATATATGTGGTGCTCAATAAAGGTTGGTATCATTTCTTTTATGTACACTGTCAATTATTCAGGAGTCTGGTGGCACCTTTTCCATCTACAACTTTTATTAAAAGGCATACGTTTTCATGAGCTGCAGCTCACTTCATCAGATGCATCTGATCGATTTGTTAGTTGGAATAAATGCTTCCAGACTCATGATTCTTTTGCCACCATAGACAACATGACTCTTCTCCTACACTGTTAATTATTTTCACTCAAGTTAGATTTAGAAAAGATGGACATACAATTTAAATTGTAATCGTTCTGTATGTATACTTCTTAAGAAGAAAATTTCATTGAATACAGTGAGATTAATATCTCAGTAATTCTGAGTCATGGGACTGATTGGACAATTAATTTTAGAAACTTGAAACACCTTTCTTCTGGTGCACTTTTTTGGTTAGGGAAGCAAAGAACAATTGAAAAAGAAAAAGAAAAAGAAAAAGAAAAAGAAAAAGAAAAAGAAAAAGAAAAAGAAAAAGAAAAAGAAAAAGAAAAAGAAAAAGGAAGGAAGGAAGGAAGGAAGGAAGGAAGGAAGGAAGGAAGGAAGGAAGGAAGGAAGGAAGGAAGGAAGGAAGGAAGGAAGGATGAAATAATTCTAAATTTAATTTCACTGAATAAAAATTCACCATCCACAAAACTTAGTTTTACAGGAACAAAAAACAAGAATAAAACAATAACAAAGAAAGCATTTCACAAGGCAAGATGTTCCATAATTAGTATGAACACCCTTTCTCTTGCTGCAGCAGAAACATGTTTTTCTTATGAACAGGCAACACGGAGAGAGCATGTGTCCTTTTTAAAAGATCTTAAGGAGTAGGCAGAGTGGAACAGTAGGTGATAATTCCTAAGCCATTTAGCACCTTTAAGGTATCATTGAATTGTGTCCAGAAGCATATTGACTAACAGCGTGATTGTTTCAGACCAGTAATATGATTCCATGAACAGATATAAGGCAGGAGTTAGGCTTGATCTTCTCTAGAGCAGGAATTCCTGGAATATTAATCTGCTCCTAGAAACAAATTATATTTATGACCAATTGATTTCTGATCAACCTCATTCCATTTTCTAAAGGGACATGCACCCATTCACACATGCACCCACCTACACATACATACATACATACATACATACATACATACATACATACATACATACATTTCTCACTTAATCCTCTGTTCAGTTAGTTTCATAACCATTTTTTCTATTCTTCATTCCCTTTTGCTTATTCCTTCCTCTGTTGTTTTGTCACAGATAAGTTCCTATCTTTTCTTTAAAGACAGGGTTTTCAATTGCAGTTTTCTTTAGTCATTCCATCTCAATAATTTATTAACACTATTTTCTGCATAAATTTGAGGATAATATTGATATGTTTCTCTTTTTGTCCTAACTTTTTTCTCTAAAAACAGAATTCCCTCCACTCTACTTGGGACTAAATGAAGTATGAATGTCTATTAGTAGTATAGCTAATAACATCTATTAATATAGATGTTATATTAACCCCTTATTATTAACCCCACATCTTATAGATGTTATATTAACTCTCCTTATTAACCCCACATCTTATTCAGTAGTGTTATGCATTCAAATATCACAAGTGTGCTGCCTGGTCATTGTATGGACACACATCAGTTATACTGCAACACAAAAGTTTACTTGAATCTTAGTGATGCAGTGAAAGTGATCTCAGCAAGTTTACAGGGAAAATCCTCTGGACTATGGATTTTCTCACTTAATGCTTCTGGACAGGATCAAATCAGACTTACATGGAATGACACAATCCTAATTCTGCATCATAAGATTTAACAATGAAGTGACTTCAGCAATTTTTCTAAGACTCTATTTGCACCTGATTCCATAGGAAGAAGTTGGGGGAGAGTGGATTTCTAGTTAGATAATTTAACTCCAAACTATCTAAACATTTCAAATTTGCAATCCATTTGATTCTTGTTATTTTTCAGGACTGATGTGGCCTGCCATGGATTTGATTAATAAGGAATACACAGAAAGGAAAGAAGTTTCTGAGAATTATTGAATAGAAGAAATGTTCAATACACAGAAAGGAAACCAGACGATCATCTCAGAATTCATCCTTATGGGTTTTGAAACTCTCCCTGAGTTACAGCCTCTTCTTTCTCTGTTATTCCTAATGATATATCTTGCAACAATAACTGGGAACCTCCTCATTATATTGTTAGTGGTATCTGACCACCATCTTCACACACCCATGTATTTTTTCCTGGGGAATCTGTCCTGCCTGGAGACTTGCTATAGTTCAATCATCTTGCCAAAAATGTTGTCCAATCTGTTTGATAGTCAGAGGTCCATTTCTTTTATTGGATGCATGATCCAATTTTATCTGTTTGGTTCTTGTGTTTGTATAGAGACTTACCTCCTGGCAGCCATGTCCTATGACCGATATCTGGCAATATGTAGACCTTTACACTATGCTTCCATCATGCATGGGAAGATTGGTGTCCAGATCATGATTGGAGTGTGGACTGGTTCTTTCCTAGCTAATTGCCTTACAGTGTCTCTGATGGCTCAGTTATCATTCTGTGGCCCCAATGTCATAAATCATTACTTCTGTGATTTGATTCCACTTGAAAAACTCTCATGTAGTGACACAAGCCTGATTGAACTTGTTACCTTTCCCATGAGTTTCATTTTCACTGTCATCCCATTTCTACTAACTCTTACATCTTATATTTGTATTATTGCCACAATTCTAAAAATATCTTCCGCTACTGGAAGGAAAAAGGCCTTTTCAACCTGTTCTTCTCATCTTGTGGTGGTTTGTCTTTTTTATGGTACACTAATAGTTGTCTACTTGTTGCCAGATACACGCACTCTAAGACACCTCAATAAAGTATTTTCTGTTTTCTACACTATCTTGACTCCTCTGATCAACCCCTTGATCTATAGTGTAAGAAATCAAGAAGTCCACAAAGCCCTAAGGCGAGTTGGATACAAAATAATACATTTTGTAAGGGTGCAAGCTAATACATTATCATAGCTCACTGAAATTGATTGTTTCCTCCTTTTATAGTGTCTGTTGTGTTGAACTTTGGCACATTTCCCTCATCAACAAAAATCTATTTAGGCTAAAACCTTCCAACATTATTGTGCAAGATTCTGTTGCAAGTCACATTCTTATATTTAAAGTTTTTCATAATTATTAATTAAAATGCCATATTAAGAAGAATGCCTCCTCTAACATCACACTCTGAAGAACTCTTTCCTTAGGGTAGCATACTTGGTTTCTTCCATATAAATGTTTTATAATCTACTTGTATTTTTTTTCTAATACTGTATGGACATCATTATGCTAATCAATCAATGTTTCACAGTGAGATTTTAAAAGTTTTGTTAATATACTTGGAGAAAATCCATGTTAAGGGTTATATAAGTGAGTTGTAGATATTTCAGCTTATGAATGATAAAAATGAATAAATGATTTAAATCCCATATTTTTTCCCATCATTATTCCATTCAACTTTGGTCATTAATGATGGATGGTTTGGAGCAAAGTTTTGCTGCAAGAGTGTATCAACTTACCTAGCTGTTAGACTCCTGTTTTGTTTTCATTTCTCCAATTAACCCATATAAAACTGTGATAGCTCACCAAACACAGCATAAAACTCATGTTTTCTGTGACTATTTTATATTTTCTGATGTAGGTAGACAGAGTTTTTATTTATTTATTTGATTTTTTTTATCCCACCTTTATTATTTTTATAAATAACCCAAGGCGGCTAACATACCTAATACTCCTTCCTCCTATTTTCCCCACAACAACAACCCTGTGAGGCGAGTTGGGCTGAGAGAGTGTGACTGGCCCAAGGTCACCCAGCCAGCTTTCATGCCTAAGGCAGGACTAGAACTCACAGACTCCTGGTTTCTAGCCCGTTGCCTTCACCTCTAGACCAAACTGGCTGTTGTGAGTGTGTTGTGACATTTAAAAAACAAGTTTTTTTTTAAACTTTTTTTTAAAAACTTTTTTTTAAGTGATTTTTTGTTTAAAAAACAAAAGAGTTGTGATGTTTAAAAAGTTATGTATCAAAAATGCTTGCCACTTTACAACACTCAGAGATCTACTAGGAGAACCTCCACATTACACTAGATTACAACCCAATTATTTGGGAACAGAACTTTATTTAAATAATTAAACAAAACATAGGACAGTCATACAACCTAAGGCAGATATGTTAAGTTTCTATCTATCCAGTATTAATTTTGTCATTTTTAAAAGTTCTACATCTAGGTCAGCCATATAAATTTAACATATAGAGATAAGTCAGACATTCCATTGATACATGCTTTTATTATTCTATAGAAAAAGAATGGAACAAAACATTCTCAATTGACAAGACTCTGGAAAAATATATATCACTATCCCTTGTCAAAACTTACAAAGTTTATTTAAATTGAATACTGCTTTTTAACTATTTCCTTGAAAAGGTTTTACTCAGTCTGCCTTGTTGCTAATATTAATTTTAGGAAAAAAATAGGCTGAGATCCTTATTAATAATATCTAAAAAAAAGTCCAGCAGTTGACATCTAAAACCATAATATAATCCCAAAGGTTAGAGTTTGTCTGCTTCTCCCCAGCCCCCAACTTCTCTCCTTGACTTGCCCTAATATAAATAAGTCAGATTTTATTTGTTACTAATTAAAGGAAAGCAAACACAGATGAACTGTATAGTTCACATTCCAACCATTTTGAATATATAATGGTAAAGAAATCATCTTCATGTATGTTTTGGAGTGTACATAAATCTTGCAGATTGTTTGTTGCTAACGGACTGTATGACCAAGGAAGGCTCCACAATAATGTTGCAGCATGGGGAAGACAGAGGAAAGAAACTTGTATTCCAGGGACAAAGTATGAATGGAACAGATCAGAGATATTGCCTGGGAACATAATTATTTTTGAGGTAAATATTTATGCATCTATCATGTCAGATTTTCATCTTATGTGTAGTGTGCACGAAAGAATATTACATGTTTATTTCATCAGAATTTTTACTACCACTAACTTGGCATGTTATGGGGATTAATTGATGGGAAATGAGATACAGACTACATAAATCTGATGGATTCTTTTTGGATGGATCAGTCCTGTGAAAGTGAGAGAATCCATCTTCTCCTTATTGTAAATCAGTTCTAAGGTTTAAGAAGAAAGTATTAACTTTTGTAAAAATTTTAGAATCTTTTTAATGCTGGAGCAAAAATTTGGTTGCACAGAATTATTACTTCAGGAGTAGGTGTTCAAAGTGAAAATAACACTGTTGGGTCAATTTATCAATATTTCTGGTAAGGAGTTTTTTTTAAAAAAATACTGCAGGTTTGAGAAATATAATAAATAGTCCAAAGATCAGGGATGCCAAGGAGTCATCTTAAAGTGTATTAAGGTTCAAGTTACCAAAATACCCCTCTTCAGAATATACATACTGAACTTATGGAACCTAAAAGATGGCTTAGAATACAATTTTTATAGACCTATACTGTGTGGATATTAACTATCATATTTAAATGGAACATCCTTGTTCAAAACAGAAGGCATTCACTATGTGTGTGTTACCAGTCAGAGGTCTGCTGCTTCCTACACAGACTATGTAATTTCATTGTCTTTCCTAATAGCTTTTAAGAAATGTCTGCTAATCTGTGTATCTTTTAAAAATGATAAAGGAACAGATTATAATTGGCTCCTTTAAGAAGAAGGGTC
The DNA here is from genome assembly GCA_023362775.1 of Charina bottae. Lineage (NCBI taxonomy): Eukaryota > Metazoa > Chordata > Lepidosauria > Squamata > Charinaidae > Charina > Charina bottae. The sequence continues at coordinate 35,330,539 of JALMGJ010000011.1, forward strand.
AGGCTGGCTGCTGATGGAAACAGAATGCTAGGCTTGACAAACCTTAGCTGTGTCAGGCAAGACATCCTCAAGTTTGTATTTTCACTGTTGATATGATGATGCTGACTTAAAAACCATCAACTAAGAACTGTTACACTTGAAGAGTGAATCTTGATCATGGGCTCTCATTTCCTGAAATATGAGGATGCAGGGTAACTTAGAATTATAACATGAACTTTCTAGACTTTTTATTTTAAAAAAAATCGGTAGCACTGCCTGGGTTTATTATTTGAAATATAAATCCTAAGAATTTCAAATTGGCAATCTGTACTTGGATCTGAGAAGATACAGGACATGACACAGCTATTTATCTGGAAGAGTAAGCATCTTTTATTTCTTTCCATTGCCCTGTGTAGATGCTCACCTGCACACAAGCAAAGCTAAAATCTAGTGGGGTGATGGGGCACATACCTGATCCAATATCAGACAAGACACTCAGAAAATATCAAGCTTTTAGAACATAGAACTACAAGGGAATTGTGATAATAGTCTTAGGTAAAGATTTGATTCAGTATAATTAAGATCTCTTTGCGTCATTCAGATCAGATTTACAAAGTGAAATGGTGACCTGATCAGATGGCTCAAAATCTCCTGGATCTCTCCAAACTGATTCAGAAATGCTGTGGCTTTTCTCCTGCTTCTGAGTTTTGAAAAATGTACAGTCTTGAAACTTGTATCCCACATATGGAGAACACTGAGGGCAGTTAAGTGGTGTGATAGGCGCTCTGATACAGACATACAGTAAGTAGCCAGCCAGTCAGTTTAAGGTTTCACTAAACTCTCTGCTCATCTGAATGCTTTTGGGGTGGCAAGGCTAACCTTCATTTTGGCCTTCACTCACTTTAGCAGTTTCTTTACCATGGCCAGCCTCAAATTTCAGTTTTGTTCTCTCTTCTGCTAATGGAGTGATATACTTCTACTTTGGTCCTGCCAACACAAGTGGGAGATCACCTCTGTGTCAGCACTCTGAATACAGGAATGAGGCTGACAAGTCCAGCCTTCTATGTATTTTGGGGTCAGCTGTTACTTTTACTGCCCAAGTAACTAGGACAGGTTCAAATCTCTCCACATTACAATGAGTGAATGTGTGCAAGTGCTGACTCAATCATTTAGTCCAGTGCTTTCCAAAGTGCCGCTGTTGGCGACACACCAACGGTGGCAGTGGCAGTGGCAGCGGCACAGGGGTGCACGCGGGGGCGGTGTGCATGGCAGCGGCGGCCTCCGCTAAAATGCGGAAGCACTGATGGCACGCCGCTGCCATCGTCGCTGCCGCCACCGCTTCCGGGTTGTGTTGCGACACACCAAACTGTGTGTTGTGACACACTAAAGTGTCATGACACACAGTTTGGAAAGCTATAATTTAGTCCTTTCACTTTCTCAGATTCTTTGCTACAGCCAGCCAGCCAGCAACTCTCTTGTGCTAATGGAATCTAACTCATTCTGGGCTAGCCTCTTTCACATTGTTCTACCAAGCTCTGTGGCATTCTATGTCTGTGCCAGCCTGCTTTTGGTACTCCGGCATTATATTGCCTGTGAGCTACCTTCCAAAGTCAGTGTTGATGTGATTCTTGGGGTGGGGGGGAGAGAGCTTGTCAAGCAGTTATTATATTAAAAAGTGCAATAGATAGGCGCAACTCTCCCAAATATGTGCACTTTTCTGGATTTATTTTTTTCTGGGGATACATATCTTGTGTAGAGAATGATAGTTTACTGCTGCTTGTTTTGCCATGAAAGTCTCTGATTGGGCAGGTCAGTTGATTCCCATTTAAATTCATACCCCCCCCCCTATTTTTAGATGAAAGCAGTGAACAGTATCAGACTATTGCTTGTTAACTTTAATATCATAGAACATCAATATGTGACATTCTTTATTGTGATGTGGTTAGTATGTTAGGAATTACAGTGTCTGTTCTTTCTGAATGTCTAGATCTGCCAACCAGCTATTCACTAAATGTATGTCAACATTTGCCTCAATCATCAGAGAGAAGAAAAGAAGGGAAAATGGGACTATGTTTTTCAGAATCATCTTGATAATCAGTAGGAAAGAATGGATGTAAATCCGTCAAATGTTACAACATTCATTCTTTTGGGATTCAACAATCTTCCTCAAATGGGAATAGTCTTCTTTACATGTTTTTTTATTATATACACTTTGTCCATTGTGGGGAACCTACTTATTGTTCTACTCGTAGTAGCTGACCAACATCTTCATACCCCCATGTATTTCTTCCTTGTTAACTTGTCTTGTTTGGAGACCTGTTACATTTCAACCATCCTGCCCAGGATGCTGGCTAGTTTTGTAACTGGGGATCAATCTATATCTTTCTATGGATGTATGACACAATATTACTTCTTTGGTTTCTTAGCAGCCACTGAATGTTATCTTCTAGCAATGATGTCTTATGATCGATATTTAGCAATATGCAAACCTCTGCATTATTCAACTCTCATGAATGATAAACTCTGTCTCCGATTAGCCCTCACATCTTGGATGAGTGGTTTGTTGACCAATACTATCATAACTGTTTTTCTGGTACAGTTAACTTTTTGTGGACCCAGTGAAATTGACCATTTCTTTTGTGATGTGTATCCAGTGGCAAATCTTTCCTGTAGCAATACACAAATAGTAAACCTTGCTACATTTATACTAGGATTCATGGCTATAGGGCCCCCATTTCTCCTAACAATGGCCTCCTACACCTATATTCTTTACACTGTATTGCAAATGAAATCTAAAACAGCACAGCAGAAGGCCTTCTCTACCTGTTCTTCTCATCTCATTGTAGTTTCGTTTTTCTATGTTTCACTATTCCTTGTCTATGTTGTCCCTGAAACAGAAAGACTGAAGGAGCTACATAAGATCTTGTCTCTGTTCTACACTGTCCTGACTCCAATGCTCAACCCCATCATCTACAGTTTGAGAAACAGAGAAGTGAAGGAAGCCCTCTTTAAAACTGTTAGAAAATACAGCAGTAGATATTTATAGTATCGTAACACCTCAATTGCTGTGGTGAACTACAGTTTAGGATGGGGTATAGCAGTTTTGTTGCTATGGGGACTAATGTGCCCAAGGGATCTCCTCCCTTGAAGAGCCTGTTTGGTCTAGTGGTTAAAGCAACGGGCTACAAACCAGGAGTCTGTGAGTTCTAGTCCCGCCTTAGGCACGAAAGCTGGCTGGGTGACCTTCGGCCAGCCACTCTCTCTCAGCCCAACTCACCTCACAGGGTTGTTCTTGTGGGGAAAAAAGGAGGAGGAAGGAGTATTGGGTATGTTCACCGCCTTGAGTTATTCATAAAAATAATAAAGGCGGGATGAAAAATTAAATAAATAAATAAATGACAGATCCTTTACCTTATTTTATCTTAGATATTATTTTAGTATTTAAAATAATGTTTCCACCTCTGGCATCAACTTTATTTCAAAACAGTCTCTGGCCCTGCATAGTCCTAATATAAAGCTCATAATTTGTTTTAAAAGTGTTCATTCTCGCCCATCCTTACAAAAGAGTCACGATATGGGGCATCTTGGGAGAACTAAAATGTATGTGGGCACTGTTATTGATGTTGTCATATAATTATTGTTTATATTATTTATATTTTTATTATTACTATTGTGATATAGATTTATTATTTTATGTATTATTTCTTACTGTATACCCCTTTGTAAGGTGTTTAGATTTGGTTTTTTGGTGGAACTAACATAAAACACATGTAAATAAAGAAAATGGCAGGGAACATTTTGGTTTTGATAAATTGTTTGGCTGTATCTCATCCTGGCCACCCTGGTAGCCATTTTATGAATCACCATGTTCCCCCATGGCAATAATTTCATAAAGTACTTAAAACATTCTCACAGAATTACAAATGTGCTTGCTAGTTCAAATGTGGGTATATCCCTACTGCCTTTGAAACACCCGGGTATTGGTCTTTTAGTAAGAATACCTTAATCTCCTCTTCATGAGTGCTTAAGAGAGGGTGTATTAGCTCTGTACTATTGCCAATGAGAGCACAATGGGCACTTTAGAAGGATACGTGAAACAGACTCAACCTTTATGTTTGAGCAAATACATACTCAATCTTCATATGGAAGTTTGGCATATTGATCAGCTGTCAGCCTAGAATGGAGAGCATCTATACAAGGTAGGGAGAGGTCCCTTCCATTTGGGGCATACAGCATCTTATAAAAGTAATTGGGGAGAGTCCAAGGGGAGAGAGCAATTTGTCTATAAGGGAGATGGGAAAGTTTTGTTCTGTCTACCTGAATGTCCAAATCCCATACCCTCTCCTTAAGTTCTACAAAGTATTTTTCTAGGCCCAAATGAAGTAGGGCTGGTCTTGACAGCACTGACAGTCCACACTGTCTCAGATCTTGGTCTATTTGTTTTCTCAGAGTAGAGTAGACTGATGTACAGTATATTGTATGGAATGAGATGTACCACTAAGGTTCCCCAAATGATTTGTTTTGCCCAGAATCTTAGCCAACATAATCTTGCCCAGGCCTTGAATAAGATGCATCTTAGCTCTAATCTGATAATGGCATGGTAGAGGTCTTAAGGAACTTTTTAGGTATTGTGCCAAAAAATGACTTGAAATAAACTACCCAAAACAAAAGTTTTGGACTTTTCCAGAAGATGCTGTGATAATCCATAAAGCTGGACAGTGAGTGGCAAACTCATCAAGCAGGTGAAATCATTTAAATACCTAGGTATTTATTTTCAATCTTCTTCTCAAGAACGAATACAAACAAAATTCTTAAAATCAATAGCTCATATTCCTTACCTGACTTCAATAATAATTCAATAATAACAATAACCTGAGAATATCAACTCTTTTTTCCTCTAATTTTATGTAAATGTATAGTAAAATCTCCAAAATTCCAATGAACACAATTGAACCTTACAGGACAATTTTCTACTTAGAAATAGGTTGTGTTTATATGAAATAAATACCTAGTATATTTGATGAGGGACTGGTGTTTGTCATTGCTCCTAATTTCACAAAGCTGATATTTTGTTTTTAACCTTAATAATTACTCTACAAGAGTGGTCAACTTACAGTTTTTCTTTTTTTCAGCAAAAGAAAATTTCTTTGAAATTCTCATGAGTGGCTTATAGTGTTCTTGCACTTATGGAGTTACAAAATGGTCAAGGGTAGTATATGAATGTCCTATCTTTCATTGTACAATCAACTCTTTAGTGTTCTGAAACTTCCTTGGCTAAGAAGAGCCTAACCTTTCTAGCCTTGGGCCGAGAAAAACACCAAACTGATTCTCTAGAAGTGATTAATGTGCCATAAAACAAAGAAATCACAAATAGATGAAAGGAGCAGGTTAAAAATGTTTTTCACCTGCCAGTAGTGGATTGGATTGGATATGGAGGTTAAACAGGCTACAGTAATTACAAGTCAGTTTTTCCAGTGGAGTTCAGTCATAAAATAATGGCCTATCACACTGGGTCCACTGAAGGAGAACTGGGCTATCAGAAACACAATGATGCTATAAGCTATCAAACTATTTATCCATGCCCCAATCATAAGCCTGAAACAAGTTTCCTAATAGAAGCATAGAACAAAGGTCTACATATTGTCAATTCATATGCCATTGCTACAAGGAAAAATGTTTCTGTATCTACACATAACCAAAGAATTAACATTGGGCTAGGCATCCACTCACAGTAATGGTTCTGTGTACTGTTAACAAATTACTCAACATTTTTGGCAAGAGACCAGGAGTTGAGTTAGATTTTCCTAGTACAGCTTTTAAAATGTAAATTCCTTTCAGGTAAATTCTTTTGTAAAGCATAGCATTGCTTGCATGTACTTTGCATGTTCCCTTCAGACTTTTGTGTCTGTGTGATTGAGAGGAATAAAGGTAAGAATGAAGAATGCAAATACTGTACATTGCAGAATATACCAAAAATGTCCAATCTCTGAGATGAAAACATCCCTGCAGCAAGTTGTGCTATATTCATGCATATCCCAGGATCCAAAAGTATTACTTTAAGAAATATTACCTTTGATGCCGCTTAATTGCTGTTAATTTCCATTTATTTATTTATTTATTTATTTATTTATTTATTTATTTATATATATATATATATATATGTTAACTTGTATTACCGCTCCATCTCCCCCGAGGGGGACTCTGGGCGGTTTACAGTACAACAATTTAAAATCTTTAAAAGTAACTACAATTTAAAATACATTACAAAAACTAATACATTAAATATAAAAATCCAATAGGCGATAGATGGTTCTCTTTAAAAGGGCTCTATGGCACTAGCCATCCCCAAGAGGAACTATTCCCATTCCCATACCACGCGAGGCGGCACAGCCAGGTCTTTAAATTCTTCCGGAAGGATAGGAGCGATGGGGCCTGTCTCACCTCCGGGGGCAGAATGTTCCAAAGAGTGGGTGCCACCACGGAAAAGGCTCGCCTTCTGGACCCCGCCAAGCGACACTCCCTTGACGACGGGGTCCGAAGCATGCCCTCTCTACATGATCGAGTGGGATGGTTTGAAGTCATGGGGATGAGACGGTCCTTCAGGTAGCCTGGTCCCATGCCATGTAGGGCTTTAAAGGTCATAACCAACACCTTGAATTGCACCCGGAAGCACACTGGCACCCAGTGCAGCTGGCATAACAGAGGTGTCACATGGGCCGATCTAGGGGCACCCATAACTGCACGTGCAGCCGCGTTTTGGACCAGTTGAAGCTTCCGGATACTCTTCAAGGGTAGCCCCATGTAGAGCGCATTGCAGTAATCTATGTGAGAGATGACCAGGGTATGAGTGACTGTATGGAGGGACTCCTGATCTAGGAAAGGGCGTAACTGGCGCACAACACAAAGTTGTGCAAAGGCCCTTCTGGCCACGACTGCCACCTGCTCTTCAAGCAGGAGTCGTGAGTCCAGGAGGACCCCCAGATTCTGCACTGATTCCGAACGGGGTAGTGCAACCCCATCCAGAACCAAAGATGGTAATTTCCCAGATCTAGAAGAACCATCAATCCACAGCCACTCCGTCTCACCAGGGTTCAGCTGAAGCCTGTTGTTCCCCATCCAGACCCCCACAGCCTCCAGGCACTGAGAGAGGGTGGCCACTGCATCACTTACTTCACCAGGGATGGAGATGTACAATTGAGTATCATCAGCATACTGATGATATCTCATCCCATGGTGACGGATGATCTCACCCAGCGGTTTCATGTAGATATTAAATAGGAGAGGTGATATAAATATAAATATAAATAATATAAATATAAATATAAATATAAATAATATAAATATAAATATAAATATAAATATAAATATAAATATAAATATAAATATAAATATAAATATAAATATAAATATAAATATAAATATAAATATGATGCTGGCAATGATGCAAACGTAAGAACTAACAGTCAGAAAAAATGGAGCAAGGGTAAAAATGAAGGTCAAGAGAAAAACAATGATTTTAAGCAGGCTGGGATCACTGCAAGATAATTTTTCAAGTGGACTTAAGTCACAAAAGTAATGGTCTATCACATTTGGTCCGCAAAAGGAAAACTGAGCTATGAGAAACACAACAATGCTATTAGCCATCAGACCATTTAGCCATGCCCCAGCCTTAAGCTGGAAACAAAGTTTCCTATTCATAACAGGAGCATAGAACAAAGGTCTACATATTGCTAAGTAATGGTCATAAAACATTGCTGCAAAGAGAAATGTTTCTATAGCTACACAACAGCCAAAGAAATAATATTGGGAGAGGCATCCCCTCACAGTAATAGTTCTGTCTCCAGTTAACAAATTGGTCAACATTTTTGGCAAAATAGTTGAGGAATAGAAGGTCTCAAGACAAGACAAATTCCCCAGGAAGAAGTACATGGGAGTGTGAAGGTGTTGGTCATCGGCAACTAATACAATGATCAGGATGTTTCCAGTTATTGTCACAAGATAAATCACCAGGAAGAGTAAGAAAAGAAAAGGCCACAACTCAGTGTGATTCCCCAAACCCAAGAGGATGAATTTGGTGATGCCTGTCTCATTTCCTTCCTCTCCATCCAACATTTTTTCAAGTCAATATACACCATGACAAAATTAGAATATAATCAGGAAATAATGCATCTGATGGCTCCAATGGATAACTTATAATCAGGAATCCCAACTTTCTTTTAAAATGTAGCTTGAGATCCACGTAAAATTGAAGATCTCAACCAGAATGAATCACAAGGACTCTACGTTTCTCCATTTTTAGCTAATGATGAAATTGTCACAAATATTGGCATAAGAAGGTCGCACCTCCTCCTCCAGTTTTCTTCATCTCTGCATGATGACATTTGAAGCTCAGCCTGAAAAAAAAAAAGAGAAATACAAGAAATATTTTGTCAGTTACTCTTATAAAATTTGGACATCAAGAGCCACCCAAAATAAAACATAAAGCAAAGACAGGACTTGAGTCTTTTGTGGTTTTCAGAGACAATGGTGATGTTAGGAAAGATAATACCTTGCTCTTTTTCTGTAATTCTCTTTATAGATTATCTCATCACCACCTGATTAGACTAATGCAATGTACACTGCATGGTGCTGCTTTTCAAAATGCAGCAAGGAGCTTGAGTTGGTGCAAAATGCAGTTGCTTTACTCATGGGCATTTACTACTGGCATATAGAACATTGTCCTGCAGGACCTGTACTCACTTCCCATTAGCTTATGGGTGCAATTTAAAGTGCTGGTTTTAAATTATAAAGCCCTTTATGGCTTGGTGCCAGATTACCACTTTAATTGTGGCAGGAGAAGCAGCTGGTTTCTCCCACTTTGGTGGAGGGAGGTGGGAAGGCTGAAGCCCAGAAGCATTGTTTTTAGTGATGGGGCCAGCCTTCTGGAATGGCTTTTCATTGTAGATTTGTTTCTCTCCAACATTATCTTTTGTCCAGAAAAAAATGGAAATAGAGCTTTTCTGGATGGCTTTTGAGGTCTGAAACTATACATATTGTTTTGGGGTTTTTTATTATATTTGCAAGAAATTTTTATATTGTATTTTTGTATCTTCTTACTTCTGTCAGCTATAGAGTCTTTTATAAGTGCAGTGGGATACAAATTTGATACATAAATAAATATTTCCATGCAACAAGTAAGGGGAAAGTTGAAATTGTGCATTGACTTGATCTGACTTTGGAATCAGGGGAAAGAAGAGAAATGGACTGAGATACCCAGAAATCTACCTGACAAGGTCCATAATCTACACAGTTCAATTTGGTCTGGTATAGCTAATATTAAACTTCACTTTTGTTTCCCCTTCTGCCTAGAGAAACTGATTTATCTCTCTCCTTGAGGAATATGTGTATGTCTGTGTGTATTAAAGACCCTTAGGTGTAAAGGGTATGTCCTGATATGAGTATGGGATTTCCAAACCACACTGTTTACACTCCCTAATGCCTCACACAGCAATTCCAATATGGCAAAATTATACCGTATCTTCCTTCCTAAAAGTACTACCTTGTATTAGCATATGAAGACTTTTTCCAAAAGAACAAGACAACCCTCCCTTCCCAGTTGCTTAAGGCAATAAGGATCATTTGTCTCCTCAGTCAAGACACAATTTAGCAGAGTCTCCAAAGCTTATTATGGGTCTGCAGAGCTTGGTCAAGCACACATGGACATGTTCAGTAACCTTCCAAGGACAAGACCCAAAACATAAGAATTGGGTTGCATTTATCACAAGACAACAAGGAAATACAAGTGTGTGAATACATGATTGGTTACAAAGCATTACCATATAGGGTACACACCTTATACAAAGTTTACACATGCAATACATACTCAAAATTTTTCTACTAACTCTAAACTTAACCACTTCTTTAATACATATTGTGAAACTATGCTACATGCTTGCTAGGCAATAGCTACCAAGTTTAATTTCTTCCACAGAATCTCAGTTTTTCTGCAGCTCTGGAACAAAACTCAAGTGAGTTTCCCTACATTTTCACTACTTAAAGTCCTATTCATGGAACATTTAGATCACTAAACAGATAACAAGTTTATATCAAAAAAGAATGTTTTAGGCATATATAACAATAAAACAAAATCATTCAATCAAAATCAATAATCATAGCAAAATGTTTTATAGTAGAGATTATTTTTTTAAAAAGCCACAAAGTTTGAGACAATTTATTGTCGAAGACTTTCACGGCCGGAGTTCGATGGCTGTTGTGGGTCTTCCGGACTGTGTGGCCGTGTTCTGGAAGTTGTGGTTCCTAACGTTTCGCCAGCATCTGTGGCCGGCATCTTCAGAGGGCAGGAGCACAGACAGAAGCGAACTGTCTGTGCTCCTGCCCTCTGAAGATGCCGGCCACAGATCCTGGCGAAACGTTAGGAACCACAACTTCCAGAACACGGCCACACAGCCCGGAAGACCCACAACAGCCATCTTTGAGACAATTATCAAACACAGTTCAAACACAACTCCAGTGAATCATTTATGAAAAGTCTAGAAAAAGGCAAGGTATGAAAACACATTTAAAAAGTTATAAATATTATAGAATGCATAAAAGAATGCAGATAAATGTCTACGTTCTATAATAAAGAAGATACAAAATATCAACAACTCTTCAAATCAAGTGCCCATTTTGAATAATTATACAAACTGATGGAAGCCAACAAGAAAGAGAGAGAACAAGCTTAGAAAAAAGCTGGAGAAAAGGAAAGTTAGTTTGATTTGGACTCAGGAATAAAGCATAGCGATTAAACTTTCTTCCCACCATGAACCCATCCAAATCATCAGTCAACACTGCTGAACAAAATAGCAGTGTATTACTGACACCAGATTTGCATGCTTACATTAAAAATTTGACTACCTAGTAAACTGAAAAGAAGTTAACAGTTTCAGGTGAAACATACCATAAACCATTTTATCACAAAGTCGTCTTAGTGCTTCATGAATTTCTTTGTTTCTTAAAGTATAGATGAAGGGGTTGACTAAAGGAGTCATGACTGTATAGAAAATAGAGAAGATTTTATTGAGAGGTCTCAGGGAGGGGGTGTCTGGCAATGCATAGACAATGATTAATGTGCCATAATAGAAGCAAACTACCATGAGATGAGAGGAGCAGGTTGAAAAGGCTTTTTGCCTTCCAGTGCTCAATTGGATTTTGATGATGGCACATATGATGCAGATGTAAGAAATGAGGGTCAACAGAAATGGAGCAACGGTGAAAACAACAGCCATGACAAAGGCAAAGAATTCAAAGAGACTTGTGTCACTACAGGATAATTTCATCAGTGGACGTAAGTCACAAAAATAATGGTCTATGACATTAGGCCCACAGAAGGATCATTGAGCCACAACAGATATCAGAATTACATTAAATATCAAACTATTTATCCATGTCCCAGCCATAAGCTGGAAACAGAATTTCCTGTTCATAATAGAAGCATAGAGCAAAGGTCTACAAATTGCTGAATAACGATTATAAGACATGGCAGTCAAAAGATAGGTTTCTAGAGCTGCACAAATGCAGAAGAAGTGATATTTGGCTAGGCATTCTCTCACACTAATGGTTCTTTTGCCAGTCAGCAAGTTGGCCAACATTTCTGGCAAGAAGATAGAGCTATAGCAAGTGTTGAGACAAGACAAATTTTCCAGGAAGAAGTACATTGGGGTGTGAAGATGTTGATCAGCCACAACAAGCAGAAAGATGAGGAGGTTTCCAGTTATTGTTGTCAGATAAATCACCAAAAAGAACCAGAAAAGTAAAAGTTGCAGCCGAGGAAGATTCCCCAAGCCTAGCAGGATAAATTCTCTGATGCTTGTCTGGTTTCTCTCTTCTGTATCCAACATTTTTTCCATTAATAAAATCTCACATATATTCTAGAATATATAACAAGAAGGACACAGGTTCAAATGCAAAATTATAAAGTACTAATTTCCCACTTTCCAAAAAAGGAGAGGAGAGGAGAGGAGAGGAGAGGAGAGGAGGGGAGGGGAGGGGAGGGGAGGGGAGGGGAGGGGAGAGGAGAGGAGAGGAGAGGAGAGGAGAGGAGAGGAGAGGAGAGGAGAGGAGAGGAGAGGAGAGGAGAGGAGAGGAGAGGAGAGGAGAGGAGAGGAAAATACCTAGATAATATTCACCATGTTTCCACTCAGATAGCAGAAAGATTAGGTATACCTGGGATGATGTGGCTAAAAGCAGCTAAATATGCTATTGTTTTCATATCGAGCTATGTAGTGTGATTGAGGGACTCACAGTGTGACAGTTCTGATTAGAGTGCATGGGTTAAGCATTTCTGTTTCTCCTCTCCCTCCCAAACATACTTCATATCAATCTTCTGTTGTTGTTTAAAATACTGTATGCTTACCTATTATTCCAAAATGAAATAAGTAAATCTACAGTATTGGGAAGTCTTCCCTTGAAACTATATGAAGTTGTCAATAACAGCTGTTCTATTAGAAATTTAGAAAATGACTGTGATTTTGCATCTGGTTGTCTCTCCATACTCCACACTGCAACAATTTTGGTCTTGGAATCCACCAGAATATAAAATTATTGATTAAGAACAACAAATGAGAAAAGGCAATCCTGGAATTAATGTTAACATGCCTCAGGCCTTCTACAAGAGATGTTTTCAATCTGACTGGCACACAAAACACATTGAAATTATATTTATTTGATATATAAGGAGAAAGAGAGTGCAGAATAGTTACAATTCTTATTTTGCCACATATTTTATTATCTTTTTTTTTATCCGTTCAATTGTGTCTGATTCTTGGAGACTGCCTGGACAAGTCCCTGCAGTTTTCTTTCTGAAGTTTTATTTAAACATCTAGAAAAAATATTTATTGGATTCTGCAGACACTAAAATTATATCAATGGTTTACTTGCCAATCTTTTATATATTAATTTAAAAGATAACAGAGAGCCAGTTTGGAGTAGTGGTTAAGGCATCAGGCTAGAAACTGGGAGACCATGAATTCTAGTCCTGCCTTAGGCACAAAGCCAGCTGGGTGGCCTTGGGCCAGTCACTCTCTCTCAGCCCTAGGAAGGAGGCAATGGCAAACAACTTCTGAAAAACCTTGCCAATAAAACTGCATATCTAGTGTTGACAGTAAACCATATTCCAAGGTCAGTTATGACACAAAAGGTATGCCTTTGCATAAGTATGTCTGCCCCAAAGGACAATATCAAATATTTTGCCAAAATCAGCCTATGAGAAAAAGTCCAAACCTGTTGGATAAATGAGGCCTGGACTGACTTTACACAACACACAAACACTTGGTTTGTATTTAAAATGTCTGCTGAATAAATCACATTGGTAGGTTGAAACTTAAGAGTAAGCTACAAACCATGATTTATAAGCTGACTTCCCAGATCAAGTTGAACTAAAATGAAACCATGATATATCTTACCACTCAATATTTTAATGGAAAAGAACATAAGGAAAAGAACATCATCCTTACAAAATCTATGTGAGTGTCTGAAACTTATTTGTAGCAAGTTGTGGTTTATTTTTAGAAGTCCCAAAGAATGAATATTGCTTTTCCTCCAAATTACTGCTCAATAATTTGCATTCTAAAGAAGCTGGAGAGTTTTCCCCTATGAGCTGAAAGTATTCCAAAACAACTTTTCATAAAAAAAATAATAATAATTAAACCTAGGAGACTCATTGCTGCTTTTCTGGTATTCTGATGTAATTTGATTATGAACTCCAAAGGAAATCTTATAATCTAATACTTTTATCTTGAGATTGCTATGTTGTTCAGATCTTGCTGATTCTGGTTTTTGTTTTAGTTTTAGTTTAGTTTTGTTTTGTTTTTGCCTTTGAGTCAGTGTTCTCCTGGTGACTGCCAGGACAAATCCCTGCAGTTTTCTTGGCAAACTCACAGACTCCTGGTTTGCCATTGCCTCCTTCCTAGGGCTGACAGAGAGTGACTGGCCCAAGGTCATCCAGCTGGCTTCATGCCTAAGATGGGACTAGAACTCACAGGCTCCTGGTTTCTATCCCAGTGCCTTAACCACTACACCAAACTGGTTCTATATAATTCTGAGGAATGGTTGACCCATTTACAATGCTATTTGTGCAATTAGTTATGAAAGTCCATAAGGTCACATTCATGCACTGATAATAAAATTAATCTATACCTTCTACAGTCAGCAAACTGAAAATCCCATCCCATATAAAGCTTTAAAGGTAATAACTAGCATCTTGAATTGAACCCAGAAGAAAACTGGGAGCCAGTGCAGCTCACACAACAGGGGTGTAATATGGGCGAACCTAGGGGCATTGTATTATGGACCAGTTGTAACTTGGGTGGCCCCACATAGAGCACAGGTAGGGCACAATTGGTACACCAGACGAATCTGTGCAAAGGACCCCCAAGCCATAGCTGCCACCCACTCTCAGTCCCTGAAGCTGACTCAGAAGGATACCATGGTCAAAGGTATTGAAAGCCACTGAGAGATCCAGGAGGGCCAGGATGGTTTTAATTTTAATTTTAATTTTAGAGACTGGTGTGCATTGTTAAACTCTTAGAACAAACAATTTGAGAAGGGGATCTTACGGGTTAAGGGGAAAAATAGCCCTTTACCCTTTTAAGCATTTAGAGAATGTATAAAGAATGTACTGTATAAATGTACTTCCAATTTATGTTGGGAATGTGAATAACAAGATGGGTTGTTTTATCATGCTTGGTGGACATGTAAAAAAGCTAAAAAAATTGGGCTGAAATACATACAGTGATTCAGAGGATTTTAAAAATTAACGTAAAATTGAGACTAGAAGTTTTTCTTTTGGGATTGATGGATAAACAGTTTGTAAGGGTTAGCTTAGCTTACCTAACGCCATCTTGCTTTTGGAAACTGCTTGCTGTTAGAAACTAGGTGAGAGGAGATGCAGGGACCTTGCTGCTGTCTCTAGGGAGATAACGTTCAGCAAGGATAGTTTAGAATACCAGGAGACATGCAGACTGCCCCTGGAGGTCTCTAGGATGCTTACTGCTAGTGATGCAGATTCAGGAACCTTGCCCTGTTACTAGGAGGAGAGTTCACGATGCTTTCTTACTGAGCTTTGCAAACCCTATATAAGTACTGTACTTGCGATGTGTGTGTGTGGATCTTCCCAGACATTTTACTGTCATGATGTCTGTGGAGACCTCACCCAGCTTTGTCTTGGCCAAAATAAATGCTGTTACTTTAAGTCTCCAAGCCTCGACTCAAGACTGTTATTGGTAACTTCAGGAACTTGGGTAAAACAGTGTAAGCAGGGGCCTTACAAGTTTAAAAAGAGCCATGGAACACTGTTTTTATATATGATAACTGAAGCAAGATTACTGTATGCACAAAGATGGAAAAATTTGTCAATAACTATAACTGAAGAATGGTTGGTGAAGATGACAGAACTTGCTGAAATGGATAAATTACCTTGTTTGATTACAGAAAAGACAATATCTTCATTTATCTATGACCTGAAACCCACTATGGACTTTTTGCATAAAAAAGAAAAAAAAGGAACTTGTGATTTATGGTTTTGATGATTAGACAGGATAGATTATAGAAAGAAGACAGTCATGATGTAACCTTAGAGAGAGAGGTTAAAATACAGTATAATTGTATTTATAACTCCTGTGAAGAAGATTGAAAGCCACTTCTTTTTATCTTTTTTATATCTTCTTTTTCCTACTTTTCTTCTTTCTTTTTTTTCTTCTTTATTTTCCTCTTACTTTTCCTTTTATGCACTTTTAGCTTTTTCCTTTATTTCTCCCTTTCTTTTTCTTTTTTCTTCTTTTAGTTTAGTTTGTATTATTAGTTCTTACTATATATATATATATATATATATATATATATATACACACATACACACACACACACACAAGTATATATACATACATATATATATATATATATATATATATATATATATATACACACACACACACACACACACACACACATATAAAAAGGTAAAGTCATGTCTGACTCTAGGGGCCAGTGCTCATCTCCGTTTGTTAGCTGAAGAGCCAGCGTTGTCTGAAGATGCTTCCGCGGTCATGTGGCTGGCATGACGCGTGCGGAACTCTGTTACCACCCCACCAAAGTACCTATTTATCTACTTCCATTTGCATGCTTTTGAATTGCTATGTTGGCAAGAGCTGGGGCGAGTGCGGGAGCTAACTCCGTCATTCAGGGCTAGGGTCTTGAACCTCCGAACTTGCAACCTTCCGATCAACAAGCCTGGCATCTTAACCGCTGAGCCACCATGCACATACACATACACATACACATACACATACACCTCAATCACTAGGAAAAGAAGATGATGCCCAAGCTTTGAGGATACATTCTGTGATACTTGTCTCATTTGCTTTCTCTGCATCTAGCATTATTGTCAAGCCAATATATAGTGTGCCAAAGTTGGAATATAATCAAGAAATCATTTATATGTGTGCTCCACTAGATAAGTTAACCCAACTTTATTATAAAAAGTAGCCTTAGTCCACATAGAGTCCAAGATCTTATCCAAAATCAATCACCAGATTTTTGCCTCTGTTTTTAGCCAATGAATGAAATTGTTGAAATGATTGGCATAAAAAGGAAGCACCTTCTCCTCCACTTTTATTCAATCTATGTTTGTAGGTCTTCAAAAATCTGCCCTGGAAAAAAATTGAGGATTACAAGGAATATTCTATTGATTAACCTCTTGTAATGTTGAAGACAACCATAGACAGGCAAAATGAGCAAGATAGTTTAATTGTGTGTCATTTTCATTGACAATCGTGATAATAGGAAATATACTACTTTGTTTCGGTATGATCCTCCCCAGTTTCTTCTTCTCCATTCTAAACTATATAAGGTTATAACTACACAGGAAATAAATTTAGTATTAGAATCAAGGTACAATGACTGATCAGAAGTGAAGTTATAATTACATTTCTGATCAAGTTATTTTATTTTATTTTCTCAATTTATTGATTTTTTTTTAAATGTCTGCATGCTAAGCTTAACATAATGACATTGTCCTTATTTTTTTTAAAAAAATGGAAAACATACAAAGTGGACAGTAAAAGTCACCTTCACCACTTCATCACCATTTACTACATCCCTGACAAGCAAAAAAAGAGATGAGTAGTTCTGGCTGCAAAGACATAGCTGTCACTGCTTTAGCAACCTTTTGGGGGAGATGGGTGGTGATAGAAATTTGAATAATAAATAAACAAACAAACAAACAAACTATTTTCAACATTTTCACCACTTAAAGATAAGGAATCACATTGGACTACCCCTTCATGATTACTCCATGGAAGTCATGGGGATCTTGATGGCAGTGCGACTGTCTCTGAAGGCCATCTTCTGGGAGACCTGAAGGCTTCCCTGTGTAGTTGGTTGGCCGCTGGGAGAACAGACTGCCGGACTAGATGGACTGGGGCTCTGATCAAGCAGGGCACTATTTATGTTCTTATGTTTTGCCTACCCACACAAACAAAAAAAGGTCAAATTGTCAAGAACTCGTCTTAAGGCTTGGTGAACTTCTTTATTTCTTAAAGTGTAGATGAGAGGATTGGCCAGAGGAGTCAGGATTGTATAAATAATGGAGAAGATTTTATTGAGGTGTCTCAGAGTGGGGGTGTCTGGAAATATATAGACAATGATTAATGTGCCATAAAAAAGACAAACCACCGTGAGATGAGAAGAGCAGGTTGAAAAAGCTTTCCGCCTTCCAATGGTGGATTGGATCTTTACAATGCTGGCAATGATGCAAACGTAAGAACTGACGGTCAGTAAGAATGGAGCAATGGTAAAAATGAAGGACAAGAGAAGAACAATTAGTTCAAATAAGCTAGGATCGCTGCAAGACAGTTTTTTCAGTGGACTTAAGTCACAAAAATAATGATCTATCATATTAGGTCCACAGAAGGAAAACTGAGCTATCAGAAAGACAATAATGCTATTAGCCATAAAACCATTTATCCATGCCACAGCTATAAGCTGGAAACAAACTTCCCTATTCATAAGAGAAGCATAGAATAAAGGTCTACATATTGCCAGGTAACGGTCATAAGACATTCCTGCAAGAAGAAATGTTTCTACACCCACACAAGAGCCAAAGAAATAATATTGGGATAGGCATTCTCTCACAGTAATAGTTGTGTCTCCACTTAATAAACCGGTCAACATTTTTGGCAAGATAGTTGAAGAATAGCAAATCTCCACACAGGACAAATTCCCCAGAAATAAGTACATTGGGATGTGAAGATGATGGTCAGCTGCAACTAGCACAATGATGAGGATGTTTCCAGTTATTGTCACAAGATAAATCACCAAGAAGAGCAAGAAAAGAAAAGGCTGCAGTTCAACAGGAATCCCTAACCCTAAGAGGATGAATTCGGTGATGCCTGTCTCATTTCTGTTTTCTGCATCCAACATTTCTTTAGGTTAATAAGTATCATACCAATGTTAGAATATAATCAGGAAATCATGCATCAGTGTGCTCCACTAGATATGTTATAATCACAAATCCCAACTTTATTGTAAAAGTAAACTTAGTCCTCACAGAATCGAAGGTGTTATCCAAAATGAACCAGGAATTTTCCTCTCTGTGTTTTGGCTAACAAATGAAATTGTTACAATTATTGGCAGCAGAAGGAAGCACCTTCTCATCCAGTTTTATTCAGTCTATGTGTATGGATCTTGGAAGATTTGCCCTGGGAAAAAATTGAGAATTACAATGAATATTGTATTGGTTAGTCTCTTGTAATGTTTGAAGACAACCAGAGCAAGCAAAAATTAAACATACAGCAATGATACTTCAGTTCCGTGTCATTTTCGGTGACAATGGTGATGGTAGGAATGATACTACTTTATTTCTCTGTGATTGTCCTCCATCTCTACATCTCTATTCTTAACTATAAAATATTATATCTACACAAGAAGTAAATTCAGTGTTAGAATCTAGGTACAATGACTGAACAGAGAACTAACAACAGGAAAGATGATTTTATGGTGAAGGGCACAGGGCTGTGCATAAGATACTGTTTGACCTGATTGAAACAGTGATACTGTTATTTTGCATAATGAAAATATAATTTGAAAAGACTTTGACACAGTTTCATTTCATTAAACAAATAACAAGTGATTGTGGTGACAAATTCTTTCCCCACAGCATTATTTAAATTTGCACAAAAAGAATTGTAGTAGCTGAAGCATTAGAAAGCATTAGAAAAGCTAGTTCTGGAATAACGTTTTTACACAATAGAAACAAACAATAGAAATCATGTCTATAAATGTGATGATGATCACCAATTTCCACAACTCAAAAAGAGGAGAAGGTTCTTAATAGCTATTGGTTGTAAATATTTTTGCTTACCGAAAAAGAAAAGTAGCATACCTGTCAATTTCAGATCCTGGGGAACATCACTAGGGAAGTACTATTGAACTAGATCTGACACTTGGAGTTCATGTATATCCCCAGCTCGCTGCTTGAAAACATAAAGCAGAATTAGATACGCTTGATGAAATCCAGTCTTGAATCTTCATAAATCTTCTTCAACATGCTTCTTGAATAAGAATGAAAAGAACACCCTTCTTTAGGTGGAAACAGAAAAGATCCATACAATTTAAAGAGAAACCAGTGAGGAATCTTCCTTAATGGTGGAAGACCCAGGTAATAACTCTAGAATTAAGTACAAAGCTAAATCCTGATATCACCAGGAATACTTAGTTATATAGAACATACAACAATGTTAATGGGTTCCAACTGAGGAATACACTACTTCACAGGAAAACATCTTACTAGGGGCTTCTGAAGTAAAGAAAGTTGATGCTGAAGGTAGAATAATTAGTTACAGAAGAAATCTTCAACTATCAAGAAACTCCTAGCTTTTTTCCTGAAGGGCATAGATTGGTAACCTCAGAAACCTGAATTGAGCATTTTAGTACCACAAATAGTGATACAACCAGTGACCAAATTCTTTATCAGTAGCAATTAATATGTTCCTGCTGTCCTAAATCTATTCAACACAAAGATCTTGGGCTTATTGCTTTATAGTTAACCAAGGCCTAAGGAGAGACCTTTGGCATCCTAAATCTTCAGAGATAATAACATCCTCTGTGGGATAGAGGCAAATCTTAGAGACTCTGAATTACTTTTTTTATTATCTGCTGTCATTTGGATCTAAGGGAGCTCATTTAGCACTGCAACAATGATTCATTGAATGGGATCTCCAGAAATACCACCGTGTTATCCCTGTGATAACAAAGATGTTTTGTTCAGAAGCGACTGAACGAATAAACAACAACAACTCATTTCAATGGTTTTGCTGACATACCTTGATGTTTTTGATAGTTAATAAACTTTTGGAGATAAAACACGGAGAAAACAACCTTTGTATTAGTAAAACTGTGTGTAATAATACAATTAAGAGTTACTAAATTATGTTTGATTGTTTTGCTGTAAGAAGGGTACTGGTTTCGGTGTGATTTGCTAACCAGGAAGGTATTTATATTTGTACTTAGTCTTGCAATAGATTTTCATAGCCAACCACATTGTTTGATTTATCATAATTATTATTATTATTTTTCCTTTTATTTTGCTGATTGAGTAAATTGAATTAATTATTCAATTTATGTATATCTGAACATACATGCAGAAAAAGTCAAGTTGGTGACCATAATTTTTGACAGGAGTCCTGCTGTTAGCCTTCCTGTAAAAACACAGTGCTTTGTATGAGAAATTGAATCTACTCTTGTACAAAGTTATTAACAGCTACTGAGATTAATTTCAGTATGAAAATGTTAATTTCACTGGAATATTATTTCTTGTTTTCACCATAACGAATAATTTATTTTCTTAGGATGATGATTTCTGAAGTTTAATTTATCTAGTGTAAGCTGAACACATTCTTGATTTATCTGCTTCTTTAGGCAAATAGCCTTTGGCCAAATGGCGAAGTCTGCACAATAGACCAGATTCTACAGTTATTTGCCAAAAGGCCACCAGTATGCAGGAGGGCTATGTTCTCTATATCACAAAGCATGATACTTGTCAATAATAAATTCAACATTATTTTATTGAGGGGCAGAGTCTAGAAGATGCTGATATGATAAAGGTTTGGCACAGTGAGTTAATTTAAGATCATAGACATAGATTTTAATGTAATTCTTTGTGATAAAGTTTTTGGATTTAAGGAAGCTAAAGAAGAATAAACCCATTGTCCTAAGTCACAGAGGGGCATGGTGGCTCAGCGGGTAAGACGCCAAGCTTGTCAATCGGAAGATCACAAGTTTGGAGGTTTGAATCCCTAGCCCCGCGTGACGGAGTGAGCTCCTGAACTAGCCCCAGCTCTTGCCAGCCTAGCAATTCGAAAGCATGCAAATGTAAGTAGATTAATAGGTACCACTTCGGTGGGTAGGTAACAGCGTTCCGCATGTGTCATGCCGGCCACATGACCGTGGAAGCATCTTTGGATAATGCTGGCTCTTTGGCTAACAAACAGAGATGAGCACAGGCCCCTTGAGTTGGACACGACTGCACAAATGTGCGTGGGGACCTTTACCTTACCTAAGTCACAATGCCAACCCATAAACCACACACCAAGTTCATTCATCATAAAAAATAAAAAACTTACAAACCACATTATCACTTAATGATATTCAGAAGCCGATTTGATGTCTTAATGTTCAATTTTCAAAGAAGTCTTTCAGTATCTGAGGGTAAAACTTACCTAGCCCAAGTGACTGTCAGATTCATAGATGTCCTAGCATTCATGCTTATATCACCAAATTCCCGTAGAAAAAAATGGCACTTGGTACACATTGGAACATTCCCCATTATAAAAAAACTAGCTGTTCCTAAGCACCTCAAATAAGATGTATTTTACTGATTTTATTTTTTTCTGAAGAAGCTGAAAGATGCCACCAATTTCCTAGCCTCAAAGGAGATTGTTACATTAATTATTTCTTCTTGGGATTTTTGTCTTGTTCAGAGCTTATTACTTAGGAGGAACAGTTGAAATCTTTCTTAGGTAATACATCTTCAGAGTCTCCAGGGTCATACCCATACACACATTATACCAAGTCATCTGTACTGACTCTTGATACAGTTTGGATTTTTTTCTGTTCATGTATTTACCCTCAACTCCTTGGTTGGATTTATCTTGGAATCACTTCCAGCTGATTTCAGTTATCATTATTTTATTCCATTTTTCACACCTTTCAATCTTCAAAATGACCCTTACATGGCTGTAATAAGACTATGTCCATTCATGTTTTGAGGGTGGACAAGTGGGCAGACTTGGCATGTATTACCAAGACCTGAGAGGGAGGTTGATGATACTGTCTTCTCAGAAATCTGCCCAGCCAGCTTTCAGACCTGTACCAATCTCAGTGCCATGTGGGTGGTATTGATCTGGCGTGACACATTATCTTTGGCCAGGGTCACTGTTGTGGAATGGCTAGATGTAAGTTCTTATGTGTTTGGATAGGCCATAGGGAAAGCTAGAGGTCCTTTGATTTTTTACTGTCCTACTGTTTCTTAGAATTCCTCCCTGAGCTCCTGGACTGGTTGTCAACTTGGTGATAGATGCCCTTTGCCTATTGGTTCTGGGGAATTTCAGTCTCTGGGTGGATGGGGCTCAGGGATTCATGGCCCCCATGACAACCAAGCTCATATCCCAGGTTATCTCAACTTCAACACATATAGACCATCACAAGTTAGAAGTTAGAAGTTGCTCTGTGATTTATGTTGGTGTATTATTCCTTGAGGGTAAGTCACAGCAATATAACTTTATTAGATAAACACCTGCAAACTTTAAAAGTCAGGCAGCACATGGTTCAGGCTGAAGAGTATAAGAGAACCTGCCTGCCCCACCCTGCTTACTCTGTTTCTGTTTCTGTTTCTTTCTGTATGTTACTACTATCTGGTATGTGGATTTTGTAATACTTCCAGGGATCTGGAAGAGGACTGTAAACATCTGTTTATATGAGTAACAAATATAACTGCAACTAAATTACTGAAATGACTGGCATCATTAATTAGTCTCTGGTGCTGATCACTTTCTGATACTCTGCGTGTGAAAGAAAACACACTCTCCAACAGGTTATGGGCCAAAAGCCAGACAGCACAAAGACAGACCAGCTCAGCGGCAGTTCATGTGCATCTGAAGACAAGTAAACAAGGCAAGTGAAGTGTTTTTATTTGAAGTTTACCAGGAGGCTTCCAGCAGCTATCTGTTTGCAGAAAAGCTAAGCCGAGGAATTTACGAGGTGATTTGTGAAGATAGAAGCCATGGCCGATTCTCAGTCGTTAGGAATGCCGCTTGAATGCTTTTCAGATTCTAATTATATAAACTGGAGTTTAAAAATGGAAATGTATCTTTGGAGGGAAGATTTATGGACCCCTATAGCTAAAGCAACTCCAGCAAATCCCTCAAATGAATGGCTTAGGCTGGATGAACGTGCCAAAGCACCCATTATTTTGAGAGTTGAAGACAGTCAGTTAGTTAATGTATGTGGTTTACAGTCTGCAAAAGAACTGTGGGAGGAACTAAGAAATTTGCATATCAAAGCAACAGCTGGCAGAAAGGTTTCTCTCACTAGAAAACTGTACAAGGCTTATCTGTCGGAAGAAGGCACCCTGCCTGAACATTTAAACTACATTCAGCAGTTGTTTCTAGAAATGCAAGAGAGAGGAATGGAGTTTACACATCTGACAAAAGCATATATTATTTTATCTTCACTGAATGAAACATGGGACACTGTGATTTGCTCTCTAGAAGCAATGCCCGAGGCTGAACTTATTCCTTTGTTTGTTTTGGGATGGCTACTTGCTGAGTGGGAGAAGCGAAAGGAACAGCACTCAGCTCCACCCATTTCTTTTAGTAAGGTACCACATGAGAGAGCGAATGAAGGGAAGGGCAGCAACCAAGCTGAGACAACAGCATTAGCCATGAAACAATGTTTAATTGTGGGTCAGCTAAACATTTACAGAAAACTGTAATTTATTGCCCAAAGAGTGGATGACAGGAAAAAAGAACAAAGAGGCAACATGAAAGAACGCTTTGCAAACAATACAAATTGCACAGGTTCATGAAAAAGATTATTCTGATTTCTGGGTGTTAGATTCTGGTGCTAATTGTCATTTAACTAATTGTAAAAATTATTTTGTTTCATTGTCTAAAACTAATAGACAAAGTGTTTCTATGTCTGATGAGTCTACAATAGAAATAATGGGTCAAGGTGACATGTATCTATCTTGTTTGGGAGGAACTGTTAAAAAAATTCTGTTTGTTCCTAAATTGCAAACTAACCTTTTATCTGTATCCCAATTAGTAGCAGCTGGATATGCCATAATATTTAAGAAAGATGGCTGTGAGATACATAAAAATGGTAAGTTGTGTGCAACTTGTGTACAAAGAGATTCATTGTACATAGTACAGAATGCTAAAAGACATGCAAAAGCTGTAATTGGCAACATCCCAATTCATGATCAGTGCATACACTTAATACATAGGAGATTTTGTCATGCAAACTTCGGATACATAGCACAAATGCCACAGTTATGTGCTGAACTGAAGTTGAAACCTTGTAGTAAATATCTAGACTGTATCGTTTGCAAGGAATGCAAAACACAAAAGGCTCCTGTGAGTAAGCATAGAGACAGTTACTACTAGACCTCTTGAAACTGTTCATTGTGATATAATTGGTCCTTTTCCTCCAAGTCTGGGACAAGCAAGATTCACAATGACCATAATTGATGATTTTTCAAGATATACATTTATCTATCTGATGAAACATAAAGATGAGGTATTTGATAAATTTCTAAGTTTGTTAACATGGGCAAATGGAAAATTTCCAAAGCCTGTGTTTGCCTTGCAATGTGATAGAGGAGGGGAATTTCTTTCTAACACCTTTAGAAAATTCCTAACAGAGAAGGGGATAGTACAAACTCTTTCTAACCCTTACACTCCACAGCAAAATGGTGTTGCTGAAAGGAAAGGTAGAATGCTTCAAGAAGCTATGATGTGTTTCCTTAATGATGCAAAATTACCTTTAAGTTTTGGGGTGAAGCAGTAGCAACTGCCTGTTATGTTCAGAACAGACTGTTTAATTGTGTGATTGAGGACACTCCATTTCATTTGTTTTGTGGTGTGAAACCCAAAGTGAACTATCTCAGAGTTTTTTTCGCAGTGCAGCATGGATTCATATACCAAAACAACTGAGAAGAAAAGGAGCTTCCAAAAGAAACTATTTTTGTTGGGTATGAACAAAGCCAAAGAAGCTACAGGTTCATATTAGGTGATAAATTAATTATAAGTAAGAGTGCTTCATTTGCAGAACGAAACTGGGAAAAAATAAATTCCAGTTCTCAGGTTGATTTGAAATCAGGGCAAAGGGAAGAATTTGCTGATAGTATTTTGCAAGATTCTTCACCAGATGAGTTCATTAAACAAGAGGAGCAAGCTGAAAATCTGTCTGATGAGACAGATGATTCTCAGGAATGTGAAGGAAGACAGGTTGTTAATCCTGTTAGTCCTGTCCTACCTCCCAGGTCACAGAGGAGTAATAAAGGTATTCCTCCTCAATATTTTGAGGTGAATATGGTTAAAGCTTTCCATGTTTACTCTGAACCAGTGTCTTTACAGCAAATAAATGATATGCCACCTGAGATTGCAAAATGCTGGTATAATGCAATGCAACAGGAATTAGATTCCTTGAAAGAAAATAAAACTTGGAAATTAGTTAATGTACCTCCCAATGAACATTGTCTGGTTTTAGATGGGTTTTTAAATTGAAAAAGGATGCTAGTAGGAAAATATAAAAATGCAAAGCAAGGTTAGTTGCTAAAGGATTTTCTCAAAGGAAAGATTTGGATTTTGACAAAACCTTTGCACCTGTTAAAAAGGGTGAATCAATCAGATTGTTATTGAAAGTTGTTGCATTAAAAGGGATGTCAGTTCATCATTTTGATATTCAAACTGCATTTTTGTATGGTGAATTAGACCAGAAATTGAACATGCAATAACCACCTGGTTTTGAACAAGGTAACAATTTAGTGTGTGAACTACAATAAGTAATCTATGGTTTGAAACAAGCAGCTCGCTGCTGGAACTTAAATTAGATGAAAAACTGCAAAGTTTTGGTTTTGAAAAAGGAATAAGAGATCCATGTGTTTATATTAAGAAAGACGAACAAAATTTTGTGTATTTGTGTTTGTATGTTGATGATTTGTTGCTACTTACATCATCAGATAAACAGCGACATGATTTTGAAAAGTACATGCAGAGCAATTTTACGTTAAAGAATCTTGGCATAGTAACAAATTACTTAGGCTTCAAAATATAAAGAGAAAATGATGGTAGTTTCCTGGTGAGCCAAAGTAATAAGATCAAGAGACTTCTAGAGGAATTTAACATGCAGGAATGTAAATCAGTCTTAACCCCTATGCTTCCTGAATTCCAGAAGGAGGTGGGAGAATCTGAGTTATCTGAGGCAGATGGGTTTAGATCTGCAATTGGAAGTTTATTGTACATTGCAAATCATTCTCGCCCAGATACTTCTAATGCTGTTTCAGTTTAAAGTAGACAAGTAGAAAAACCAGTTTCAACTGGGAAAGCAGGATTGAAAGGACAGTTTAGATATTTCCAAGGAACAGAAAATTACTGTCTGAGACTTTCTGCTTCTGAGACTGCAGAAGAATTACTTGCATATTTATTATTATTTATTTTATTTATTTATTATTCAGATTTATCACCGCCCATCTCTACAGCAGTAGACTCCAGGCGGTTTACAACAATAATATTAACATTAAAAAACTATACACTTTAAAGTAGAATATAATAATAAATAAAGAAAATCCAGAGGATGGTAGGATCTTAAAAAGGAGGATATCACAGGGCTAACCACCCGCAGGAGGAACTATTACCTCCTTCATCCCAAGCAAGGCGGCAGAACCAGGTCTGAAGCTGTAATTCAGTATGCTGGCTCCACAATAGCCTGGCATTCTAAGAAACAGACACTTGTTGCTCTTTCTAGAGCAGAAACAGAATTTTATAGTCTAGCACAAACCTGTAATGAGATTGTATGGTTTAAACAATTGTTAAAAGATATAGGCATGGAATTGCATCAGCCTGTAACTGTTTTTGAAGATAATCAGGCTTGTATTTGTATGGCTCAGTCTGAGGGTTGTAGGAACAGAACTAAGGATATTGACATATGATGCTATCATGTCAAGGATTTAATAGCCAAAGGTGAGATCATGTTAAAGTATTGTGACTCAAAATACGTGATTGCTGCATTTCTTTTTTTAAAAAAGAACTTTATTAATTTTCAGAGTATAACTAAAATAGAAAATAGAAAATACAGAAAAGCTAGAAAATAGAACTTTTCTAGAATAGAATAGAAAATTCCGTATTTTTTCTCCAACTCCTTCTCCATCAACCCCAAAAGAAACAGATCTGGCTTTTTTTGTATATTCACTTTTAATATCCTTTGGATAATAATACATATTTGATCCCAAAATATTTTAGTCTTCTCACAAGTCCACCAGAGATGATAAAAGGCTCCTTGTACCTGTGAACACTTCCAACAAACTTTTGTTACACCATTATACATTTTTATAACTTATCAGGAGTTAAATACCAACGATACATCATCTTATTAAAATTCTCCTTTAAGTTATAATTCAAGGTGAATTTCAAACCTTTATTCCACACATTTTCCCATTGCTCCAGCATAATGTTATATCCGAAGTTCTTAGCCCATTTAATCATGCATTCTTTAACCTGTTCATCTTCCAGATTCATCTGTAACAACATTTTATACATTTTGGTGATGACATGTTCATAATTAATACAAAGTTCCATTTCAAACTGAGTTTTTCATTGACAAATTTATAATTATTTTTATCCACCTTAAAACATTCTAGCAATGGCAAATATGTAAACCAATGACATGTGAAACCTTCCAACTCTAACATTTCCCTTGTTTTAAACTTTGATTCACTCTCTTCAAAATTTAACAAATCTTTATACTTTAACCAACTTACTTCCCCCACATTTTCTCTTCTAAAAAATGCTTCTTGAGGTGACAAACATAATGGTACATTAGGAGACAATCTTACCTTAAATTTATTCCAGATCCTTAATATGGATGGCACTCCTAACAAAATGATTTTTAAAATTCTTATTAACCTTTAACTTTATCATACCACAAATAGGAGTGCCACCCGAATCTCAATTCATGTCCTTCAAGCTGTAATAATTTATTGTTCTTCGAAGTGATCCATTCCTTCATCCAAAGCAAACAAGCATCAAAGTACAGTTTTAAATTAGGCAAACCCAAACCTCCTCGTTCTTTGGCACCTTGTAAAAATTTATATTTAATTCTTGGTTTCTTGCCTTGCCAAACAAATTTCAAAATATCTTTCTGCCATTCTTTAAATGGTAAATCTGTCATCAAAATCGGTAAAGTGTGAAATAGAAACAACATCCTAGGCAAAACATTCATCTTAATCACAGATATTCTTCCCATAAGAGACAACTGTAATTTTCCCCATCTTAACAAATCATTTTTCACATCATTCCAAATTTTTACATAATTATTTTTAAACAACATACTATTTTTAGTTGACAGGATCACCAGATATCTAACCTTTTTTTCAATCTTAAAACCCGTCTTACCCATCAGTAGTTCTTGGTCAGACATGGTCATATTTTTAATTAACATTTTTGTTTTTTGTTTATTTACTTTCAGACTCTCCAATGACCCAAACTCTTTCAATTTCTTCATTAGAAGTTCTGCAGTATCCAATGGGTCCTGTAAACTAAAAACTAAATAATCAGCAAAAGCCCTCAATTTAAAAACTTCTTGCTTGATCTTTAAGCCCTTTATTTGTTCATGTCTTCTAATGTCTCTATTAAAAACTTCCAATACCAAAAAAAAGAGCAGAGGAGACAAGGGCATCCTTGTCTGGTTCCTTTCTATATATGACATGATTCAGTTAATTCTTCATTCACAATAATATTTGCCTGTTGTAGTGTATAAATTTTCTTAATTGCTTGGATCAAATGTTCTCCAAAGTCCATAATTTCCAAAACTTTAAACATAAAACTCCAATTCAAATTATCAAAGGCTTTTTCCACATCTAAAAAAATAAGAGCTGTTTGACATTCATTATGATATTGTAAATATTCTATAACATACAAAACGACTCTTACATTGTCTCTTTGGTAAAAATCCACATTGGTCATAGTGAATAAATTCTTGCAATTTTTTTTTCATTCTTTCCGCCAATATTGATGCAAATTTATTTATTTATTTATTTATTATTCAAATTTATTCCCCGCCCATCTCCTATGCAAGGGACTCTGGGCGGGTTACAATAAATAAAAATTTAAAACTATACAAAATATCTAAAAACACAAACAAAACATAATAAAATAAAATCCAGGATGGGCTTGGACCCGCAGAATAGATAGTAGAGCTATGGGGCAAGCCAACCCCAGGAGGCACTACCACCTCCGTCGTCCCAGGCCAGGTGGCAAAGCCAGGTCTTAAGGGCCTTCCGAAAGGCCAGGAGGGAGGGGGCCAGTCTCACCTCCGGGGGCAGAATATTCCACAAGGCGGGCGCTATCGCAGAGAAGGCACGCCTCCTGGACCCCGCTAGATGGAATTGTCTTGTTGAGGGGGTCCGAAGCATGCCCTCCCTGCATGTACGGGTGGGGCGGGTCGACGTTATCGGGACGAGACGGTCCCTCAGGTACCCTGGTCCTATGCCATGTAGGGCTTTAAAGGTAATCACCAACACCTTGAATTGCACCCGGAAGCAAACTGGCACCCAATGCAGCTCGCGAAGCAGAGGTGTTACATGTGCCGATCTTCTGGCACTCATAACTGCTCGCGCCGCTGCATTCTGCACCAGCTGAAGCTTCCGGATACTCTTCAAGGGTAGCCCCATGTAGAGCGCATTACAATAGTCTATACGGGAGATGACAAGGGCGTGAGTGACTGTTCGGAGGGCCTCCCGATCCAGGAAAGGGCGTAACTGGTGCACAACTCGCAGCTGTGCAAAGGCCCTCCTGGCCACGACTGCCACCTGCTCTTCAAGCAGGAGTCGCGAGTCCAGGAGGACCCCCAGATTCCGCACTGGATCCGAGTGGGGTAGTGCAACCCCCCCCAGAACCAAAGATGACAACTTCCCGGATCCAGGGGGGCCATCAATCCACAGCCACTCCGTCTTACCAGGGTTCAGTTGAAGCCTGTTGTTCCCCATCCAGACCCCCACAGCCTCCAGGCACTGAGATAAGGCATTGACCGCATCACTTACTTCACCCGGGACGGAGATGTATAACTGGGTATCATCAGCATATTGGTGATACCTCATCCCGTGGTGACGGATGATCTCGCCCAGTGGCTTCATGTAGATGTTAAATAGGAGTGGAGAGAGAACCGACCCCTGCGGCACCCCACAAGTCAGGGGTCGCGGGTCAGCTCTCTCCTCCCATATCAACACCGACTGGGAGCGGCCCTGGAGAAAGGAGGCGAACCAGCGCAAAACCACACCACCCGCTCCCAACTCCTCGAGCCGCTCCAAAAGTATACCATGGTCGACGGTATCGAAAGCCGCTGAGAGATCTAAGAGAGCAAGGATGGACGCACTTATCTTATAATATCTTATAATCATTATTCAACAATGAAATTGGTCTATAATTTTTTACTAAAGAGGGATCTTGACCTTCCATTGGTATAAGAGCAATGAGTCTGGCATTGATGACCCCAACAAAATAGAATTCATCAATCTTTTAAAAGGTAAAAGAATCTGATCTTCAACAAATCTATAATATATTGCAGACAAACCATCAGGTCCTGGTGTTTTCCCCAATTTCATTCTTTTTATAGCCTCAACTATTTCAAAAATTTATTGTTTTTGCTGCTGAATGTGTTTCCTTGAGCAATAAATATATATCTGTATTTGTTTTTATTAGAGACCTTTGGATGAAAAGGGTATGTCCTGGTAGGAGTATGGGATTTCCAAATCACACTGTTGACACTGCTCAATCCTTCACAAAGCAATTTGAATATAACAAAATTATATTACAACTTCTTAAAAGTACTACTTTCTGTTAGTATATAATCTGTTTTCTTTACTTCTGGAACAAAACTCATGTGAGTTCCTCAGCATCTTTCACTGCTTATAGTCCTATGAATAGAATAGATTTTGATTACTAAATGGATACCAGCTTTATATCAAAAATGATTTTTTTCCAGGTAGATGCAACAATCCAATCAATCAATCCATAGTCATAGCAAAACATATAATAGTGAGGGGGGTATATTTTTTAAAAAAATTCTCAAACACAGTATCAGTGGATCATTTATTTTAAGATTCTATTTAAAAAATAAAGAAAATCTATGTATGGAAAAGTATGGAAACATCTTGGAAACAGCTGACAGAAATATGCAACGTATAAGAGACTGCAAAGAAAATTTGACATTCTGGTAAAAAAGATGAAAAATATCAACAATTTTTCAAATCAAATGTCTATTTTAAAAGAAATAATTATTCAAACTGATGGAAACATAAAGGACCAAGTCAGAAAAAGCTTCAGAACAGGAAAGGTCTGTAGGATTTGTAGAACACCAGCTCTTTAGCTTCAAGCAGTTAAAAGAGAAATTATTTTCTTCTTTGCTTTGATCTTAACTTTTTATTCTTTCAATTTCCTATCAATATTTTGCTAGATAATTTCCAAAACATGGAATTATTGAATCTATGAAGAAATTTGGATATATTCTATTTGGACTGTAGCAAAAAATGTGGTTATGTAATTTATGGAAAATGATCTGTATCCCCGACTCTAAACATTGGCTTGATGAAACTATCTGCTCTCAGCTTTGAATTAGCTTCACATCATTGGAGAGGCAAGACCAAATAATATGATTCCTTATTGTCCAGGTTAAATACATTGTTTCAAAAATTGAATCATAACTTGGATAAAAGTGAACAAAGCCATGTAAACTTAGTAGAGTTTGGTTCTATCTATCTGTAATGATCAATGGCAATAACTTCAAATAAAACACCTTCACTTAGTTTCTTTGTAAGAAAATGAAAGTTGTTTATTGAAAGCAATGCTACATGACCACAGCGAAAGCTGGAACTGAAGAAAAAGGCGCGAAGCCTCTAATTAAAACATTATTTTTGTTTGTACTCATTCCCCCCTCCCCACACCTGGCACAAACAGTTGCAGATGACCTTGGCTCTCAGCATCTTCTGCTCCCTGTCTGGAATGCTTCCCCTCTCACCCTATAAACAATCTTGACACGCGTCTAGCTGGTACTGCCAGCGGGAAACTGCTGTGCATGGTAATCCATGAGTGGCCAATTCAAATGGCAAGCTGGAAAGTTTGACAGTGAGCAGCAAGCAAATGCACTGAGTCCACTGCCTTGTGCGATCCTGACACTATCTATTTATCATCTACAGTATCTATCTATCTATCTATCTATCTATCTATCTATCTATCTATCTATCATCTATCTATCTATCTATCTATCTATCTATCTATCTATCTATCTATCTATCTATCTATCATCAGCACCAATAAGTTAGTTGTTTAGGTGTTTAGGTGCTTTGTTCTCTTGATTTTTTAGTGTTTCATTGGGGGGTATTTTGGGAATTATTGTTCCAGTTTAATTTCTTAGGTAGTTAGTATAGCATTTTCTTCTTTCTTCACTTTATTTTTCTATATATAATAGATTAGGTACATATTCCAAATGATAGAATGATAAGATAATATTATATCTTTATTATTATATTTCCACTTAGTTTTTATATAAAATCATAATTAACCTTTTTAAAATAAATGTTAATTATAATTATATTGAAGTTTTAAAAATTGGAAAAAAGGACTTGTTTTGAACTATGGCAAGCAATATCATTCATCTTGAGAGATACTGAACTGGAATGGAATAATAATGCTTCTTCTCTTTACTTTAGGAGTACAGAATCAGCATCAGGCCCTAAGGGTTGTCTCTCCAGTCAGATCAGGCATCTACTGTTGTGGGCTGATTGTCAACAAAGAAATGAGGCCTTATTCATAGTGACCAATAATATAGTTCAATTTCACAAATTAGTGCTTGGTTATAATGACCTCCATACTTTTTCTTAATCTTTCATCATAGTATCCAAAATGAAACAATTTTTGACCTGCTGTTTGACCTTCTTAACCTGCTGATCCTTCTGGAGTTTTCTGAGATTGTTCAAGACAATTTTATTATCGTTATTAGAAATAATATTTAAATTTATTCTAAACTATCATGGATGACTATAAATATAATCAATACATTTCTAAAACTTGGTAAACTAGAAGAATGAAATTGTCAAACACTTTATTATTGGAATATTTTCTTGTAAAAAATTCTAAACAAATCCACTATGAACACACATAGGAAACAACAAAGCAAACATTATGAAGAGCAGAGAGACAGCAAAGAGATTTCAAGAAACTGATAGACTGTGAAGATGAAAAGTATCACAAATTTGGCATGTCTGATGCTAATTGGAAAGCAAAGTGGTAGATATTGATGGAAGGCTTTCAAGAAGCAGCTAAGGTAAGCTAAGAGTTAGGTGATTTAGAGCAGGGCACTTTCAGTTTTGGTCTGTGACATTAGGCAGCTGTATCCTCTTTTCCAGGATCCCACTCAGAATTTCCCACCCATGTTGCTTTAGTAAGACCTAGGAAAGCTTAATGGCATAAGTTATTGGACCAAGGTTAAGCCACTAACATGGAAGTTCTCAACTTGATTGACATGTTCCACAAGACACATCGATACTACATTCCTGAAAGACAAAGCTGCTGATTTTTGGATGGCTGATTTTCATAATTTATTGCAACATTGAAATGTCAATGTGTAAATTCAGTGACATTGTCTCTAATTTATAAACATCATGAGAAAAATGTAAAACAGACATTAGCAGTCCCCCTCCCCTCCGTCACTTCATCACTAGCTTTACATCCCTGCAATCTTAGAAGAAGCAAAACAAACAAAACACAGATGAGCAGCTCTGACGACAAAAAGGCAACTATCTCTTGTTTATCAACTGCAGTATGTTCAAAATGCTTATAAGCATATTTATAAATATTGTAAATTAGCAAAAGCACAAGGGCTGGGGGTTTAGAAACCAAATAGCCTTTTTCTTTAATTTTTCTTTTTTTCTCTTCCTTTTTCTTCTTTGCATTTTAATCATTTCTTTTGTTCATATTTTTTCCCTTTTTTTCAACATGCACAAATAATATTAATTAATCATCTTAAGGCAGAAACTTTTAATGTTCAACAAAAACCTTCATGCATTATGGAGTGGTTGTTTAATGTTATATTTAGTTCTGGATGAAAATCTTAAATAATCTTATTCTCATTAACATGACATTATAAATCATAATTAATAATACTTCTCTCTTTTTATCTTCAGTAGTCTAAGTTATCTAAACATTAGAGTGTTAATAAACTTCAGCCAATACTGTACAAATACCACTGTATCGAAATAATATAAAGTGTCATGAAATATAATAAATACATAAATAAACAAACAAATAAATAAAGCAATATAATAAAAAAGGGGGAACCTATGTTCAAAATACTACCTAAAAATAAGGGAAAACTTCAGATTATCTTTCCCTCATCAAAAAAAGTCAATTTAATGAAAACCTGTCTTAAGGCTTTGTGAACTTCTTTATTTCTTAAAGTGTAGATGATAGGATTGGCCAGAGAAGTCAAGATAGTATAAAAGATAGAGAAGATTTTATTAAGCTGTCTCAGAGTCAGATTGTCTGGCAATAAATAAATAATGATAATTGTGCCATAAAAAAGACAAACCACAGTGAGATGAGAGGAGCAGGTTGAAAAAGCTTTCTGCCTTCCAATGATGGATTGTATTCTTATGATGCTGGCAATTATATAAACATAAGAACTGATGGTCAGTAAAAATGGAGGAATGGTAAAAATGAAGGCCAAGAGAAGAACAATAAGCTTAAACAGCGTAGGATCACTGCAAGTCAGTTTTTCAAGTGGGGTTAGTTCACAAAAGTAATGGTCTATTGCATTAGATCCACAGAAAGAAAACTGGGCTAACAGAAACACAACTATGGTATTAGCCATCAAACTGTTTAGCCATGCCCCAGCATTAAGCTGGAAACAAAG
Organism: Charina bottae; assembly: GCA_023362775.1. Classification (NCBI taxonomy): domain Eukaryota; kingdom Metazoa; phylum Chordata; class Lepidosauria; order Squamata; family Charinaidae; genus Charina; species Charina bottae. The sequence goes on from JALMGJ010000011.1 coordinate 35,365,732, forward strand.
TTTCCTGTTCATAACAGAAGCATAGAACAAAGGTCTACATATTGCTAAGTAACGGTCATAAGACATTGCTGCAAGGAGAAATGTTTCTATACCTACACAAGAGCCATAGAAATAATATTGGGCTAAGCACCCACCCACAGAAATACTTCTGTCTCCAGTTAACAAACTGGTCAACATTTTTGGCAAGATAGTTGAAGTATAGCAGGTCTCAAGACAGGACAAATTTCTCAGGAAGAAGTACATGGGGTTATGAAGGTTTTGGTCCACTGCAACTAGCACAATGATGAGAATGTTTCCAGTAATTGTCACAAGATAAATCACAAGGAAGAACATGAAAAGAAAAGGCTGCAATTCACTGGAATTCCCAAAACCCAAGAGGATGAACTCTGTGATGCCTGTCTCATTTCCTTTCTTTGCATCCAACATTTTCTCAGGTCAATAAATGCCATGCCAAAGTTAAAATATAATCAAGATATAATGCATCTTTCTGCTCTAATGGATAACTTATAATAATGAATTCCAACTTTCTTTTAAAATGTAGCCTATAGACCACATGGAATTGAAGATATCAACCAGAATGAATCACAAGGCCTCTGCATCTCTCAATTTTTAGCTAATGAATGAAATTGTCACCATGATTGTCATAAGAAGGTGGTTATTTCTTCTCCAGTTTGTGGACATTTGAAGCTCTTTCTGAAAAAAAAAGAGAATTATAAGAAACATTCTATCAGTTAGTCTCTTATAACATTTGAGACATCAAGAGCCACCCAAAATAAAACATAAAGCAAAGACTGGACTTGAGTATTTTGTAGTTTTGAGGAACAATGGCAATGTTAGGAAAGACACTACTTTGCTGTTTCTATGTCATCCAATTCCATTACTGAGGTGTAAAGTGATGACCTTGAAGAAGGCATTCAAAAGTTGTTGCATAAACACTAGGTTAGCCCTAGAAGGAAGGAGGGAGTGAGAAAATAATTCAAGATTGACCTGCCCTGTTTCTCTTGGTAAGGGTGGGGGAGAGGGAGGGAGACAGAGATGGAGAGGGAGAGGGAGAATCTTTGTCAAGCTTTCAAAATTCTGTTAATAAACCCTGTAATAATAGTTCTTGCAGGGTCTGTTTCCTATCCTGTCCAGCCTTAAAGGGCTAACATCAGTCTTGGAAGCCTGACAGAGATTTCCTCTCGCACCTTTAAATAAATAATATTTTGTACAAAAAGTTAAAATAATTATGTCTAATAACTGCAGAAATTATCCCTCATGAATATATCTAATCCTAATTTAAGAATGACTTCATTAGAATATCATTTCTGATCATCAACAAAACTAATCAGTGCCATTTTGGGCATGATGAATAGAGTTTCTTAGTGAATTTAGTGCAAGGTGAAGAAATACTTGACTCAACCCTAATCAGTTTCCTTGAGCAATTAGCAAATCTAACTAGAGACCAAATTGCCAATATCCGCTGGATAATGGAGAAAGCCAGGGAGTTTCAGAAAAACATCTATTTCTGTTTTATTGACTATTCTAAAGCCTTTGACTGTGTGGATCATAACAAATTGTGGCAAGTTCTTGGTAGTATGGGGATACTAAGTCATCTTGTATGCCTCCTGAGGAATCTGTATAATGACCAAGCAGCAACGGTAAGAGCAGAGCACGGAACAACGGAATGGTTTAAGATTGGGAAAAGAGTACGGCAGGGTTGTATACTCTCACCCTACCTATTCAACCTGTATGCAAAACACATCATGCGACGTGCTGGGCTTGGGGAATCCAAGGCTGGAGTTAAAATCGCTGGAAGAAACATTAACAATCTCAGATATGCAGATGATACCACTTTGATGGCTGAAAGCGAGGAGGAGTTGAGGAGCCTTATGACGAAGGTGAAAGAAGAAAGTGCAAAAGCTGGGTTGCAGTTAAACCTCAAAAAAACCAAAATTATGGCAACCAGCTTGATTGATAACTGGCAAATAGAGGGGAAAAAAGTGGAGGCAGTGACAGACTTTGTATTTCTAGGCGCAAAGATTACTGCAGATGCTGACTGCAGCCAGGAAATCAGAAGATGTCTACTTCTTGGGAGGAGAGCAATGGCAAATCTTGATAAAATAGTTAAGAGCAGAGACATCACACTGACAACTAAGGTCCGCATAGTTAAAGCAATGGTATTCACTGTAGTAACCTATGGCTGTGAGAGCTGGACCATAAGGAAGGCTGAGCGAAGGAAGATAGATGCTTTTGAACTGTGGTGTTGGAGGAAAATTCTGAGAGTGCCTTGGACTGCAAGAAGATCAAACCAGTCCATACTCCAGGAAAGAAAGCCAGACTGCTCACTTGAGGGAATGATATTAAAGGCAAAGCTGAAGTACTTTGGCCACATAATGAGAAGACAGGATATCCAGGAGAAGAAGCTGATGCTAGGGAAAGTGGAAGGCAAAAGGAAGAGGGGCCGACCAAGGGCAAGATGGATGGATGATATTCTGGAGGTGATGGACTCAACCATGGGGGAGCTGGGGATGGTGACGGCCGACAGGAAGCTCTGGCGTGGGCTGGTCCATGAAGTCACAAAGAGTCGGAAGCGACTGAACAAATAAACAACAACAAACAATCAAGAAAAGAAAAATTAAGAAAAAATAATACTACAGCTATTTAACTAACTCATGCTCATATTTAAGGGAGAATTAAGGGACAATAATACTGCATCTGTTATTATAAAGAGGAAAGAGGTGTCAAAAACAATAGAAAGCAAAAAGAGAAAAAGAAAAGAGAGAAAAATACTTTAAAAAGTGACTTTGGATCATCTTTACAGCAGTTATAATCATACTTAATATCGTTTAACCCCTCCTTCTTCCCACATTCAACCCTTACTAATCAGAAAGAAATCACCAGTTCATTTTTATCCATTTTCAGCAAAAAGTCCATAAAGAGTTTCCAGTCTTTTATAAAAGTACTTGTTGTTCTCTCCTTGATCAAACAAATCAATTTAGCAAGACTCTGAGACCTGGAGGATTTTAAACAGATTTTATCTGACTTACATAAGATTTTAAACAGATTCTTTCTGACCCCTACCAAGTTTTTATGCAAGAAATTCAGGACATTGCAGAAAATATGAGGTCTAAAATGTGTCATCTGGGACTTCCAGTGGGGATATGGCAGACTGAACAGCTGTGCTCGCGGGCTCTGCGGGCAGAACTCACAATGCGGCAGTTTTTCGGCGGCTCAGGCAGGTTTTTCCTGAAGCCCAAGAGTGTTTTACTGAGAAAGGAAAATGCACAGAATTACCCCATTTGCAGCTTGCAGCCAGAAGATCGCAAACAGTGTTCGTGTTCGAATGGTAAGAGCTGCCGGGAAGCTTGGATGTCACCATTTCCAAGCTGCGCTGCAGCCTTAAAGGGACACTAAGACCGGCCACCCCATTTCTAAATCACCCAATTTATATTTTTTTAAGTATATGTACCCTAAGACAGGCTTTCTACAGCAGGGAGAAATTGGATCTCTTGGTGTTTATCATTATTTTGGGGATTATTTTTTTTTTAAAAAAAATTCTTTTAAAGTTTTGGCTTGTTTTCCATCCAAATATTAAGGAAGGTTGAGAATATGTAATTGTTTCCCTGTTATTATTGTACCAGCCTCCCTTCTGCATAGCAACCTCCCTGCCTGAGCTCCTTGACTCCGTAGCCGGGTTGGCGGTGGAGTTCCCCAGGCTTATGGTCTTGGGGAATTTCAACCTGCCTTCCTTGGGAGTGGGGTTGGAGGTAGCTTGGGAGTTCATAGTCACCATGACAGCCATGGGCCTGTCCTAAGTCATCCTGGGCCTGACGCATAATAGTGGTCATTCACCTGACCTGGTTTTTTCTGTCGGAGCAGTGGCAGAGTGTTCTGAAATTGGGGGAGGTATTGGTTTCTCTCCTGTCATGGTCAGACCACTTCGTGGTGAGCCTCCAATTCTCTGGCGCCACTCCACTCTGCAGAGAGGCTGGGCCTATTAGATTGGCCCGCCCCAGGTGACTGATTGACCCAGCTGGGTTTCAGAGGGAGCTTGGGCTTGTTCCGGGAAGTCTGTTGCATGGTCTGACTGAGGCCTTGGTGGCTGCATTGAATGAGAGCAGCCATGGCTTTGGATCGGATTGTGCCTGAGCAGCCTCTCCATGTCCATGTCTCCCGTGGCTCCGTGTGATTTATGGAGGAGCTGAGGAGGCTTAAGAGGGAAAAAAGATGCCTGGAGCACCACTGACAGAAGACAGGGAGTGAAGATGATCAAACACGAGCTAGAGCTGCTATTAGAGCCTACCTCGTGGTGGTAAGGGCAGCGAAATGTGGTTATTTCTTTGCTCTTGTTGCATCTGCAGATTGTCGCCTGGCACCCTATTTCAAATGACCCAGTCCCTCCTTTGAGGGAGTAATACCAAATTTCACCTACAGGGTCGCCATGAGGAATATGCTGAACATCTTGCAGATAAAGTCACTCGCTTTCGCTCTATGTTGGATTCCAGCTTTAAGACAGTACCAGTGGAGACTATGGGGGCTGTCTGGCATGGTTATCTGGGGGGAGTTTGATCTGGTTGCACCTGAGGAAGTGGACAGAGCCCTTGCAGCTGCTAGTTCAGCCACCTCTGTATTAGATCCGTACCCCTCCTGGTTGGTCAAGGCTGCCCAGGAGGAATCACGTGATTGGGTTTGAGTGGTAGTTAATAATTCCTTGAGAGAGGGGGTGGTTCCATCAGCTCTTAAGTAGGTGGTGGTGTGTCCTCTCTTCAAGGGGCCATCACTCGACCCAACCAGCCTGGATAGTTTTTGTCCAGTCTCCAACCTCCCCTTTTTAGGGAAAGTTGTGTAGAGAGTGGTCACGTGGCAGCTGCAGTGGATTATCTGGACCCTTTCCAGTCAGGGTTCTGACCAGGTTATGGGACTGAGATGGCATTGATTGCACTCTTAGATGACCTCCGGCGGGAGCAGGATGTGGGCAGTATGACCATCCTCACTCTCCTTGACCTCTCTGTCAGATTTCTCATGTGAATGGCAAATTGTTTTCTATACTGTCTGTAGCTTTCTCATAACATCTTACATAGATAAGGAAGGTGCAGGTGATTAGCAAAGGCACCACGTGATGCAAATGTTATGTCTCGGCCTAAAACCTTCTCATGGGAACATTGTCCTAGCAGTTGGAAGGGGGGAAACAGCATGCTTGCTTAGACGCAGCACTGCCACCTCATGGCAGGTTTTAGTATGTGCTATGGCCTATGTGTTAGACCTGATGTTTCCACATCTAACTGTCAGCCAATCAGAAAATTGGTAAGTGTATATCTCAGCTGTGAACCATGGTTCCTTGCTTCTTGGCTTCTGCTTGCCTATTAGTCATCTTCCTGCTCCTGAGGACCCTAAAGTGTGTAGCTATTCTTTGCTGTGAGTATAACCAAAGAATTGAGCTCCTTTGCTGTCTTGTCAGTGGAAGCAACACATAGAAGATTATTATCTGCTTTGTCTTTACATATTTGCAACACTGTAACATGTATATTCCAACTTTGCTTTTATCACAAGTAAAGATTTCATAGCTTTTACAAGCTGCACTCTGTGTCTGTTTACTCTGCGCCTCTTTCCCTATAAGCCAGCGTTTTTCCATCACTCTCAGCAGCCTTCGATATCATTGATCACGGTATCCTTTTGGACCAGCTTTGGGAGTTAGGAGTAGGCGGAACAGTGTTGTGCTGGTTCTTCTCCTTCCCCCAGGGTCGATTCCAGTCAGTGTTGATAGTGGGAGAGAGGTCCCGCCCATGTCCCTGTCATGCTGGAGGTTGAATCTGAGGTAGAGGAGGAGATGACCATTGTCAAGGCGTGAAACAGCGAAAAAGGTGCGAGATTCAAACAAGGGGTTGGAACACTTTCAAGCTTTGGGCAGCAAAACCTTAGGGTGCCAGTTGGAGGAAACCAGGAGGCATACTCATCACCACCTATCAGCGCATGCGAGAGAAGGGCAGAGATGTACGCTGAGCAACAGGAGATGCGATTGGGCCAGTCCCAAAAACGGTGGGAAAATCAAGAATGTAAAAGGTGCCAGTTATCAGAGCAGTTTGCTGGAGACAACCTTTTCGTTCCACCCTGTGCAAACATCCTGCCCTGCTGAGGTGAGTCGCGATCTCCTGCCTTGTGCTGCCACCAAGTTAGATCCTGCTCCTGAACCTCACATTGTCGCCACACTGGAACACACCCTTGTGCCTCGCTTGGAGAACGAGTCAAGCTCCGGTTCCAAACCCTGCCTTGCTACCATGCTGGATCCTGCTTCTGAGCTCCGTGTTGCTGTTGTATCTGAACCCACTCCTGAGTTCCAAGCTGCCGTCATGATTATCTCTGTACCCCCGTCTTGCCTTGCTGCCACATCAGATCCTGCACCCGATCCTCGTGCTGTTGCCATGCCGATCTCTGTGCTCCAGCCTTGCCTTGCCACCACGTCAGATCCTGCTCCTGAGCCTCATGCCATTCCCGTGCCAATCTACATGCTCCAGACTTACTTTGCTGCCACGTCGGATCCTGCTCCTGAGCCTTGTGCCATTGCTGTGTGGATATCTGTGCTCCAGCCTTGCCTTGCCACTGTGTCAGATCCTGCCCCCGAGCCTCGTGCTGATGACTATGGTATCCTTTTGGACTGGCTGCAGGGATTAGGGATACTGTTTTACAGTGGTTCTGTTCCTTTCTCAACAGTTGGTTCCAGTAAGTGGTGGTTTGGGGGACATGGTGGTTGCTCCTTTGTGGAGTGGTTGCTCCTTTGTGGAGAGCCCAGTTCTCTACTCCCTGTTATTTAATATCTTCATGAAGTCACTGGAGGACTTCATGTAGCAGTTCAGAGTTCAATACCGTCAATTACCTGGTGATGCCCAGGTGTATATTAGTACTCCAGACCATGCTACAGGTGTTTTCAAAGTCTGGTTCTGTTTCTTTGAGACTATAAGGGTCTAGATAAAATTGAACCCTACCAAGACAGAACTATTGTTTGTACATTGGGGGCCCTTTACAGCCCCTTTTTTGTTTCTGAACAGGTTTGTACTACTCCTGAAGAAGCAGGTCCACAAATTGGGGGTCCTCCTGGACTTATCACTCTTTCTGAATCAGCAGATGGAGGCCATGGAGAGGGGGTCAGTTGCAGCTTTACTTGGGATGGGAAGATCTGACTGCATTAGCTCACACCACTACCTGATTATCCTAGTGTGATAAAAACCACCAAGAATCTTGAATTAGTGCAAAATGCAGTGGCTGTACTCATGGGTATTTACCAGCAGCATATAGTACATTGTCCTGCAGGCCCTGCACTCACTTCCTATTAGTGTATGGGTGCAATTTAAAGTGCTGGTGCCAGATTACCACTTTAATTGTGGCATGAGAAGCAGCTGGTTTCCCCACTTTGGGGGAGGGGGTCAGAAAGGCTGAAGCCCAGAATATTGTATTGTAGAACAAATAAAAATTGCCGAGAAATATCTAAATTCTGTTAAAAAGAATATCAACAACTTTTCAAATCCATTTTAAAAGAAATCATTGAAAGTGATGGAAAAACAATAAGAAAGAGGTAGAAAAAGCTCAGAAAAAGCTGGAGAAGATGAAAGGTCAGTTGGCTATGGACTCTGTCATGAAGCAAAACTATTAAACTCTATTCCCACCATGATCCCAGCCCAAACACTCAGCCAATACTACTAAACAGAATAGCAGTTTATTACTGACAACTGATTCTCATGTTTTTGTTAAAAATTGATCACCAATCAATTGAAAAGAAAATGACAGTTTCATGTGACAAATCACAAAAAAAACATAATTTTATCAAAAATTCGTCTTAGTGCTTTCTGAACTTCTTTGTTTCTCAAAGTATAGATAAGGGGATTAACCAAAGGAGTTATGACTGTATAGAAAATGGAGATGATTTTATTGAGGTATCTTAGGGCGTGGGTGTCTGACAATGCATAGGCTATGAATAATGTGCCATAAAAGAGGCAAACTACCATGAGATGAGATGAGCAAGTTGAAAAGGCTTTACGCCTTCCTGTACTGGATTTGATATTTATGATGGTGATGATGATGCAAATGTAGGAAGTGAGGATCAACAGGAATGGAGGAATTGTGAAAATGATGATCATGCAAAAAATAATGTGTTCAAAGAGACTTGTGTCAATACAGGACAGTTTCATCAGTGGATATAAATCACAAAAGTAATGATCTATGACATTAGGCCCACAAAAGGCTAACTGAGCCACAACAGCTACAAGAATGACATTAAATATCAAACTGTTTATGCCTATTGCAGCCATAAGCTGGAAACAGAATCTGCTGTTCATAATAGAAGCATACAGTAAAGGTCTACAAATTGCCATATACCGATCATAAGACATTGCAGCCAAAAGGTATGTTTCTATCGATGCACAAATACAGAAGAAATGATATTGGGCTAAGCATCCACTCACACTAATAGTTCTCTCATTGGTCAGCAAGTTGACCAACATTTTGGGCAAGAAGTTGAAGCTATAGCAAGTGTCCAGGCAAGATAAATTTGCCAGGAAGAAATACATTGGGGTGTGAAGATGTCGATCAGTTACAACTAGCAGAAAGATGAGGAGGTTTCCAGTTATTGTCATCAGATAAATCACCAAGAAGAACCAGAAAAGGAAAGGTTGCATCTCAGGGAGATTCCCAAAACCCAGAAGGATAAATTCTCTGATACTTGACTGGTTTTCCTTTCCTATGTCCAGCATTTCCATTTAATTAAATGTCACATAAGTTCTAGAACATATAACAAAAAAGAGACAAGTTCAAATGCAGAAGTATAAAGTACCTCTTCCCCTTAAGTATTGAAAAATGGAAAAAGGAGAAGAATATCCTGAGAATGTAGGTAGCTGATGTTCACCATTATTCTCCTCAGAGAACAGGAAGATTAGCTATGCTTGCTATGATGAGCCTCCCTCTTATTAATATCCTGTTGTTTTCCAAAATGTTTTTCTCAATGATTTCTAAATGAAATAGGTTTGTGTGTCTTCAATTTTTTTGGGAATGGTTTGCCCTTGCTTCTTTCCTAAGGCTGAAAGAGGACAACTGGCCCACGGTCACCCAGCTGACTTTGTGCCTAAGGCAGGATTAGAACTCATGGTCTCCCGGTTTCTAGTCTGATGCCTTAACCACTACACCAAACTGGCTCTCTTAAATGAAATAGGTAAATCTACAATGTTGGATGGCTTTCCTTGAAAACTTTGTGAAATTGTCAAAAGCATGTGGAGTGTTAATTATGAATATATTTACTATGCTTGTGCATCTGGTTGTCTCTCCACACCCCACACTGCATTCCATTGTTGAAAATAAAGTTGCTCTTGGAATCAGTCAGAAGATAAAATAATTGATCAAGGCAGCACATGAGGAAAGGTGAGTCTTAATCTTAACATGACTTCTACTAGAGATGTTATCAATCTGTCTGGTACATTGAACACATTATATTTATTTGATATATAAGTTTGAAATCCAGTGCAGCACAGTTACGGTTCTTATGAAATCAGGAGTGAAATAATCTTGGCTTCCACATATGTTTTATCTCAAAAATTAACATATAGAACATACTGAAAAGATTGGCAAGTAAATCATGGATATAATTTTGCAGTCACTAGACTCCAATAATATTTTTCTGGGTATGTAAATAAAAGTCATTAAGTACTCACAGAAGTGTCTTCTATTTATTTGTTTAGTCCACCTCTGAAACATCTAAACTTCATCCTCACAATTTCTCATAGTTAATGTAAGCAGTGGTCCAACTGAGTAGAGGAGTGAAGCTGAGAAGTAAATATATTGCTTCATGAAGAAGAAATGTATTCCTCAGGCAGGACTAAATTATCTTCTACAGATTGTATTATTCAAGAAGATCAAATGTGCACAGTAAAACATGTTCTAAGTCATCCGTGATGTAATGAGACACCTCTTTGCAAGCATCCAAACATTTATCTTCCCCAAAAGATAACACCAAATAGTTTACCAAAAATCAGCTCAGGAGAAAAAGTCCAAACTCATTGGATTAATAAGCCCTGGACTGCCTTTATATAATACAATTGAATGGTTTCTTTTTAAGATGATCTGCTGAGTAAATCACAGGGGCTGTACTCATGCCTAAGAGTAAGCTATAAATTATGCTTTGTGAACTACATAAACTGAGCTCCCAGATCAGGCTGAACTAAAATGACCTCATGATATAGTTTACTACACTATATGAAGCCAATTAATAATTTAATGTAAAAGAACATCAAAAAAAGAACATCTTCCTCCCAAAAACTATGATAATGTCTGAAATGGCAATTTATCTTCAGCAAGATATTAGTTTGTTTAATACATGTTAAGATGCCAGGCTTGTCGATTGGAAGGTCAGCAGTTCGAGACCCAAGCATGGTGTGACGGAGTTTGCTCCTGCACTCGCCCCAGCTCTTGCCAACCTAGCAATTCGAAAGCATGCAAATGAAAGTAGATAAATAGGTACCACTTCCGTGGGATGGTAACCGTGTTCCGCACGCGTCATGCCGGCCACATGACCGCAGAAGCATCTTCGGACAGCGCTGGCTCTTCGGCTAAGAAACAGAGATGAGCACTGCCCCCTAGAGTTGGACACAACTGTGCAGGGGAAAACCTTTACCTTAACACATGTCCCAATGAGTCAATCCTGTTTTTCCTCCTTATTACAGCTCAAGAATCTGCCCTGCTAGGTAAGCTGGAGCATTTTGTTCTTTGTGATGGAAGTGTTTCTAAAATAGCTTTTCAAAAAATACATGCAATAATTAATCCTGGGAGATTTATTGCTGCTTTTCTTATTTTCTGATGCAATTCATTTATTAATCCCCAAGGGACTATTGTGTTGTTCAGAACTTGCTAATTCTGAGGACTGATTGACTCATATGTGTCACTACTTGTACAAAAAATTGTACCATATCCTGAGAATCCATAAGGTCACGTTCATGCACTATAATGAACCTATCCTATACCTTCTATTGTTAGCATGCTGAACACTCTTGTTTATCCCTATCCCTGGGATATTTTTCTCTTAGAATATTCTGTGAATTCAAAACTTCCTTATTTCCACTTTGAATATTCACTGCAACTTTGAATACTCAATCAGCAACAGTGAGACATGATGATCAGGGAGTGGGTCTCTATATTCTATGGTGTGAGAATAATAATAATAATAATAATAATAATAATAATAATAATAATAAATTTACACATCCAGAGGTTGATCTATGTGAATCTTTTAATATTAGTCTTGCAGAAGGTCAAAACTTCATATCTGAGAAAAAGGACATAATGCCTCCCCCTTTTATTTATTCAATGGAATTGGTGTCAGTGGGTCCAATAATGGAACAAGGCAGCCTGTATGGTACAAAACTTTCTTTCACTGCCACCTTAAGTGACCACCTAATTCTTCATGCTATTGGGTTGCCTCTGCACAGTCCTATTCTGAGAATCACAGTCCGTACCTGTAAATCCTTTTGAAATAAGTGAAATGTCCTTCCAATAGACATATATTGCTTTGTACTGCCAACAGCATCTTTATAAAATAAATGCACTGTGAGAGAGGCATGTTTTGTCGAAGTTCCTTCATTGTTGGTAATTTTAGTGTGCATTGTTAAGTTATAATAAAATAACTGGGAGATGTATCTCACAGGATGTACCTGCTTTATGGGATACATGTGTACAGGGACATTTCCCTGGAGAACATAAAGTTTTATTTGTTCAAAGAGTTTAGATATGTTAGAACCATGGGTTTAAAACTGAAGATAAAGCTGAGAAGGAATGTTACAAAGTCGTAAGTGGCCCTTCCTGGAAAGGGAAACCAACGTGGGTTGTATTTAGTTGCTTGAGTCTGAATATCAGGTTGGAATAACCCAGAGGTAATAGTCAATTGCATCTGAATTCATTGTCAGTAGGTTGAGTCATGGCAACTGGATTTCTTTCTTTTGGTTGAAACTTTTTGCTGCTTGTCCAAGTAGATTCTTCAGTCTGGGCAAACGTTGTTGAGGGGACCCCATATATGTCTTCCAGGGTGGCTGTATTGACCTTACACCTGATGGCTTGTTAATTGGGCAATTGAGGTGTAGATAGTCTTTAGGATGTCTTACTTCTAAAACCTTTATTCGTCCCCAAGTGTATCATTAAATGTGGCCTTGCTGGTGAACTTGTGAAGTGGTCTTAATCTTCCAGGGTCCTAATGAAAGAGCAGCATGATAAATGGGGAACAAGTTGTGCCTGAGGCCTCTGCCTCTATTGAGAGAAGGATTTTCCACTTTGGCATGAATGGATTCCTTAACCCCTCTCTCAAACCACCTATCTTCCCTGTCCAAAATGTGAACATTAATGTACTCAAATGAGTGTCCTTTTTCTTTTAGATGAAGGTAAACTGCTGATTCTGGTCCTGTGGTGTTGCTCCTCCTGTGTTGGGCCATCCTCTTGTGTAAAGGCTGTTTGGTTTCTCCAATGTAAAGCTCAGAACACTCCTCACTGCACTGGATTGCATATACTATGTTGCTCCTCTAATGTTTTGGTGTTGGATCTTTAGGATGTACAAGCCTCTGTCTCAGTGTGTTGGTGGGTTTGAAATATACAGGTGTGTTGTTTGCCAAATATCCATTTTATCTTTTCTGACATGCCGGCCATGTAAGGAATGACCAGGTTCTTCTGTTGATTCTGAGTCAATGTCAATGGGTTCATGGAAGAGTTTGAAGAGACATTTCCCTCTGAGCAAACTAAAGTGAGGTATGTTGGATCCCGATTGAGGGGCAAAGTGGTCGATTGGCTAGTGGCACTGCATGATGAGGAAGTGCCAGAGTTAGAGAGCCTATAGGAGTTTATGTTTGCCCTGAGAGATTCAAAGACCCCTTACTGAAAATGAAAGTGAAGACGAGCCTCCTGCACATCAAGAAAGGAACAAGGTCAGTTTCAGAGTACACTATGGAATTTAAGGGCCTGGCGGGGAAGTTAACAGACTGGCCAGAATCTCTCAAAGTGGAATATTTTAAAGGGGGCTTGAATCCCAAAATCATGAAGTGGTCCTTAGCCATAGGGAACCCCAAGTCATTGCGAGAGTGGATATGTCTCTTGGGAGAGTTGGAAAACATCGAAGCCCAAATTAAGGGACAACAGCAGGCACACGAAATGGAGAAGCACCCTCCAGCTGTTAGTACCCCTAAAGAGAGGAGAAAATCCCATGGATCATGGGACGAAGAGAGTGCCGCGTAAAGGAGAGATTGTGCTTCCGATGCAGCAAAGAAGGACATTGAGCCATTGACTGTTGCCAAGTCTCAAAGCCAAGGGAACAGCCGCCTCAGTCATAGAATGGAAATTTGGCAGACCCTTCACTGTGTCCGAAGACTCGGAAGAAGGGGAATCAAAGCTGGCTTTAATTAGAGAGAGCAGGGGGATGCAGTGGCGCTGTGGCTTAATGACACTGGAGTTTTCCGGCAAGAAATGGTTGACACTCCAATGGTTCGAGCCCAGCTCTGCGTGACAGAAGTGAGTTCCCGTCATTTCATCTCTAGCTTCTGCCCACCTAGCAGTTCAAAAGCATGTCATCTGCAAGTAGATAAATAGGTACCCCCATTTCGGTGGGGAGAAACTCTGGTGGTGATCTGTGCGGGGAGCAGGAACCAGTGCTGATGGAGGATCAGTGGAGAATAAAAAAGCCCAGATGAGCCGACTTCCCTAAAAAAAAGGAACACTGCTGGCCAGCTGAAGCAAAGCTAGCTCGCCCTCTTGTGGTGCATCAGTGCAAGAAAGACTAGCAACTATCTGGCGCCAGAACATCTACTGTGTAACATTGTAGACTCCCTGGCAATTAGTGTGCCATACTCTAAATAAATAAATAAAATAATAGAGAGAGCCTGTTCTATGTGGCGCCTAGGGTCAGGCATGGACTAAGGGGCACAAGGATCCGATGGTGGGTGGAAATTGCCCAATAATATTGTTGGGAGTGCAGCTAAAAACACTAACAGTAAGGGTGCAGATTTAGTAGGGAACTTGGACTCTGGGTCTACCCAAAATTTAATGCACCCTGCAATAGTGACTGGACTGAGACTGAAGGTGGGGAAGCTGAGAGATCCCATCACTTTTACCCAACTCAATCGGTCAGAAATGCAAGGGGGGCCAGTAGAATATTACACTGAACCCTTGAGAATGCAGATAGGGACTCATTAAGAGACTCTGCAGTTTGTAGTAGCCCCAATTTCCAATCAGTCTATAATTCTAGGACTGGCATGGTTACAAGAGAAAAATCTGAAAGTGGATTGGAAGTTGGGCCAAATGACTTGTTTTGATGGGAGTTACAAGGGGTTGAGCCAAACCAAATTATGCACTGAAATGGACGTGGCTGGGGCATCAGCCAAGGTGTGGGGTGTCGTGGCTACTGCAGAAGAAACGTGCATTCCCCCCACAGTATAGAGACTTAAAGGAGGTGTTTGGGGAAGCTGAATCGAACCAACTCCCACCCCATAGAAAGTCAGACTGTGCAATAGAGTTGGTTCCAGGAGCAGAGCTGCCTAAAACAAAACTGTATTCCATGACTACTAAGAAACTTGAGGTGTTGCGAGAGTTCATTGACAAGAATTTAGAGCAGGGGTTCATCCATCCTGCTTTATTGTCTATGGCTGCTCCTGTCCTATTTATAACTAAGAAGGATGGGTCGTTGAGACTGTGCACCGACTATCAGGGCTTGAATGCTGTTTGTACTTCGAATAAGTACACCCTTCTGTTAATGAAGGACATGTTGGCTCCCCTTTCAAAAGGGCAGATTTTTACCAAACTAGACCTGAGGGAAACATATTTCCATGTTCACATCTGAGAGGGGGATGAGTGGAAAACTGTGTTTAATTGACAATTTGGCTTGTTTGAGTATTTAGTGATGCCTTTTGGAATTCAGGGGGCCCTGGGGGTCTTTATGCACCTGATAAATGAAGTACTACATGATCTCTTGTATAGTGGGGTGCTAGTATATTTAGATGATATTTTTATCTATTCCGAGATGATGGAAGAGCACGTGAAGTTGGTGAGGGAAGTACTGAAAAGACTGCTAAAGAACCAATTGTATGCCAAACTATCAAAATATGAGTTCCACAAGGAACAACTGGATTACTTGGGCTTCTGAGTATCAATCAGAGGAATCGAGATGTACCCAGCAAAGGTCCAAGATGTGGTAGCTTGGGAGACCCCAAAGGCTAGAAAACAGCTACAGAGTTTCTTAGGGTTTGCTAATTTTTATTGCCAGTTTATCCCTAATTTTGCTCAGGTGGCCCTGCCCCTTACCAATTTGCTTAAAACCAAAGGGAAAGGGGACCCTAAGGGGATGAAAAAACCAGGGATGCTGCTAAAATGGACAGCAGAGTGCCAAGAGGCTTTCAAATGTTTGAAAGCACTGTTTACCTCAAAGCCAGTTTTAAAACATCCAAACCCCTTGAAGGCCCTGATCGTCCAAGCTGATGCCTCTGACATAGCCAGTGGCACCATTTTGTTGCAGAGGCACAGAGGGGAAATTGCAGCCATGTGCCTATCTTTCTTGTAAATTTTCAGAAACAGAGAGGCATTGGCATGTTTGGGAGAAAGAAGCTTTCGCTGTTCAGTGGGCACTAGTCACCTGGCAACGTCTACTAGAAGAGGCTTCCCATCCATTTGAAGTTTGGAGTAATCATAAAAACATGGAAGCTTTGAAAACCCTGAGAAAACTGGGCATAATTCTTCAGTAGATTTAAATTCACTTTGAAATATCTACCAAAGGGAAATAATTTTTTAGATGATGCATTGTCCCAATTACCTCAGCATGACAGTCAAATGGAGGAAGTGGTGGATTCAATTATTTCACCCTCACAATTTGGGATGGCAGTGACCACCCGAAGCCAGAAAACAGGTGCAACCACAAAGTTAGAGAAGCACTTACAAAGCAAACTGCAGTCCGCATTGTCACAGGATGAGTGGTTACAGGAAAACCAAACTTTCTTAACAGAAAAACAAGGACTGTGGTGGAAAGGTGAGAGACTCTATATTCCTGAAACATTACGTAAGAAATTCGAGAGATATGCCATGACAGTAAGTCAGCTGGTCATTTTGGATTCGTAAAAACCTTGCACTTATTAAGGCGGCAATTCTGGTGGCCAGCCTTATGTAAGGATGTGGAGAACTATGTAAGTAGTTGCCCAACATGTGCAATAGCAAAACACACTGGAGGTAAACCCAAAGAACTGTTACAAAAAGTGGCGAGTCCCACCAGACCATGGAAACAAATTGCTATGGACTTTATAGTTGAACTACCAGAGAGCAAAAAGAAAACAGTCATATGGTTAGTAACAGATTTGTTCTCAAAACAGACTCATTTTATCCCATGCACTAGCCTACCTATGGCTGGGCAATTGGCCAAGATGTTTATACAGCATATCTATCATTTACAAGGGGCCCCTGAGCAAGTTATCAGCGACAAGGGGGTCCAATTCACTTCAAAGTTTTGGAAGGCATTCTTGAAGCTGATTGGGGTGGAACAGGGTCTAAGCTCCTCCCATCATCCAGAGATAGATGGGGCCTTGAAATGAAGGAACCAAATATTGGAGAAGTACCTGATGTTATGTTAATTATCAACAAGATGATTGGGTAGACTTGCTTCCATTCGCGGAACTCGCTTACAATAACGCAGTACACAAAAACACAGGATTTACTCCATTCAAAATGGACAGGACTTTGTCACCATCCTGGAACTACCAACTGAACAAAGTAAAAACCTTTTGTTAGATGAGTGGATACAACAATTAACAGACAGTGGGCCAATAATAGAGAAGGCACTAGAAGATGCAAAAGCAGATTACTGTTAGGAAGGACTGGTCAAAAGGGGCCAAGTCTGGCAACAGGAAAAGGGAAAAGGGAAAACTCCGTTGCAACGATAAAAACGTTGCAGCAGAGTTGAACTCAATTTCAAAAAAAAAAAGAGCCAAGAATGCAACGCGCCTATTGGCTGCTGCATTTGAACGGCACGAGATACAAAGTATAAAAGGAGGAAACAACGAAGAACGGGTTGTCAGGGACAACCGATCTTCAGGAGTACCACATACCTTAAGCTCCAGACTTCTTCCACAGCTGCTTGCACCACAAAAGCCCTGTTTAAACACTTTCTCTAGCCCCCTCCATTCTCAGACGAACGCCAGCCCTCGGATCCACCGATCAACTGGTTCTCCTTACCTTTCGGAGCTGTCTTCCATTGCCATTTATGAGGAGAGACCTTCTGCTGTCATTGCCCTTGCTGCCTCAGCGTCCAAGCCGTGGCTTCCCTCCGTGCCTACCTTCGCTGATGGATCCGTCTCTGGACTGTCTTCCTTCGCTGCTGCTGCTGCCACGCCGGTGCCCTCCTGCTGTTCCAAGCCTCCTCCTGCTGTTAAAAACAAACACTGCATATCACCTGTCAAACAGCATACTGTTGCTAGGCTGAAGTACTCTTGCCCTAAATTACCTCAGATCTCAACTGCTGGGAAGTCTGTTACAGCAGAGGATATTTTATCAAGCTCCAAACTACCTGTCTTCAGAACAACTCAGTTAATTAACCCTTCCATTTCATTCCTATTCAAACCCAGCCAGTTTTTAAAGCCACCCAGTCCTTTCCATCTTCCTCCTAATCCAGCCTTGCCTACCTTTGATAAAAAACCATAACTGTCTGTTTTGTTCTTGTTAAGCTATACTTTGCCTAAACTAATTCTTGATGCAATTATTACCTAATAGATCAGTAGTAGTGTAAATTGTCTTGCTAGTTAATCCAGAACCAGTCTGGCAATTACTTTTGATTGTACTGATTGTCTTGCATGTGCTGTCTTGCCTTGTTCCTGTTCTATTGTATTGTTTTTCCAGATCCCAAAAAACCATCAGGTTAAAGTAGAATACAGTACTGTGCCCTATAACAGAAGAAGATTATCTTGAAGCCTGCCACCCAATTGATCTGATAGTACTTAATAAAACTGTTAAGCAATTCAAGTCTCTGTATTAAGTTGGAACAGGACAATTACATAAAGTACGCTGACCAGAAAAAAGCACCGGAATGGCCAATGAAAGTAGGGGAAAAGGTTTATCTGTCTACAAAATATCTGAAGTCTACTCAGCCTTCAAAGAAACTGGGACCAAAGTACGTTGGTCCATTCCCAATAACTAAAGTTATCAATGATGTGACTGTGTGGTTGCAATTACCAAAAAAATTGAAAAAGATTCACCCTGTTACCAATTGCAGCCTTTTAAATCCTGTACAAGATTCAGAACGTTGGCATCCTGAAAAGACTCTGCCTGCCCCATTGATGATTGAAGGAGAACAGCATTTTGAAGTCCACAGTATTTAGATGCCCGAAAGCATCATGGAAACTTACGGTACTTAATTCAATGGAAACATTTTCCGAAAACACACACCAAGTGGGTTGATCAAAAGCACATTCGAGCACCTCAATTGGTGAGGCAATTCCATGAGAAATATCCAGAGAAGCCAACTTGAAAATCCTGAACTGTTTTAATGTGTTTAAATGTGCTATGTTTTTCTTTCTGTTACTCTCATGTGAAGGAAGGGGGTAAGTTTTTCTTCAGGGGAGCGATATGCCAGGTTGGAATAATCCAGAGGTAATAGTCAATTACATCTGAATTCATTCCACTGACATGGGTTAACTTGTGAGGGGGGATTGTAGAATAGACATGTGTAATCATAGTGTTTAGAGCTTAGAGGCTTGAATTTCACAGGAGGAGAGGAGGCTGGCATTCCAGAAGGACTGTTGAAGAATGTTTACTGCAAGAAGTTACAAGGTCAGATTTCACAGCCTGGCACAGAGCAGGGAAGTGGGAAAGTGAAAGGAATTGTAGTAGACTATTTATCACACAGAAGAGAGGGGTGAGAAAGGAGACAGATTGGGTTTCGTTTAAGGAATGCTTTTCAGTGCGAAAATCATTCCTGGCTTTAGCAGAGCTTGGTGCTGAACTCAAATAAATTAACTTCATATATCCTACATGGCATGTATTGAGTATTACTGACTTCAAAGACCACGATCCTAACACTGAAATTCTTCAGCTCTCAGGTGACAATATATGAATCCTATATCAATAGTTGGCCCTTGTGCTGCCAATACTTTTTTAAAAAAAAAAAAAAAAACAGACTCTGTTGCATTTAAATGCCTTTTGCAAGCAGTTATTGTGAAATAAGAGCATGAAAGTATTTCAGCAACCAGGAGCTTTCCCAGGAGCTGTGCTTGGAATGGGAAGACCCATTTTCAATGATACCTATAGACAGGTTTCAGAAACAAATCCCATATTTTTTTTCTTCATTGACTGTAGTTTCAGTCTGTTTTAATACTGCATACAACCAGTCATCATGGAGTCAGGTTCATTCAAGTGTCCTACATTGTGATTTGTGGATCTTAGTCCACCATGAAGTATATGCTATTATTTTACCATGAATAAAAGTTTTAAAGGTATTCCAAACTATCTTCAAATCAGATGAACCTCTATTTATTTTGGGGGAAGGGGAAATCTGTATTTGTTGTTGTTGTTGTTCCACACATTTTGAATTTCCCAACAAGAACTATTTAGATATGCTTTCTGCACCTGTTTTATGCTTCCTCCACTCCCCATTCAGTGACATTGCTACAGATGCATAGTCAGAAATTAAAACTGAACCAATATAACTCCTGGCCTTCCGGAAAGGAGTGAAGACCTGGCTCTGCCAGCTCGTGTGGGGTGTGAGGAGGAGCAACCAACCCTGGGGGTGGCTAGCACCCTGAAGATGCTCCCATAAATTATGATCTTTTTTAACACCTCTGTCTTAGATTATAAGGTACTTTTATGTAATAATACTGTTTTATTGTATTTTAATGATTATTTATTCTTGTTTTTATTGTAAACCACCCAGAGTCACTCCTTGAGTGAGATGGGCAGTGACTAAATTTGAAGTATGTATGTATGTATGTATGTATGTATGTATGTATGTATGAATAAATAAATAAATAAATAAATAGCAATTTTCCACTACATTGACTATCCAGTGTGATATTAGAAAATTGTCCAGTCTTGAACAAGTACCATGTGAAGGGGATAACGTTATCAGACAAAGCTTAATAAAAGTATGCTTTTCATGTTGGAGACAATTACAGTAATTACATATGCAGACATGGTCCACTCAGAATTTATAAACTTAGAAACACAGCAAGAATTATCTACTGAAGGATGGAATATAGTTGATGTACTTACAAATAGTCAGAAGGACAAGATCAGATCTTAAGAAGGAAGGAGGGACATTAAAAAAAACACAAATTTGAAATGCTAATACAAAATCAGCACCACTGTTTAGGAGGTATATACACAAGTTTATTTAGACATGGCACAGAGACGGAACAAACCAAAAAATGCATAATAAAATGGACGCACAATTTCAAAGAAACAGTTATTACACAACAATAGGAAAAGTGATGGACTAGTTCTATAAGATTTACATCAAGTTATAACCTAAAGGAAAATTGGTATAAAATGTTTTATACATGGTATACTACTCCATCAATAATATCTAAGGTAGATAAATCATACAGCAATAGATATTTGAAATGCCAGGAATCATAAGGAACATTTTATCACATGTGGTGGACAAGTAAAAAATGAAAAAAAATATACATAGTATAATGCAGAACATTTTGGAATTTAAAGTTGAAATGAAACCAAAACTTTTTTTATTAGGAACAATCTCTGAAAAAATCAACAAGAAACACCATAATTTAATGAGATATACTGTATGCTTACAGCAGTGAGAATAAACTTTGTTCAACACTGGAAGAAAAACACAATTCTGACAATGTCTGATTGGGAACTCAAACTTGGAGGATATGCAGCAATGGCAAAACTTACAGAATATATACACAACAGAGGTTTAACTAAATTTAAGGAAGAAAGTTTATGATATATACAATATATTACACAGCATGGCAGATATAATCATCTACATCTTTTTAAGCAGGCATAAGTAATTATAAATATTGCAAATTAGCATATGTAAAAAACGGGGAAGTCAGAAATTCAACAGCTTCTTTTCTTGTGTTTTTATTTTCTTACTGTAATTTCTTTTTTTAATTTTATTTTCCAGTATTTCAAAATTGCTATTTTTTTATTTATCTTTCTTATAAACTAACAGTGTGTGTGTGTGTGTGTGTGTGTGTGTGTATGTATATATATATATATATATATATATATATATATATATACACACACACACACACACACACACACACACATACATACACACACACACACACATACTGTTACACATATACACAACAGAGGTTTAACTAAATTTAATAAGGTAATTTTGTACCTTATTAACAGGTACAAAACAGGTATATATGCACCATGCAACAACACAGTGGAGATTCTAAGGACACTTTCTAAGGACACTTTCCCCAAACAATTGTAAATTTCATAAGAACCCGACTTAAGGATTTGTGAACTTCTTTATTTCTTAAAGTGTAGATGAGGGGATTGGCCAGAGGAGTCAGGATTGTATAAAAAATAGAGAAGATTTTATTGAGGTGTCTCATAGTGGGGGTGTCTCGGAACATATAGACAATGATTAATGTGCTATAAAAAAGACAAACCACCATGAGGTGAGAAGAGCAGGTTGAGAAAGCTTTTTGCCTTCCAATTGTAGATTGGATTGTTATGATGCTGGCAATGATGCAAACGTAAGAACTGAAGGTCAGTAAAAATGGAGGAATGGTAAAAATGAAGGACAAGAGGAGAACAATGATTTTAAATAGTGTAGGATCTCTGCAAGTCAGTTTTTCCAATGGAGTTAAGTCACATAAGTAATGGTCTATTATATTGGATCCACAGAAAGAAAGATGGGCTAGCAGAGACACAACAATGCTATTAACTATCAAACCATTTATCCATGCCCCAGCCATAAGCTGGAAACAAAACTTCCTGTTCATAATAGAAGCATAAAACAAAGGTCTACATATTGCCAAGTAACGGTCATAAGACATTGCTGCAAGGAGAAATGTTTCTATAGCTATACAACAGCCAAAGAAATAATATTGGGTTAGGCAACAACTCACAGTAATCGTTCTGTCTCCAGTTAGCAACCCGGTCAACATTTTTGGCAAGATAGTTGAGGAATAGAAGGTCTCAAGACAAGACAAATTTCCCAGGAAGAAGTACATGGGGGTGTGAAGGTGTTGGTCAGCTGCAACTAACACAATGATGAGGATGTTCCCAGTTACTGTCACAAGGTAAATCACCAAGAAGAGCAAAAAAAGAAAAGGCTGCAGTTCACCAGGATTCCCCAACCCTAAAAAGATAAATTCTGTGATGCCTGTCTCATTTTCTTTCTCTGCAACCAACATTTTTTCAGATCAATAAATATGCCAAAGTTAGAACATAATCAGGAAATCATGCATCTGTGTTCTCCACTGGATAAGTTATAATTACAAATCCCAACTTTATTATTAAAAGTGTCCTTACTCCATATGGAATCAAAAGTCTAATCCAAAATGAACCTCCAGGACTTGGCATCTCTCCCTTTTTAGCTAGTGAATGAAATTTTCACAATAATTGGTATATGAAGGAGGCACCTTCCCAACTGGTTTCATTCCAGCTACCAGTCTTGCTACTGGAAGCTCAATCTTGGGGGAAAAATAGAATTACAAGGAATATTCTATCAGCTAATCTGAAACACGTGGAGACCCTCAAAATCAAACATGAATCCTGCCTTTTTTGTGGTTGGTCTTGTAAAAAGCACATAAGGGATTCATGTCATTATGGACTATCAGATTCATAGATGTCCCAGCCATCATTAATACACTAGCATTCTCCACTGTGAAAATGTGTGTCCCTAAAATGTCTTCCCCAGGCATTTCAAATAAGTGATCCAGGGAGATTTGCTGCTGATCATCTGATTGTCTATAAAGCTTTAATCTACAACCAAACTGCTAGCCCCAAAGGAGATTTTTACATTAATTATTTCTCCCTAGATTGTTTCTCTTGTTCAGAGTTTATTACTTTGGAAAAATAATGTATTCCCCCCCACCTAAGAAATGAATCATGAGAACCTGCAGGGTCACACTCAGACACAGATGATACTAAGTGACCTATACTATCTGCTGATATAGTTTGTATTTCTCTTCATATATTCACTCTCCACCTCTTGGTCCTGGGTTATACTTTCATCATCCCCCCTAAAAGAAGGATACAAGATATTTTCAGTTAACCTTCTGTTTTCTTAACAAAGCAACCAGGGCCATTTTTCCCCACTTTTTGTGGTCAAGAAATGCCATTCTTGTCAAACAGCATTCTTTAAATAGAAAACTTTTCTGAAACCACTACACTTCCCAAGTATTTCTATTTTACTTTACTTAGACTGTATTTCAGACAGATTTCTGTATTTCTGATATCAAAGTAGCGAGTAGTACTGTCTTATTGATGATGCTGTGATTGAACTGGCTTTTAAATTTTGTTGAAATAGTGCAACGGAGGATGGTTGTTTTTGCTTTTTTAAGATGTGGTAGGATGTCCTGATTATTTTCTATTTCAATATTTCTAATAGTAAAAGAACTATTATGGAACTATTATTATTGGAAACAATGGTTGCCTAATTTAGGTACATCCTTGTCTCGGCTGCTGAATGTGCCTGCCTCCTTGAGGTATGTGTATATATAGAAAAAGACCTTTGGATGGAAAGGGTATATCCTGGTATATGGGTTTCCAAACCACACAGCTGACACTGCCCAGTCGCTCAAAAAGCAAGTAATGCTTTTTATTGGCATATGAATATTCTAAGCTTTTCTGTAGTTTTAGAACAATACTCATGTGAATTCTGCATTATTATTCATTGTTTGCAATTGTAAGGTTGGGTAGATTTTGATCACTAAACAGATACCAATGTCACATCAAAAAGGAATGTTTCAAGCAGATATAACAATAAAAAAATCAATCAATATATAAATACTCAAAGCAAAACATGAAATAAGAAGAAAGAATGTAAAAACAAAGCCACAAAGCTTTGTACACTGATCAAATTTAATTTCAGTGAATAATTTATTTATTTAGTTAGTTTTTATCCCACCTTTATTAATTTTATAAATAACTCAAGGTGGCGAACATACCTAATACTCCTTCCTCCTCCTATTTTCCCCACAACAGCAACCATGTGAGGTGAGTTGGGCTGAGAGAGAGTGACTGGCCCAAGGTCACCAAGCTTTAAAGATTTAAGGATTATATGAAAAGATTATATTATAGTTAAAGATTATATGAAAAATCTTTGTTGTTGTTCAGTCGTATAGTCGTGTCCGATTCTTCGTGACCTCATAGACCATAGCACGCCAGGCCTTCCTGTCCTCCACTGTCTCTCGGAGTTTACTCAAATCCATGTTCATTACATCGGTGATGCTATCTAACCATCTCACCCTCTGCCGTCCCCTTCTCCTTTTGCCTTCAGTCTTTCCCAGCATCAGGGTCTTTTCCAGTGAGTCCTCTCTTCGCAATAGGTGGCCAAAGTATTTGTGCTTCAGCTTCAGCATCTGTCCTTCCAATGAGCAGTCAGGGTTGATTTCCTTTAGGATTGACTGGTTTGACCTCCTTGCAGTCCAAGGGACTCTCAAGAGTCTTCTCCAGCACCACAGCTCAAAAGCATCAATTCGTTGGAGCTCAGCCTTCCTTATGGTCCAACTCTCACAGCCATACACCACTACTGGAAAAACCATAGCTTTAACTATACGGACCTTTGTCGGCAAAGTGATGTCTCTGCTTTTTAATATGCTGTCTAGGTTTGCCATAGCTTTCCTCCCAAGGAGCAAGCGTCTTTTAATTTCATGGCTGCAGTCACCGTCTGCGGTGATCTTGGAGCCCAAGAAAATAAAATCTGTCACTGCTTCCATTTCTTCCCCTTCTATTTGCCAGGAAGTGATGGGACCAGATGCCATGATCTGGGTTTTTTTAATGTTGAGTTTCAAGCCAGCTTTTGCACTCTCCTCTTTCACCCTCATCAAGAGGCTCTTTAGTTCCTCTTCACTTTCTACCATTAGGGTGGTATCGTCTGCATATCTGAGGTTGTTGATATTTCTCCCGGCAATATTAACTCAGGCTTGTGATTCATCCAGCCCGGCATTTCTCATGATGTACTCTGCATATAAGTTAAATAAGCAGGGTGATAATAAACATCCTTGTCGTACTCCTTTCCCAATTTTGAACCAGTCGGTTGTTCCATGTCCGGTTCTAACTGCTGCTTCTTGACCCACATACAGGTTTCTCAGGAGACAGGTAAGGTGGTCTGGTAATCCCATCTCTTTAAGACTTTGCCACAGTTTGTTGTGATCCACACAATCAAAGGCTTTAGTGTAGTCAATGAAGCAGAAGTAGATGTTTTTCTGGAACTCTCTTGCTTTTTCCATGATCCAGTGAATGTTGGCAATCTGATCTCTAGTTCCTCTGCCTCTTCAAAACCCAGCTTGCACTTCTGTAAGTTCTCAGTTCACATTAGCCTTGCTTGTAGGATTTTGAGCATAACCTTGCTAGCATGTGAAATGAGCGCAATTGTACGGTAGTTTGAACATTCTTTGGCATTGCCTTTGTTTGGAATTGGAATGTAAACTGACCTTTTCCAATCCTGTGGCCACTGTTGAGTTTTCCAAATGTGTTGGCATATTGAGTGCAGCACTTTAACAGCATCATCTTTTAGGATTTTAAATAGCTCAGCTGGGATACTGTCTTCTATGCTAGCTTTGTTGTTAGTAATGCTTCCTAAGGCCCACTTGACTTCACTCTCTAGGATGTCCGGCTCAAGGTCAGTGACCACACCATCGTACTTATCAGGGATATTAATATCTTTCTTGTATAGTTCTTCTGTGTATTCTTGCCACCTCTTCTTAATCTCTTTTGCTTCCGTTAGGTCCCTGCCTTTTTTGTCCTTTATCATGCCATCTTTGCACAAAACGTTCCCTTGATATCTCCGATTTTCTTGAAGAGATCTCTAGTCTTCCCCATTCTATTGTTTTCCTCGATTTCTTTGCATTGTTCATTTAAGAAGGCCTTCTTATCTCTCCTTGCTATTCTCTGGAATTCTGCATTCAGTTGTTTATATCTTTCCCTTTCTCCTTTGCCTTTTGCTTCCCTTCTTTTCTCAGCTATTTGTAAAGCTTCATCAGTCAGCCACTTTGCTTTCTTGCATTTCTTTTTCTTTGGGATGGTTTTAGTTGCTGCCTCCTGTACAATGTTACGAACCTCCATCCATAGTTCTTCAGGCACTTTGTCTACTAGATCTAATCCTTTAAATCTATTCCTCACCTCCACTGTATATTCATAAGAGATATGATTTAGGTCATACCTGAGTGGTCTAGTGGTTTTCTCTACGTTCTTCAATTTAAGCCTAAATTTTGCGATAAGAAGCTCATGATCTGAGCCACAGTCAGCTCCAGGTCTTGTTTTTGCTGATTGTATAGAGCTTCTCCATCTTTGGCTGCAAAGTATATAATCAATCTGATTTCGGTATTGACCATCTGGTGATGTCCATGTGTAGAGTCGTCTCTTGTGTTGTTGGAAAAGAGTGTTTGCTATGACCAGCGTGTTCTCTTGACAAAACTCTATTAGCCTTTGCCCTGCTTCATTTTGTACTCCGAGGCCGAACTTGCCTGTTATTCCGGTTATTTTTTGACTTCCTACTTTAGCATTCCAGTCCCCTATGATGAAAAGGACATCTTTTTTTGGTGTTCCTTTTAGAAGGTGTTGTAGGTCTTCATAGAACCAGTCAACTTCAGCTTCTTCGGCATCAGTGGTTGGGGCATAGACTTGGATCACTGTGATGTTGAATGGTTTGCCTTGGATTCGAACTGAAAGCATTCTGTCATTTTTGAGGTTGTACCCCAGTACTGCCTTTCCCACTCTTTTATTTACTATGAGAGCTACTCCATTTCTTCTAAGGGATTCTTGCCCACAATAGTATATATAATGGTCTCCTGAATTAAATTTGCCCATTCCTGTCCATTTTAGTTCGCTGATTCCCAAGATGTCGATGTTCAATCTTGTCATCTCATGTTTGACCACATCCAGCTTACCTCCATATGCAGCTTATGAAAAATCTAGGGAAAGGCAAAATATGGAAACACATTGAAAGCATCAGACATAAATTTATGCAATGGAAAGACATTGTAGAGAAATTTCTACATCCTGACAAAAAAGAATATGTAAAAAATCAACAACTTTTCAAATGAAGTGCTTTTTCTGAAATAAATAATTGCTCAATTGGATGGAAACTCAACAACAAAGAGGCAGAACAAGCTCAGAA
Source organism: Charina bottae (assembly GCA_023362775.1). Lineage (NCBI taxonomy): Eukaryota > Metazoa > Chordata > Lepidosauria > Squamata > Charinaidae > Charina > Charina bottae. The sequence goes on from JALMGJ010000011.1 coordinate 35,393,033, forward strand.
ATAGCTGGAGAAAATGATGGATCAATAGAATTTGGACTCTGGCATGAAGCAAAGCATTAAAATTTGTTCCCACCATGATCCCAATCCAAATGCTGTGCCAATACTGTTAATCAGAATAGCAGCCTATTATTGACACCAGATTTTCCCACATTCAAAATCTGACTACCAAAAAGAAATTGAAAATTTCAGATGACGCATGTCAAAAATTATCACTTTATTAAAAAGTCCTCTTAGAGCTCTGTGAACTTCTTTGTTTCTCAAAGTATAGATAAGGGGATTTACCAAAGGAGTCATGACTGTATAGAAAATGGAGAAGATTTTATTGAGTAGTCTCAGAGAAGGGATTTCTGGCAATGTATAGACAATTATTAATCTGCCATAAAAAAGACAAACCACCATGAGATGAGAGGAGCAGGTTGAAAAGGACTTGGGCTATGGTGGTTGCTGCCTTCTTTGTTGGATGTGTAAGGGTATGGGAGAAAGACCTTGGGAGATGGGGGAAAGAGATGCTGCCTAGGGAATGATCAGATAAGAGATGGCATAGCCCACAGCAGCATAATGGGAAGAGAAAGAGACTCAGAAGGGAGCCTCCCTAACTTCTCAGACTGTAAAAGAGACAGCGGGATATTTGTACTTTCAGACTTGCAAGATTCTGTTAATGTAGCCTTACAATAGAGTAGTATTAGCTCATCTGGTCATGTTTCCTGTCTGGTCTGCCTGGGAAGGCTGACAGGATGTCAGTTGTTGGTGGGATGTTATAGAGAAGTAAGGAAGATTATCTTGATGGAGATATGCAGGCACCATTGCCTAGGCAAAAGGAACTAAAGCACTTTTTTAGTCCAGAATGTCCAGATAATGCTCAGAAGCAGCTCAGAAGTACACCTCTCTAAGTCACTGAACTATAAGGAGGAGGAGGTAGAGCACAATCAGAATTGCAAGATTCTGTTATTATAGCCAATCTCATTAAAGGGAGGCTTTTTTTATGTGTATGTCTTTTTATTATTATTTTTTTAAACAAAGTTAAAAAACTACAAAAAAAACACTACAAACAAAAAAAAAAACACTAAAAGTGTGAAAACACAAAAGTTTCATACATACAGGTGACTTCCAGCTTTCAACAGCAAGAATATACAGCAATTCCCATAAACAAACCCTTCCTCTATATCAAACCATAATCACATTATTTCTATAAATCCCTCCATTAACACATATACAAATCTCTAATAAAATTGCTCCTTCCCCTTACATAATTTATATATATATATATATATATATATATATATATATACACACACACACACACACACACACACACACACACGTATTTAAATTTAATTTCTACTTCAAACTTCCCTCCCTCTTAAAAAATAATCCATTTTATTTTTTTTCTTCTACTCCTATTTTATATACTTCTGTCTATACAATAAGCATCAAATTATAGAAACAAATAAATTGTCTGCCTTTATAATAAACAAACTTAACCCTATTAGATCTAAAAACAATATAAAACATTTTTATATCTTATCAATATCCTTTAAGTTTTACAAATCTATAACTATAAATCTTAATCCAAACCATAAGAAAAAAAAGAAAAAAATCATTTTAGTCTCATTATCAACCCAATTAAATATTCTTAATTTTTATAAATTGTCTGCCTTTATAATTAACAATCTTAACCCTAATTATGCTTAAAACAATATAAAATATTACCAGAACTTGTCAATACCTTTTAAATCTTAGAAAACAAAAATCCTGTAAATCATGTTAACTTCACTATCAGTCCAATTAAATATTCTTAATTTTTTACTCCTCCTCAAAATATACCAGGACATTTAAATATTTCACCATTACACCAACAACATTTTTTTACAAAGATCCAATGGCCCAACAGCCCCCAAAGATACAAACTTTCCAGCGAAAGAGAAAAAAAAACTCCCACATAACATACTCTTCATTCCCATAACATTGATTGAAATAGTCATAACATTTCCCCAGTTTGGCAGTTCCTTGTGCAGTCTTAAGGTTAAACAATAGTTTTAACCCCATAAACACCAATCCAGAGTTTTCATCTGAGAATATTTCAATTCCCCTCACAACAGTAAAATCACCATCTTTTCCAAAGTTTTCTTCTTCTTCTTCCATCATAGTATTTTCATATAGTTGTTTCATTTTAGTTAGAATCTCATCTCGAATGTCCCAAACAGTCTGTATAATAATTTGACAACCCTTTGAAAAAATATCTTCTTGCTGACAACGTAATTCTCTGAGATCTTCTTTAAAATCTTTCCTTGTTCAAACAGTAAATTATAGCACACCCTAAAGAGTTAACTTACAAAAATAGAGGTTAATGAATTAATCCAAAATTAACCAAAGAAAATATACTAGCAGACAGCTGGAAAAAAGTAAACAGAAAGCCAGAAATTTAGAATGAGAAATTAAAAGCAGTGTGTACAAGAAACACTCCAACCTTCAAATTCAGCAACAAAGATAACAATGGAGAGGCAATGTTACAGCTCTCAATATAACCCAGATGGGGAAAAAAAGCCACAACTTTTTTTTTTATAGTTAAACATCTCCAAAAATAACTATAGTCACCAAGAGATTCCACTTTTTCTTACTATAAAAAGCTTCTCTTAAAGTACAAAACTTAAAAAACAAATTAAGTGCTTAAGAGATGGGAAGGCAAGACTTATTTCCCCTTTAAGGAGATGCATACGTGGGTCAGAAAAAGATGAAATCCCAGCCTCCAAGTGTAGTCTTACCGCTCGGTCGCAGACGCTGTCTACGATCTCCTGGCTACAACTCACTGTCTGGAGGACAAATGGGTCAATTCTCAGCATTTTCCTTAATCCGGAAAAACACTTGGGGCTACAGAAAAACCTTCCTGCACCCAGAAAAAACTACCACACTGCCAGCTCTGCCCATGGAGCTCATAGGCAAAGTTGTTCAGTCAGCCATTTCCCACAGGAAGTCTCACCTTCCTGTGGAGTCAATGTCCTGGTCTTGTCTACCTAGTGGGACTGACAGATGTTTGGGGGTTTGCTGAGTTTGCTGAGTTTGCCATTTTGTTCTTTCTTTTTCTTTCTCTGAGTCTGGTTCTGTTGTTTGTTTCTTTGTTATATTATTTCAGTGTACTGTGAGCCTCCCAGAATCATTTGGAGTGGGACAGCATCAAATTGAATAACTAATAAATAAATAAAATTTACTGACAATTATTTGATCTAAACCACATGTAAAAAAAAATCATGATGTTGTGTATATGGGTCCTAATTCTAATCTTAAGGCTATGTTGGATATAAATTTATAATTTATAAATATAATTGAGTGAAAAACAGTATATGTGCCATTACTTTCGCCTCAAATACTTGTAAGGCAGCTGGAATGTATTATCTTCCCTTACAGAAATAGAAAAACAGGATAGCCATGGCATTCAAATGAGCCACCAGATATGGGTCTCTAAAGATGAATGAAAAGAAATTCCCAAACAATTAAAGCATTTAATTTGTTCTATAAATGCTCTGTGATATTTATGGTTTGTTAGAGATTGATAATAGTCAGTTGATATAGTAGTGAATGTAAGACTGCAAGATTTATTAAAGATAATTTTAGCGCATTATTTATTTTAGGATTTCATGAAAAATCCAGGGCAATTCAAACACACTGAAACAGCACCCATAAAGATTATACTTGAGATAGAGATTACAGAGAAATGTCTACATCCTAATAGCAAAGGAAGATGAAAAGTATTAACAGCTTTTCACATCAAGTCCCTATGCTAAAAGAAAACACCTCTGAGACCCAACAAGGAAAGGCAGAATGAGCTCAGAAATAACCAGAGAAGAGGAAGGCTCAGTAGGATATTGACTCTGGCATGAAGAAAAGTTATTAAACTTTGTATTGATTATGATCTCACTCTGAATCCTTGGGCGATACCACTAAACAAATTAACTATGACTACCTAATGAACTGAAAAGAAATTGACAGTTTCAGGTAACTCATGCCCAAAATTGTCCTTTTCTCACCAAGTCGTCTAAGTGTTTTGTGAACGTCTTTGTTTCTTAAAGTATAGATAAGGGGGTTGAGCAAAGGAGTAACAATGGTATAGAAAACAGAGAAGATTTTGTTGAGGTGTCTTAGGGAGGGCATATCTGGCAATGCATAGGCAATGAATGATGTGCCATAAAAGAGGCAAACCACCAGGAGATGAGAGGAGCAGGTTGAGAAGGCTTTTTGCCTTCCAATGGTGGATTTGATTTTGATGATGGTGGCAATGATGCAAATGTAAGAGATGAGGATCAATAGAAATGGAGGAATTGTGAAAATGATGGTCATGCAAAAAGCAAAGAGCTTGAAGAGACTTGTGTCACTACAGGACAGTTTTATCAGTGGATATAAATCACAAAAGAAATGATCTATGATATTAGGCCCACAGAAGGATAACTGAGCTACGAGAGCCACCAGAACAACATTGAATACCAAACTACTTATCCAAGTCCCAGCTACAAGCTGGAAACAAAATTTCTTATTCATAATAGAAGGATAGAACAGAGGTCTACAAATTGCTGAATAACAATCATAAGACATTGCAGCCAAAAGATATGCTTCTGTAGTGCCACAGAGGCAGAACAAATGATATTGGGCTAGGCATCCACTCACAGTAATTATTTTCTCAACACTCAGGAAGTTGGACAACATTTTAGGCAGCAAGGTAGAGCTATAGCAAGTATCCAGAAAAGACAAATTTGCCAGGAAGAAGTACATTGGGGTGTGAAGGTGTTGATCAGCCACAACAAGCAGAAAGATGAGGAGGTTTCCAGTTATTGTCATCAGATAAATCACCAAGAAGACCCAGAAAAGGAGAGGCTGCAGCTCATGGAGATTCCCAAATCCCAGAAGGATAAATTCTCTGATGCTTGTCTGATTTTCTTTTTTTATATCCAAAATGTCTTCCATTCATCAAATGTCAATCTAGAGTACATACCAAGAAGCAGAGGGTTCAAAGACAAAGTTAAGAAACATTATTTTCCTTTTAATTTTTTGAAATTTTTAATAACATCCTGAAAATGTTGGCAGCTTTTATTCACCCTTAGTTCACTGAGATTGCAGGATTTTAGCTATGGTTGGAATGTTGTGGGTGTAAGTATGAAAATCACCCTTTTCCCTCATGCCTTCTTCGGAAAGAGAGGACACAAACACAAAGTATGCAAATAGTGCAGAATAGTTTGTGGGATCAAGCATTTTCATTTATTTTTCCCCTCCCAAACCTACCTCCTATCAATCATCCATAGATTTCTAAACTGTGCTCAAGGTGAAATAAGTAATTCTACAACACAGGGATCTCTTTCCTTAAAAGCCATGAGAATTTCTTAATGAGAGTTTTTATGTTACATTCATACAAGGTGACAACGGTTGTACATCATGTTGTCTCTGCACAACTTAATCTATTCCACTTTTTCTAATAAATTGCATTCCAAATAAAGGTGATCTTGGAATCAATGAAAAGATACAACTGTTGACCAAGGGAAACACTCGAGAAAATATGACACTGGGTTTAATCCTAATAGGTTTAGGGCATTCCACAATAGATATTGTCATTCTGACTGATACACCGAACACATTGCAATTGTATTGGAGTCGTTGTATACGAGATGGGCTGCAGAGAAATTTGACAAATAAATAAATAAATAAATAAATAAATAAATAAATAAATAAATAAATAAATAATATATAAGTACAAAGAGAGTACAGCATAATTACAGTTCATGTGAAATCAGGAAAATGTGGCAAAATTGAGCTATTCTTCTCCTTCAATGTATTTTATATCCCATAAATTAATATATAAAATTAGTGTATCTAAAAATCATCCAAATTAGAGTTACTAGATTCTTACATATTTTTCTCACTACTTACATACAAAGTTGGCAAGTACTCACAGAAGTATCTTTTATTAAATTTTCTACTCCATCTTCAAAAACATGTAAATTGTATCCTGATGATTGTTTGTTGAATAAATTACAGTTTCTGGGCTCACACATAGAGGCAAACAATAAAACATGATTTAGAAACCACAAAGGTTGACTTCCCAGATCAAGCTGAAATAAAATGAAAGAACATAGTGGATAAGTACAATCCATGAAGCCATCCAAGATTTTAATGAGAAAGAATGTCATGGAGGAGGACATCTTCCTTCCAGAAGATATATAACCATGTTTGAAATTGGAATTTATTTTCATCAAATGACTGGTCTACTCTTACATTTCCCAAGGATTCAATATTATTTTATCTCCAAATTACTATTGGAGTATCTGCAATCTGCTGCAGGATTTCTTGCTATAAGACACTTCTGTTTCTAAAATAGTTTTTCAAAAACATTATAATAATTAATCCTGGGAGATCTGTTGCTGATTTTCTGGTTTTCTGATGCAACTTCTTACAAATCCAAAAGGAGTTCCCCATGTTAATTCTTCCTCCTTGGAATTGCTTGTTGTTGGTGGTTTTTTATCCATTCAATCATGTCCGAATCTCAGAGGCTGTAAGGACAAGTTTCTGCAGTTTTCTTGGCAAGGTTTTTTCAGAAGTGGTTTGTTGTTTAATGCTGGTTGACCCATTTGCGAGATTGTTCAGGCAATTCATAGAGTCGACATATTCTCATTCATATGCATTTAATAAAACTAATCTATACCATCTACTGTTAAGATATGGTCAACTGGCTTGTTTATTACTCAACTGTCTCAAGGAAAAGGCAAGAACTGTCAACCTTGCATTTCACTTAGTGAGAAAATAAGCAGTATCTACATAACATATCATTCTATGGTACCAGGCCATGATTGGTAAATGGTGTAATTTCAGGAATTATTTTATTTTTCTCTTCAAATTTTCTTACATTTCCCTTTAGTTTCCTTAAATTTTCTCTTGGAATTTTCTGTAGATGATAAAATTCTTTATTTCCCCTTGGAATTTTCACTGAAATTTAAAGTCATCAATAAACTGCAATGAGACATGATGATTAGAGAGTGGACATTTTTTCCCTGAAATTCATGGCTCCTACTGAGTTTCTCTGATTCTGTCCTAATTTAACACATTTTGAGGTTAATCTGAGTGCATCTTTAAATATGTAGTCTGACAAAAGCCATATGTATTTTCCTGTCTGAAGAAAATAAAAAGATATCTGATTTCATTGCAAAAAGACTGAATGGACAGTCAAAATAATTATAGCTATGTTAAAACATCTAAGCAGTAATGTAACTCCTATATTCAAAAAGAACACAAAACTATTTCTCCTTAGCCTTCCGTTCTGTGAGTAATGCAGCTAAGACCAAATGTTATAGGTTTTCTTTTATTAAAAATAAATAATTAATTTCACAGGGAATTCTTTATATAAAATATATTTTGTGTTAATCTTACATTCCAAAATCACTGCATTTACCAAGAATTATTTTAAATGAATTTTTGAAATTGTGATACAAACTGAGGTTACACTTGCTTGAAATGTTGATGATTCATGATAGTGCTAAATTTAAGAACCCCCTTTCATTAATTAGTGCTAACTCACTGTATTTATTACTTCTTGAAATAATATCCTCTTTTAAAGATATGTTAGCAAATTCTCATTATTAACTACTTTGATAGTTGTTATATTAAAAAATGCAAGATGAATGTCCTTAAAATAAATGTTACTTCAAGATTAATGTATATTTTAAGAGGGCTTTCAGTGTTAACTCCTATTAGATAGTTTGCACAGATAGACAATGAGACAAATTTTATGGCATGCTAAAATCCTTCAAATATCTCTGGCCAGATTGAGGCTGCCTCATGATGAAGGTGGTTGTAATCTGCCAGTTTTTCAACTATATTACTGAGCTTCCTTTTAAAATCTGTCTGTCTTTCTATCTACTTGGAATAAGACCTTTTTAAAATATTCCCATTTCTGGGCCTACATGGAGAAAAAGTACATAACCCCACTAAAATCTTGGCAAGTGTTAGCATCATAGTTAGGCTGACCATACATCTTGTTTTGAATGGGACTGTCCCGTTATTTCACCATTTCTGCAGCGTCCCATCGTTATAGTCAAAATCTTGATTTTGTCCCGTTTTTGAAAAATCTGAGTCAGGAGTAAGCCTGACAGGAATGGGTCAGCCCCCGATGCCATGCCAGATTCAGACTCAGTCGGAGGAAGACGATCCAACCTCCAGAAGAAACTGGCATGATCCGAACCAGAGCTGCCGATTGGAGTCAGCCTGGAACAAGAAGCCCCTCTACCAATCAGCGCGCTGCTCAGCCAATTGGATCCCAGCCGCAAATGGCGCGAGATTCCAACCTTAAAAGGCTGAGATCCTGCCTCAGAATCCTGCCCGCAAGACGCTCAAGGTCTTGCCTCGCCGATGTCAGTGCTGGGGAAGCGGGATGGCGGCCAAGCCAGGCGGTGGGGTGGGGTGGCATTCTGGAAGGGGCTCGGCAGCACTGCATGAGAGGTGGGGCAGAGACACTGCACCAGCCGCTGCGGGGTCCACAGGGCTGGGATTTGTGCGCCTGCTGGGCTGCAGCGTGAAGCATGTCTGGAGGAGGAGAGTTAGTCAGGCGCCATGGCAGAGGAGGGAGTGGAGTGCCCGGTGGAGCCATGGTGCTGACATTCCCTGTGAGAGGACTGAGAAGCTGCTTCCCCCACCCGGCAGCAGCCCCTCCATGACCACCTCTGCCTGGAACCGTCCTTCTCCCCACCGCTGCCACCGCTCTCCTGGGAGGCATCACAACCTCATCATTCTCCTGCGTGGCGGTGGCGGCAGCAGCAGCAGCGACTCTCCTCCCTCTCTCGGCCAAGCACAAGGGGGCCGGGGCAGTGGTGGGCCTCCATCCTCGGCAGGAGCCGGCCATGCTGGGGGGCTTCAGCTGCACCATGCTGCCCCTGCCGCCCGCCAGGCTGTTGCAGCCCTGCGTGCGGCAAGGGGAGGAGTGGTGTGGCTAAAGCCCCCCAGCGTGGCCAGATCCTGCTTCTTCTGCTCTGCGGTGGTGGCAGCAGCAGCGACTCTCCTCCCTCCCTCGCACAAGCCCGAAGGGGATGGGGCAGTGGTGGGCCTCCATCCCCTCCATCCCCGCCCCTTGTCCCATGGCCGATGATGGTGCTGTGTGCACAGTGTGTGTGCTCCGGCCTTCCCCGGACACACCAGCTCTGCCGCACCATTTACTACTAGAAGAAAAAAAACCTTTAAGAATAAAGAAGAAATATTAAAATCCAAAATTTTTTTTAAAAAAACTCTCTGGCCTTACCACCCGCCCCCACCTGTAACTAGCCGGTTTAGTAAAAAATAACTCGGTGAAGCGAAGCGAAGTCCCAGACCCAGCTCAGCTGAGAGGAGACCTGCCCAAACCACCTCCATCCATGCAGCAGAAGCAAGAAGAGCCACAAGCAGCAGCAGGACCATCTGCTCCTCCTCCCACCAGCAGTCCCGAGTACTCAAGCACAACCACTGCCACCGAGCTGTTGAGTTTAGAACCCACGGGCCCATTGCGGCCTCCTCAGTGCTCGCAAATCTACCCAGCCGCCTCTTCCCCCGCCCCGTCCCCCCACCAGCATGAACCCCAGCACCCCCAGCTACCCGATGGCCTCACTCTATGTGGGTGACCTGCACCCCAATGTCACCGAGGCCATGCTCTATGAGAAGTTCAGCCCTGCTGGGCCCATATGTCAACTTACAGCAGCCCGCCAATGCTGAACAAGCTTTAGATACCATGAATTATGTCATTAAAGGCCGTGCGGACCGGGGGCGGGGTCTGCAGGCAGGAGCCAATCGCATGGACCGGGGGGCGGGGTTTGCAGGCGGGAGCCAATTGCGTGGACCAGGGGCCGGGGTTTGCAGGCGGGAGCCAATCGCGTGGACCAGAGGCGGGGTTTGCAGGTGGGAGCCAATCGCGTGGACAGGGGCCGGGGTTTGCAGGCGGGAGCCAATCGCGTGGACAGGGCCCGGGGTTTGCAGGCGGGAGCCAATCGTGTGGTCTGGGGGTTGGGGTTCAGAGGCCAGCATGGCGGTATAAGACCCTGTCCCATTTTGCCATCCCAATGTCCCATTTTTGTCTCAAGGAAATATGGTCAGCCTAATCATAGTATATAAAACAGGGATCCTGGTTTACAGTCTTGAAAGCTGAAAGAGAATATGGTTATTTTTTGGTAAGCAGCAAAATTTAGATCCTGAATCACATGAGAAATTAACATTGTGCAATTTGAAAATAAGAGGGAAGATGTTTTACTGGGATGCTTGGGCCAAACAAGGATAGCATTGGCATTACATTCCAAACAAAAGAGGAATAAAATTTTTGTAGTTTTAATTAATTTAATATCAGAGGTATAGAAACATATTGAGAGATCAAAAAATAAACTGATCATTTGCAGTAGAAAAAAGTTACTTTTATTTTAAAACAAAGAAACAGGAACTTAACCCATTGCCTTTCGTAGCCGAGAAAGAGCACATGGTCTACTCTACATAACCAATAGTACATGGCTGCAGCTGAATACAAAAGAAGAGGTTTACAATATAAAGCCCTTACAAGAAAACTTGGCATTACCTGAGTGGACAAAGTTTAACATTTGACCACCCTAACTCAGCTCACCACTTAACTTATTTGGAAACAGAGCACCAAGAAATACACTGATTGGCCAGTTCAAGCCAGACCTTTTGGCACCAGTAATTAACATTCCTGAGGAGGGAGTTAAACCATGAGCCCTCCTGACTCCAAAAGAAAAAAGACCTTCTCAGCCTGACTTTTTAAAACAGAACATTCCAGATTCTTTCAAAATCATAAAATACATGACAAAAATAATTTGATAATGCGAATCTCCATCCACATTTTCAATACATCTTATGTATATTGGTCATTGGTGAAAAATGTTGTGTGTTTACTGTGACAAGAAGCTGGCTACAAAGACTCACTGTTTCTGTGGTATTTAAATACCTCTAGCAAGCAATAATGGTGTGATAAGGGCATCTCAGCATTTTTTCAGGTCTTTTTCCCCAGAGCTGTGATTGCAATGAGAACAGAGGACCTCTTTTATATAATATCTACAAACAAGATTCAGGAACAAAGCGCTGAATGTTGAGTGAAGGAAGTGTATAATGGTTGCTAGTGTCCAGTATCATGAGACAGAAAGAGTTTCCAGAAATTGGTAAACGGTCAAAACAGGACTGAAAACAGGTGGATATGTTCCTGCAGTCAGGAGCTGCATAGTTTGTGGCAAGCTTGTGTTCCTGTTTGAAAACAATATTGCATAAAATTGCACCAACTACAAGATTGTAGCAATACTTTGAGAAAAAGTTTGAATATTGGAGAATCCATAATTCAACTCTTAGCAGACAGTAAAAATGTATTAGAACAGTGGTATTATGAAGACATAATGGGTTGTCTTTTCAGTTTGGGCAGGGAACAAGAGCTTTCAGATGTTAGCTGAATTTCAGAAACAGGCAAAAATTGGAAGCTCAGGAAAAGGCCTTACCACAGATATCCAACTTTCAGAAATATTGTGCAATTTTCCTTGTACCAATTCAGCAGGTCTCTATGCTGGTTTTGCCTGTCCTCATCTTTCAGGCCAATATTCAAAATGGACTGGGTGGCATGCCCCACAGCATCCTGATACAACACTGTCTCCTGGAAGATCAGGGTCTTCCAAGACTGAAAAAGGCATTAACTTCTCATTTTGACCCATGACTCTTGGATGGAAATATCCTTAGTAGCGCAGTGTTTTTGACATTGAAGTCCCCCAATAACATCACAACAGGTTTGGATAGTTTATATTTATCTCTAGGCTGTATTTTCTCAGGTCAGAAAACAGCACTTTTGAATCAGTTACAAAACAGAGGTTGGGAATGCATTTGCAATGAGCTAGAAAGAATGTAACATCATCCATTCCTGCACTGAGATCAAGATGGGTGGCACCATAAAGGCAATGGGTTCAGTGTAAGTCGGGGTCCACCAAAAGAGAAGAGTTTTGATATTCTGTGACATATCACTATGGATGACATATGTAAATATGCACTGATTGGACCTATCATATCATGAAATAGGCTCTCTGCTGGGAATATGAATTACCAATATGATAAAGCAACTTCCACATTTAAACATTCAGTGGCAATTACCTTTAACTTGTTTATCATTCTGTTGAGAAAGTATCAAATAAAAGACGTTACAGGAAAACAGGTAATAAACATTATCAGTAAGAAATTAGAAGACAACATTATCAGAACAATTTTTAGTATGTTTATTAAAAATATTATTTACATTTCATTTTACATTTTACACTTCCACTAAACTCCATTCCATTTTAAATTTCTATTACCAGTAGTAGAATTACCAGTAGGCTTATATAATATTAGAGGTTTATTTATTTATTTTTTCAAATTTTGCCACCACCCATCTCCCCCCAAAAGATGGACTCTGGGTGGTTTACAACACAGCTAAAAAGTTAGAACAGATTATAAACAATAATCTTAATAATATATAAAATATACATATAAATACAACATATAAATATAAAATAGATTCCTTTATAACAGGTGATAGACTAGATTATTAAAATTTTCAACAACATGACTATTGGAAGTATTTTCAAGGAAAACCCCCAGGGCAACACATTGGAACCAACAGTAAATCCATACAAAGTGTGTTGGAAAGCTACTTTGGATATACAAAACCAAGGGCTGGCTGAACCAGGGAGAAGCCAGGATGGAGCAGAAGGTAACCTCTTTGCAGGTTTGCCCAGCAAATAACCTTTTCTAGTGATCATGATAGATATTGAGCTTAATGAACTCTATGAGGATCACTCAGTCCAACACAGTACATAGTCTATCTGATCATATAAGCACATAAAAGTGTAACTGCGTGATACAATGGACTAAAACAATGATGTGCCATAGACTAGGAAAAAAATTCATTATGACTGATGGATAAAAGTGCCAAGGGGCAGGACATGAACTTTCAGGATTAAGAACTACCCAAGAAAAGCTAACAGCTCCCCAAGGTGGTTTCTTAATGGTAATAATGTTTTATGACAAAATTAATGAGATTCAGTTGGTTACTTTTGGATTATAAAATAGGACAGTCTGGAAGTCTGTGTAGAGTAGAGATTGCAAGAGCTTCTCCATTCTATAATCAGCTGCTATTTTATTTTTTCCTTTTCACCTACTACTTTTCTCATTCCTTTGTCCACACTGGGAACTCTTACAGGAAGCAAAGTGCAACAAGACAATTTTGGGGAACTAGCTAACTGGGTACTAATTTATGTAACCTCTCTGTTTCCATTAGACAGGAAGTCATTTTAATCAGTGAATTATATACACTTAATCACTTAATTATATTTCACTTAATCAGTGAAATATATACACTTGTGCTGGAACTGAGAACAGCAATAAAAGGGGCAACTGTATTCAAACTTTTATGCAATAAATCTATGCAATTGTTGTATATGAACTGTTATTTTCTGGAGTGATTGTTCCCACAAGGGACAAAGATCCCAGCAAATTAGGAAATAAATTCTCTGTGTTTTCCCCCTCCCAAGAAAGAATTTAGAGACAGAAAAGGAATTAGTAAAAAATAATGCTCTGTGATTATTAAAACTGACAAGCCAAATAGCTAATTTTCTGCTCTCTGTTTTTCATACTTCGCTGCAAGACTAAATGGAAAATTTGCAGTGTTAAGCTTAAGGCAGGTATATGGCCCTTTAAAACACTTATGAAAAAAGCAAGATTATCCATATAAAGTAATCCCTCCACTCCAAAAATGTTGCTTTATTACCAGCCACAGCCCTGCAGTCCTGCAGGAATGGAAAAATAGTAAAAATTATATTAGGAGCTCTGGCTGCAAAAAAGGTATCTGTCTACGGTTCAGCAGTTCTTTTACAGATTTTATCTTCATAAACAAAACAAATATGTTCTTCCCAAAATTCTCAATTTCTTGTGAACCCGTCTTAAAGCTTTGTGAACATCTTTATTTCTTAAAGTATAGATGACAGGATTTGCCAAAGGAGTCAGGATTGTGTAAAAGATGGAAAAGACTTTATTGAGGTGTCTCAGAGTCAGAGTGTCTGGCAATAAATAGACAATGATAATGGTGCCATAAAAAAGACAAACGATCATAAGATGAGAGGAGCAATTTGAGAAAGCTTTTTGCCTTCCAATGCTGGATTTGATTTTTATGATGGCAATGATGATATATATATAAGACGTGAATGTCAGAATAAATGGAATGACAGCATCAATGAAGGAAAGGAGGAAGACAATGAGTTCAAGCAAGCTTGTGTCAGTGCAGGATAGTCTTTCCAGTGGAGTCAAGTCACAAAAGTAATGGTCAATGACATTGGGGCCACAAAAGGATAGCTGAGTAAGCAGAAACACAGTGATGCCATTAGCTATTAACCCATTTATCCATGATCCAGCCATAAGATGAACACATAGTTTCTTGCTCATAAAGGAAGTATAAAGGAAAGGTCTACATATAGCCAGATAGCGGTCATACAACATCACTGCAAGGAGATATGTTTCTACAGTTACAAACGAGCCAAAGAAATAATATTGGGCTAGACACTGACTCACGGTAATAGTTGTGTTTCCAGTTAACAAATTGGTCAACAGTTTTGGCAAGATACTTGAAGTATAGCATGTCTCCAGGCAGGACAAATTCCCCAGGAAAAAGTACATGGGGGTGTGAAGACATGGGTCAGCCACAACTAGCACAATGATTAGGAGGTTCCCAGTTATTGTCACAAGATAAATCAACAGGAAAAGGAAGAAAAGCAGAGGCTGCAGCTCAGAGGGATTCCCCAACCCCAAGAGGATGAATTCTGTGATGTCTGATTGGTTTCCTTTCTCTGCATCGACCATTATTTTTAGTTCACTACATCACATTCAAAAATACAATATAATCAGAAAATCATGAGTCTGTTTTCCACTGGATAGGTCATAATCCCTGACTGTACCATTCCAGAAAGTAGCCTGTAGTGTGGGTGAAATCAAAGATATCTACAATGAACCACTAGAACTCTCCAGCTGCCTATGAGATTCTCAGCTGATGAATGGAATCATTCCAATGTTTGACCTCAGAAGGGTCGTTCTGCTTCAGAGTTCACCCATTTTTTTCTGTGAATATCAGAAGAACTGAAGAATTGAGAATTACAACAAATAGAGAAATACAACAATGAGTGGGTTCTAATGATTAACACTGCCACAACCCCCCCCCCACCAAATAAAAAGTACAGCAAAGATAGGCGTTCAGTCTTCTGCAATTGTCAGTGACAATGATGATGCTAAAAAAGACATGAACTAACATCCTTAAGATCACTGCATTGTTTGTCTAGGATTCTATAACATATTTCTTAATAATCAGCTCAACACTTTTTTACTGAGAATCAGAATCTTGACAATATTAATATGAAAATAGTTTGGAAACTGAGTGAAGTCTAGATTATAGACTTTCTGTTGTACTTGTTTCTCCCAATTTTGACCTTTAAAGAAGTAAAGTTAGAATAAATATTTGGTCCTGAGTCACAATATAAACTGGTAAGAAACACTGAGTTTATACATCATAGTAAACAAAAATTATACAAATCAAATTATCACTAATAAGATATATATGAGTTAATTTGATGTCTTCATCTTCTAATTTTTTTAAAGTCTTGAAGTGTCTGAGGGTAGAACTTACCTGCCTCAAGTGAGTGTGAGATTCTTAGATGTCCTAACCCTCACTAGTGCTATATTTCTAAATTACTGCAGAAAAAAATGGCACTTGGTACACATTGAAACTTTCCCCACTATAAATATATGTATCCCTTAGCACTTCAAACGGGTAAGCCAGGGAGATTTGATAGTAATCTTCTGGCTTTCTGAAGAAACTGTAAAATGCAACCAGTCTCCTAAATCCAAAGGGGATTTTTACATTAATTATTTCCCCTTAGGATTTCTGTCTTGTTCACAGCTTATTACTTTGGAAAAGTAGTTGAAATTTCCTCAGGTAATACATCTTGAGAATCTGCAGGAGTGCATTTGGACAGATAATAACAATTGATCTGTTTGTTTCCCCATTTAGTTTTGTGGAACTCCGGACACAAACTCTGTTACAAACATAATTCTAAGCAGAGGTAAAGACAGTCACTTTAAGATTGTGACTGATGCCTCTTAAATAATTGCTTTAAAATTATTTGTAATTATTTAACTGCTTACCATATCAGCAATATTAATGGGGGGGGGGGAGTTAAACAAACTAATCATTTATATTTTCCCTATTCATACAAAAAGAGGGATACAAAGCTATTCTTCCTTAGTAAGGCAACCAGGACTTTTTCTTTAACTGTTTATCAAGAAATGTCTTTATCTCAAAAGGAATTCTTAAAATAGAATATATTTTCTGCCATTGTTTTAATACAAAATCATTATATTTCTCAATGGTTTCAAATTTGCTTCTGAATTTGTGATATCTATTTGTGAATAAGGGGGTGTGATGGCTCAGCAGTTAAGACGCCAGGCTTGTCGATTGGAAGATCACAGGTTCGGAGGTTTGAGACCCGAGCACCGTGTGATGGAGTGAGCTCCCACACTTGCCCCAGCTCTTGCGAACCTAGCAATTTGAAAGCATGCAAATGAAAGTAGATAAATAGGACCACTTCAGTGGGATAGTAACAGTGTCCCGCATGCGTCATGCCAGCCACATGGCCACGGAAGCATCTTCGGACAGCGCTGGCTCTTTGGCTAAGAAACAGAGATGAGCACCCCCCCCTAGAGTCACACACAACTGTGTGGGGGAACCTTTACCTTTACTTTATTGGTGAATAAGTTCAAGCTTCTTTGAAATGATAGTGGTTCATGGCATCATGAATTTTGAAATCCCTTCCTTATTAAATGATGTTGTGATCTGCAGCATTCTTTTAATCTTTGTGAAATAATACAAATTTCTTTTTTTTCCTTTTATACAATTTCTTGGTATATCCTGACTATTAACTACTTCAGCACTTCTTATTTTGAAAAGCCAGCATGAAGGAGTATGGTTAGAAGAAGTAGTCACCTATTTTAACACCCCTGTGTCTACTGATGAATGAGTCTGTCTCCTTGAATATTGGGAATGAGTTTATGTATATTAGAGACTGCTGGATGAAAACGTTATGTCCTGGTATGAGTATGGGATTTCCACACCACACTGTTTATGGTCCCAAAGCAATTTGAATATGACAATCTGACTGTTTCTCTATTTCAGAAAGGACAATCTTGTTAGTTTCTAAGGATTATTCTCTGCTTACAACCCAAAGGAAGGAACAGACTTTGATCACTAATTCTGTACCAAGTTTATATCCAGAAGTATGTTTCAGGCAGATACAACAATAAATATGTCAGTAGGATGGAATATAAAAACAAAGCAACCTTTTGAACAATTATCAAATACAATGAATTATTTCTTTTTAGGATTATATAAAACATCTAAGTATATTGAACTATGGAAACACACTGAAAATAGTGAAATAAATAATATGCAACGGACAAGAGAATGCAGAGAAATTTATACATTCTGGTAACAAAAGAAGATGGAAAGTATCAACAACTTTTAAATTAAGCGGCCTCTTACTTACATCAGATTTTAAGATCTACAATGAAATTTTGGCTAACTAATGAAGTGAAGAGAAATTGAAAATTTTAGGTGACTTATGCGAAGAATTATCAATTTATTAAAGCGTCTTCTTAGGGCTTTGTGAACTTCTTTGTTTCTCAAAGTATAGATAAGGGGGTTGAATAAAGATGTCATGACTGTATAGAAAATGGAGAAGATTTTATTTAGGTGTCTGATGGAGGGAGTGTCTGGCAACACATAGACAATGATTAATGTGCTATAAAAGAGGCAAACCACCAGGAGATGAGAGGAGCAGGTTGAAAAGGCCTTTTGCCTTCCAGTGCTGGATTTGATTTTGATGATGGTGCCAATGATGCAAATGTAAGAGGTGATGGTCAACAGAAATGGAACTATTATGAAAATAATAGCTTCACAAAAAGCAATTTGTTCAATGAGACTTGTGTCAGTACAGGACAATTTCTCCAGTGGACGAAAGTCACAAAAGTAATCATCTATAACATTAGGCCCACAGAAGGATAACTGAGTGATAAAACCCACCAGAATGACATCAAATATCAAACTATTTATCCATGCCCCAGCCATAAGCTGGAAACAGAGTTTCCTATTCATAATAGAAGCATAGTGTAAGGGTCTACAAATTGCCAAATAGCGGTCATAAGACATGGCAGCCAAAATATATGTTTCTGTAGTTCCACAAAGGCACACAAAATGATATTGGACTAGGCATCCAGTCACAGTAATGGTTCTTTCACCAGTCAGCAAGCTGACCAACATTTTAGGTAGCAAGATAGAGCTATAGCAAGTGTCCAAGAAAGACAAATTTGCCAGGAAGAAGTACATTGGGGTGTGAAGTTGCTGATCAGCCAGAACTAGCAGAAAGATGAAGATGTTTCCAGTTATTGTCATCAGATAAATCACCAAGAAGAACCAGAAAAGGAATGGCTGAAGCTGAGGGGAATTCCCAAAACCCAGAAGGATAAATTCTCTGACGCTCGTCTGGTTTCCATTTTCTGTATCCAGAATTTCTTCCATGTATCAAATATCAATCAGATCTAGAATATAAACCAAGAAGCAGGCATGTTCAAAGGTAGAGTTAGGTAAAACTCTTTTCCTCAAAGTTTCTTGAAATTTGTTAATATTTTGAGAATGTTAGCTGATATTCACCATTATTTCACTCACATAGCAAGGTGGCTGGGGTTTTACAGCTAAAAGTAGCAACATCACACTTTTACCTCATGCCTATGCTGGAGAGCAATATAATTCAGGGGATCAAACATTTCCATTTCTCTTCCCTTTCCCAAGTATACCTTTCTTGAAGACTAAACTGTGGTCAAAGTGAAATAAGTAATTCTACAACACTGGGATCTCTTTCCTTGAAAGCCACATGAATTTTTCTATAGTATTTGTTGTGATACATACAGTATGCCCAAGATGACTGTACTTGCACATAAGGTTGTCCCCACACAACCCACAACCCATTCTATTTTTTGTAGTAATTTGGTCTTGGAATCAACAAGAAGATAGCATTATTTACCAAGAGAAGCACCTAAGAAAAGATGAGAATGGATTTAATAATGACATGCCTAGGACATTGCAGAGGAGATGTGGAACACCAAACACACTGTAATTATGTTTATTTGAAAAATGAAATAATCTGAATGTGCAACATAGTTACAGTATATAATGTGGTATTAATGAAATAATGTTGCCTTGCCACCAATTGTATATATTACAAATCACGTTTACAAACACCAGACTCTAATACATAATTTTTTGCATATTTGAATAAAAAGTTTATAGTAGGGATTCATCCAGGCAGTCACAAGAATTCAAGACTGACTAAAAGGCACCAAAAAAATAGTACTCACAGAACTATCTTCTATTAATTTTTCTATTGCAGCTCTGGAAAAATCTATATTGTATTACCACACTTTCTGATGGTTCCCATAAGCAGTTATC
This sequence comes from Charina bottae, assembly GCA_023362775.1. Lineage (NCBI taxonomy): Eukaryota > Metazoa > Chordata > Lepidosauria > Squamata > Charinaidae > Charina > Charina bottae. Next base: position 35,412,585 of record JALMGJ010000011.1, read on the forward strand.
AAACTTTGAATAGGAATGAAAATGAGAAACTGATCTATTGCTATAAGAACAAATGTTTTCCTTCAGACATTCCTGAATTAAGTTCTACAAATGATATCAATCCAGAAGATGAAACTGCATAGTAAATCATATCTAAGGTCACCTGTGGCACAAAGGAATATCTTTTTCAAGCATCCAGAAGGTTATCTTCTCCAAAGGACAGCACCGTATATTTTCACAAAATTATCCCAAAATAAAAAATGCCCCAACTCTTTGAATTCATCTTCCCTGGGCTGGCTTTACACATTGCATAAATGCATGTTAGGTTTTAACAGTGGCTGGGCTCACACATAGGGTAAATATAAATCAATTGTTTACAAACCACATAGGCTGACTTCGCAGATCAAGCTGAAATACAATGAATCCATATTATGGCTTAGTACAGTCTGCTAAGCCATCCAAACTTTAATGGAAAACAATGCCATGAAAGAGCACATCATCCTTCTTCAATGCATCATTGCCTTTGAAATTGGAATTTCCCTGCACTATGTTAATGGAAGATTGTCCAAAGATTCAGTATTGCTTTTTCTTCAAGTCACTGTTGGAGGATCTGGGCAAACTGGAGCTTTTTCTGCTATAAGAGAGAAGTGTTTCTAAGTATATATAATTAATTAGTCCTGGGAGATTTGTTGCTGATTTTCTGGTTTTCTGGTGCAACTCAATTACACACCCAAGAGGAGATTCCCACTTAATTCTTCTTTCTTGGGATTTCTGTGTTGTTTAGAGCTTCCTGATTCTGAGGATTGATTGACTCATTTGAAATCTTTTTCAGGTAGTTCATCCTGAGAATACATAGGGTCACATTCATCCACAATAATAAAACCCATGTATACTTTCTACCATCAGCATGTTGAAAAATTGGCTTGTTCATTAGTCATTCTGTGCCATGGGAAAGGCAAGGACCACAGATCTTGCATTTATTTCCCGCAATTAGATGATATACTGCCCACAGAGACCATATTGTTGTATGCTACCAGGCTATGACTGCTAGGAAGTAGAATTTAAGAAATTATTGCTTATTTTTCTCTCCAAATTTTCTTATATTTCTCTATGAGCTTCTTTAATTTTTCTGTAGATCACAATTTTTTTTATTTTCCTTGGAATCTTCACTGAAACTTGGAATCATTAACCTGCTATAGTGCATAATGATTGGACTTTTAGCAATGGAACCATAACCCTGTCTAAGCATTATCATCTCATCCTACCTTAATTTATCACATTTATCTCATATTCAGAGGCTAATCTCTGTGAATTTTTCAATATGTAGGTTTGGGAAAGCCCAAAGATATTTTTCAGCCTGAAGAAAAAAGCAAAATCTCTGTCTTTGAGTTGTTGGAAGAAAGGTAAATAGATTGACAGTTCAATGTTACTTGATAAATGGTAATAAGACAAGGTTTTTCAGCAGTCTGGAGATCAGGATGTCTCCTTAAGGTACGGGGAAGACTGGGTGACAAATAGCTCCTGCTCATTCATAATGGGTATACTGAAAGTGACTGTTAGATTGATGTGGCACAGTCCTATTCATATAAAATCTCCTTAGCTGAGAGTAAATCCCATTACATGAGATTTCCTTTTAATGGACAGATAGGGGCTTGTACTGCAAATGGCATCTATTTACAATGCATTGTCAGGGAAACAAATGATGTCACTGTTCCTCCATGTCTGAAAATTTCTGGTATTATCTAGCCAATTCAGTCTGGCTTGTGACAACTGGTTGTTAATTCTCACACTTGTTACAATTAGGTCTGTGCTCTGGGCATTTTGAACAGTTTTTCAGGCAGCGTGCAGGAAAACATGTATGTTTATACATTAGCTCTAATTCTATGGAAATACTGGGACTCAAGCACCTAATGAAGAATTTAGCTTCTATTGATTTCTTTTTAGTACAACTTGATGTATATAACTATGGCTTGTGGATGCAATTTCTCCTAAATTTTAAAATCACAGCTATCAGCATTCAGTTACAGCAACCTCGTTCTAAGCAGAAGTGGGGACAGCCACATTAGGATTGGGATTGATCCCTCTTAACTGCTAATAACCAGTTAATTCTTTAAATTCTTTAATTGTGTATTATATCAGCAGTATTAATGGAGGCAGGAGTTAAATAAAAGAGAAAAGTAAGTCTAAACATTTATATTTTCACTATTCAAAGAAAAAGAGGCATGTAAAACTGCCATTCTTAGTCTTCGGTTCTATGAGTAAAACAAACAGGACTGTTTTATTTATTTATTTATTTATTTATTTTTACTTTTTATTATCAAGAAATGCCATTAATACCCAGTTTTATTACAAAACCACTACAGGACTCGAGGTTTTCAATTTTTTTTTTTACTGAAACTGATTCCTGAAATTGTGATATTGAAGAGGTGAGAAAGTCCAAATCTCTTGAAATGTTACTGGTTCATAAAGTTCATGGCACTATGAAATTTGAATTCCTTCCTTACTGATGATGGTGTTAATTGGAGGTTTTTTAAAAAATCTTTGTTAAAATAATGCAATTTCTTTCTTTTTTAAAATATTTGTTGGTATATCTGGATTATTTACAATATTTCTAATTGTGGAAGGCGAACATGAAGAAATATGGTTAGAACCAGTAGTTGCCTAATTTCTGCATCTGCTGTTGAATGTGTCTGTCTCCTTGAATAATAGAAATAAGTGCATGACTGATTCTATATATATTCGAGACCGTTGGATGGAAAAGTATGAGTATGGGATTTCCACACCAAAAAGGTTTACAACCTCAATCACTCCAAACCCATTTGAATATGACAATCTAACTTTTTCTCTATTCTGGAATGACACTCTTAAGAGTTTCCCAATATTATTCTCTGTTTACAATCCAAAGGAAGGAACAGATGGTTAATCATGAATGTTAAAGTAAGATTATATCCAGAAGGCATATTTCAAGCATATACAGTACAACAATAAAACAAGATAAATACATATTTAATCATAACAAAACAGGTCATTTGGAAAGAATGTAAAAACAAAGTTACAGTGATTTGGAAAATCATCAAACACATTTTCACAGATTTTTTTTCCTTAAAAAAAGATAAAGGTTCCCCCTGCACATTTGTGCAGTCGTGTCTGACTCTAGGGGCTGGTACTCATCTCCGTTTGTTAGCCGAAGAGCCAGTGTTGTCCGAAAACATTTCCACTGTCATGTGGCTGGCATGACGCATGCAGAACACTGTTACGTACCCACCGAAGTGGTACCTATTAATCTACTTGCATTTGCATGCTTTCGAATTGCTAGGTTGGCAAGAGCTGGGGCTAGTGCGGGAGCTCACTCCGTCACGCGGGACTAGGGATTTGAACCTCTGAACTTGCAATCTTCTGATCGACAAACCTGGTGTCTTACCCGCTGAGCCACCATGCCCCTTTTTTCTTTAGGATTATATAAAACTACTAAAGCACATTGAAACTAGCAGATACATATATTATACAATAGATAACTGAATGCAGAAAAATTTCTACATCCTGGTAACAATGAAAGATGAAAACCATCAAATGAAGTCTCCATTCAAAAAGAATTTTTTCAAATAGGGGATTTCTGGTTGAGGCATCTCTGTAGCTTGAATCATGTCAACTGGATTTCTATTTTCTCAGTGGAAACGTTTCGCTCCTTATCCAAGGAGCTTCTTCAGTCTGAGCAAAGTTGGTAAGGGAATCCTAAATATGTTTCTAGGTAGCTGTGTGACCTTACACCTGGGGTCATGGTTATATTGAGATGTTATTTTAAGTCCTTTTATCATCTAAAGGAGGATCGTTAAGATTTAGATGATAAAAGGACTTAAAATAACATCTCAATATAACCATGACCTAGCCCCAAGTGTAAGGTCACACAGCTACCTAGAAACATATTTAGGATTCCCTTACTAACTTTGCTCAGAATGAAGAAGCTCCTTGGATAAGGAGCGAAACGTTTCCACTGGGAAAATAGAAATCCAGTTGACATGATTCAAGCTACAGACAATTCCACCTGGATGACTGAGAACCTTCATAGACAGGTTGAGGCATGGTGAGCTAATACTGCTAAACAGAATATCAGTGCATTACTGACACTAAAGTTTCATTTTCCAAGTTAAACTTTGGCTACTTAAGAAGAGAAATGCCAAGAATTTTATTAAAAAGTCGTGTTAGGGCTTTGTGAAATTCTTTGTTTCTCAAAGTATAGATGAGGGGGTTAAACAAAGGTGTCATCATTGTATAGAAAATGGAGAATATTTTATTGAATTGCCTCAGGGAAGGGATATCTGGCAATGTATAGACAATGATTAATGTGCCATAAAAGAGGGAAACCACCATGAGATGAGAGGAGCAGGTTGAGAAAGCTTTTTGTCTTCCAGTGGTTGACTGGATTTTGAGGATGGTAGCTATGATGTAAATGTAAGAAATGAGGCTCAAAAGAAATGGAACAACTACAAAAATAATGGATATGCAAAAAGAGAAGAGTTCAGTGAGACTGGTATCCGTACAGGAGAGTTTCTCCAGTGGACGAAAATCACAAAAGTAATGGTCGATGACATTAGGCCCACAAAAGGATAATTGAGTCATGAGAGCTACAAAAATGACATTAAATGTTAAGCTGCTTACCCATGCCGCTATCATAAGCTGGAAACAGAATTTCCTATTCATAATAGAAGCATAGTGCAAAGGTCTAGAAATTGCCAAATAACGGTCATAAGACATTGCAGTCAAAATATATGTTTCTGTAGTTCCACAAAGACAGAAAAAATGATATTGGGCTAGGCACCCAATCACAGTAATAGTTTTCTTACCAGTCAGCAAGTTGGCCAACATTTTAGGCAGCAAGTTACAACTATAGCAAGTGTCCAGGCAGGACAAATTTGCCAGGAATAAGTACATTGGGATATGAAGTTGTTGATCAGCTACAACTACAATAAAGATGAGGAGGTTTCCAGTTATTGTCATCAGATAAATCACCAAGAAGAACCAGAAAAGGAGAGGCTGTAGTTGAGGGAGAGTCCCAAAACCCAGAAGGATAAATGCTCTGATCATCGTCTGGTTTCCTTTTTCTGAATCAAAAATTTCTTCCATTCATCAAATATCAATCATATCTAGAATACAGACCAATAAGCAGAAAGTTTCAAAGGCAGATAAATGAAATAATCTTTTCCTATCAGTTTCATGAAAATTTAAAAATATCCTGAGAATATTGGTAGCTCTTATTGAACATTAGTTCACTGAGATAGCAGGATGGCTTGGATTTTATGTGTAAAAGTAGCAAAACCATTTTGTTCATGCCTACTTTGAAAGCAGTATAGTTGAGGGGATCAAGCATTTCCATTTCCTTTCCCCCTACGAAACATACCTTCTATCTATCCTCTCCAGATTTATCAACTGTGGTCAAGGTGACATAAGTAATTCTAAAATGTTGTGTCACTTTCCTGGAAAGCAACTTGAAGCTATCAATAACATAAGTTAGAATATATGTTAGATATGTACAAACTGGCTGTAGTTGTACATCTAGTTACACACCCCACAACCCATTCTAAATTTTGGAATAATTTGGTCTTGGAATCCCCAAAAAGATAACATTTATTTATTGAGGGAAGCATCTGAGAAAGGATGACACTGAAAGTAAAAATAACATGCCTAGGACATTCCGCTAGTGATGTGGAATGTTTAACACATTGTAATTATACCTATTTGAAAAATAAGTTACATAATTACTCTTTATAACAAATTAGGAAAGCTTGGCAAATAAATCAGCTAAATTACTTTTATGTCACCAGAGGCTAATGCATAATTTTCTAAACATTGCAATAATAAGTTTGTAAGTATTCACAGAACTAATTAATTTGTCTACTGCTTCTCAGCTGTGTAAATTTTTTCTTTCTTTTCAGGAGGCATTCCTGAATCATCTTCTACCTACGATATTAACTGGGAAGATGAAACTGCAAAGTAAATCTTATTCCAAAGCCATCAGTGATAGAAAGAAGTATTCCTTGGCAAGCATCCAGGAGGTTATCTTCCCTGAGTGACACTATCGTATATTTTCAAAAAATCAGCCCAAGAGAAAAGAGTCTTAAACTTTTGAATTCCTCTTCCTTGGGCTGGCTTTACACGTTGCATGAATGTATGGCAACTTGTTGAAGAGATCACAGTGCCTTGGTTTAGAGACCATAAAAAGCATCTTCCTAGATGAAGCTGAAATAAAATTAATCCATATTACGACTTAGTACAAACTGTAAAGCCATCTGATCTTCGAATGGAAAAGAATGACATGAAAGAGGGCATCATCATTCTTCAACATATAATTGTGGCTAAAATAGAATTTTTTTCAGCAATATTTCAATGAAAGATTGTCCAAGGATTCAGTATTGTCTTTTCTCCATTTCACTGCCAGAGGATCTGTTCTCTGGGCAAGCTAGAGCTTTTTCTACTGTAAATGCTTTTAAGTATATATGATTAATTAATCCTGGGAGATTTGTTGCTGATTTTTTGTTTTCTCATGCAACTCAATTAGACACCCAAAAGGAAATTCCCATGTTCATACTTCTTCCTTGGGATTGCTGTGTTATTTAGAGTTTACTGATTCTGAGGAATGGTTGATTCATTTAAAATACTTTTTCAGAGAAGTCATCCTGTGAGGTCACATTCATGCACAGATAATAAAACTCATCAATACTTTCTACCATCAGCATGTTGAAACATTGGCTTGTACATTAGTCACCCATAGAGAGTTGACCCATAGACAGTTAAAAACCACAGATCTACCAGATAGACAGGTAGTAAAATTTGAGGAAGTATTCCTCATTTTCTTTTTTTCTTAAAACATAAGGACACTTTGAATGTCCTTATTTTTTCTCCTGATATTTTCTATGGATCATAAAATTCTTTATTTCCCTCTAGATTCTTCACTGAAATTTGGAATCATCAATCCTTTCCGGTGAAATATAATGACAGGGGAGTGGATCTTTAACAATAGATTCCATGACCTTGTCTGAAGCTGATTTATCTCATCTTCAGGTTAATCTCTATGAATCTTTAAACATGTACAGTAGTTCTATGAAAGGCTAGTCTGAAGAAAATAGCAAGATCTTAGATGGCTCTGGACTCCAGCTGGTGCTGCTGAGTCAGCCTCTAATAAGGCTCACCTCATCTGGATTGGCATGTATTACAAAGACCTGTCTGGGTGAAGAAAAGGGAGTGCCCCTCTCTGAAATGTGTCCAGAGAGGTTTTAGGTTTGCCACCAATCCATGGCTGGGGAGGGGGTATTGCTATTGTCTATTAGGAGACTCTGAAGGTTGTCAGGGGTGCTGCCCTTCAGATAGCCAGGTGTGAGACTTTACTGGTGTGGTTAGGTTATCATTATAATCAGTTGAAAGTTCTGCTACTATACCAGCCACCATACTGTTTGGCAGCCTCCCTGCCAGTCTGTTCAATGCTGTCTCCAGGCTGGTGGTAGAGATCCCCAGACTTAGTTCTGGGGGACTTCAATCTGCCATCCTTGAGGATAGGCTCAGAGGCAGTGCAGGGGTTTATGGCCACCATTACAACCATGGACCTAAAAAACTTTATCATGGGCCCGACCCACAGAGAGGGTCACACACTGTCTCAGGGTAGTAGCTACAGTATGTGATCTGGAGTTGGGGTATGTTGCCAACTCCAACCTGTCCCTTGTCACAGACAAATCACTATCTGGTGACTCTGGATTTTACCATAGTAATCTTCTCCATTTGCAGGGAGGCAGGATCTATTTCATTGACCTGCCCCAGACACCAAATGGTCCCTATTGGGTTTCAGAGGGAGCTTGATGTTTTTCCTGGGGTTTGTTACGCAGTTTGACTGAGACCTTGGTTGCTGCCTGGTATGAGGCATTAGGTGCAGCTTTAGCTTGGATAAGGGTCAGTACTGGGATACAAGGCAACCTGTGCAGAATTCCATTTAATTCCCCTCAAAAAAAGGGTTTTTAAAAATTATGGTTGCAATCATTCTATGCACTCACCTCCCCCCGCCCCTGAGACTGGAGCCCACACCTATAGTTTCGAGCAAATAATGATTTCTTTTTATTTGCAACTGTTCCCTCCCCCCAAATGTGGCATCCTTATATGACACACAATTATTTTTTAGAATTTTTATCCCGCCTTTATTATTTTTATAACTAACTGAAGGCAGGAAACATACCCAATACTCCTTCCTCCTCCTATTTGCCCCACAACAACAACCCTGTGAGGTGAGTTGGGCTGAGAGAGAGCGACTGGCCCAAGGTCACCCAGCCGGCTCTCATGCCTAAGGCAGGACTAGAACTCTCAGTCTCCTGGTTTCTAGCCTGGTGCTTTAACCACTACACCAAAATGGCTATTCTTGCCCTTTCCATCCATGGTTGGGTTTGGTTCTTGTATGTACGGGCCACCAATGCCTGCCTTTTCCTTTTAGGGAATGCCAATGCCATACTTGTTAGTTAAGAATAGCTGGTTCTCCGACTTTCACTTCCGGGTACTGGTCGGAGCACAGCGAAGAACCGGGGCTCCTTAGCCTCGATTCCACGGCTAAGCTGTTTGCAGCGATTTGGGAGAAGAAAATCGCTGGAAAAATCACACTCGAAGAGAGTGTGATCAGAAGATTAACCACAAAGGGTCTCTGGAGTAACTGCTCTCCCCCGACTCCTGTAATTTCCACTGCGGGAGGAGGGAGATGGAGCAATGAAAGGAGACTGGGAAAAAAAACGGGGCTCTGCAGCAGCCGTGATTCTAAAAGATAAGTAGCTGGCCCGACCAGGCTTTTAGTCACTTTTTTTTACTTTTAAATATTATTATTTTTTTATTAAGTGCTAAGATTTGTATCTGGACTTGATTTATATTTGCTGGTGCTATATTTTTTTCTTGTTAATGGAAAAATAAACGGTGGGAAGAGAAGCTAAGTGGCTTTGCTAGAAGTGAAAGTGACTTTTACTATTATTTCAGTTTGGTTTGAGTTTTTTACTTATGGACAACTATTGGTATTTCTATTTTTGTTCTCTGGAATACTATATTAAAGCTTGGATTTAAATGGAGTGATTAATACTTTATTTTTTAAGACTTTGATGTTGGGATTACTGAACCCTATTAAAAACTCTTTTATATATACAAGTTCCTCTTTTTCTTTTTGAACTTTGAACTCTGTTTGGATTTATTTTTCTGAAAAAGTCAAGTTATTTAACGTTTAATTTGGATTATTGGATTATTATATGGAAAGTAGAGGCTTTTTTACATGTCTCTAGCAACATTTTTTCTTTTTGACTTGTGGTTGGATTGAAGAATTACAAGTGGGAAGGTGAAACCCTGGGAATATTTACTATTCTTATCTTTGATTTTGACTACAGGAGAACAAAAAGTCCTAGGCTTTTATCTTTTGAAACACTGTGGACTTTTATATATAAGGGATTATAAATGACCTAACAGGAAAATTTTTAAAGGAGCCTAGTTCTCTCTTTCTTTTTCCTTAACCTTTTGGATATTTGTTTTTTCACCTTTTCTTTTTTCTTTTTATTATTTGTAAAAGAATTTTTAATTTTTTTTTAATTTTTTCCCCTTTTTTAAATAATTTTTGTTATATTGTTATATGGTGCTTTTTCCCCTTTTCTCCCTTTTTTCTTCTTTTTTGCAGGGCTATGGCATCTTTGGGAATGAGACGGGCGGAGAAGGAGAAGAAGAAGGAGACTGGAGGACCACCTATTGATTCTGCTATACCTGCTACATCTGCCTCAGAAGCTTTATTACCAGAAATGAAAAAGATATTAGAAGCTGTTGCAACACTAAATAAGAAAATGGATGATCAGAATACAGCAATAAATAAGAAAATGGATGATCAGAATACAGCAATAAATAAGAAAATGGATGACCAGAATACAGCAATAAATAAGAAAATGGATGACTCCACGAAGCAGATGGAAGATCAGATTACAGCATTAGACAAAAAAATGGACGATATGAAGAAAGAAATAACCCGAGAGATTAAGCAAGATTTTAAAAAAGAAATTCAAACAGTTAAGGAAGTGGTCAATTCTCTGTCAGGAGAACTTAAAGATACGCAAAGCCAGATGCAAAAATTAGAAGATAAATCAGAATATGCTATTAAAGAGATTGAACATAATCTAGATATCACAGCTTTAGCAGAAATGAGAGAGAAGGAGCACATCTTGAGATTTAGAGCAATTCCAGAACAAGTAGATGAAAATGTGAGAGAAAGGATGACTTTTGAATTAGCTAAATTTTTGGAGACAAGAGAACAAGATTTAGATTTGGAGATAGACAAGATATTCAGAGTAAACTCACGTTATGCTAAGGAAAGAAAAGTCCCTAGAGACATATTGATATATTTCATAAGAAAAGTGACAAAAGAGCAAATCTTAAGGAAGCATTATAATACTAGATTAAATATAGAAGGGAAGGAAATAATTGTATTAAAAGAAATTCCCTTGAGAATAATTAGGAAAAGAAAAGACTATTCTTTCCTTACAGACAAATTAAGGCAACATAGTATTTCATTCAGATGGGAAAAATTGGAAGGCGTATCGTTTGAGTTTAAAGGACAGAGATTCAAAATAACTTCCATTTTAAAAGCAAAAGCTTTTTTAGAGAAATACAAGAAAGAAATGGGTTTACCAGAAGGAGAATTGACAAAAGGAGGAGAAACATCGAAAGACAAAGAGAAGACTGAAGATCTATCTGAGAAAGGAGCTACAGGTGTGGACTTAACAAAGGGATTTTAAAGAATAAAACACCAATGGAACTTAAATATCTGACATGGAATATTAATGGAGCCAATGCTCCACAAAAAAGAAGAAAGATATTTCATTTTTTGAAAAAACAGAAATTGGACATAAGTTGTTTACAAGAGACTCATATTTGTAAAAAAGATACTAAATATTTGATTCAAAAACAGCTTGGAGAAGAATTTATTTCGGCTGGATATAAAAAAACTAAAGGGGTAGTCTTATATGTACAACCAAAGTTAAACCCAAAATTGATATTAGCTGATGAAGAGGGTCGATACATTGTAGTAGAAATTAACATACAAGGAACTAAAACACTGATAGTTGGACTTTATGCACCAAATATGGATAAAGGAGTATTTTATAAAAACCTGATGGATAAACTTTTGGACTTAACTTATGACAATTGGTGTTTTATGGGGGATTGGAATGGGGTAATTTACCCCAGATTGGATAGACAGTCACAAAAAGAAGTGAAGCAAACACAGGGAAAATTGCCACAAACATTTTTCGATTTGAAAGAGATGTTGGATTTACAAGACATTTGGAGATGTATGAATGGGACTTCCAGAGAATTTACATATTATTCAGAGAGATTTAAATCACATTCTAGAATAGATATGATTTTGATATCTAAAAATTTGATGATGGATATTAACAAAGTCGATATATTACCTAAGACTTTATCAGATCATAATCCAGTAATGTTGACTCTTAAAGGGAAACGGAATGTATTTAGATGGAGATTGAATGAGTCACTACTACGGAATAATGATGTAGTTGATGTATGCAAAAAAAAAATTAAGAGAATATTTTCAATTTAATTTGAACAAAGGGACTAATATTCAAACTGTATGGGAAGCCAGTAAAGCATATATGAGGGGTTATTTTATTCAATACAATGCTCAAATGAGGAAGAAAAAACAAAAAAGAATTCAATTGATTTTAGATGAAATTAAAAGTAAAGAGTTAGATTTGAGAGATAAACCAATGGATGACACTTTGCTCACTCAAATTAAATTTCTACAAAAGCAAATATCAATGATATTAACTCAAGAGATAGAGACTCAAATGAAATTTACAAAACAAAAATATTTTGAATATGCAAATAAACCAGGTAGATGGCTGGCTTATAAATTGAGGAAACAAAGACAAAAGAATTTGATTACTAATATTCAACATGAAGGAAAAACTCTGGTGAATAATATGGACATTCAAAAAACCTTTCATGACTATTATTCTAAATTATATAAAAAACAAGATGTCAACTTGGATGAGATTGAAGAATATTTGAATAAACAAAAACTAACTGTTCTTAATGACCAACAAAGATTGACATTAAATAATGTTATAACAAAAGAAGAATTGATAAAAGCTTTTAAGAAAATTAGTAGTGGAAAAGCTCCTGGACCGGATGGATTGTCAGCAGCCTACTATAAATGTTTTGAAGAGGATTTATGTTTACCTTTGCAGAAGACTATGAATTCTATTTTGGAAACAGGAATTATGCCTGAAACTTGGAAAGAAGCACATATAACATTGATACCCAAAGAACAACAGGATTTAACATTAACTAAAAATTACAGCCCAATATCTTTATTGAATAATGACTATAAGATATTTACAACGATATTAGCAGAAAGAATGAAGAATATACTTAAGGATTTTATTCATCAAGACCAAGCTGGTTTTCTACCCAAGAGGCAAATTCATGACAATGTCCGAAACATAGTAGACGTAATTGAATATTTGGATCAACACTATGATAAACAAGCTGCCTTGATATTTATTGATGCTGAAAAAGCCTTTGACAACTTAAATTGGCCTTTTATGTTCAAAGTTTTGGAAAATATGAATTTTGGAGGAAATTTTATAAAATGGATTAAATCAATATATACTCCACAATTTGCCAAAATAATTGTTAATGGTGAATTTAGTAAGCCATGTGAAATACAAAAAGGTACTAGACAAGGCTGTCCATTATCTCCACTTTTGTTTATATTGGTATTAGAGGTTTTACTTAGAGATATTAGACAAGATGATGGTATCCATGGTATTAAAGTTAAAAAAGAAGTTTATAAACTAAGAGCATTTGCTGACGACCTAGTCATTACTTTGGAGAATCCAATAGAAGGAATTGAAATATTAATACAGAAACTAAAAGACTTTGGGTCGCTAGCAGGGTTCAAAGTGAATTTACAGAAGACAAAAGTTTTGACCAAAAATATGGATTACCACCAACAAGAGAAATTGAAAGAAATAACAGGATATTCAATGGAAGAAAAAGTAAAATATTTGGGAGTATATTTAACAACTAAAAATGTTAAGCTGTTTAAGAATAATTATATTCCACTTTGGATGGATATTAAAAAAGATTTGGAACATTGGGAAAAACTGCAATTATCATTATTAGGTAGAATTTCAGCAATTAAAATGAATGTTTTGCCAAGAATTTTATATCGTTTTCAAACACTACCTATATTGGCATCAGAAGAACCTTTTAAACAATGGCAGCGAGATATTTCTAAGTTTATTTGGCAAGGGAAAAAACCAAGAGTAAAATATAAAGTCTTGCAAGACTCTAAAGAAAGAGGAGGACTAGGTCTACCGGATTTGAAATTATATTATGCTGCTTGTTGCTTGGTTTGGATTAAAGAATGGATAGTTTTGAAAAATGAAAAATTATTGAATTTGGAAGGACATGAATTAAGATATGGATGGCATGGATATTTGTGGTACGATAAAGTTAAAGTTAATGTGGACTTTAAAAACCATTATATTAGAAGATCCTTGTTAAGAATCTGGAATAAATATAAATTAATCTTATGTCATAAAAGACCCTTATGGATTTCTACACAAGAAGCATTTTACAGAACAGAAGTAAGAAATAAAGATAAATGGTTAACCTACAAAGACTTTTTAAAGAAAGAACAAGGACAATATATAATTAAATCAATGGAAGAATTGGTATCAGAGGGATACAGTTTTCAATGGCTTTCATATATGCAGCTCATAGAGAAATTTAAACTAGATAAGAAAGACCTTGAATTTGAACAAACCAAATCGGAATTTGAGATACAACTATGTGAGACAGATGATCATCTAATTGCAAAAATGTATAAATTATTGTTAAAAGGTGAAATGGTAGAGGAACAAGTTAAAGACTGTATGATTAAATGGGCTAAAAATATTGGCCATAATATTCAAATGCAACAATGGGAAGATATGTGGACCAAAGGGTTAAAATTTACTTTGTGTTATAATTTAAAAGAAAACTTTTATAAGATGATGTACAGATGGTATATGACCCCACAAAAACTTTCTAAAATGTATGGAAATGTTTCCAACTTATGTTGGAAATGTAAAAAAAAAGAGGGGTCTTTTTACCATATGTGGTGGACATGTGAGACTGCAAAGAAATGTTGGACTCAGATACATGCATTGATGCAAAATATATTACAAATTCGAGTTCCATTTAAACCGGAATTTTTCTTACTGGGAATAATTGATGGACAACCTGGGAAGCAATTTACAAGGATTATGCAATACATGATTACAGCAGCAAGACTTATTTTTGCACAAAATTGGAAAAACCAGATATCGCCTACGATACAAGATTGGATGTTAAAATTGATGGATATGGCAGAGAATGATAAACTGACATGTTTATTAAAAGAAAATCCAAATAATTATTTCCTTAAAGAGTGGAAACCATTAACTGACTATTTACAAGATGCGGGAGGGGCAAAGCTTATATGGGGATTTGAAGATTAAAATATATATATATTGATGTAATAGACAAGAAATATTCTTTAATATTATATATAGACCTAGCATGTAAGATAAAATTTTTAAAATACCATGACCAGATACAAATCGGAAGTTGACCAAATTCTATGTTTCAGCTTTATCTTTTTTTCTTTTTTCCTTTACTACACTTTTTTATCTTTTCTTTTTTCTTGATTTGTATTTCCATTTTCTTTTCTGTTTCAAACTTTTATCTATGTAAAATTAAAATCTAATAAAATTTGTTAAAAAAAAAAAAAGAATAGCTGGTTCTCCCATTTCCTACAATCTTCTGTGGCCCATGGATCTATGTAACAAAAAAGTACTGGTAGTTCAGTTTCAAAAAAAGAAAGTATCAATGTTTTTATTCTCAAGCCCCTTAAGGCTGACCAACTCAGGAAACAAGAACCACTTGGATTTCAGAAACAGTCTTTACTGCTAGTTGGGGTAATATATCATAAGCCTGAAAGCTTATAGCAGGGCTTTCCAAAGTTTTTCCCACAGCGACACACCAACCGGCGTTGGTGTGTCGCTGCGGGAAAACCCAGAAGTGCGGCAGTGCGCAAAAACCTGGAAGCGCTGCTGCTGCTTTCGGGTTTTGCGCGCTGCAGTTGGTGTGTCACCGCGGGAAAACCCGGAAGCGCTGATGATGATCAGCGCTTCCGGGTTGTGTGGTGATACACCAGACTGTGTGTGGCGACACACTTTTGTGTCGCCACACACAGTTTGGAAAGCTCTGGCTTATAGCAAACCCATTAGGGCAGGTTATTCTGAGCCTCTTTCTTCTCACACATTCCACCCCACAGGTCTAAATAATCTCATCTCCAACCACCCTGCCTCCTCATCCTCGTTCCCATTCCATCACATGTACATTGTAAGGATATTGAAAAATAAGAATAAAGGAAAGGGAAAGGTTTTTTTTTTCCTCCTGGGCAGGGAAATTGGAAAGCAAGGGGACCACGTTTCAAACAGCCTGAGCGGAAACTAGGTGCCCACAGGGATATTTAGGAGTGAATCAAGTCTGAACTTCTAGGGTTGAGGATACCTCATTTTACCTAATGGGCAATCATGAATTAAATGCAATATTTTTTTAAAAAAAGAAGCAAGTGCAGATCAGCTGAGAATAGGGCAGCCTAGAATGAAATGGCTACACAGGGAAGTGACCAGCAGAGGAGAAAGGCTTGTCAAGCCCTGCAGCCAATCACAGCTATAATTTATTTGGAATGAAGCACCAGAGACTATCCGCTCTGAAAGGCTAAAGACTGCTCAGTCAGAAAAGAGTTCTTTTGAAATCAATGCTGGAAAACTTGGCGGGGAGTACATGTAATGTGCTAGAAGGGGGAGGAGGGTCACATGATCTGCTCCTGCATTCAGAACAAGATGGATGGCTCGCACAGGTGATGGGCTAAGCAGTAAGTCCAAATCCACCTAGTAGTGATATATGGTGACTTACCACTATGAATAACATATATACTGTAAATATGCCCTGCTTAGACCTATCAACTAGTGAAATCTACCCTCTGCCAGGAATATGGATTATCAGTACGATAAAGCAACTTCCAAGTTTTAACATTCAGTGGCAATTAAAGTGTTTATCATTCTGTTTAGAAAATATCAAATAAATGATGTTACAACAGAACAGATAATAAACATGCTTTAGAAGTGAGAAATTAGAAGATAACATTATCAGAACAATTTTTATTGTGTTTATTAAAATATATTTTTACATTTCTTTTTGCTTATCGAACTACAATGACAAAGAGTGTTGGAAGGCTACTTTCAACATACAAAAGACAATGGCTGGCTAAACCAGAGAGAAGCCATGTTGGAGCAGAATGTAACCTCTTTGCAGGCTTGCCCAGCAAATAAACTTTTCTAGTGATCATGATGGATCTTGAGGTTAATGAACTCTATGAAGAATCTTTTGTCTAACCTACGTGCATGACGGTGCCCATAGACGGGGGGGGGGGGGAAAGACTAATGGATAAAAATACCAGAAGTACCCGAATGGCACAAGAACAGCTAACCCTCTCAACAAACTGTATTCTAAATTGTAACAGTATTGTATGACAAAATTGTTCAGATCCAGCTGGTCAGAGTCCAGAAAATTGGAGACAGGAAAGGAGTTCAGTCTATGAATGTATTTGTGTGTGTGTGGATGGGTGGGTGGGTGGGTGGGTAATGGTATGTGGGAATGACCTTGGGAGACGGGGAAGAGCCACACCAGGGGAACAGTCAGATAAGAGGCAGCTTAGCCCGCAGCAGGAATGTGGGCATGGCAAACATCTCAGAAGGGACTCTCCCTGGTTTCTTGGGCTGTAAAGTCAACGGGGGAGAAATGTACTTTCAGACTTGTAAGATTCTGTTAATGTAACTTTACGATATAGTAGATTTCGTTCATCTGGTTGTGCTTCAAGTCTGGACTACCTCGCAAGGCTGACAGTGTATCTGTGTGTATGTCTTTGTGTATAGGGCAAATATCTCAAGAGGATAAGAAATAAGTGCTGTATGTTTTCCCCCTCCCAAGAGGGGGAAAGGGATAAAAGTTAGAAGAGGAAATTTTAGAAACTAATGTACTATGCTGATTACAACTATCAGAAACTTGACAAGCCAAACAGCTAACAGAAATATCTGCATGTTGATGGAAGGTCATCAAGGAGATGGCAAAACCACCCAGAGTCATTTGTTGAGATGGGCGGTGAAGAAATGTGATTGATTGATTGATTGATAAATAAATAAATAAATAAATAAATAAATAAATAAATAAAATGAAGTAGAGAACAGTGATTTGGTTGCAAAGAAAGGAACTGTCTCTCGTTTAGCCACTCCATTTATCTACTTAGATGAAAATAATTATTTCAAATAACTTCTTCCAAAAGTTTTCAATTTATTATGAAGCCGTCTTAAGGCTTTGTGAACATCTTTATTTCTTAAAGTGTAGATTACGGGATTGGCCAAAGGAGTCAAGATTGTGTAAAATATGGAGCAGATTTTATTAAGGTGCCTCAAAGTGGAGGTGTCTGGAAACATATAGACAATGATTAATGTGCCATAAAAAAGACAAACCACCATGAGATGAGAGGAACAGTTAGAAAAAGTTTTTTTTCCTTCCAATGCTGGATTTGATTTTTATGATGGTGATGATGATAAATATATAAGATGTGAGTGTTAGAATAAATGGTATGGCAATATCAGGGAAGGCTACGAAGTGAGTAATAAGTTTGATTGAGCTTGTGTCACTACAGGAGAGCTTTTCTAATGGACTCAAGTCACAAAAATAATGGTCAATGACATTGGGGCCACAAAAGTGTTGCTGAGTGATCAGGAATACCATGGTGCCATTAGTTATTAGCCCATTTAGCCATGCTCCAGCCATAAGCTGGAAACACAGTTTCTTACTCATAATGGAAGTATAAAGGAAAGGTCTACATATAGCCAGATAGCGGTCATAAGACATTGCTGCAAGGAGATATGTTTCTGCAGCTGCAAAAGAGCCAAAGAAAAAATATTGGACTAGACACTGACCCACAGTAATACTTCTGTCTCCAGTTAACAAATTAGTCAAAAGTTTTGGCAAGATACTTGAAGTATAGCATGTCTCCAGGCAGGACAAATTCCCCAGGAAAAAGTACATGGGGGTGTGAAGACATGGGTCAGCCACAACTAGCACAATGATTAGGAGGTTCCCAGTTATTGTCACAAGATAAATCAACAGGAAAAGGAAGAAAAGCAGAGGCTGCAGCTCAGCAGAATTCCCCAACCCCAGGAGGATGAATTCAGTGATACCTGACTGGTTTCCTTTCTCTGCATCCAGCATTATTTGTAGTTCACTACATCGCATTCAGCCTGTAGCTTGGGTGAAATAAAGGATGTTATCCACAATGAGCCACTAGAACACTCCACCTCCCTATCAGGTCCTTAGCTGATGAAGGAAATCAGAGTAATGATTGACATCAGAAAACACCTTCTGCTCCAGTGTTCACCCATCTTTCTCTGTGCATCTTCTTTTCAGAAGACCTGAAAAATTGGCAAATATGAGAAACAGACTAACAGTGAATTGGTTCTAATTTTCAATACTGCTGCACAATCCCAAAACCAAAATATAGCAAACGTCTGGGGTAATTGTCAATGTCAATAGTGATATTAGTAAAGATGCAAAACAACATTCTTAAGATTACCATATGTTTGTCCAGATAATTCCTCATCCATACTTCCACTTGGTAAAATATAGAATTGTATATCAGCTCAGGCAAAGAATGTAGTATTAGAATGAATGTACAATGCTTAATCAAGGAAGTAAACAGAGGAAAAATGATCCTGGATTTTATGGAGAAGGCTGCCCGGGACTTTGAACTGATTAAAATAATGACACTGTCATTTTACATAACAAAAAAATTATGTAGGAAGAAAGTACGACACAGTTGTATTTGATTTCAAATGAAGAACAAATGATCATGGTAGCATGTAGCAGTCCTGCCCTGGTAGCTGTTCTTTTCCTCCAATAGTATATTGCTCTGTACAGAAGATTGCAGTGACTGTTGTTAAGGCTGTGAGTATCACCCATGTATTTGATTAATCTCAGTTTGAGAATATCAACTTCATTGTTGTATCATTTCTGATCTTCACCTTAAGAAATCACTGCTGCTGCTGACAATGATGATGATGAATACAGTCACTTAGCAATTATAAAAAGGTAAAGGTAAAGGTACCCCCCGCACATTTGTGCAGTCGTGTCCGACTCTAGGGGCCGGTGCTCATCTCCGTTTGTTAGCCAAAGAGCCAGCGTTGTCCGAAGACGTTTCCACGGTCATGTGGCTGCATGACACGCGTGGAACGCTGTTACCTTCCCACCGAAGTGGTACCTATTAATCTACTTGCATTTGCATGCTTTCGAATTGCTAGGTTGGCAAGAGCTGGGGCTAGTGCGGGAGCTCACTCCGCACGCAGGGCTAGGGATTCGAACCTCTGAACTTGTGATCTTCCGATCGACAAGCCTGGCGTCTTACCCACTGAGCCACCACGCCATATATATATATATATATATATATATATATATATATATATATCACGATTATAGTGCAGTACAAATACTTAACTCATTCTCTCCCATTCAAGGGAAACTATAACTTCATTCCCTCTCTGTTTCAAAAGGCCACATATAATTAGAAAAGTAGTATATCTTAAAATCTTCAAAGGGGTATGGTGATTCTCTAACACAATGCATTGATAGGCATGAAAGCCAGCTGGGTGACTGGGCCAGTCACTCTCTCTCAGCCCAACTCACCTCACAGGGTTGCTGTTGTAGGGAAAATAGGAGGAGGAAGGAGTATTAGGTATGTTCGCCGCCTTGAGTTATTTATAAAAATAATAAAGGAGGGATTAAAATTAATTAAATAAATAAATAAATAAATATTGAAAGATAAATTTAAAAATATAGATAGATATTGAAGAATCACATCTATGTATCCAAGATCTGGATGCAATCTTGTTCAGTAAGAAAACTTTTTTACACTGGCTGGAAGAAATTATACATAATCCCTTCTTGTAGTTTACACTGGAATGTGGTGAAAGTGGCACCCAAAATTACCCCCTTATAAAACAGTGATATTCTCCAATGAATTTAGACACTACAGATTAAGAGGTGGAAATGGGCAAACTGACATAAATTAAAATATTCTTATATTAATAGAGGTAATTTAAACTTTATGTCTCTCAGGAGAAAGATAAGCTAGAAATCTAACATTTTAAGTTTAAATTGCCTACAATATGCACAGGTCCTATCATTCTTCTAAGAAGTAGTAGTAAGGGAAATGTAGCTGAACAAATCATCCTTGAAGCAGAGTAAAACTTTAAATATAGAAAGAGATACAGGAGCTGAACTTATGTCCATCATGACAAAGTAAAAACAAGTCTTCCCAAATATAGCAGTATCTAAGGGAGTACTTACTTGCCACAAGTTATCCTCAGGTTCATAGATGTCCCAGCACTCAGGATTTCAAGAGAGCTTCCAGGAAATAATGGTGTTCTTTATACCACTATTTATAAAAATAGTAGTATATGGGCTGCCCAAGTGAGCACTATTATAAAAATAAGAGCCTTAAAATACTATCCCTTTACTCTTCAAGTGATCTGGGGGGACTTGTTGTTCATCTTCAGATTTAATTAGGAGTTTGAATGATGTAATCCATCTCTTAACTCCAAAGGAGACTCCTATATTAATTATTTCACCTAGGGATCTCTGTCTTGTTTTTATTAGTTTGGAAGACTACTTGATTCAGTTGAAAAATTTCTCAGAAATGCATCTTAAGAGTCTGTAATGCACATTCATGCACAGCGATTGTATTGTCTGCTGATAGAGTTTGAATTTCTTTCAATCCATAATATTCACTCTCCATGATTTGATCAAAATTATTTGAAATCGGGTCCATGCAATTGTTACCATCATGTCTTTATTTCATTGGTCATGCATTTCAGTCTGTGCTTGGACTAGACAATTTTTCACACGAAAGCAAGAACAATGAGCCAGAAATAGACAGAGCGTCGTGTCCCCCCCCGCCACCATGACCACCACTCCCCTATAAGGCAAGCAGCATCAGAACACAATGGCCAGTTTCTCCTGCCCAGGTAGGCAGCCTCACAGTGATGTCACAATGGCCATCATTTATATTTCTGGCAGGCAGCATCAGGGCACAGTCACTCTTATCCAGGTGAGAAATATAAGCCTTGGTTGTATTGAATCAGGAAGAGATAGCAGGACCTATCAACATATTTCAATGTAGAGGGCAGAAGGAATGGCCTTGAGGGACAGGAGAAAGAGCTGCTACCAAGGTAACTGTCAGATAAACTGTTTATCTATAACTGTTATGTAAATAGCCAAGGGGTTGACCAAAGGTGTCAACACTGTGTAGAAAATGGAGAAGATTTTATTGAGATGTCTCAGGGTGGGAGAATCTGGCAACACATAGACAATGAATAATGTGCCATAAAAGAGGCAAACTACCATGAGATGAGAAGAGCAGGTTGAAAAGGCTTTTTGCCTTCCAGTGGTAGATTTGATTTTGATGATGGTGCCAATTATGCAAATATAAGAGATGAGGGTCAACAAAAAGGGAGGAATTACAAAAATAAAGCTTATGAAAAAAAGGGCGAGTTCAAGGAGACTTGTGTCAGAACAAGACAGTTTCTCCAGTGGGTGGAAGTCATAAAAGTAATGGTCTATGACATTAGGGCCACAGAAGGATAATTGAGCAACAGAACCAACCAGAATAACATTAACTATCACACTATTAATCCATGTCCCAGCCATTAGCAGGAAACAGAATTTCTTATTCATAACAGAAGCATAGTGCAAAGGTCTACAAATTGCCAAATAGCGATCATAAGACATGGCAGCCAAAAGATAGGTTTCTATACCTGAACAAAAGCAGAAAAAATTATATTGGGCTAGGCACCCACTAACACTAATAGTTTTCTCACCAGTCAGCAATTTGGCCAACATTTTGGGTAGAACAATAGAGCTATAGCAAGTGTCCAGGCAAGACAAATTTCCCAGGAAGAAATACATTGGAGTGTGAAGGTGATGATCAGCCACAACATGAAGAAAGATGAGGAGGTTTCCATTTATTGTCATCAAATAAATAACCAAGAAGAACCAGAAAAGGAGAGGCTGCTGCTCAGGGAATGTCCCAAGACCCAGAAGGATGAATTCCCTAATGCTTGTCTGGTATTCTTTTTTTGTATCTGGCACTTCCTCCATTCATCAAATGTCACATCAGTGCTAGAATGTATAAGAAAAAGAAGATGGAATCAAATTCTGAAGCACTCTTACACTCTGTGTGTGTGTGTGTCTGTGTGTGTGTTTGTGTGTGTGTATACACACACACACACACACACACACTTGCATATACACACATGCATACATACATATACAGTACATACTGAGGTTGTAATTAACATTCACAATAATTAAATAATAATAAAAAATTAAATAATTAAATAATCAAATAACAGGAACAATAGCTTAGCTATGGCTTGAATAATATGGCTAAAAGCACTGAACAACCCATTGTTCAATGTCCTATTTTGTTGTGTTAGATATATTCAGATGTCTTTATCATTATTGTAGTCAACCAGTACATAATAAAACAACCGTTTAATACGTTACATATATATATAAAAAAAAACAAATCATATAATTAACTGGGCATATAAATCAGTTGTCTGTGTCTTTTGCATATGACGTAGCAAAATTTAGCTACATTTAGAGTAATAGAGGCATGAATACCGGAAAGTAAGAATTATATGTAAAATGACCAGGAAATTTGCTTAAATGTGGGGTTATCCATCCTGACCATATGCCTTCATAAAAGAACAATATGATAACATACATTTAATAGTTCCAGTAGTCTGTGTGCTACATGGGCAAAATCTTAGGCCAAATGGGATATCTTACTATCTCCCTTCTAAGGTGGCAGTAAGAAGTGCATCAAATCAAGTCAAGGAGAATGTCCCCCTCTATTTACGGATTATAATTAGATTTAGATATCTAGCAGGTTTAAGAGGGTGGAGGAGCTAGACAGGCGTATATCCTTGGGAAGGGATGCCAGATATAATTGGAAAGCAATATCTTTCATTCTCGACCTCAATATCACTACTACATGTTCGTACTCAAATGTGCAATGAAAATTCAAGGAGCTCCATTTTTTAGCTTATTGCTTTAGGCTGAGATGATACAGAGATGTCTGTGGTGTACATTTGGTGTCTCTCCATACCCCACACACAATTTCATTTTTTAAAAATATATCCAGTAAAGGTTGTCTCAGAATCAACAAGAAGTCAAAATTATTGAGCAAGGGAAGGCAACTCTGGCGTTAATCTTAACATACTTAGGATCTTTTACATTGCTAATTTGAATGAAACACTGAACACATTGAAATTATACTTAAGAAATATATAAGTAGAAAGTGAGTGCAGCACAGTTACAACTGTGGCAGAAGTGAGATAATATTTTCTCACTATTATATCCCACAAGTTAATATATAATCATCTAAAAGCCTGATAAACCATCCAAATTATTTTTATTGCCCCTAGTTTTACTCTACAAATTAGTACATTTTTATATATTGAATTAAAAAGTCAGCAAATACTCACGGAATATCTTCTACTAATTTGCCTACATCTGAAAACATCTAATTATACCATCATTATTTCTGATGGTTACCATAAGCAATAGTTCAGCTTTTGGCAGGAATGAAACTTAGATGTTACTCTCTTAAAGAAAGAAAGCATTTCCTTAGACAGTCATTAATCAACTTGTTCTGCAAATGATATCATTCAAGAAGAAAAAGAGGGCACAGTATATTCCAAGGTCATCTGTGACACAAAAAGACATATCCCTTTGCAAGTATCAAGAAGGTCATCTTCCCCAAAGGACAATACGATATACAGTATAAGATGTCAAAATTGAGCTAGAGAAAAACTGAGGTTCTGTCCCAAGCTCTTTGGATTAATGACTCCAGGGCTGGATTTACATATAAAAGTATGATGTATGTATGTTTTTTTCCCTTTTCCTTCATTTTTTTAATGGTTTGTTGAATAAATCTCAGTGGTTGGGCTCATACAAAAGCCATGTTTTCGATACCACAAAAATTGACTTCCCAGATCACGTTGAACTAAAATGAAACCATGTTACAGTTTATTACAATCTGGGAATCCACCCCCTTTTAATGCAAAAGAATTCCAGGAAACAGCATTTTCCTTCCAAAATATATAATCATTCCTAAAATTGGAATTTACCTGCAGCAAATACCTGG
The DNA here is from genome assembly GCA_023362775.1 of Charina bottae. NCBI lineage: Eukaryota > Metazoa > Chordata > Lepidosauria > Squamata > Charinaidae > Charina > Charina bottae. Next base: position 35,436,946 of record JALMGJ010000011.1, read on the forward strand.
CTTAATTATAAGTGGGCCAGGATTCTGTACATCTATTTCTCCAAATCATTATTGAAGAAATTGCACCCTTGGTAACCTGGAGCATCTTCTGCTATGAGACAGAAATGTTTCTAAAATAGCTTTCCATAGATATTTAAAATAATTAATCCTAGGAGATTTCCTGCTGATTTTCTAATGCAACCAGATGATGGATCCCAAAGGACAGCCTATCTATCTGCTTCTTAGATTGCTGTGTTGTTCAGAGATTACTAATTTGTTGCCCCATTAAAAATATTTTTCAAGGAAGTCATCCTGAGGCTTCATAGGGTAAAATTCATGCACAGATAATAAAAGTTATGTATACTATTTATTTATTTATTATTTGATGGCTGTTGTGGGTCTTCCGGGCTGTGTGGCCGTGTTCTGGAAGTTGTGGTTCTTAACGTTTCGCCAGCATCTGTGGCCAGCATCTTCAGAGGGCAGGAGCACAGATAGAAGCAAAATCTCTGTGCCCAGGTAGAGTGGCAATGTTCTATTTATAGAGCTAAATTATAGGAGATTAGGTGGGGTTTTTTTGTTGTGTTGAAATGTTAACAAGTGGCTGATGAGCATGATTAGCATGTTCATTGTGAGAAGTATTCCCATGACCTGGTGGTTGGACTGAGTTTGTTGACCTTTTGCAGGCTGCATGGTAATGGTTCTCTCACCAGTCAACAGGTTAGCCAACAGTTTTGGCAAGATGGTACAGCTATAGCAAGCATCCAAACAAGACAAATTTCCCAGAAAGAAGTACTTTGGGGTGTGAAGGTGCTGATCAGCCACAACCAGCAGAAAGATGAGAATGTTTCCAGTTATTGTCATCAGATAAATCACCAAGAGGAAACAGAAAAGAAGAGGCTGCATCTTAGGGAGAGTCCCAAAACCCAGAAGGATGAATTCTGTAATCCCTGTCTGATTTCCTTTTTCTGCATCTTGCATCATGAACTGTCACATCAGATCTAGAATGTACTGTATAAGAAAAAGAAGACAATTTTGAAATGCAAATTTCTGAAGCGCTCTCTCTCTCTCTCTCTCTCTCTCTCTCTCTCTCTCTCTCTCTCTCATCTGGAGAATATGGGTAACTAATGTCCAATCATACACCAGGAAGAATAAACTTAGCTAGAATAATATGGCTAAAAACAGAATATCCCATTTTCGTCTTAGCTATTTTGTATTTTTTTTAATATATTGTATTGAATTTTAAATATACATAGATAAAAGGTTGAAAAGGAAAAAGAAATAGAAATACAAATCAAAGAAAGAAAGAAAAAAAGTGTAGTAAAGTAACTAGAAAAAGAGAAAGATGAAACATAGAAATTAGAACTTCCGATTTATCTCTGGTCTTAGTGATTTAAAAAATGGTCTCTTACATGCTAGGTCTATATATAACATTGTAAAACATTTCCTGTCTAATATATCAATTTATATATATTTTAATCTTCAAAACCCCATATAAGCTTTACCCCTCCGGCATTTTGTAAATAGTCCATTAATGGTTTCCACTCTTTAAGAAAATAATAATTTGTATTTTCTTTTAATAAACATGTCAATTTATCATTTTCTGCCATTTCCATTACTTTTAACATCCAGTCCTGTATTGTAGGTATAGTCTGATTTTTCCAATTTTGTGCATATATAAGTCTTGCTGCTGTAACCATATATTGCAAAATTCTTGTAAATTTCTTTCCTATTTGTTCTTCTATTATTCCCAATAAAAATAATTCTGGTTTATATGGAACTTGAATTTGTAAAATATTTTGCATCAATGAATGTATCTGAGTCCAAAATTTCTTAGCAATCTCACAAGTCCACCACATATGATAAAATGACCCCTTTTTTTTTTTACATTTCCAACATAAGTTGGAAACATTCCCGTACATTTTAGCTAGCTTTTGTGGGGTCATATACCAGAAATTTTCCTTCAAATTATAACACAAAGTAAATTTTAGTCCTTTAGTCCACATATCTTCCCATTGTTGCATTTGAATATTATGACCAATATTTTTTGCCCATTTAATCATACAATCTTTAACTTGTTCCTCTACCATTTCACCTTTTAACAATAATTTATACATTTTGGCAATTAAATGGTCATCTGTCTCACATAGTTGTATCTCAAATTCCGATTTATTTTGTTCAAATTCCAGGTCCTTTTTGTCTGATTTAAATTTTTCTACAAGTTGCATATATGAAAGCCATTGGAAAGTATATCCTTCAGAAGCCAGTTCTTCCTTTGATTTAGTTTTATATTGTCCTTGTTCTTTTTTTAAAAGATCTTTATAAGTCAACCATTTATCTTTAACTCTTACTTCTGTTCTATAAAATGCTTCTTGTGTAGAAATCCATAAAGGTCTTTTATAACATAAAATTAATTTATATTTATTCCAAATTCTTAATAAAGATCTTCTAATATAATGATTTTTAAAATCCACATTAACTTTCACTTTGTCATACCACAAATATCCATGCCATCCATATCTTAATTCATGTCCCTCCAAATTCAATAATTTTTCATTTTTCAAAACTATCCATTCTTTTATCCATACCAAACAGCAAGCAGCATAATATAATTTCAGATCCGGTAGACCCAGTCCGCCTCTTTCCTTTAAATCTTGCAAGACTTTATATTTTAAGTATATTCTTCATTCTTTCTGCTGTTATCGTTGTGAATATCTTATAGTCATTATTCAATAGAGATATTGGTCTGTAATTTTTAGTTAATGTTAAATCTTGTTGTTCTTTGGGAATCAATGTTATATGTGCTTCTTTCCAAGTTTCAGGCATAGTTCCTGTTTCCAAAATAGAATTCATAGTCTTCTGCAAAGGTAGACATAAATCCTCTTCAAAACATTTATAATAGGCTGCAGACAATCCATCTGGTCCAGGAGCTTTTCCACTACTAATTTTCTTAAAAGATTTTGTCAATTCTTCTTTTGTTATAACATTATTTAATGTCAATCTTTGTTGGTCATTAAGAACAGTTAGTTTTTGTTTGTTCAAATATTCTTCAATCTCATCCAAGTTGACATCTTGTTTTTTATATAATTTAGAATAATAGTCATGAAAGGCTTTTTGAATATCCGTGTTATTCACCAGAATTTTTTTCTTCATGTTGAATATTAGTAATCAAATTCTTTTGTCTTTGTTTCCTCAATTTATAAGCCAGCCATCTACCTGGTTTATTTGCATGTTCAAAATATTTTTGTTTTGTAAATTTCATTTGAGTCTCTATCTCTTGAGTTAATATCATTGATATTTGCTTTTGTAAAAATTTAATTTGAGTGAGCAAAGTGTCATCCATTGGTTTATCTCTCAAATCTAACACTTTAGTTTTAATTTCATCTAAAATCAATTGAATTCTTTTTTGTTTTTTCTTCCTCATTTGAGCATTGTATTGAATAAAATAACCCCTCATATATGCTTTACTGGCTTCCCATACAATTTGAATATTAGTGCCTTTGTTCAAATTAAATTGAAAATATTTTCTTAACTTTTTTTACATACATCAACTACATTATTATTCTGTAGTAGCGACTCATTCAATCTCCATCTAAATACATTCCGTTTCCCTTTAAGAGTCAACATTACTGGATTATGATCTGATAAGGTCTTAGGTAATATATCAACTTTGCTAATATCCATCATCAAATTTTTAGATATCAAAATCATATCTATTCTAGAATGTGATTTAAATCTCTCTGAATAATATGTAAATTCTCTGGAAGTCCCATTCATACATCTCCAAATGTCTTGAAAATCCAACATCTCTTTCAAGTCGAAAAATGTTTGTGGCAGTTTTCCCTGTGTTTGCTTCACTTCTTTTTGTGACTGTCTATCCAGTCTGGGGTAAATTACCCCATTCCAATTCCCCATCAAACACCAATTGTCATAAGTTAAGTCCAAAAGTTTATCCATCAGATTTTTATAAAATACTCCTTTATCCATATTTGGTGCATAAAGTCCAACTATCAGTGTTTTAGTTCCTTGTATGTTGATTTCTACTGCAATATATCGACCCTCTTCATCAGCTATAATAGTCTTAGCTATTTTGTAGAAGAGGTGATATACTTAAATCATGAGACCTTTGCTGTATAACTCAGGGTCTCAATCATTACTCTTCCTCATGCCCCTCCTAAATATATTTCCTTTCAATTTCTGTTGTTTTCTAAAATGTGTTTAGTTATGATTCTAAGGCAAAATAAGTAATTCTAAAACATTGGAATCCTGTTCCTAAAAATCTACGTCTAAATAGTGGTTATGGTTGTTGCATTCAATAGGTAGAAAATATCTGTGTTTGTGCATTTGGTTGTCTTTCCATACCCCACATCCCATTCTGTTTTTTCAAAATGTATCTTATTTATTTTTTCTTATAAAGATAGTTTTAAAATCAACCAGAATTTAAAATTCTTGAGCAATAAACTGCCTAAGATCCTGGACTTAACATGCTTAGGATCTACATTGCCAATCTGACTGAAACACTGAACAATATTCCCATTATACTTAATTATAATTATATTTAATACATACATACATAGAAAGAGAATACAGCAAAGTTACATATACTATAAAATATGGCAAGAATGAGAAATACTTTCTTATATATTTTATACTGCACAAATTAATATGTAACAGTTTCTATACTTAAAAATGTGGCATGTGAACAATTCAAATTGTTTTTTGAATCACTAGGTTTCATGAACTATTTATTTATTTTTTTATTATTATAATTTCAAGAAGTAATGCTGATACAGATACACATTGAAAGGAGTATAGAAAATATAGTAACAAAAGGAAAAAGAAGAAAAGTATAAGCAATATAATATGGGTGGATGGTTCATAAACCCTAAAAACAGTAGATCTAAAATATTAGATGGCTAACATATTCTAATACACCATTAACAACTTAGAGTACTATAAGACATTTCATATCCAATTTCTACTCAAGATATGTCTCTATTGAACAATAAAAATATTTGGTTAGCATAATTGAAATCAATAAGAGGAAAAGAAAAGCTATAAATCATAAAAAATACATAAAAATACTATAAATAACATGTAGGCTATATACCAAATTATAGATTCTAGAAGCCAAAATTGGAAAGTGGCATGATTCCATGTATAGAACTGTAAACCATAAATGGTTTCTAAATAAGGTTGCATGTCAGATTTATTTTTTAAATATGAATTTATTCTAGACATTGAAGCATCTTTCAACAATTTAATTAGCCACCCTTCCATACAGGGGATCAGAGATATTTTTCAATAAAAATGTAACATTCTTGTATTGTTATTGTATATGATGCAGTTCAGTATATTTTGAAGGAATATGTGGTTTGATGAAGTTTAATAAAAATATCTCAGGTTGAAATGGAATTACAACTTTCAAAATTTGTTCCATCCTATGATCCTATGATGAATTAATTTCCAGTGCTATTGAGCTTTGCAACATTGTCACCACATATAGAAGAAAGATCCCATCTGTTCCTTGCATTTCCAACATTTGGGGGGAAAGGAGTTACTCAATTCAGTTATCATGACTGGAGTAACATACCAGAGATAAAATATCTTATACCAGGTCTCTCCAAGTATAATGTTCAAGGTGAACTTAATTTTTTTCCACTGAAAGTCCCACTGTTCCCTCTCTAAAAGTCTTTTCAAGTTTTGCATCCATTTGACCTGTTCAAGTTTCTGAATCACATTTCACTAATAGTTTATAAAATTGCACCCAGTAGATGTTTGGTATTATAAATTATAAGATTTTCAAATTCAGTCAAATTTATCAATATTCCTTCCAAATCTTTATTTTATAGTAAAACAGAAATAACAAAATCTGACATAATATAACATAACATAACATAACATTAATAAAGGACATAAACAATAAAAAAGGACATAAAGGACTTCCTACTTTCTCTCCATCCTTACCATCATATATTTATAAACAACTATAATCTCTAACTTATTTACATTATTTACATTAAGTTCCCAAATGAACTTTTTGAGTCTTTTCTATAAATTTATAGAAGGGACTCCAACATAAGTTGAATTCTTCTATGTTCTTATCATTCAACTGATCCGTCAGTTTGGCCATCTGCGCTAGGTCCATCGCTTTTATTGTCCATTCTTCAATCGTAGGTTTGTAATCCTCTTTCCAATGTTTAGCGAAGATGGTTCTAGCAGCAGTTATTAAGTAAAATAGCAATTTTCCATATTTCTTGTGTAAGTCTGATTTTATAAATCCCAGTAGATAGAATTCTGGCTCTTTGATAATGTCCTCTTCTAATATTTCACATATGGTTTCATGAATTTTATCCCAAAACTTTTTTGATTTTTAATTGTCATGTCTATGTCTAATAATTACCATAAGCAATGGTCCAATCTTTGGCAGGAATAAAACGGGACTCTATTCTTCCATTAATAAGAAATGTTTTACTTCATTCACTCTTTAATCAATTACATTATTACATTATTCAAGAGGACCAAGGGTGCAGAATACATAATATTCCAGGATCATCTGAGAGAGATCTCCCTTTGCAAGTTTCAAGAAGGTTACTTTTCCCAAAGTACAAGACCATATATAGGCTTTCAAAAATGAGCTAAAGAGAAAAACTTAGTTTCTATCCCAAACTCCTTAAATTAATGATGTCTGGGCTGGATTTACACATTCCTCAAATGCATGCTTTATTTTAAAATAGATTGTTGAATAAATCACAGTTGCTGGGCTCATGCATAAATCATCTTTTACTCACCACGAAAATGGCCCCTCCAAGGTTATGTTGAACCAAAATGAAAACATGTTACAGCTTAGTACAATATGTGAAATCAATGTTTTGTGCAAAAGAATGCCATGAAAGAAGGGATAATCCTTCGAAAATATATAATAGTACCTGAAATTAGAATTTACCTGCAAGAAATAACTGTTCTAGTGATAGAATTTCCAGGATTCAGTACCACTATTTCTCAAAATGGTTGCTGAAGAAATTGCACTCCGGGCAAATTTTAAACATTTTCTGCTATGAGACAGGTTCTAAAATAGCTTTCCATAAACATTTAAAATAATTAATCCTGGGAGATTTGCTACTGATTTTCTAGTATTCTCTTGCAACAGGATTATGAATTCCAGAGGAATTCCCATATTAATATTTGCTCCTTCATTGCTCCTTGTATAGAGCTAACTAACCTGTCAAGCCATTTGAAACCTTTTTCAAGGAATTCATCACCAGAGTCCATAGGGTCAAATTCATGCTGGGATAATAACAATAATCTATTGTAAAAAGGTAAAGGTAAAGGTTCCCCCTGCACATTTGTGCAGTTGTGTCCGACTCTAGGGGCCAGTGCTCATCTCCGTTTGTTAGCTGAAGAGCCAACGTTGTCCGAAGATGCTTCCACGGTCTTGTGGGTAATTTATTGTACCTCCTGACATAATTCTGGATATTGTATGATGAAGATGAAGATGAAGGCTGCTTGTTCTAGGGCAGGGGTCGGCAAACTTTTTATGCCGGGAGCCATTTTGACATGCTCATGCACATTTTGAAATGCTAGAGAGCCAGGGGGCGGGGTTTGCGGGCGGGGGCCAATCACGTGGAAGGGGGCGGGGTTTGAGGGCGGGAGACGGCGTCCACCCGGCCCAGCTGCCCGGGGTCCAGGGAGATCAGCTCCGGCGGGATCTGTGGCGAAGAGCGGCTGTGGGGGGGCGGGCGGCGACGACAAGCGATGCGCTTCAGGCTTTCAGCGCTGGAAGGAGGCCCGCCTTCCAGCGCTGAAAGCCTGAAGCACGCCGCTTGTCATCGCCGCCCGACCCCCCCCACGGCCGCTCTTCGCCTGCCCGCGTTGAACAAAGAAGATGATGGAGGGTGGGAAACGAGGCCTGCCCGCTTACCTGCCTGCTTGCCTCCCTCCGCGAGGCCCTCCGCTGCCTTCCCGGGGTCCAAGCCGGATCTGGGGCCTCGCGGAGAAAGACAGGCAGGAAGGTAAGCGGGCAGCCCTGGCCTCCGCCGCCGGGCCCGCCCCCCTCGGCCGCTTCCGCCCGCCCGGGTTGAAGAAAGAAGATGATGGAGGGTGGGAAACGAGGCCTGCCCGCTTACCTGCCTGCCTCCCTCCCTCCGCGAGGCCCCCGCTGCCTTCCCGGGGTCCAAGCCGGATCGGGGGCCTCGCGGAGAGAAGCAGGCAGGCAGGCAACCGGGCAGCCCTGGCCTCCGCCGCCGGGCCCGCCCCCCTCGGCCGCTTCCGCCCGCCCGCGTTGAAGAAACAAGATGATGGAGGGTGGGAAACGAGGCCTGCCCGCTTACCTGCCTGCCTGCCTCCCTCCACGAGGCCCCCCACTGCCTTCCCGGGGTCCAAGCCGGATCGGGGGCCTCGCGGAGAGAGGCAGGCAGGCAGGTAAGCGGGCAGCCCTGGCCTCCGCCGCCGGGCCCGCCCCCCTCGGCCGCTTCCGCCCGCCCGGGTTGAAGAAAGAAGATGATGGAGGGTGGGAAACGAGGCCTGCCCGCTTACCTGCCTGCTTGCCTCCCTCCGCGAGGCCCTCCGCTGCCTTCCCGGGGTCCAAGCCGGATCGGGGGCCTCGCGGAGAGAAGCAGGCAGGCAGGTAAGCGGGCAGCCCTGGCCTCCGCCGCCGGGCCCGCCCCCCTCGGCCGCTTCCGCCTGCCCGCGTTGAAGGAAGAAGACGATGGAGGGTGGGAAACGAGGCCTGCCCGCTTACCTGCCTGCTTGCCTCCCTCCGCGAGGCCCTCCGCTGCCTTCCCGGGGTCCAAGCCGGATCTGGGGCCTCGCGGAGAAAGGCAGGCAGGCAGGTAAGCAGGCAGCCCTGGCCTCCGCCGCCGGGCCCGCCCCCCTCGGCCGCTTCCGCCCGCCCGGGTTGAAGAAAGAAGATGATGGAGGGTGGGAAACGAGGCCTGCCCGCTTACCTGCCTGCTTGCCTCCCTCCGCGAGGCCCTCCGCTGCCTTCCCGGGGTCCAAGCCAGATCGGGGGCCTCGCGGAGAGAAGCAGGCAGGCAGGTAAGCGGGCAGCCCTGGCCTCCGCCGCCGGGCCCGCCCCCCTCGGCCGCTTCCGCCTGCCCGCGTTGAAGGAAGAAGACGATGGAGGGTGGGAAACGAGGCCTGCCCGCTTACCTGCCTGCTTGCCTCCCTCCGCGAGGCCCTCCGCTGCCTTCCCGGGGTCCAAGCCGGATCGGGGGCCTCGCGGAGAGAAGCAGGCAGGCAGGTAAGCGGGCAGCCCTGGCCTCCGCCGCCGGGCCCGCCCCCCTCGGCCGCTTCCGCCTGCCCGCGTTGAAGGAAGAAGACGATGGAGGGTGGGAAACGAGGCCTGCCCGCTTACCTGCCTGCTTGCCTCGCTCCGCGAGGCCCCCCGCTGCCTTCCCGGGGTCCAAGTCGGATCAGGGGCCTCGCGGAGAGAGGCAGGCAGGCAGGTAAGCGGGCAGCCCTGGCCTCCGCCGCCGGGCCCGCCCCCCTCGGCCGCTTCCGCCCGCCCGCCCGCGTTGAGCGAAGATAATGATGGGGGGCGGGAAACGAGGCCTGCCCGCTTACCTGCCTGCTTGCCTCTCTCCGCGCAGGGGCTGCTGCGGCTGGAGATGGCGCTGCCTCCCTGCTGCGCCGGGCCTCGCTCAGTGCGAGAGCCAGGGGGCGGGGTTTGCGGGCGGGGGCCTATCACGTGGAAGGGGCGGGGGTGAGTTCAGCTGCGGAAGAGCCACACTCAAGGGGCCAAAGAGCCGCATCTGGCTCGCGAGCCGCCATTTCCGACCCTTGTTCTAGGGCATCTATGATAGTTGAAAAAAGTAAAGACAGTAGCCCTGCTTCTTTTTGTGTTTCATGACAGACTAGGAAAATGTGTGGAGCTTCAATTGAATGGTTACTTCCAGCATCTTGACATTTTCCAATCCCTTTACAGGTTATGTTATTCTTTGCAGGTTAATTATTCTTTTCTGAGTTCTCCCAAATGCCTATAATCCTTAAATTGTTCCTTCTGTTTCTAGCCTGAACATCAGCTAAGTCTAATTTCATGTTCATAATATTTTTTTTTGAATTATTCCAATATCCCTCTAGTTTTTATAGGTGTATATATTGTAAGCCATACCAGCTGTCTGAGCAAACTCTGAAATCTGTTTAGTCGTATCCATGAATTCTTTTTTAATACAGTCAGACATACCTCCAAAGCCTGGCATTTCTGCTGTCTAATTAGAGTCACAGACTGTTAGAAAATAATGAGGAGATGGGTTCAGATGCATCATTCAGAAGGCATTTTTATACACAAGATATTACAGTACTTGCACATATAAATCTGGGTGATCTTTTTGATTTAGTCGGGGACAGTTCTTCCTCAGTGAGTATTTCTTAGAAGTTCTTAAAGAATGCAGACTGAGTGGAAGAAAAGCCTCTCTGAAACCAAACAAGAGCACAAACTGGACTCAAGGCAAATGGTGCCTTCTGGAAACAAATACTGTTATTCTGTTTGCTTTCTTTATTGAAATGTTTAATTTGGTGAAACAACAACAACAGTTAATGTTACTCTCTGTCTTCATATAATTATTATATCTGGATATCTGGTCACATAAATTGAAATAATAAATAATTTTTTTCCCTAATTATATGTTAGTAGAAAAATCAAAAAGATATTGTAACAATTGATGCATAATACCTTCTATTATGTGATGGGTTTGTCTGCATTGTATCCTCATGAAAATAGCCTAGCCTTTTATACATCATTGTGAAATGCAAGCCTACCCTTGTAAAATTTTTGACACTGCTCTTTCCCCTTGTGAAATTAGAAGGAATCACTCCCACAATATCTCTGTTCAGAAATTCCAAAATCTGATGCAAGTAGGTAAGCCAAGCACTTGAGTGATGAGATTGTGATGATGATGATGATATCACCATCCTTCCTCCCATGCCTATGGATGCCCCTGCAAGGAAGCCCACAATCAGGGTTTCTCAAACAGGGTTCCATGGAACCATAGGGTTCCACAAGAGGTCACTAGGGGTCCCCTGGGAGATCATGATTTATTTTAAAAAGTATTTCAAATTCAGGCAACTTCACATTAAAGATGTAAGTTTCATTCTTTATTTTTAGTTTTAGAACACTGTTAATGCATATATATAGGCCTACACATTAAACAAATATAATAATTTTGTAACTTCTGGCCTGTACCTGAGCCTGGATGTGCAGGGGTTCCCCAAGGCCTGAAAAATATTGCAAGAGTTCCTCCAGGGTCAAAAGGTTGAGAAAGACTGCCCACAATGTTCTGAGCATACTACTGAAGTATAGTATGGGAAGTAAAGAAAGACAAGTATGGAAATCATTGGTTTGAAAATCAAAAAGAAATGTTCATCCATAGTTTCACATCAAACTGGAGGAAAGGGTTGAATGGGACTCACATAAATTCAGAAAGTCTGACAATTAAGCATGGAGGAGCAGACATAGTGCTGTGTATATTTAAACTGAAAGGAATTATAGCTATAGCTATGTTTTCATACATAAAGTTTAATTGTTCATCAGAATTGGTCCTTTAAGAGCATCAGTTTAATGATGTTATCTGCCTTCATATCTAAGATATGCTAGAAGGAGAGGAACCAATACACAAGGAATTAACCCAATATAAGATCAAACTACAATATATGAACTCCACGTTTACCTGCCTGAAGTGCTATTTTAAAGTATTAGCTATCTATTCCAAAATATATGAAGGAAATAATCTTAAAAAAATAATCAAACCAAACCAGTTTTTACACTTATATAAAACATCCAGAGCAAATCATTGTATGAAAACATATTGAAAAAACACAGCTTTTAACAAATTAAGAGATATGAGATTGCATACAACTTTTTACTTCCTAGTAGCCATAATCAAAATATTCTAAAAGAAATCATCATGCAAATTCATGCGGTGCAAACAAAGAATGGGCAGATAGAGCTGGAGGTCAGCGCATTTCAATCCTGGTATCTAGAGATATTCCCCTCATGATCCTATTCAGAATCCTCTCCTGTAACAACTAAATAGAAGTGAAATCTGTAACTGAGACACAACTTTAATACTTAGTGACTAGCTAATAAACTAAACACCAACCGATCGTTTCAGATGACTTTAGCCCAAAGCCATCACTTTGCTGTAAAGTCATCTTAGGGCTTTATGAACTTCTTTGTTTCTTAAAGAGTAGATAAGGGGATTGACCAAAGGTGTCATCACTGTATAGAAAATGGAGAAGGTTTTATTGAGATGTCTCAGAATGGGTGTGTCTGGCAACACATAGACAATGATTAATGTGCCATAATACAGGCAAACTACCATGAGATGGGAAGAGCAGGTTGAAAAGGCTTTTTGCCTTCCAATGTTGGATTTGATTTTGATGATGGTACCAATAATGCAGATATAAGAGATGAGGGTCAATAGAAATGGGGTAATTGTGAAAATAACAGTCATGAAGAAAGCAATGGGTTCAAGAAGATTTCTGTCACTACAGGACAATTTCTCCAGTGGAAGGAAGTCACAAAAATAATGGTCTATGACATTAGGGCCACAGAAGGGTAATGGATCCATGAGAGCTACCAGAATGAGATTAAATATCAAACTATTTATCCATGTCCCAGCTATAATCTGGAAACAGAATTTTGTATTCATAATAGAAGCATAGAGCAAAGGTCTACAAATTGCCAAATAGCGGTCATAAGACATGGCAGCCAAAAGATAGGTTTCTATAGCTGCACAAAGCCCAAATAAATGACATTGGGCTAGGCATCCACGTACAGTAATAGTTCTATCACCAGTCAACAAATTGGCCAACAGTTTGGGCAAGATGGTAGAGCTGTAGCAAGCGTCCAACCAAGACAAATTTGCCAAGAAAAAATACATTGGGGTATGAAGATGCTGATTTGCCACAACTAGTAGAAGGATTAGAAGGTTTCCAGTTATTGTCATCAGATAAATCACCAAGAAGAACCAGAAAAGAAGAAGCTGCAGCTCAGGAAATGTCTCCAAACCCAGAAGGATGAATTCTCTGATGGCTGTCTGGTTTCCTTTTTCTGTATCTGGCATTTCCTTAATTCATGGAATGTCTCTAGAATATATATATATTTTTAAAAAGACATGTTTAAATCCAGAATAGTGAAACACTCTTTTCCTCTGTCTCTGTCTCTGTCTCTGTCTCTGTCTCTGTCTCTGTCTCTGTCTCTGTCTCTGTCTCTCTCTGTGTCTCTCTCTCTCTCTCTGTCTCTCTGTCTCTCTGTCTCTCTGTCTCTGTCTCTGTCTCTCTGTCTCTGTCTCTCTCTCTCTCTCTCTCTCTCTCTCTCTGTGTGTGTGTGTGTGTGTGTGTGTGTGTGTGTATGTATGTAGTAAATAAATATTTCAGGGAGTGTGGATAACTAATGTTCAGAATTATTTTACTCATATAGAATCATTTTAGGTGGAAGAATATGACTAAAAGCAGCATAATAATGCATGTTACCTATTTCATAAAAGAGATGAGATACAACCTGAGACCTGTGCAGTATAGTTCAGGGGATCAATCACCCCCTTCTCCTGCCCCTCTCAAATATATTTCCTTTCAATCCTCTGTTGTTTCCTAAAATGTGTTTAACCATGATTCCAAGGTAAAATAAGTAATTCTAAAATATGTATCCCTTTCCTAAAAAATTCCATATTGGTGTGTAGGTTATTGTTGTTTTGTTAGATGGGTAGAATATAGTATGTGTTTGTGCATTTAGTTGTCTTTTTATATCCAACACCTCCTCCTGGGTTTTTGTTTATGTATGTTTTGTTTTAAGATAAATCTCACTGATTTAATCTCATTAAAGCTGTTTGTAGAATTCTTGAGCAAGAAATACCTAAGGAAAGTGACCCTGGAGTTAATTTTAATATGCTTAAGACCTTCTGCAAGAAATGTTGCCAGTCTGACTGAATATTTCATTATACTTAATAAATATATAAGTTGAAGGTGAGAACAAATTAGTTTCATATTGTATAAAATATGTTAGGAATTTTCTTACCACATATTTTATATTTCATAAATTAATATGTAACCATTTGTATATTTAAAAGCCTAGCAATTAAACCTAAATATTTTTAGAGTCATCACTTTTACTGTATAAATTATTACATATTTAAATATATTAAATAAAAAGTCAGCAAGTACTGACAAAGCTGTATTTTGTTCATATCTCTCTTCTATGTTTGAAAACATACAATTTTGCCATCATGATTTCTGATAGTTATAAGCAAAATCCAATTTTTTGAGGGAATGAAACTGAAGCACAACTCTCTTACTGCATAAAGAAGAAATGTTTTCCTTTAGTCTTTCCTTAATCAATTTGTTCTGCAAGTGATATTATTCAAAAAGAAAGTCCAAGGTGCACTATATATAATATCCCAGTAGGTAACTGGTATAGTCATAGATTTTATAGTCAATTTCACCTGGTTAAAAAAACAAGTCCACATTTCACTGTTTCATCAGAGACTTCTTAAAAATAATAGCCATAGAAAGAAGCAACCACTGAAGGGGAGGAGTATTCCTACCATAGTACATGGTAGCCAGTTTGGGTAGAGATGCTTGCCGACAATGAAATGAAGCATGGGAGGAGACTTGGACTCCACCATGTACCCCAATACAAGTCAGGAAGCACACTTTTCAATGTGCAGCAGGAACAGAGAGGTGGAGGTAGTCTCCTTGGTGGGCTGGGGGCAAGTAGAACACATAATGTCATGTACTCCTGCCTTCAAAAAATGGTCAGTGGTCCATGCTGAAGCTGGGTAAACTGTTTGTGTGGATAGCCCAGAAATCTTTATGCTCTGTCTCCACAAAGACTAGAGAATGCTTACTAATGCTCATACACGGATGGTCCTATACTTCAACCTTTCTAGCAGAAGTCTCAAGCTCTGTATTGAAGGACTGTTGGAAAGGAGGAGGAAGTATTGGACTTTATCAGCATTCTTGCTGGGATTGTCCAAAGGTTCCAACAGTTGTGGAAACTGGTCTTTGGAGAGTTAAACAACATTCATCTATTCCTGTTCTAGAAACCCTAGAATTATGTCTCCTAATATTTTCCACAGGAGAAAATGAAAATATTTAAAATAAAAACATAATTAGATTTATGCTGTAAGCAGCAGGAATATCCCTACCTGATAAATGAGAGGCCAGTATCCAACTTTTTTAGTATTCCAAATTTTAACAATAGTCTTAATGGATCACTGACAGACAAAATATATCCAATGTAAGATACAAATTCTAATACTCTTTTAATATAATATGGATTGATTTAATTGAGTTTATTAAACCTTCACAATTAACTAAGACACATCTTCCTTAGTGTGGTTGTATGGGGTGAAGATGAATGAAAGTCTCAAAAGAACCTTGTCTATATAATAATTATTATTACTAACCTTTTTTTGGGTGGGGGGGTTGAAACACTTGAAGATTTTCAGCAAGTTTATTCTAATTTCTTATTTATTAGCCAAGTTTTTTAGTGCTTAGTAGTTTCATAACTAAATTTCTAAATATCTCAGCACTCCACATTTTAGAGATGTGCAACATATTTAAAATTCATTATTCAATATTTGGTTTTCATATTCTCAGCAGATTAGTAAACTAATATTGGATTTATTTATTTATTTTGTATTTTACAACTTCTACACTATCTCAGCCATTTGATTAATTTAGGTTTTTACTTGATGATCTTTTTAACTTGAATAAATAAATAAAATAATATTTTAAAAATGAGCTCAACCTTATTTAATGATGGGCAGAATTTGGAAGATATTCATGAAAATATAATTTGGTGAATCAAATTAACTTTGTAGACTCAATTTTTGTTACAGCAAATCACAGTGTCCTAAACCCCTTCTTTTAGAACACAGCACTAAATTTAATTTAATTTAAATTTAAGTTAAATTTATGAGTAATTTAACTCATAAATTACATATGGAATAAATTCACAAATCACAGTAAGCCAAACTATACTATAATGGATTAACCTGAGCTCATTTTATATTTCAATGATCTAAAAAAATATAATGATCTTTAAAAAGTGTCTCCATATATAACAGTTGCTGAGGGTGGATCTTACCTGCCACAAGTTACTCTCAATTTCATAGACATCCTAGGAATCAGCATGCCTGTTTCTCCAAATTTTGCAGAAAATAATAGCACTCTTATATAACCCACTATTCAAATATTTTTCTTTAAAATATTTCCCTAAGCTCTTAAAAGAAGTGATCCAGGAATATTTGCTGCTGATCTTCTAGTTTTCTGAAGAATTTCAATGTTGTCTTCCATGTCTTAATCCCAAAGGACACTTTAACATTGATTATTTCTCCTAGGGATTTCTGTTTTCCTTGGAGCTTATTAGTTTGGAACATTACCTTATCCATGTGATATATTTCTCAGGAAATGCATCTTGAGAGTCTTCAATGTCACATTTGTGCATAAATGATAACCACTGATTGTATTGTCTGTTGATATAGTGGGGATGTCTTTCAATTCAATAGTTACTCCCCACTATTTGGTTTAGTGTTATTGTGAAATCTCCTCCACACAATTGTAATGCTTACTGTTTTATTGCACTGGTCACACATTTCTATTTCCAAGGAAAGATGTCTCTTGGACTAGTTTTATTTATTTATTTACCCTAAGTAAATAAAGATTATTTATTTACCCTAAGTGTTTAAAAAATGAGGAAGAATACAAGAATACCCATATATTTCTGGATGGCAATACTCCTATCCCTCAGTTCCATTAGGGTGAATGTTATTGCCAAGTAAACTTTATTTATTTATTTGTCAAATTTGTATGCCTCCTGAGTCCCAACAACTCTGGACAGCTCACAACAACTAAAACAAGAGAAATATAATAATAACCAACTTTTAAAAAATATAGAAGATGATGAGAACAACAGACCTTACAGGAACAAAGGGGAATTCACTCTCCCTCACCTAAGACCTGGGTGAGGCCCTTCAAAACAACAGCAGGGTGGAAGCCATCTTGATCTCGGGGGCAACCATATTCCAGAAGGCGCACTTCCATGGTCCTGATAGATGATATTGTTTAATTGAAGGAACTTGGAGTGTGCCAACCCTGCCAGATTGAATTGACCAGGCAGATACTGTGGGAAACAGGTGGTCCCTCAAGTAACCATGCCCTAAGCCATGTAGGGCTTTACAGTTAAGAGCCAGCTCCTTGAATCACATTGGAAGCAAACTAGCAGAAGTGTTACATGGCATTCCAAAGCTTGTCCACAACTGCCTGTGCCGCTTCATTCTGGACCAGTTGAAGCTTCCAGGTGGTCTTCAAGGGAGCCCCACCCAGAACACATTGTAGTAGTCAAGCTGTGAGGTGACCAGGGCATGAGTGCCTATCTGCAGCCCTCCCCCTCAATCTAGGAAATAGTGCAACACACCCACAAGTTGAATTTGTGCAAAGGTCTTCCTGGACACAACTGCCACCTGGAGATAATCTGAGCAACATTATCTACCAGATAGCCTGACTTATCTTCACAGCTGCCCAACAGATGGCCTTCCCTATTTAATAGGGACTGGTTTACCCTGAACAGGGCCTTTTTGAGTAGAATAAGTAAGAGTCTCCTATTCTGAAATCCCAAACTGTTAATCAAGATAAATTGTTTTCATGTTTTTCTATTTGTACATCCCAAATTCCAAGTAGAACAAATTCTGGTTTGAATGGTATTCGTATCTGTAATATATTTTGCATTAAAGAATGTATCTCAATCCAATATTCCTTTGCATTTTTACATGTCCACCACATATGGTAAAATGACCCTTCTTGTTTTTTACATTTCCAACATAAGTTGGAAATATTCCCATACATTTTTGAAAGTTTTTGTGGGGTCATGTACCATCGATACATTATCTTGTAAAAATTTTCTTTTAAATTATAACACAAAGTAAATTTTAGTCCTTTAATCCACATGTCTTCCCATTGCTGAAGTTGTATATTGTGGCCAATATTTTTTGCCCATTGAATCATACAATCTTTATTTATTTATTCTCTTGTTCCTCCACCATTTCTCCTTTTAGCAATAATTTATACATTTTGGCGATTAAATGTTCATCGGTATCACATAGTTGTATTTCAAATTCTGATTTAGTTTGTTCAAATTCCAAATTTTTTTTATCTAATTTAAATTTCTCTATCAATTGCATATAGGAAAGCCATTGAAAAGTATATCCTTCTTGAGCAAGTTCTTCTTTTGATTTTGTCACATAGTGTCCTTGTTCTTTTTTTAAAAAGTCCTTATATGTCAACCACTTATCTTTATTTCTTACTTCTGTTCTATAGAAAGCTTCTTGCATAGAAATCCATAAAGGTCTCTTATAACATAAAGTTGGTTTATATTTATTCCAAATTCTCAACAAAGATCTTCTGATATAGTGATTTTTAAAGTCTACATTAATTTTAGCCTTATCATACTACAGATATCCATGCCATCGAAATCTCAATTCATGTCCTTCCAGATTTAATAATTTTTCATTTCCCAAAACAATCCATTCCTTAAGCCATACCAAACCACAAGCTGCATGATATAATTTCAGGTTCGGGAGTCCTAGACCACCTCTTTCTTTTGAGACTTGCAAGACTTTATATTTTATTCTTGGTTTTTTCCCTTGCCAAATGAACTTAGAAATATCTTTCTGCCACTGTTTAAATGGTTCTTCTGATGTCAATATAGGTATTGTTTGAAATAAATATAAAATTCTTGGTAATATATTCATTTTGATCGCTGATATTCTCCCCAATAATGATAGTTGTAATTTTCCCCAACGATCCAAATCTTTTTTAATGTCAGTCCAAAGTGGGGTATAGTTATTTTGAAATAATTTGACGTTCTTCAATGTTAAATAAACTCCCAAATATTTTACTTTTTTCTCCAAGGAATATCCTGTAATTTCTCTCAATTTCTCTTGTTGATGATAGTTCATATTCTTGGTCAAAACTTTTGTTTTCTGTAAGTTAACTTTGAACCCTGCTACCGACCCAAAGTCTTTCAGTTTCTGCATCAATAATTCAATTCCATCGAATGGATTCTCTAAGGTAATGACTAGGTCATCAGCAAAGGCTCTTAGTTTATAAACTTCCTTTTTAACTCTAATGCCATGAATACCATCATCTTGTCTAATATCTCTAAGTAGGACTTCTAAAACCAATATAAACAAGAGCGGAGATAAAGCACAGCCTTGTCTTGTACCTTTTTGTATTTCACAAGGTTTACTAAATTCTCCATTAACAATTATTTTTGCAAATTGAGGTGTGTATATTGATTTAATCCACTTAATGAAATTCCCACCAAAATTCATACTCTCCAATACTTTAAACATAAAGGACCAATTTAAATTTATCAAATGCTTTTTCGGCATCTATAAATATCAGAGCGGCTTGTTTTTCCTTATATTGTTCTAAGTACTCCAGGACATCCAAAACATTTCTAATATTATCTCTAATTTGTATTTTAGGTAGGAAACCTGCTTGATCTTGGTGAATAAAATTTCCAAGAACATTTTTTTAGAATAATACAATATATGATTACGGCAGCAAGACTTTTATATGCACAGTATTGGAAAAATCAAGGTGTACCAACAATACAGGAATGGATGTTGAAACTATTAGAAATGGCAGAAAATGACAAACTGACTTGTTTACTAAAAGAAAATTCAAATTATTATTTTCTTAAAGAGTGGAAACCTTTGATGGACTATTTGCAAAAAGCAGGAGGAATAAAGCTTGCATGGGGTTTTGATGACTAGACTATATATGAATAGTATATAATAGACAAGAAAAATATATGAATGTTATATGAATAGCCAGTATGTAAGAACAAGATATCTATTTTATTCTTATGACCATAGATGGATTGGAAGTTATCTAATTTCTATGTTTGTTTTTTCTTTCTTTTTCTTACTTTACTGCACTTTTCTTTTCTTTCCTTTTTTAATTTGTATTTCTTTTTCTGTTTCGTTCTTAACTTTTAACTTTGTATATTTAAAATCTAATAAAACTTCTATTAAAAAAAAGATAAATTGTTTTCATTTTAGGCAGGCAAAATCACGATAAAATCAAAACAGACAATTTCTCACCTGCAGGCAAGAATAATGGGCCAGTAATTAACAGAGCCACCCACTGTAAGGCAGGCAACATAAGGCACAAGGGTCGGTTTTCCTTGTTCAGATAAGCAGCCTCATGATGATGTCACAATGGCCGTCATTTGTATTTCTAGCAGGCATTATCAGGCACAGTGGTCAGTCTCTCTTTTTCAGGTAAGAAACATCAGTGTTGGGGTGTATTAAATTACCTTTTTTAATATGGTGCAAGGGAAAATCGGTTGCTTTTAACAGGCAACAGAAATCATCACTAAGGTGTGTTATGGTAGGAATGAGAGCCATAGAGATGTGGTTAGGAACATGGCTGAGTTTAAGTGAGGGAAGCAGCAGAAATCTATATGGAGGTCCCTTGGGAGTCACCTGCCAAATGGAAGATTCAGTTGATTTCTGAGACTGATGTGCTAGTGGCAGCAAGCCCTGGTAGGCTTCTCTCAGAAGTGGAGAGTGTGATGAGTCGAACTAGTGAGGCTCCAGGAAATCAAACTGGTGAGTAGCTGCAGCTGGACTGGTGCATGAGAACTGCTGGCTGAAGAGGCTACAGTTGTGCTGACTTTATAACAGTGTTTCTCAAATGTGGCAACTTTAAGATGTGTGGACTGGCTGGGGAATTCTGGGAGTTGAAGTCCACACATCTTAAGGTTGCCAAGTTTGAGAAACACTGCTTTATAGAACGTGGGCCTTGAGACCAGCCAGATTCCACCTCCAAGTGAATCCAAGCAACTATCCCCCACAGGTCCCTTCTTGTTTTTAAATATTACAGTGATCAGACACAACCCTAATCTTCCAAGAGACACAAGCAGTATGAAATAACACTCTTTCTTCTTCTTGCTACTTTGAGAATACAGTGTCAATATGAAGTCATAATGAAGTCATAATGGGTAGGCATCATGAGCTAGCTGATGTTGGCCAAACCTCAGTGAAAGCAACGTATTTGAAGGAAGAATGAGGCCTTAGTGCACATTACCTATAATGAATAAAATTATACAATTTCACAAAGCATGCTACCTTACAACAACACAGGTGCCCCAGAGTTTTCCTTCATCATGGCAGCTTTGAACCAGTTTCAAAGCTCCATGTTTTTCCTGGTATAACAACACCTTAGAGAATATCAAAATCTTCCAAGATTATCAAAGGCATTCATTTATCATTTGCTCCATAATTGTTAATGCAAATATCCTTAGTTTTGTAGCTTTTTGGAGAATAGAATCCATTAAGTTTTATGCACCTTATTTCTAATATTTCTAATAAAAAGTAATCCAGCAACTAGAACAAATAGAAGTAAACAAGTCAATCAAAGCTGTGTCTGTGGAACAGCTGATCAAAACAGATCCATTAACAGTAGAAAATTATTTTTAAAATATCATTATTGCACAACACAGTTTTATGATGATTATTTGAAGGATTATAATGTAAATTGCACTTAAATTTTAAAATTTAAAAGCCTACAGTGGGTAAAAGACATACAGTAAGTACTTTTCTAAAACATGACAAGGTGGGAATTAAAAATATCAGAACCTGATCACTGGAAGTATTCTAACAAATATTTTCAGGATAATGAATTACATATACATTAGGAAAAGTTCTAAAATCCATATAAAAAGTTAGGAGACAGCAGAGGAATTTATAAAAACTGACAGGCTGTGAAATTTAAAACCTCTCAAGTCGAATGACAAGTAGAAAGAAATTGACATGGTGATGGACGGCCATCAAAGAGATGGCAAAATTAATTTAAAAATAATGATAAAAAGATATTTTAGAGACTTACAGCATTTCCATTTTTTCCAGCTCTACTCAAGATGTTGTCTGTTTAAACAAAAGCAATCACATGAGATACAACTTCCAAAAATATGTCAGTTTACTTTGAACACGACTGAAGGCTTTGTGAACTTCTTTATTTCTTAAAGTGTAGATGATAGAATTGGCCAAAGGAGTCAGAATTGTATAAAAGATGGAGATGATTTTATTGAGATGTCTCAGAGTGGGTGTGTCTGGCAACATGTAGACAATGATAATGGTGCCATAAAAAAGAGAAACCACAATGAGATGAGAGGAACAGTTTGAAAAAGCT
Organism: Charina bottae; assembly: GCA_023362775.1. Taxonomy (NCBI): domain Eukaryota; kingdom Metazoa; phylum Chordata; class Lepidosauria; order Squamata; family Charinaidae; genus Charina; species Charina bottae. The sequence continues at coordinate 35,459,122 of JALMGJ010000011.1, forward strand.
TTTTGCCTTCCAATGCTGGATTTCATTTTTATGATGGTGGTGATGATGGAAAAATAGGATGTGAGTATCAGAATAAATGGAGTGACAGTCAAAATAAAGCCCAAAAGAAAGGTGGTGAGTTCAATATGGCTTGTTTCTGTACATGAGAGCTTTTCTAGTGGAGTCAGGTCACAAAAGTAATGGTCAATGACATTTGGGCCACAGAAAAATAGCTGAGTGGTCAGAAATACCATGATGCCATTAGCTAACAGCCCATTGATCCATGACCCAGTGATAAGCTGGAAACATAATTTCCTACTCATAACAGAAGCGTAGAGCAAAGGTCTACATATAGCCAAGTAACGGTCATAGGACATTGCTGCAAGGAGATATGTTTCGGTAGCTGCACAAGAGCCAAAGAAATAATACTGGGCTAGGAATCCACTCATAGTAATAATTCTGTCTCCAGTTAGCAAACTGGTCAACATTTTTGGCAGGATAGTTGAGGAATAGCAGGTCTCCAGGCAGGACAAAGTCCTCAGGAAGAAGTACATGGGGGTATGAAGGTGTTGGGCAGCCACAACCAGCACAATGAGGAGGAGGTTCCCACTTACTGTCACAAGATAAATTATCAGGAAAAGCAAGAAAAGAAGAGGTTGCAGCTCAGAGGGATTCCCAAACCCCAAGAGGATAAATTCTGTGATGCCAGTCTGGTTTGTTTTCTCTGCATTCAGCATTTCTCCAGTCCAAGAAATGTCCTGCCAAACCTACAACATAATCAGAAAATCATGCAGCTGAATGCCCCACTGGATAAGCCATAATCCGTAAATCCCAACATCTTTTGGAAAACTGGCCTGAATTCTAGTTGGCATCAAATATCTGGTCCAAAATGAACTACCAGGATTCTCCAATTCTCTATCAGGTTTTTAGCTAATGAATACTATCATATCAAAGATTGAGATAAGATGGCATCTTGTGCTCCAATGTTTAGCCAACTTTTTCTGGAAATCCTGGGAAAATTGAGAAAAGAAATTCAGACTAAGAGTTGGTTTTAACATTTAAATACCCAACCTCACCCCCCCCCCCAAGAAAACATATATCAAAGATAAGAGTCCTGCGTTGTGTAGGTACCAAAACTTACATTAAACTCCTTTACTGTTTGATTATGATCCCTTTTAATCCCTACTTCCCTCTGCTAAGTTCTAAAATTGTATATCAATACAAGCAGTAACTGTCCATAAGATATGAGTATTGTTGATTTGTGATTTAACAAAAATAGTAGAAATTGTGATACAGTTTTATTTGAATTCAAATGAGGAAGAAATTATTATTCTGACATAATCTTTCCCCCATATATTATTAAGTCTACACAAAATTATTTCCACATATTTAGATATAAAAAAAAGATGAAGAATAGAAACATCTCTTCACACAGAAGAGGGTATAACTACAGAATTCAAAAACAAAATAATGTGATGCTGTCCTCCAAATTCTGGAACTTTAAAAGAGAAAAACATATTAAGGGCTACATGCGATCATGGCTATTGCTCATCTTAAAGGTAAGAAGTTGCATGATTCTCCATTTCAGGTCCTGGGAAACATGAATGGGAGGATATTATTACAACCATCTTTTGCTATTGGATAGTACATAGGTGCCTGACCATCTGCTTCAAAATGGAAAGAAGGATTAGGTCAACTTTGACAAAGTCCATCATGGTATTGTGTTAGGTTTCCATCATTTGGCAGAAGCTAACATATCAATAGCACAATTATCAAAACTTTATACTTTATACTTTATACGAAGAGTCGGACACAACTAAACAACTGAACAACAACTGTAGGTAGACTCAACATGCAACCTGTTTAAAATTCATCATTCTATATTTGTTTTTCATATGCTCAGTAGATTAGTAGTTGAGTAACCTAGTTTTTTAGTATTTTACACCTTCTACACTACCCTAGCATTTGTATTTCTATTCTATTTTAGACAGATTTACTTTAATATGTAATCTGTTTAGAAGTTAGCACTCTGAATTTAACGTATTGAAAAGATTAGCAATTAAGAAACTTAGGTCTTTGGCATTTCATCATCAACATTAATATCATGTCTCAGGCAATTCTATCTTAATTTGTGTAATCATGTCAGACATTCTCTATTTACAGTAGGAATTTTAACTTGAATAAACAAATAATAAAATTGAAGAAATGAGCACATCATTATTTAAAAATAGGCAAAGTCTGGAAGTTTCTGAAGGTAAAATGTACTGTACTTGCCACAAGTTACTCTCAGATTCACAGATGTTCCAACACTCAACATGGCTGTTTTTCGAAATTCTTGCAGAGCACAATGGCACTCCATAGAAGGATGAATTTTAACTCCAAATAAACTTATGTTTAACTTAATAAGGAAGAAGTCCCCTATCCCATTCTAAAATCCTAGTCAAGATGGGTTTTATTTTGTTTTTTTCCAGTTTTAGGCAGACAACATCACTATAACTCATAATGGACAATTTCTCACCCGAAGGCAAGAAAGATCAGTCTGAAATTGACAGAGCCACCCACTGTAAGGCAGGCAGCATCAGGTCACAAGGGTCAGTTTCCCTTGTTCAGATAGAAACCTCATGATGATGTCACAATGGCCATCATTTCTATTTCTGGCAGGCAGCATCAGGCACAGTGGTCAGTCTCTCTCCTTCAGGTAAGAAACATCAGCCTTGGGGTGTGTTCAGTTATCACTGAAGCAGATAAGAGCAGCAATATGGACTCTTCCTTACTTTCTCTCTGAATCAGGCAAAGGTACCAGGACGTATCCCTGTAATTTATTTCCCATGGAAGGAGGCATATACCAGCTCATCTCTGAACCCCACCCCACCCCCAAGTACAGGGAAGGTGCATGTTTCCACATGGCCACACACAGGCTTGAGAGTGGGAGATGGAAACAGATCCTGTGTGAATCATAGGGCCTTCTAGAAGATTTGCGATATATGTTTAAGAATGTTCATTTATTTGGAAGACTAGTTGATGCATTTGAAATCTTTTTCAGGAAATCATTTTGAGAGTCTATAGGGGCTCATTCATGCACAAATATAATAAATGATTTGCTGATATTATATCTCTGAATCAGGCAAAGGTACCAGGACTTATCCTTGTAATTTATTTCCCATGGAAGGAGGGATATACAAACTCATCTCTGACCACCACCACCACCATGAGTATAGGGAAAGTGCATGTTTCCAACATGTTTGAGAGTGGCAAATAGAAGTAGATCCTGTATGAATCAGAAGGGCTCCTATAAGATTTGAGATATATGTTTAAGAGAGGAATTATGACTTTAAGACAGTTATTATGCAATGGGTTTTCCTGACTCCAGATTGAATTTGGTCTTTCTACTTCACAACAGTATCAGTACTTTTTACTTAAGCTTGTTTTAAGTAAACAACATGGATCAATATGGGCCAGATGCTTTGGCCACTTTAGAGGCACCTGAGATGCTCTCTTACTTGATGGAATCCATGACAGAAGCAAAACCCAGAACACATTTCCATCGAAAGCTTCAGAATAATTTAAAAGTGGATATTTGTGAGATATTTCAGATGTGAACCAAAGAAATGGAATCTCTGATAATGCCCCATCAATGGCTTCACGTTCTTAAAAATTTCATTATGGTATCAATGGATTTGAGATTAAAATTGATTTATCCATAAATTGTATTTGGAGTGTTTTGAACTCCCCAAAGTATGTATTAGTAGATTTATGGAAAAACATTAACTATATTAATATTATATTGAATTATATACCAAAACTTTGGAATTTGGCTGTTTTTTAGGAATTATGGATGTATCATGCATGGAGGTGGGGGGCTAAAAGAATTATATTGAGAAATTGGAGAAGTATTGGAGATAGTATTCCAAATGTTAAGGAATGGCTTTGGAAATGTGTAATTTATTCTTCTTGGAGAAAACAATCCTTTCTACTAATCAAAGGATGAAGCAATGTTTGTTACCTTGGCAGAGATTTTATGATATCTTACAATAATATTTTGTATCTGATTATACTACAGTACTATATGGTATTTATTAGTAAACCAGTGACTACCAGCAAGTTTAATATATAAGTTATATGAGACAAAAATACTGATTCATTAGTTGGTGAGAAGACCATTTATTTTCATACATGAATGTCTTTTTCTTTTGAGTAGTAGAAAATATTTTTCATATTCATAGGTGACAATGATGAATATCTAGGTTATCTATGAGAGATAGGTCAACAGAAGGTAGGTAGATACTGTAGGTCTTCATCATCACCACCATCTGTACATGTTTAAAAATTAATAAATAAATAACCAGAGAATGTGAGAACTTTTCCTTTTTTTGTGTGCAAACAGTAGAACTCTAGCAAATTTCTAAGTAAGATAAAATGCTCAGATGTATTTCCATGCGGTGTGAGGTTTTTCATTTGCAACTAGTAAAATAATAAGTGGTCCCCTAACCATTTTCAGAACTTATATCATATACATCTCTGTAGGCAGCATTTCTTCCATTCAACAAGAGTCACATGAGTGATAGAAAATAATGAGGCGGTAGGGTCAGGTACATCATTCAGAAGCACTTTCATATGTAAGATATTACAGTGCCTGCACTGATAAGTCTGGCTTATCTCTTTCATTGAACCAAGGAGAATTTTTTCCCCAGGGTAAATTTCTTAGAAGTTTCTTCAAGGACATAGATGGGCTGGGAGGAAAGTCTTTCAGAAATGAAACCACAAGTGCACAAACCAGGCTCCAGGCAAATGGGACCTTCCGGCAACACGAACTGCCACTCCATATCCTGAGTCATTCTTTGTAATGTTAATCTGGTAAAAATCCATCAGTGTTACTCTGTCTTAACATGGCTGTATTCTACTCTGGAATTTTCCCCCTAATTATATATTTTTAGAAAAGTCAAAAAGAAATTGTAACAATTAATGCAAAATATCTTGTACTATGTGATCATTTTGTATGTATTTTCCCCTAATTTATATAATTGCTCTATAGATAGACAAGGAGCCTTTTAAAAAGAATAAAGATACCTCAGCATTGACTCTCTAACACAGAAAATCTTTGATGCAAATTTTTACATGTAAATTCCTTTCATGTAAACTCTTTTCTTAAACATACAATTGTTTGCATTCTTTAGAAGAAAAATCTTTCTTTTTTCCAACTAGGTATGTATGTGTCATGTTTTGGCTGGGGAAAAATAAATCTCACTATATTTTGATGCTGGACTTTAAAATACTATCCAAATTTTCTCCTGATGTAATTTCCAATAGAATCTTAACATCTCTATTATTATTTTGTATTTTAAAAAGGAAAGATATATACTGCAAGTGAAACAGGCCAGTTCCTCTAGTTCATGGATGAGTAGGACAATAAAAGCAAAGAATTGAATAATGTCATCCAATGTTAGTCAGAAGTAGGAAATATTATCAGTATTGACAGTAACTTAGTTAGAGAAAAAGTTAGAATTAGAGTCACTTAGTTAGAGACTCCTGGGAAACTGAGCTTTAAGATCCATGAAGAATGATGTTCTGAAATTAGCAACTCATAACTATGATGGGATAGTCATGATTAGTTTCCTGGGTTTCTGAAAAATACTGTATATGTGATGCACTCAGCCTGAAAAACCCAAGGAGAGATTCAGCTGAATTGTAATTCAAAATTTAAAAATATGTATGTACCTCATATTTTTAATAGATATGCTATTTATTGATATATCAGCCACATAAATATTCCTGTATTGCTGGAAAAATGCTCTTGTGCAAATTGTATTCCAAGTGTGGAACTTATTTTAATCACCAAACATATATTGAGTTATATCCAATTTTTCCATGAAGAATATATAAGGCGGATACAAGAAAACAGGGGAAATTATGACAAAACATTTTATAGAATGTAGAATTTTATAGAATATAGAATATAGCATAGAATAGGAAAAGAAAGCCATGGCATATTGGACAGTTCTACTGAACCCTTTTTTTATTATGTAAAACATACTGAGCAAAACGTAGTGAAAACAGATCAGAAACAACACACATAAATTTTACCGAGGACTTAGGAGACGTACTATCTAATGTGGTTCCCCACCCTCATCCCAAGCAGAATCTGCAGCTACTACTGCTAAATAGAATAGGAGACTAATTGACACCAGGGTTTCATATTTACATTCATTATATGACTATCTAACAAACTGACAAGAAATGGGTGGTTTCGGGTGACATCTGCCCAAAATTAGCATTTTACCATAAAGTCGTCTGAGGGCTTTGTGAATTTCTTTGTTTCTTAAAGTATAGATGAGAGGATTGATCAAAGGTGTCAACACTGTATAGAAAATGGAGAAGATTTTATTGAGATGTCTCAGAGTGGGGGAGTCTGGCAACACATAGACAATAATTAATGTGCCATAATACAGGCAAACTACCACGAGATGGGAAGAGCAGGTAGAAAAGGCTTTTTGCTGTCCAGTGGTGGATTTGATTTTGATGATGGTGCCAATGATGCAGATGTAAGAGATGAGGGTCAACAGAAAGGGAGGAATTGCAAATACAAACCCCAGGAAAAATGTGAAGATTTCAAGGAGACTTGTGTCAGTACAGGACAGTTTTTCTAGTGGATGGAAGTCACAAAAGTAATGGTCTATGACATTAGGGCCACAGAAGGATAATTGAACCACAAGAGCCACCAGAATAGCATTAAATATTAAACTATTTAGCCATGTCACAGCCAAAAGTTGGAAACAGAATTTCCTATTCATAATAGAAGCATAGAGTAAAGGTCTACAAATTGCTAAATAGCGATCATAAGACATGACAGCCAAAAGATAGGTTTCTGTACCTGTGCAGAGGCTAAAGAAATTATATTGGGCTATGCATTCACTCACAGTAATAGTTCTCTCACCAGTCAGTAAGCTGGCCAACATTTTGGGCAAGATGATAATGCCATAGCAAGTGTCCAGGCAAGACAAATTTGCCAGAAACAAATACATTGGGGTGTGAAGATGCTGATCAGCCACAATTAGCAGAAAGATGAGAAGGTTTCCAGTTATTGTCATCAGATAAATCAGCAAGAAGAACCAGAAAAAGAAAGGCTGCAGCTCAGGGAAAATCCCCAAACCCAGAAGGATAAATCCCCTGATGCCTGTTTGGTTTCTTTTTTCAATATCCAGGATCTCCTCCATCAAATGTCATATCAGTGCTAGAATGTATAAGAAAGAAAAGACATTTTCAAATCTAAAATTCTTTTCCTATATTCAATGCATGTGTGTAACTAATGTTCACCATTATTCCACATATAGAGCAGGAAGAATTATTTTGCCTGGAATAATACAACTCTAAGAAGCATAAAAACCCTTTATCCTTCTCCCTATTTTGTGAAGTGATGAGATACTTATGGCATGAAAACTGTGCAATATAATTCAGGGAATCAAGTTGTTCCTGTTCTCCTATCCCTCCCAAAGGTATTTCTAAATCTACACAATAATCTCAGATACTGTATGTTGTATTAAATTTCTGTTGTTGCACATTAGGTTGTCTCTCCATACCCTGAGCACCATTATATAAACAAACAAACAAAAAACCAAATCTCATTCTGAACAAAGTTACTTGTATCAAACACAAAAATTGTCTTCCCAGATCAGGATGAATCAAAATGAAAGTATCTTATGTCTTAGTATTGTCTAATGTTGTTAGGCAAATGAATGCCATGAAAGAGGGTGTCATCCTCCCAAAATATATAATACCTTTAACTGGAATTTACCTGCAGCACATATAGTCATACATGTTCCATGATTCACTAGATTTATTCCATTAAATTATTCCTGAACAATCTGCACTCTTTAATAGCTTTCCATAATCATTTAAAATAATTAATCCTGGGAGATGCAGTTTTCTGATGCAACCAGATTCTGAATCCCAATGGAGATCCTGTATTAACAATTGCTCTATGGATTGATGTTCTCTTCAGAGCTTACCAATTTTTTCACCCATTTTAAATATTTTTCAAGAAATTTATCCTCAAAGCTGATAGGGTCAAATGCAAGCACAGATCAAAGTAATTTATGATATTTACTGATCTAATGCTGGAGGCTGAAGATGAAGACTTTGTTCCAAGGCATTCACAGGAATAGTGAAAGAGAGGAGTCCAGATGGTAGCTGCAACAGAATGATGAAATATATGCTTCTTTTTGTGTGTCGTGACAGATGTGAAAAGGGTGTGGTCAGAGCCAGCATTTTGCCTATTTGAGCACATACACCCCTTGCAGACACCACTGTCTTGTTCATTCTCCAAGGGAAATGGCAAGAGCTGCAGACCTTCTTCTTATCTCAATGAGATAATTAATTGTCATAGTGAGACTTGGGGATATGATCGGACCAACGGAGATGGTGAACAACTAATTGCCTGGGCAGATAAAAATGATTTGCAACTTATTCACGATCCGAAATTGCCTGCATCCTTCAATAGTGGCAGATGGAGGAGGGGTTATAATCCAGATAACATCTTTGTTAGTAAGAAGGTTGCAGCACAGTGCATGAAAAGTATTGATGATTCGATTCCGCACACCCAACATAGACCCATCATATGTGTAGTAAATGCTGTAGTGACACCTCAGGAGGTACCTTTTCATAGATGTTTTAACTTTCAGAAGGCTAAATGGGTGAATTTTTGAGAAAAACTGGAAAAAGAGGTGGGAAAGATTTCCCCACACCCAGATAAATATGACGAATTTGTGCATCTTGTGAAACTGATATCAAGGAAAAATATCCCAAGAGGATGCCATACATAATACATCCAGGGTCTGACTGATGATGTCAAACCCTTGCTGGATAGGTATCAGGTGCTTTACAACCAGGACCTATTCCGGGAGGATACAGTCGAAGCAGGGGAAAAGTTGATGCAAGCACTAGCTGAAAGTCAAAACTCGCGCTGGTGTGTGTTAGTCGATAATCTTGACATGAAGCATAACAGCAGACAACCCTGGAAACTCCTTAAAACCTTAGGTGATGATCCAACTCAACCACAGAATAAGCATATTGGTGTAACAGCAAACCAAGTAGCTAGCCAGCTGCTGAAGAATGGGAAAACGCAAAGAAAAAAGATAAGGGAACAAGTCATCCAAGCAGGGGAACAAAGGGAGGGATTATCAAATACCCCCTTTGTGAGATCTGAGTTGGAGCAAGCCATAAGGAATATGAAACTGAATAAAGCAGCAGGCACAGATGAAATAAGAACAGAACAAATAAAACAGTTTGGCCCTCGTATTTTGGAGTGGCTTTTGCAATTAATGAATAAGTGTATTGATGAGCTTAAGATCCCCAAACAGTGGAGGCGGGCTAGAGTTGCTGCTTTACTGAAACCTGGTAAAGAGCCGGATGACTGAGTGCTGTTCATTTGTTTGAAACAATGACACCATCAGTAGATTTAACAAAAAAAATAATAGTAGAAAGTGTGATACAGTTATATTGGAATTCAAATGAGGAAGAAATTATTATTGTGACATAATCTGTTCCCCATATATTATTAAGTCTACACAAAATTATTATAGATATTAAAAACAATGAAGAATAGAAACATCTCTTCACACAGAAGAGGGGATAACTACCAAATTCAAAAACAAAAAAAGTGTGATGCTGCCCACCAAATTCTGGAACTTTAAAAGAGAAAAATATATTAATGGCTACATGTGATCATGGCTAATGTTGAACTTAAAGGTAAGAAGTCTCATGACTCATAGGTGCCTGACAGTCTGCTATAAAATGGAAAGGAGGATTAGGTCAGCTTTGACACAATCTATTATGGTATTGTGTTACGTTTCCATCATTTGACAGAAGCTAACATATCAATAGCACAATGTTTGTATGGCGAACCTTTAGAAATAGTCCTAATGTGATTTAATGCATCCAGATTTAATACATCCAATGAAGGTATTAGGTACAACACCTGTTTCAGTCAAATGTTATCCATTAGGTAGTTCTATCTTAATTTATGTAATCTTTTCAGACATTCTTTTTTTACAGTAGGAACACATCATTATTTAAAAATAAGCAAAGTGTGGAAGATAGTGCTATAAAAGTAATTTGGTTTGATACACCCATTGTGCTAGATCATATCGCAAAACCGTAATACACACATTGAATGATTTTACCCATCACAGTAACGCACATTACTGTGTGAGCCTCTCTTTTATTCTGTTGAACTAATTTTAAAATGTCTCCCCAAATAAAGCAGTTTCTGAAGGTAGAACTTACTTGTCACAAGTTACTCTCAGATTCACAGATATTCCAACACTCAGCACGGCTGTTTTTCCAAAATCTTGCAGAACACAACAGCACTCAGTATACATTTTCCTTGATAAAAATAATTGCCCTTAAAATATTTTCCTTAGTTCTTAAAATAAAGGATCCAGGGAGATTTGCTGTTGATTTTCTGGTTTTCTGAGGAAGCTGAATGATGCAATCCACCTTCTAATCCCAAAGGAAATCCCTTTATTAATAATTTCTCGTGGGGATCTCTGCCTTACTCACTGTTCATTGATTTGGAAGACTAGTTGATGCATTTGAAATATTTTTTCACAAAATGCATTTTGGGCGTCTGTAGGGGCACATTCATGCACAAATAATAACCAATGATCTGCTGATACAATATATCCATACATTTGCCTTCCACACTCGGCTTCTGTGGTATCTGGGAATCTCTTCCAGACAATTGTAATGATCACACTTTTACTCCATTGGTCACTCATTTGGATCTCTAAGAAATCTCTTGGACTATAAAGTCTTACTTGCCCTAAATATTACAAAACATAAGAATACAAGACTAATCCATTAACTTCTGGATGGTAATGCATCTATTCTAACATTGTATAAGGATGAATTTTAACTCCAAATAAACTTATGTTTAACTTAATAGGGAAGAAGTTCCCTATCCCATTCTGAAATCCTAGCAAAGAAGGGTTTTGTTTTTTTCCAGTTTTAGGCAGACAATATCACTATAACTCATAATGGACAATTTCTCACCCGAAGGCAAGAAAGATCAGTCTGAAATTGACAGAGCCACCCACTGTAAGGCAGGCAGCATCAGGTCACAAGGGTCAGTTTCCCTTGTTCAGATAGAAACCTCATGATGATGTCACAATGGCCATCATTTCTATTTCTGGCAGGCAGCATCAGGCACAGTGGTCAGTCTCTCTCCTTCAGGTGAGAAACATCAGCCTTGGGGTGTGTTCAGTTATCACTGAAGCAGATAAGAGCAGCAATATGGACTCTTCCTTACTTTCTCTCTGAATCAGGCAAAGGTACCAGGACTTATCCTGTAATTTATTTCCCATGGAAGGAGTCATATACAAGCTCATCTCTGAACCCCACCCCACCCCCAAGTACAGGGAAGGTACATGTTTCCACATGGCCACACACAGGCTTGAGAGTGGGAGATGGAAACAGATCCTGTGTGAATCATAGGGCCTTCTAGAAGATTTGCGATATACAGTATGTTTATGAGAGGAATTATGACTTTAAGACAGTTATTATGCAATGAGTTTTCCTGACTCCAGATTGAATTTGGTCTTTCTAGTTCACAACAGTGTCAGTATATTTTACTTAAGCTTGTTTTAATGGCTCAACATGGGCCAGATGCTTTGGCCACTTTAGAGGCACCTGAGATGCTCTCTTATTTGATGGAATCCATGACAGAAGCAAATCCCAGAAGATATCTCCATTGAAAGCTCAAGAATAATTTAAAAGTGGATATTTCTGAGATATTTCAGATAGGGACTAAAGAATTGGAATCTCTGATAATGCCCCATCAATGACTTGATATTCTTAAAAGTGTCATTATGGTATCAACGGATTTGAGATTTAAATTGATTTATCCATAAATTGTATTTGGAGTGTTTTGGACTCCCCAAAGTATGTATTAGTAGATTTATGGGAAAACATTAAATATGTTAAAATTACATTGAATTATATATCAGAACTTTCAAAGTTGGCTGTTTGTTAGGTCTTAAGGATGTAACATGCATGGGGGTGGGGTGTTGCTGAAAATATTAGCAATTAAGTAACTCAGCTTTATTTTATTATCAATATTACTATTGTGTCCCAGCTAACTCTTTCTTAATTTGTGTGAACTGTTCAGACATTCTGTTTTTGACTATGAGCTTTTAAACTTTCTTAAGGATGTTTTAGACCTCTAATTCCAGCTTATAGCCTGGGAAGTCCTTTTGCAGAAACTTTATTATATTTTCAGAATAAAGATAAAACATGAAAAGATAGAAGACTGAAAGGAAACTAAAAAGTACAGAAACAAATAGAAAAAGATACAAAAAGAGTAACTTCTGACTTTACAGCGAATATATACAGTACATAAAAATACATCAATCTCTTACTCCAATTTTAACTATAATAAACATTATTTCTATAATCTATTTCAACTTAATAATAAAAATTCAAAACTATAACTTCATTTATTTTCAATTTCAAACAAAAAAAGCCAAAAGCAATTCTCTACCAAAGGAAAATTTTATACTAAATATTATCACACATTTCTATAGTCAATTTCACCTTCTCTGCCAAATTATTAAATTTATCTTATTGTTCCCCTTCTCACTCGCTGGATCGTCACCTTGTTGTGGTGAGTGGGCTTGTGTGTTCCCAATGAACCCTGTGAGCGAAGCCGTCGGGAGTCATGTACTCCTGGCAGGGTCACCCATGGCGGTAAGGTCCAGGGGGAGGAACCAGACAAAGAACGATCCAAGAAAGTCCTCAACGGCAGAACAGGCGGAAGATAACAAGGTGTATTGTTACAACGGCTGCGAAGGCGGATGAAGGCTGCAGCAGACAAAAGGTCACCAATCGTCATGGTATCCATGCCATTGGATTAGAGCCTTTTTCTGTGAAGGTTGTGTGCTGATCGTTGTGCACCGATCTCCACACATAAAACAAATTCACGCACAGGCGTCTTCCAACCACACCAAACCCAAAACAACCAAAAGTCCCATGGCGATTGACGAATGGCAACGGGGGCAGGACTGTGAAATCCGGAAGCTCCTAGTCATGGATCAGCACATGGGCGGTGGATACGGATTCAGTCGCCCTGACTCAAGGATCGAGGCAGTTGAGTAGTTCGGCAGCTGTATCCACGACTGAACAGCCCTATTTAGGATCCACTCTGCTCACCCCATATGGGGAGGGGGCTAGAAAAGGTGCCCTAAACATAGTCTGCCTCATTTTCTCCCTGACTGGATTACCGCGACCAGTGGGGTCACCATCTAGCGGTCGTAAAAAACACATGAATTTTGGAACATGGAATATACGGACACTGTAAGACAATATGGATAGTGAACGACCTGAACGTAGGACTGCCATTATTGCAAGGGAGCTGAGACGTTTTAATATCGATATAGCAGCACTCCAAGAAACTCGAAGAGCAGGAGAAGGACAGTTGAAGGAAGAAAAAGGAGGTTATACCTTCTTTTGGAAAGGACTGCCTGAACAAGAACGACGAATACATGGGGTAGGCTTTGCTATCAAAAACGACATTGTGAAGCTCTTGTCAGAAGTTCCCACTGGGATTAACGAACGACTCTCAACTCTGCGAATAAAACTCGCCAAAAACCAACAGGCAACTATCCTAAGTGCTTACGCACCAACACTAGATGCAGATGAGGATATCAAGGAAAATTTTTATACCCAGCTGGACACCATCTTATCAGAGATACCAAAGGAGGATAAAATTATCCTCCTGGGCGATTTCAATGCAAGAGTTGGGCGTGATTTTGATTTGTGGCCAGGGATCATTGGGAAAGAAGGAGTTGACAACAGCAACATGAATGGAATCTTACTTCTGACTAAATGTGCAGAGCATAACCTTGTCATTACTAACACACTCTTTCGCCAGAAAAATAAATTTAAAACATCATGGAAGCACCCACGGTCGAAGCACTGGCATCTTTTAGATTATGTAATTGTCCGTGCTAGAGATCGCCGTGATGTACTTCTCACCAGAGCCATGACGAGCGCCGATGACTGCTGGACAGACCATCGATTAATTCGATCCACGATGGCCATAAAGATTGTCCCTCATCGTAGGCTCCAAGGAAGAAAACCAAGGCGTAAAATGAATACACTGGCCCTTCAAGATCATATTAAACGAGCTTGCTTTCAATCAACTCTCAAGGAACATCTGCCTATGGAATATCCTGAAAATGTTGAGGAACACTGGATTAAATTGAAGACTTCTATCATTTCAGCCTGTGAACAAACTATCGGATACCAGACTAAGAGACATCAGGACTGGTTTGATGAGAACGATAGTGAGATTGAACATATTATTGACAAGAAAAGGAAAGCCTTCCAGATATGGCAAAAAGATATTAACTGTGCCGTTAAGAAAAAAATCTACGCCAGTGCAAAGGCAGAAGTCCAAAGAAGAACTAGAGAACTTAAGAACATATGGTGGATAAAAAAAGCCCAAGAAACCCAACATTTTGCAGATGCTCATGATGCACGGGGCTTTTTTAATGCCATAAAGGCCATCTATGGACCAACAAACCATGGTACAAATCCCTTACGCTCAGTAGATGGTGCTAAACTTCTAAAGGACAAAGAGTCTATTGCACTGCGCTGGAAAGAGCATTACTACAATCTCCTTAATCGTCACTCTACTGTGGCTGACGAAGTCTTCTTGCAAATCCTGCAAAAACAAATAAGAAATGAGCTTGCAGTACCCCCTAGTTTGGAGGAAGTCAGTAAAGCCACTAAACAAATGAAAAATAACAAAGCTAGTGGACCTGATGGGATTCCTGCTGAAGTCTTTAAAGAAGGCGGGCCTGAACTTACACAACAACTTCATAAGCTCATCAAAAAAATCTGGATGAGGGATGAGATTCCAGCAGACTTTAGGGATGCCATAATTATCACTCTCTTTAAAAAGGGTGATAGAACAGACTGTGGAAACTACCGAGGCATCTCCCTTCTAGCCACAGCAGGCAAAATCCTGGCAAAGATCATTGCAAACCGTCTCCTATCTGTATCAGAAGACATCCTCCCTGAAACGCAAAATGGCTTCCGCCCTTCCAGGGGAACAGTGGATATGATCTTCACTGCACGACAGCTTCAAGAAAAATGCAAGGAGCAAAACCGCCCTCTGTACATGGCGTTTATTGATCTGACTAAAGCTTTTGATACTGTAAATCGTACTGCTCTCTGGACCATCCTTCTGAAAATCGGATGCCCTGATAAATTTGTGAACATCTTGCGGTTACTCCATGACGACATGATGGCAACAATCCTGAATAACAATGGCTCTCAAAGCGATCCATTTAAAGTGGAATCCGGCGTTAAACAGGGATGTGTTATTGCTCCAACCTTATTCGCTATCTTCATCGCTATGATTATGCACCTTGTTGAAGAGAAACTTCCTACAGGTGTAGAAATTATATATCGAACAGATGGAAAGCTTTTTAATCTTAGTAGGCTGAAAGCAAAAAATAAGGTAACTGCAACTTCTGTTATAGAACTTCAATATGCTGATGATAACGTAGTCTGTGCACACTCCGAGGAAGATCTTCAAACTATCCTAAACATCTTTGCAGAAGCATATGAAAAACTCGGCCTCTCGATTAACATTAAAAAAACCAAAGTGCTTTACCAGCAAGTTCGAACCAATCCCTCTGCAGCGCCATCAATCCAGCTTAAAGGTGTGTCACTAGAAAATGTCGACCACTTTTCTTATCTCGGCAGCCATCTATCAACAAAAGCCGACATCGACGCTGAAATTCAGCATCGCCTGAGCTCTGCGAGTGTAGCTTTCTCCCGAATGAAGCGTAGAGTGTTTGAGGATCGGGACATTCGCAGGGAGACCAAAATGCTTGTTTACAAAGCCATTGTACTACCAACCCTTCTGTACGCCTGTGAAACATGGACCCTCTACAAACGCCACCTCCAACTTCTTGAAAGATTCCATCAACGCTGCCTCCGAAAAATTCTGCAAATTACTTGGGAAGATAGGCGGACTAATGTTAGCGTATTAGAAGAAGCGAAAACCACCAGCATTGAAACTATGATCATCCAACATCAACTTCGCTGGACCGGTCATGTTGTTCGAATGCCTGACCATCGTCTTCCAAAGCAGCTACTTTACTCCCAACTTAAGAATGGAAAACGGAATATTGGTGGACAGCAAAAGAGATTCAAAGATACTCTCAAAGCTAATTTAAAAAAATGTAATATCAGCATTGAGAACTGGGAAGCCCTAACTCATGAGCGTTTCAATTGGAGGTCAGCCTTTATTAATGGCGCTATGGACTTTGAAGAAGCACGAGTACAGGGCGAAAAGGAGAAGAGAGCTAAAAGGAAGCCACGTCAGGCAAACCCTCATCATGACCGTCTCCCACCCGGAAACCTATGCCCTCATTGTGGGAGGTTGTGCGGATCCAGGATTGGCCTTTATAGCCACTTACGGATTCACCGTTAAAATTTTACCTTTGGAAGACAATCTTACTCGGCTACGAGTGATCGCCAATAAATAATAATAATAATAATAATTGTTCCCCTAATGCTACCCTTTATCACTATACATAAAATATCTAACTCTTAATATATATAAAAATACAAATCAAACTATTATTTCAAGATAAATATTCAACAAACTTACGAGGGATAAATTCTGTTAAATACCTTTAGGAACACAATACTGCACATATCTTTCCCCAGTAATTCTTAACATTCTTAAAAAAAACAAGAATTACCTCACTTTATAAATCTTTTTTAAAAATATTTTTTAATACAACACAAATGGTGTTTCCATTTCCATTGTCAATATTAATATTATTTCAAAGAAAAAGAACATCCTGGGTATTCATCTTAATCACCAAAATCCATACCAACCATAACGATAAAAAATTATCCCACCTCAAAAACTTATTTTCTTATTTATAAAATACATATCTAATCCCAGTACCCCATATACAGCCAGACAGAACATACTTGCTAACACATTACTCTCAGATTCATACAGGTAGTCCTCAATTTATGACCATTCATTCAGCGACCGTTTGAATTTACGATGGTGCTGAATGAAGAGACTTGTGACTGGTCCCCAAAGTTACAGCAGTTTCAGTGCCCCCACAGACATATGATCGTGATCTGGGCACTTGGCAACTCATTTACACTTAAAAATGGTTGCCAAGGACTTCCGATGGGGACACGGTGGACTGAACAGCTGTGCCCTCAGGCTCCGCAGGCAGAACTGACAACGCGGCAGTCTTTTTCGGCTCAGGCAGGTTTTTCCTGAAGCCCTGGAGTGTTTTTCCAGGCAAGGAAAGCACTCAGAATCACCTGATCTGTCCTCCAGAACAGCGGCTTGCAGCCAGAGGATCACAAACAGCATTCACACCTGTCTGGTAAGAGCTGCCAGGAGGCTGGGACGTCATCATTTCCAAGCTGCGCTGTAGACTTAAAGGGACACTAAGACCGCCCACCCCATGTCTAAATCACCCAATTTATATATATTTTAAAGTATATGTACCCTAAGAGAGGCTTTCTACAGCAACGAGAAGCAGGCTTTCTTGGCGCTTATCATTATTTTTGGGTTTAATTTTTAAAAATTCTTAAGTTTTGGCTTGTTTTCCATTCAGATATTATGGAGGATTGAAAGTAAATAATTGTTGTATATTGTATATTTTGAATACACAAACACATGCACACACATACACATGTATATGTGTGTATTTTCAATCAGAGTCCATAGGAGTTGGGCGGCTAATAAATTTAATATACAATATACAATATACAATATACAATATACAATATACAATATACAATATACAATATACAATATACAATATACAATATACAATATACAATATACAATATACAATATACAATATACAATATACAATATACAATATACAATATACAATATACAATATACAATATACAATCCAGGTTCTCTTGTCTCGTCCACGTACTGAATGTCCATGTATCTGAATGGCACAACCAAGTAGCTGGCATTGTGTGCAGGAACATCTGCACAGCGTATGGGCTAGACCCTCCAAAGTCCAGATGGGAGATTCCACAGAAGGTCGTGGAGAATGACCGGGCTAAGATCCTGTGGGACTTCCAGATCCAGACAGACAGGCAGTTACTGGCCAATCAACCAGACATTGTGGTAGTAGACAAGGACCAGAAGACGGCAGTGGTGATAGATGTAGCGGTGCCAAGTGAAAGCAACATCAGGAAGAAGGAGTATGAGAAGCTGGAGAAGTACCAGGGCCTGAAGGAAGAACTGGAGAGGAGTGGAAAGTGAAGGCCAAAGTGGTCCCAGTGGTGGTAGGAGCACTGTGACTCCTAAGCTGGGAGAGTGGCTCCAACAGCTCCCAGGAACAACTTCAAATATTATACACATACACACACACACACACAGAGAGAGTATATATATATATATATATATCAAACACCTCAACAAATTAATCAAAATGTAAGACATGATAAGGCCTAGAAGGAAATTACAACTGTCAAAGCTTTGCAAATGAGATGGCTATTGAAAAATAAATCTAAAACACTCATAAGGAGCATAATGCATAAAGAGATAGATGCTGTAGTGAATAATTCAGTTAGGTCTGGATTCTGGCATGTGGAGAAATATAGATCTTTGTTCCCAGCATGGTTCCATTATACAATATTACCAAATCTTATAATCTGGACTGGGAACTCAAGATTTCTACGCATTTTGTAAAACTGAGTCGCCAATACAAAGTTCAAAGATAAGGTTTCACAGATTTTACCCCATTTCTATTGACCCTCATCTCTTATATCTGCATTATTGGTACCATCATCAAAATCAAATCTAACATTGGAAGGCAAAAAGCCTTTTCAACCTGCTCTTCCCATCTCATGGTAGTTTGCCTGTATTATGGCACATTAATCATTGTCTATGTGTTGCCAGACTTGAATTACGAATAACCAGATTGACCCAGACTTAATGGACACAAAGCGCTGGAATCTTGGACAATTGATTGGGTTTTTCTATCTCCCTTCAGTGGCTGTGGGGAGACTTTTCTTTTATGAAAGGAAAAGTTACAAATAAAAAAGGAATTGTAAATTATAAATCCTTTCAACTAGTGCAGAAATGAATGTAAATGCCTCTCTCCCCCCAGTTTTCTCAGTTGCTGCCTCCTTTCCTGTTGCCTCTTCTCATCAGGACAATTTGCCTCTTTATTTGGTTCCTGGGCTTTGCCTCTGTTTATTCAGCCTCCTTCTCAAGTGGCCTGTGGATGCAGAGCTTCCAGGCAGCCATCTTGCCTTCCCTCCTCCTTCCCTCCTGCCCAACACTGCTGTTTGACCATGTCAAAGGCTACCTCCATGCAGAAAGATGAAAACCACCAGGAGATGAGGGAAAGTCACTGAAGGATATTTGTCTTCCAATAGTGGAAGGTATCTTAAGGATGGTGAAAATGATGGATATGGAAGACCTGAAGGACCATATTAGGGACAGATTGTCATGGAGAAAACATATCTATGTGGTTGCTAAGAGTCAACAATGACTTTATGGCACATAATTAATCAATCAATAACAAGCAGTCCTCAGCAATGTAGATAATATAGATCACTTTTATTATCTATGATCCTATCTACTCTCAGGATGTATTCCCTGAAAAAAGTTTCAGTGGGGTCAATAAATACTTTGGATTAGTAAGGGCTAAACAATTTGGCAATCTGAAGAAGCAAGTATTAATATAGGGATCTCCTTTGGGTTTCATCAATGAGTTGCATTGGAAAACCAGAAAATCAGCAGCAAAGCTCCCAGGATTAATTATATTAAATGTTTATAATGTTAAATGTTTATGGAAAGCTATTTTAGAAATATTTCTGACTCATAGCAGAAAATGCTATGGTTTGTTTGGAGTGCAGGTTGTGCATGATCATACAGATCATGCTCACTGTACAGGTTGGTCTGAAACTAAAGTTATTTGCCTTCTGCCTACTTTTAGATGGCTCAGGGTTTGATTCTTATTCTGTTTAAAAGCACTGAACTTCCATATTCGTTTTTATTATTTTATTTTATTATTTTATTTTATTTTATTTTTTTATTTTATTTTATTTTATTTTATTTTATTTTATTTTATTTTATTATTTTATTTTATTTTATTTTATTTTTTTATTTTATTTTATTTTATTTATTTTATTTTTTTATATTTTATTTTACTATATTTTATTTTATTATTTTTATTAATATTTGTCTGCTTTTATTTTCTTTATCAGTCATTCTGTTTTTACATAAAGCTGCTAGACCATTATTAACAATTTCCTTCTGTTAACATGGAATTATTAGTTAATCCAACGTGGTTGGAATAAAGATTTTCAACAGATTTTTGATCAGATATATGGTATTGTCCGCTTCAGAAGATATCCTTTTGGATCCTTGCAAAGGATCAGTTTTTGTGTCAAATATTATTTTGGAATCTCATTTATCGTGGATTCTTGGACTTCTTCTTACACCATTTGTAAAAGAAATTGATTTAAGATTTGCTAAAGAAAATTTTTCTTTGTACAGTAATAGATTTAGTTGCATTTCTGCCAAAATTACAGAAATCTTAGATGTTTTCAAAGATAAAGCAATCAATAGAAAATAGGAGATATAAGATATTTTTGTCATTTTAAAAAATTTATCTCAAACAATATATATTAATCCGGTGGCAACCTTTATCAACTGTTAATTATCAACTGTTAATTTATGGGATCCTGCAGCATTTTGATGATCCTGGAGAAGATCTATCTATGCATTTGCTAAGAACACTGAGTCAATGGCATAAAATCAATCAATTAGGGAAAAATATGATTGATAGGAAAAATATGAACAAAAGAAAGAGAAGTGCCTAATCCCCTGAAACATATTTCACAACTCTGATATTATAAGTATCTGATATCTTCTGCAACATAGGCAAGAGAACAATGGGTTATTATGCCGCTTTTGGCCATAGTGTCCCAGCTATAATTAACCACATTATCCAGATATGAGAAATTATTCCTGTTATATATTGATAATTTTTTCCCTATAGATCTATATATCGATACATAAGATAGATAGATAGATAGATAGATAGATAGATAGATAGATAGATAGATAGATAGATAGATAGATAGATAGACAGACAGACAGACAGACAGACAGATCGACAGACAGACAGACAGACAGACAGACAGATGGAAGAATAAAAGATACTTCAGAAGTCTGTATCTGAACTTATCTTCTTTTTCTTATAAATTCTAGAATTTATGTGACATTTGAAAACTGGCAGAAATGCAGGATATAGAGAAAGGAAACTGGACGAGCATCAGAGAATTCATCCTTCTAGGTCTGGGGACTTTTCCTGAGCTGCAGCCTTTTCTCTTTTGTTTTTTCTTGGTGATTTATCTGATGACGATAACTGGAAACCTGCTCATCTACTTGTTGTGGCTGATCAGCATCTTCACACCCCAATGTATTTCTTCCTGGGAAATTTGACTTGCCTGGACACTTGCTATAGTTCTATATTCCTGCCCAGACTGTTGGCAAACTTGCTGACTGGTGAGAGAACCATCACTGTGCATGGGTGCCTAGCACAATATCATTTTTTTTTGCACTTTGTACAACTACAGAAACATACCTTTTGGCTGTCATGTCGTATGACCGCTATTTGGCAATTTGTAGCCCATTGCTCTATGCTAATATTATGAATAAGAAATTCTGTTTCCAGCTTATGGCCGTGACATGGATAAATAGTTTGATATTTAACATCATTCTGGTGGTTCTCATGGATTCATTACCCTTCTGTGGCCCTAATGTCATAGACCATTGTTTTTGTGACTTCCTTCCACTGGAGAAATTGTCCTGTAGTGACAGAAATCTTCTTGAACCCATTGCTTTCTTCATGACTGTTATTTTCACAATTACCCCATTTCTATTGACCCTCATCTCTTATATCTGCATTATTGGTACCATCATCAAAATCAAATCTAACATTGGAAGGCAAAAAGCCTTTTCAACCTGCTCTTCCCATCTCATGGTAGTTTGCCTGTATTATGGCACATTAATCATTGTCTATGTGTTGCCAGACTCCCCCACTCAGAGACCTCTCAATAAAATCTTCTCCATTTTCTATACGGTGATGACACCTTTAGTCAATCCCCTAATCTATACTTTAAGAAACAAAGGAGTTCACAAAGCCCTAAGACGACTTTGTGGTAAAGTGATGATTTTTGGCAGAAGTCACTTGAAGGTATCAATTTCTTTTCAGTTTATTAGTTAGTCACATTTCAAATATTAGCGTGAAACTCTGGAGTCAAAGTTATATAGTATCCTTTCTTATGAAGATTGAAATTCAACTGTCCTTAAGCTCTTTCTGCCTGTTTCATACCCATCATGAAAGTACATGATGATTTCTTTTCAAAGATCCACTTTATTTGAAAAGGTTTTGATGCTAGCTATTCGGATGTAGAAATTCCTCTGCAATCTCTTACCTCTTCTGTAAAATTATATATGCTGTTTTCAGTGTGTTTTAATGCTACAATTTGTTCTGAATGATTTATGTAATCCTTAAAAATCTTCATTTTAATTGTCTAATCTGTTGGGGGTTTTTTTTATGTTCTACACTAAGACATTATTTGACGTTTTTAGTTTTTGCTCCTCTTATTGCTGTATCTGTTGTATACATTCTTAACATAAAAATCAAATATAAAGTTGGTATATGTTTGGTGATAAAATGATGTTACTTAAAACTGTAAGCAGTGAATAGCCTTGGAGCACAATTCACACAAGAGCATTATTCCAACAATACAGGAAGATTTATGTGACACTTAAGACACTACATTGTGCAACTGTTAGAAAGACATGGGGTGTGTGTGTGTGTGTGTGTGTGTGTGTGTGTGTGTGTGTGTGTATCCAAGCAATCCTCCCCCTCTGAATTTGACCTGAAAGGCCAAAGAAAGGTGTGGTGTCTGTGCTGCCAGGTGTATAAGCAGTGATCAGGTGCTCAGGCAATTGGTTCTTTTAGATCCAGAGACAAAAGCACACCAGTGAATAAACAGATTTTAAGCTTTATTATAAACTTAAGCAAATAGATTTAAATAGAAACATAGTTTAGGCAGATTAAACAGAACATAAAGAAAGAACAATCATAACATACCAAGCAAGTTGATACCCAATCTCCCATAGGCTGTCAGGAGCCCCTTAATAAAGACAGTGGAGATACCAATTTCAATAATAATTTCAAGCTCAATTTCCACAGCACCCAGCACTCAGGTCTGTGCAGAAGCTCCCAAACTCAAGAGGCAATCCTCAGGTTTTTATCAAAGTCTGGCCCTGAAACCTCATGACCTTGTTTCCATGGTACCGAGGCTGCAGGATCTGACCTTGACTGGATAGTTCCCAGGGTCTGGAGCACCTGTTTCCAAGAGCCTGGGAAGTTATACTGATAAGCTAGTGCTTAACAAAAACAATCTTGGAGTTTTCTCTTCTCCCCCACATTTCAAACAGAAATAAAAATCAAGTCAGCTAAACATTAGTATAACTCAAAATAAACTCTAAGCTTCTTTGTGTGAGGGAGAAAATCAAAATATGTCACTTAAACTCCTCGAAATAACAATGGTCTTCCGCATTGCCTCTACATTGTCATGATGAATACAATACCAGAAATGGTAATTACTTACTCTGTAGAATATGGGGCAGATTTGTTACATGATCATCCTTAGCTTTCCATTTTTTAGCACTGTGATGTGCTAAATTAATGTTAAATTAATATGTTAAATTAATATGAAAATAGTTGATGTTAAATTAATATGAAATAGCATTAATTCTCACATGGTGTGGTTAGAAGTGCTATGATTATTTTCTTAATATATTTTGCAGATAGATAAATAATACTTTGAAATATTAGTGCTAACATTCCAAATTGGTAATCTTGGGTTCTTTATGTTTTCCTTTAATCTTGTATTGTGTTATCTCCTCCTTTATCAGTTCTTCTCCTAGTAAGGTAAAGGTAAAGGTTTTCCCCTGCACAGTCATGTCCGGAATGCTGTTACCATCCCACCAAAGTGGTACCTATTTATCTACTTGCATTTGCATGCTTTTGAATTGCTAGGTTGTCAAGAGCTGGGGCGAGTGCGGGAGCTCACTCCGTTACGCGGCGCTCGGGTCTCGAATTGCCGATCTTGTGACCTTCTGATCGACAAGCCTGGTGTCTTAACCGCTGAGCCATCGTGCCCTCTCTTCTCCTAGTAACCTAGTATTTAAGACATAAAACCAGGTAGCATTACTATACTGTTTGTCTCAGAGGATCAATTTTATGAACAATTAAAAGTTTATGTATGAAAAAAATAGTGTAGCGGATAACTCCTTTCAGGTTACAGACATATACTATGAAGACTCCTTTTGTGACCACTCTCCTCTCAATCTTTTCTCCTCTTTGAACAAACTTTGTATTAAAACCCAGTAGAACTCCCAGTGAGTTAATTCACTTTGGGTTCTTCCTGAAAAATGCTGGTTTTTCCATTGCTGCAGATGAGAAATTGGCCACTATGTTTTTGCTCCAACTGCCATAAATTGCCTTTGGAAATCTACACTCAGTTTCTGGAGAGAAGCATGAGGGGAAGATTTTAAAAAAATCTCAAGGGGAAGGTGCAGTCTGAAAGATTTTAAAAGAGTAGACTTCCATCTAACAGGGAAAAGTACAAGAGTACTCCGAAGGTTTAATAGCAGAGATTTACTCATGATGCCTTCCTTTGAGATTTAATGGAAGTTTGGAAACAAGGTAGGATGTCTAGAAATATGATTTTATAATAAAAAAAAACTATGAATATCACACTCCAAACCAGAAATGTTCTCCAGAGTTACTTCCTGCTTTGAAAGTTTTTAAAGCAGTTATCAAATTTATAAGTAGGAAGTAGTAGAAAAAGACAAGAGAATACCAATCCTTATCAGGATTGATAATTATCAGGATTGGTATTATCAATATTATCAATCAATACTTATCAGTTCTTCTGTACGATTATCCAATCGTACAGAAGAACTGGGATCTGCAATAGCTTACATTAAATTTTTGGCAAAAGGTATTTTCAGAATAGTTTAATTTTCTCATTGGTAAGGAGCTATCTTAAAAACTTTAAAAGGGCAGTCTTCCATTTAGTAGTAAAGAATTCAAAAAAGCCTAAAAGCAGGAGGTTCCTCAGGAAGATGTTCCCTGGGATTTAATGGAAATGTGGAAAGCAATGGAGGATGATTTTATCATGAAAGACAATTTATATCACACCCCAGTCCAGAAATTTCTCCATAATTCTCTCCTGCTTTTAAAGAATGTATAAAGCAGATACTTTTTTATCAAATTAACAGGTAGAAAGTAGTAGAAAAGGACAAGAGCATATTAAGTTTGAACAACCTTGCAGAAGAACTGGGTTATGTGATAGCATTCAAACAGTTGATAGTCCTGGGTGAGGGGAAATAAGTTAAATATCTCCTTTTGTTTTGCAGACTGGTTGCATCACATAGATTTTTCAGCATGCTGATAAACCAACAGGGACTGTCCTAGCATAAATGTTTCAAGTTGCTACTTTGAGAACATCAATTCTTCATACACATGAAACATTAGTTTGAGGAATTTATTTATTGGATTTACAGTATATTACTGCCCATCTTCTCCACAAGGAGAACTCTGGGCTGTTCACAACCAAACCAACATTAAAATACAAAACCAGCCCTACTACAAATACACAAAATATAAAATATCATTAAAATTCATAGACCATATAAATAGAATAATATGAAATAAAATCAAGATGGCTCCAGTTCTTCTCAAATTCTGTGTGTAAGTGCCACTCTTCATCCATGCTAGGGTGGTAGCCATCCCCAAGAATGGCTATTTCCCCTCCCGTCCCAGGCTTGGTGGCAAAACCAGGTTTTCAGATTTTTTCTGAAGTCCAGGAGTGAGGGGGCCTGTCTCATCTCTGGGGGAAGGATGTTTCAGAGGGCAGGAGCAACTGCAGAGAAGGCACACTTCTGAGACGCTGCAAGGTGGAATTATTTTACAGAAGGGATACATAACATGCCCTCTCTGCATGAACAGGTGGGAAAGATTGATGTAATAGGGACAAGACGGTCCCTCAGGTAGCCTGGCCCCATACCATGTAGGGGTTTAAAGGTCATAACGAACACTTTGAATTGAACCCGGAAGCAAACTGGAACCGAGTGCAGCTCGCGGAGCAAAGGTGTTACATGTGCTGATCTTGGTGCACCTAAGATTGCCTGCGCAGCTGCATTCTGGATCAGTTGTAGGTTCCGGATGTTCTTCAAGGGTAGCCCCATGTAGAGAACATTACAGTAGTGACTGTTCGAAGGGCCTCTCGGTCTATGAAAGGACGTAACTGGTGCACAACACAAAGTTGGCCAAAGGCTCTCCTGGAAACGACTGCCACCTGCTCTTTGAGCAGGAGTCGTGAGTCCAAGAGGACCCCCAAGTTACGTACCGGGTCTGTCTGGGGTAGTATCTGGGGTAGAATTTCTAACTCATAAAAAATTATGTTTACTATCACCACTGATTATATTTCCCACTTCTAGCCAACCATGGATGTCATCATTGTATCCTGTTGTCCACAAACTGATCCTTTGGATTCGTTACCCGGCACGAAGGACCAAAAAATCATACCGAGTTGAAGGATTGAGTTCACACATTTATTGTAGATCTACACTAAAGGAGGTCTCCAATGCAAAGGGGTGAGAGCCCAGAACAAAGGCAATTAACATATTTTATGTACTCTGGAAGTTATTATCACAAATGCCATCTAATAATTAAAGCTTCTAATTGGTCAACTTCTTAGCGTCTGTGCAAAAGACTTTACATATATACATTTCTAATATGGCGGAGCTGTCCATGTGCTGATCATCCCATTCCACTCCTCGGACCATGAGCCCATCTCCACTCCAGGCTCATTTCCATCTTAAATTCCACCATGGGGGTGAAGTTTTTACTATGGTAATGAAGACAGTTCACTTTTGGGCAGATCAACATTGGTGCCTAACAAGTTTGGTATGTCTGGCATATCACTAAGGTCAAAGCTTTCTCAGTTAGTGTGCAATTAAGTGCTGTTGTTCTCTCCCTATCTTTGGGGCAGCAGAGGCAGACTGAAATGTTCTTTATTCTCTATCTTGTCCTTTCTTGCAACATTCAGTACTCTATTCTCCATTCAGACTTCCTTTCCTCTTCTGATGTTTCCTCACCTCAGACATTCTCACACTCACATCTATGTAGGTCAACATTCTGATCCCTAATTGGGCTCGACACTGTGTTATTGTTCGAAGTAAAGGTTCCCCCTGCACATTTTGTGCAGTCGTGTCCGACTCTAGGGGCCGGTGCTCATCTCCGTTTGTTAGCAGAAGAGCCAGCGTTGTCCGAAGACGCTTCCACGGTCATGTGGCCGCATGATATGCGTGGAATGCTGTTACCTACTCACCGAAGTGGTACCTATTTATCTACTTGCATTCGCATGCTTTCGAATTGCTAGGTTGGCAAGAGCTGGAGCTAGTGCGGGAGCTCACTCCGCACGCAGGGCTAGGGATTCAAACCTCTGAACTTGAGATCTTCCGATCGACAAGCCTGGCGTCTTACCCGCTGAGCCACCACACCCCTCGTTATTGTTCCACTTATCAGTTAAATTGAGGAACTGGCATATTAAGCTTGTATTATATATATTTTCTTTTTAAAACAGAAAATACTAGTAAGCATGTAAAGATTCTATCATAAGTTGCATTAGGAGAGTATTTGATCAGTGGCTTAAACTCTAGCACCCAAATCAAGTAGAATTTTCCTTTCCCAAGTCTAAGTTCCACACATAAACACAGTCTGGAAAAAGGATTTCTACTGAAGGATGCAAACAATGCTATGCTTAAGAAGACATTTTTTTTTCATCAAATAAATATACAGCAGTCTCTGTTTACTCTGTGGGAAGCTGTCATTTAGTGACCCTCAATGGCTAATCAACAACTGAGGGCAGGAGACAGGTTGCATCAAAGAAGTTCAGGCATTGGATTAAAAGCTGGGTGTTCTATATATTTTTTAAAATGTTCCTTATCCATTTAGATAACAATTCAAGAAATTGGGGGGGGGGGAGAGATACATAAAACTAACACATAATACAAAATATTGTGCTTACCATTTCTTTCTGATTTTTCAAAAAACATATAGCTAGGAAACAAATTCCAAACCATAAGCCATACCAGAGAGTAACACTGATTTTTACCAGATTTCTACAAATTTCTACAAAAAAAGACTCAGGCAGCTGAATGACAAAAACAGTTATGCCTGCCTGATGAGTCAGACTCTGAATTGAAGGAACTGGGCAGGTTCTGACCTTGCAATTGAGAAGCCAGCAGATTCTCAGATATATGCAGATCAGACTCAGAAATAGCAAAACCTGTTGGAGGATGAACCTGCAGGTCTGGAGCAGTCAGATAATCAGCTACCTGCTGCAGCAGCAGAGCAACAGGCTGAGTCACTTGATCAGGAAAAGATCCTCAGCCCTCATACAGTACATACAGAAAGTTCAAGCCAGTAGTACCAAGATTATCATTGAGGTTCCTCAAAAGAAAAATGTTTGACTAAGGAAGAGCCATAGTGTAGTCAATACTACCAACTTTCCAGTTCTGGACCTGATTTCCCAAAGTTATGCTGCTTCTAATTTCATGAGTGATCGTTGAGCTGGTCTAAGACTACCCTCAGCTCTGATTATGTAGATGTTGTATTTGACTGCATGGAACCTCAGCTTCTGAAGGAAGCTTGTTTGGTTTTTGTGAGCTCTTACATTTCAGCACTATGGTAAGGTTTATAGCTACCATAAAGACCTCTTATCTAAGTCTGACTTCCTGCACTTGTAATTGCTGGCACAAGATAGCACCTTTTGGAAAAGTTGCAATGTTGTGAATATGTAGAAAACGGCAAGGCTTGTGTTGCAAAACTGCAATGTTTCTTCTAACTCAGGGGTCGGGAACCTTTTTTCCATTAGGGACCACCCGCGTTGGAATTTTTTTCAAGGACCGGGGGCAGGGTTTGTGGGCGGCAGCCAATTGGATGGACAGGGGCAAGGTTTGTGGGCGGCAGCCAATCAGACGGACGGGGGTGGGGTTTGCAGGCCTGCTGCTCCCTTTCAAAGGGGCAAGCTCCAGGGACCCCAAGAATGCCCTCGGTTCCGGGAGAAAGGCAAAAGCTTTGCCATGCATGCGCATGCTGCCGGGCCCCTTCCGGCACGGAGATTTTCCACACACACCCCGTGCCACTCAGTTGTGCAGTGGGGAAGTGGCCAGCAGCCTGGGTGCCCGGCAAGACTTTTGCCTTTCTGCTGGAACAGAGTGCATTCTCGGGGTCCCCGGAGCTTGCCCCTTCGAAAGGGCAGGCTCCGGGGACCCCGAGAATGCCCTTGGTTCCGGCAGAAAGGCAAAAGCCTCGCCGCGAGCTGCACATTGATAGGTGGACGTGTTTCCCCTTCCGGGCCCCCACCAATCAGCTGCTCCGGCTCACTCTGCGGCCCACTTCCTAATGGCCCGTGGTCTACCGGTGGGCCGTGGACCACAGGTTGCCGACCCCTGTTCTAATTGTCTACTTTCCCCACTATAGATTCCAGTGAAGTCAGGTTCATTAAATCTGATTAATGCATAGGAAAATGTATGAGAAACCATTTTGGAGGATCACACAACCACAACTCTAGGGCCTGCACTGAAAGAGAGAAGAAAATGCACCATTCAGGGTTCCAAAAAAAAGAAAAGAAAAGCTATAACATTTAAGCAACTCCTTTAAATAACTATGCTTCCATACATAACAACCTTCCCTGATGCTTCACATGATTTTGCAGAAGTATCCAGCTGGCCACAGTATCTGTCACCAGAAGGCACTATTCACCTGGACACCAGTGTGCACATCTGCGGTTTAATTTCAGAAAGGCTTTTCTCCCAATCCCTCTCCATCCCTGAAAAACATGTAACACATTTGCACTGGAAAAAATCTCTCCATGGTTAATTAAAAAAAGATAATCCTGATTTATATGTTGGTTATTATAATATCTCCCATTGAACAGTGCTTTTGAATGATGCATCTGAACCCATCTCCTCATTATTTTCCAGTACTCATGCGACTCTCCTTGAATGGAAGACATGCTGTTTAATAAGGGAATAATAATAATAATAATAATAATAATAATAATAATAATAATAATAGAACTTGTATAACAACTCTCAACCACTCTGGGTGGCTCACAACAATCAAACACAGAAATTACAATGAAATCAATAAAGCATAAAAACAAAGATAAAAGATGGCAAACATGATGAAGAATTCATCTTTTCTGGTTCTTCCATGTGATTTATATTATGAAAATAATGGGATTTTTTGGTCATGTTTCTGAGGATTATATCTTACCTAGAAAAATGTTATTATTCCATCATATTGCACAAAAATATTGGCTGACAGATTCAGTGGTATTTTCGTGTGTGTGTGTGTCTGTACATGTAAATAAATTCAGATCATTTACATTCACTTTTAGCAGTGAAGGTTTCCAGTCTTCAAAAAATTAAAGTTAAAATGTATCAGTTTATGGTTTATCCTTTGTCGCCATCTAGTGGATCCTTCAGTGTATTACAATAGAAGTGTAATATTTAGTTCAAAATTGACTGAGTTGTTTAGACTTTACTATCTTAGTTCACTCCCCTTCATGGATCACTGCCTTGTCGTGGCGAAGGGGCTTGCGTAACTCAATGAAGTCAGCTCAAGACGGACAGCTCATGATGGAGAGTTCTGACAAAACGTGGTCCACTGGAGGAGGAAATGGCAAACCACTCCAGTATCCTTGCCAAGAAAACCCATGGACAGTATCAAAAGGCTAAAAGATATGACGCCAGAAGATGAGCCCCTCAAGTCGGAAGGTGTCCAAAATGCTACTGGGGAAGAGTGGAGGGCAATTCTGAGTAGCTCCAGAAAGAGTGAAGCAGCTGGGACAAAGCAGAAAGGACGCTCAGTTGTGGATGTGCTTGGAAGTGGAAGGAAAGTCCGATGCTGTAAAGAACAATATTGCATAGGAACCTGGAATGTAAGATCTATGAATCAAGGTAAGCTGGATGTGGTCAAACATGAGATGACAATATTGAACATCGACATCTTGGGAATCAGCAAACTAAAATGGACAGGAATGGGCGAATTTAATTCAGGAGACCATTATATATACTACTGTGGGCAAGAATCCCTTAGAAGAAATGGAGTAGCTCTCATAGTCAATAAAAGAGTGGGAAAGGCAGTACTGGGGTACAACCTCAAAAACGACAGAATGCTTTCAGTTCAAATCCAAGGCAAACCATTCAACATCACAGTAATCCAAGTCTATGCCCCAACCACTGATGCCGAAGAAGCTGAAGTTGACCGGTTCTATGAAGACCTACAACACCTTCTAGAACTAACACCAAAAAAAGATGTCCTTTTCATCATAGGGGACTGGAATGCTAAAGTAGGAAGTAAAAAAATAACCGGAATAACAGGCAAGTTCGGCCTCGGAGTACAAAATGAAGCAGGGCAAAGGCTAATAGAGTTTTGTCAAGAGAACACGCTGGTCATAGTAAACACTCTTTTCCAACAACACAAGAGACGACTCTACACATGGACATCACCAGATGGTCAATACCGAAATCAGATTGATTATATACTTTGCAGCCAAAGATGGAGAAGCTCTATACAATCAGAAAAAACAAGACCTGGAGCTGACTGTGGCTCAGATCATGAGCTTCTGATCGCAAAATTTAGGCTTAAATTGAAGAACATAGAGAAAACCGCTAGACCACTCAGGTATGACCTAAATCATATCCCTTATGAATATACAGTGGAGGTGAGGAATAGATTTAAAGGATTAGATCTGGTAGACAGAGTGCTTGAAGAACTATGGATGGAGGTTCGTAACATTGTACAGGAGGCAGCAACTACTGTAAAACCATCCCAAAGAAAAAGAAAGGCAAGAAAGCAAAGTGGCTGACTGATGAGGATTTACAAATAGCTGAGGAAAGAAGGGAAGCAAAAGGCAAAGGAGAAAGGGAAAGATATTGTTACAGTATTTGGTAAAGGTATTCTATGTAGAATCAAGCAAATGGTATTTCTACACTATGAATCTAGCCTAGAAAGTGGAAATTTCCAAGTCCCTCTGTTGCAAGCACTGTCCCAAAAACAAAGTAGCTCGTAAACAACAGGTGTTGTTGTTCTCCTAGTCAAAACAAAAACGTTATCAGTCCTGTTCCCATGAGAATAGAGTCTCGAGGGAAAGCCAATATGCAACACCGCCATCCCATGGCGGTTTATAGTAAGTACAACAATGTTAAGCTGAAGAGTTGCCTAGCCCATATTAACCAATCAGAATTGTGTACCATGGGTATAATTCAGCTATGAACCATGGGTATTCATCTCACTTCTGTTTTTCACTATGCTTCCTTTCCCTATGTAGACTGCTATCTACATGTACTTGTATCTGAACTGTAACTATGCCTGGTCTTTGCACAGACCATGATGTTTTCTTTCCTCACTTCTAGTGATGGAACTCTGCGTATGCTTTGTTTTTCCTTTTTGCAATAATGCACTATACATCCATTATTGCCTTATGCTATCAATAAAGATATTGTTAGCCTTAAAACACGTTGTTGTTTAGATTACTTCAAGCCTGGAACCCCAATAGCCACCATCACCCCACAGGTTATGGGCCCAGAGGGAGAAATTTGCGTTTTCTTTGCTGCGCTGGATCTGGCTGTAAAAAGGGGTTTGTTTTTGAGGCTGCATTTTGGAGTAAACGTGTTTTTCTTGAGTGGTCAGCATGGCTGCTGCAGGGCTAACCAGTCTGCCATTTGAGCGTTTGAATGGCACAAACTATCGGACCTGGTGTGTGAAGATGAAGTCTTTCTTCCTAAAAGAAGGTTTGTGGAAGTATGTGAAAGACGCACCTCCAGCTGGTCCCATTACGGATGAAGTGCAGTTGTGTTTGGATCGTGCTTATGGCAATTTGATTCTGGGACTGGAATCATCGCAGCTACTGCATATCAGCAATCTAGACACTGCACATGCATGTTGGGAGGCTCTCAAAGCCCTTTATTCCAAGCAAACATCTGCTGCCATCGTTGGTCTATCACGTCAGCTTTACAACCTGAAGCTGCAGCCCGGTGGAAACGTGATGACCCACCTCCATAAACTCAAGACTTTGTTTCTTGAACTTGAGGAGTGGGATGTTGTGATCCCTGATACCCAGAGAGCTTGTGTTATCCTGTCAAGCTTGGACAAGAGCTTTGACATGCTCATTGAGGCAACTCAGACATTGAGGCCCCAAGACCTAACTGTGGATTATCTTACAAATCGGCTGCAAGAAATCCAGCAAGCTCGTGACCTGGAGAGGATGCAGGGTAAGCCATCTGTTGCTGTTCCTGAGACTTCTGCACAGCGTTTTCCAGCTGGAACAGAGGCTGCGTGTGCTGTGAGGAGATGCTATCGGTGCAACTCGACCCAACACTTCATGAAAGACTGTCCCCAGTCACCTCGCCCAGCCGGTGGAGCCAGTGGAAAGAGGTTTGTATGAAAGAAGGGGAAACAACAACCTAGACAATGTACCCAAGTGTCTGCTTTGCTCACGGCTGTGAGTAGATGTTCCCCAGAGACTTGGCTTTTGGACTCAGCCTGTAGTCAAATCATTGTCAACAATGAACAGTTGTTGTTATCAAAAAGCAAGCCTAAAGTCCAACAGGTTGCTCTAGCTGATGGATCCATGGCTGATGTGTCTTTTCAGGGTGAAGTATACATTCCTTGTTTGGGGATAAATGTACAAAATGTGTTGTGTGTTCCTACACTTGACTTTTCCCTCCTTAGCGTTCCAGCCCTGGTGAAATCTAGATATACTGTTGTGTTCAAGGGTACTGGATGTTCTATTGAAAAAGATGGAATTGAATGTGTTAGAGGGAAGTTAGTGAATCAATTGTATGAAATGCTTCCTAAGCAGGGGATTGTGTCAGGAAATTGTATTTCCAATGTTCCCCCACATAACAAATGCATTCACTATTATCACAGAGTTCTGGGACATCCCGGGTGGGGAAGTTTGTCCCAAATGGCCAAGGTGTATCCTGAACTAGGATCTAAAAAGTGTGATGACTTTCTTGATTGTACTGTGTGCAAACAATCCAAAATTAAGGCTGCACCTGTTGCTGGGAAAAGTGCCAGGGTGTCAACTAGGCCTTTTCAGTTGGTTCATGGAGACTTAGCCAGCCCCAATGCTCCTAGTGAAGGGGGGCATGTTTCATGTTCCTTTTGGTGGATGACCATACTCGCTATAACGTTTTGTT
Source organism: Charina bottae (assembly GCA_023362775.1). Lineage (NCBI taxonomy): Eukaryota > Metazoa > Chordata > Lepidosauria > Squamata > Charinaidae > Charina > Charina bottae. Next base: position 35,493,491 of record JALMGJ010000011.1, read on the forward strand.
ATTTGCTCAAATCTAAAGCGGAGGCTTTTGCTCGCTTTAAGGAGTTTGTTGCAATGGTGGAGAGAAACTATGGCTATCAAGTAGGTCAGTTTCAATCGGATTGTGGAGGAGAGTTCCTAAGTCATGAGTTCCAGAATTGGCTTCATAGGAAAGGAATCTCCCATAGATTTGCCAATGTTGGTGTTCCTGCTGAGAATGGAATAGCTGAAAGGAAGATTGGTGTTGTTAATACCATTAGAAATAGCCTGATGTTAGATGCCCAGGTGCCAGCCCGTTTTTGGGGTGAGGCTACCATGACTGCAGTGTATCTAACCAACAGGGTGTGGAATTCAGCTGTAAATGAAGTTCCTTACTTCCTTTTGTTTGGCAAGCGCCCTTCGCTGAAGCATCTGCGTGTTTTTGGAACATTTGCGTATGTTCACATCCCTAAGTCTCAGCGAAGGAAGAACCAGTCAAAAGCACAACGCTTAAGGTTTGTTGGTTACTCCTCTAGATCTAAGGGTTACCGTTTTTCTGCAGGCTATGGTCATGTGGTAGTGTCCAGAAGTGCTAATTTTGAGCACCCTACTGGTTGGGATAGGTTGAATGCTAGTTCAGAGGTTGCAATCTAGTGTACAGCCAACTGTCCATGCTCCTGTGGCTGGACAACAACCAGTTCAGCTGCCTTCTGGTTCCCAGTCTCCTAGTGTGGTGAGAGGGTCCCCTCAGGTGAAGGAGGAGGAAATTTCACCTGAGCAGGTTCAGGACCTGAAGGGGGAATCAGGTAGTGAAAAGGCAGAGGACAGTGATGAGGAAGAGGCAGTGGTAATTCCTCGTAGATCTGCACATTCCACAAAGGGTTTGAAACCTGACAGATTTGTGATTGAGCAGGTGAGAGTGGTTCAGATTACCTGTGAACCTCAGTCTTTCCAGGAGGTGTTGCTTCTGCCTGTTGAAGAGCAGGAGAAGTGGAACACAGCGATGGATAAGGAGTTTGAGGCATTAGTGAATCAAAAGGTGTTTGAAGTCACTGATTTGCCCCCATCCCAGAAAGCTGTTGGTTCCAGATGGGTTTTCAGAAAGAAGCTTCTTCCTGATAATACAGTGCAGTACAAAGCCAGGCTTGTTGCTCAGGGATTTTCACAAGAGAGGTTTTTGAACTATGATCTCACATATGCACCCACAGCTAGACCAGAGTCTTTACGTATGGTACTTTCTCTGGCTGCACAGCGTGGACTTGTTGTCCATCACTTTGATGTTGACACAGCATATCTGAATGCAGAGCTCCCTGAAACAGTGTACATGAAGCAGGCTCCTGGCTTTGCTTGAGGCAATTCTCAGAAGGTGTACAGGCTGCGCAAGGCGCTTTATGGATTAAAACAGGCCGGACGTTGTTGGGATCAATGTTTAGATAAGGCTTTGATGAAGTTGAACTTTAAAAAGTCAGTTGCTGATCCTTGTGTGTATGTAAGAGGTTCTGGAAGTAATTATTTTTATTTATTTATTTTATTTATATTTCAATTTATATACCGCTCCATCTCCCCACAAGGGAACTCTGGGCGGTTTACAAAACACAACAATTAAAATCCAACAATTAAAACAACCTAATAAAATACTCTAATATAGTAAAATTAAGTATAAAAATTCAAGATGCGATTGTTTGGTATTTAGATGTTTAAAAGGGCCCTATGGCACCAGCCATCCCCAAGAGGAACTGTTCCCCCCTCCCCCCACGCAAGGCGGCAGAACCAGGTCTTTAAGTTCTTTCTGAAGGCCGGGAGCGATGAGGCCTGCCTCACCTCCGGGGGTAGCATATTCCAAAGGCTGGGCACCGTTACCGAGAAGGCACACCTCCTAGACCCCGTCAGGTGACATTCCTTTACGGACGGGATCCGCAGCATGCCCTCTCTGAATGACCGAGTGGGACGGTTCGACGTTATGGGGATGAGACGGTCCCTCAGGTAACCTGGCCCCATGCCATGTAGGGCTTTAAAGGTGATAACCAACACCTTGAATTGGACCCGGAAGCACACAGGCACCCAGTGCAGCTGTCGCAGCAGAGGTGTCACATGCGCTGATCTAGGCGCACCAATAACTGCGCGAGCAGCCGCATTCTGGACCAATTGAAGCTTCCGGATACTCCTCAAGGGTAGCCCCATGTAGAGCGCGTTGCAATAGTCTATATGGGAGATGACCAGGGCATGAGTGACTGTACGGAGGGCTTCCCGATCCAGGAAAGGGCGTAACTGATGCACAACACGAAGTTGTGCAAATGCCCCCCTGGCCACGGCTACCACCTGCTCTTCGAGCAGGAGCCGTGAGTCCAGAAGAACCCCCAAATTAAGCACTTGGTCTGAATGGGGTAGTGCAACCCCATCCAGAACTAAAGATGACAACTTCCTGGATCCACGGGAGCCATCAATCCACAGCCACTCCATCTTACCAGGGTTCAGTCGAAGCCTGTTGTTCCCCATCCAGACCCCACAGCCTCCAGGCACTGAGAAAGGGTAGCCACTGCATCACTTATCTCACCAGGGATGGAAATATATAATTGAGTATCGTCTGCATATTGATGGTATCTCATCCCATGGTGACGGATGATCTCACCCAGCGGTTTCATGTAGATGTTAAATAGGAGAGGGGAGAGAACCGAACCCTGCGGTACCCCACAGATGAGGGGGCGAGGGTCGGATCTTTCCTCTCCTATTACCACCGATTGGGAATGGCCCTGGAGGAAGGAGGTGAACCAGCGCAGAACTATGCCTCCCACCCCCAACTCCCTGAGCCGTCCCAAAAGGATACCATGGTCGATGGTATCGAATGCCGCTGAGAGGTCAAGAAGAGCTGGCACTCCCTCCATCCCGCTCCCGCCAGAGATCATCTGTAAGCGCGACCAATGCAGTTTCCACCCCATATCCCGGCCTGAAACCTGACTGGAAGGGGTCCAGATAATCTGTATCATCCAGGATCCTCTGGAGTTGCAACGCCACCGCTTTCTCAACCACCTTCCCTAAAAAGGGGAGGTGGGAGACAGGACGAAAATTGTCCAATATAGTAGGGTCCAGTGATGGTTTCTTGAGGAGGGGGTGCACCAAAGCCCCTTTAAAAGCAGCTGGGAACACCCCCTCCCCCAGAGATGCATTAACCATCACCTGGACCCAACCACATGTCACCTCCCGGGCTGCCTGTACCAGCCAGGAAGGGCATGGGTCCAGATGACATGTGGTGGCCCTTACAACCCGAAGGATCCTGTCCACTTCCTTAGGTCCAACAGGATCGAACTGTTCCCAGATAACCGGGCAAAGACGTTCCTTCGGCATCTCCCCAGACTGTGCTACACGCTTAGAGTCCAACTTAGACCGAATCTGAGCGACTTTATCCTGCAGATGCTCAGAAAATTCTTCCGCACGGCCCTGTAGGTGGGTCACAGCCTCCACCTTACCCAACAGAGATCTTGTAATCTTAAACAGGGCCGTCGGACGGCATTCTGCGGACGCAATAAGAGCGGAGAAATATTGACATTTCGCCGCTCTTACCGCCACAAGGTAGGTCTTAACAGCGACTCTAGCTTGTGTTCGGTCAGATTCAGTCTTTGTCTTTCTCCAGCGGCGCTCTAGGCGTCTCTTAACCCTCTTCAAGACCCTCAACTCCTCTGTATACCAAGGGGATTATCGGGTCAAGTGTGGCAAGAGAGGCCACATAGGCGCAATCCTGTCCAAGGCCCCGGCCGCCTCCCTATTCCAGGCTGCGGCCAGGACCTCTGCTGGAGCGTGCAGTAGATCCTGAGGTACAGCCCCCAGCTCCCTCTGAAACCCTATTGGGTCCATTAGTCGCCGGGGGCGGACCAATCGACTGGGTCCTGCCTCTCTGCGGAGTGGGGCGGCATAAGAGAATCTCAAGGTCACCAGGGCATGATCTGACCATGACAAAGGGGAAAGATGTAACTCTCCCCTCAGAGCATACTGCCACTGCTCCAACAAGAAAACTAAGTCTGGGGTGAGTCCACTGTCTCGAGTTGGGTCTCGAATAATCTGGAACAGGCCCATGGCTGCCATGGTAGTCATGAACTCCCGAGCCGCCTCAGAGGCGCGTCCCAGGGACGGCAGATTGAAATCCCCCAGAACCATAAGCCTAGGGAATTCCACCGCCAACCCCGAGACGGCCTCCAGCAGCTCAGGCAGGGATGTCGCTATGCAGCAGGGAGGCTGGTACAGCAGCAACACTCCCAACTGTTCTCGAGAACCCAACTTGAAAAACAGGGTCTCACAACCGGCCACTTGTGGAGCAGTGCCCCTGAAGGCCACTAGAGACTCTCGAATTACAACCGCCACCCCTCCTCCCCTGCCCCGGAGTCTCGGCTGGTGCCACACTTGAAACCCGGCTGGGCATATTTCAGAGAGGGCTACCCCCCCCTCCGAGCTCAGCCAGGTCTCGGTGATACATGCCAGGTCTGCCCCCTCTTCCATGATCAAATCACATATGAGGGGGCCCTTGTTGTTAACAGACCTGGCATTAAGCAGCAGTAGCTGGAAACCGGGGCCCTCAAGGATCTGCTGACCAGGACCTGGGTATGAACGTGGAGGGCCGGAACACGCCACTGGTAGCAAACACCGGGGGCGTCTTCCCCAACGATGGCCCGCCCTCCAGTTCCCGTCATAACATCCCCGGCCCGTCACCACAAATTACACGGTGTTGCTAACGTATGTGGATGATTTTTGCCTAGCAACTGGTTCTTTGCACCTTGTACAAGAGTTTGCAATACAATTAAGACAGTACTTTCAATTAAAAGACCTAGGTGAGCTGAAATACTATCTAGGTGTTGAAGTCACTAGAGCTCAGAGTGGTGAATTCTATCTGAGTCAGAAAAGAAAAATTGATCAATTGTTGAGTCAACTTGAAAGGTCAAATGCAAAACCTACTAAAACACCAATGACTCTTGATTTCCTAAAGGGTGATGCATGTGAGGAAGTTTGTCCTCAACTTGAATTATATCACTCTGCTGTAGGAAGCTTGCTACACTTAACACAATGGACATGTCCTGACTTAGCTTACTCAGTTGGAGTACTCAGTCGTAAGGTTCCCATGCGAGATTGGCAAGGGTTAAAAAGGGTCCTGCGTTACCTTAAAGGCACAGCTGATTTTTGTCTTAAAGTATCAGCTACTAAAGCCGAAATGCCTGTGATTTATGTTGACAGCTCTTTTGCAGAAGAGGGAGACAGAAAGTCTGTGAGTGGGTTTATTTGTTTGTTTGCAAATACACCCATCGCCTGCAGGGCAAGAAAACAAAGTTCAATAGCCGTTTCCACATGTGAGGCCGAATTTGCGGCCCTCAGTGAGGCAATAAATGAATTACACTGGTGTAAACAACAGTTTAAAGATCTTTCCGTAGATATAACCTCACCAATGACAGTGTATGAAGATTCCCAATCCTGTATTTCACTTGCTATTTCTGAAAATGTCAGAGGTCGGACCAAATATGTCGATGTAAAATTCAAAAATGTAAGACATGCAATTCAGGAAGGATTTATCCAGTTAGAATATTGTCCTTCTGAACTAAATGTTGCAGACATCTTCACGAAAGCATTACCTCTTGATAAGCATATTGCCATGGTTACCAAGTTGGGACTAGAACAAATGTGCTTGAAATAAAATCATTTGTGTCTCTGTGTGCTTGTGAAATGACAGTTTTCCCCCACAGCGTTTCGAAAAACCATTCGGAAGGGGTGTTACAGTATTTGGTAAAGGTATTCTATGTAGAATCAAGTGAATGGTATTTCTACACTATGAATCTAGCCTAGAAAGTGGAAATTTCCAAGTCCCTCTGTTGCAAGCACTGTCCCAAAAACAAAGTAGCTCGTAAACAACAGGTGTTGTTGTTCTCCTAGTCAAAACAAAAACGTTATCAGTCCTGTTCCCATGAGAATAGAGTCTCGAGGGAAAGCCAATATGCAACACCGCCATCCCATGGCGGTTTATAGTAAGTACAACAATGTTAAGCTGAAGAGTTGCCTAGCCCATATTAACCAATCAGAATTGTGTACCATGGGTATAATTCAGCTATGAACCATGGGTATTCATCTCACTTATGTTTTTCCCTATGCTTCTTTTCCCTATGTAGACTGCTATCTACATGTATTTGTATCTGAACTGTAACTATGCCTGGTCTTTGCAAAGACCATGATGTTTTCTTTCCTCACTTCTAGTGATGGAACTCTGTGTATGCTTTGTTTTTCCTTTTTGCAATAATGCACTATACATCCATTATTGCCTTATGCTATCAATAAAGATATTGTTAGCCTTAAAACACGTTGTTGTTTGGGTTACTTCAAGCCTGGAACCCCAATAGCCACCTTCACCCCACAGATATAACCAACTGAATGCAGATTTCCAGAGAATAGCAAGGAGAGATAAGAAGGCCTTCTTAAATGAACAATGCAAAGAAATCGAGGAAAACAATAGAATGGGGAAGACTAGAGATCTCTTCAAGAAAATTGGAGATAGCAAGGGAACGTTTTGTGCAAAGATGGGCATGTTAAAGGACAAAAAAGGCAGGGACCTAACAGAAGGACAAGAGATTGAAAAGAGATGGCAAGAATACACAGAAGAACTATACAAGAAAGATCTTAATATCCCTGATAAATACGATGGTGTGGTCACCGACCTTGAGCCGGACATCCTAGAGAGTGAAGTCAAGTGGGCCTTAGGAAGCATTACTAACAACAAAGCTAGCGGAGAAGACAGTATCCCAGCTGAGCTATTTAAAATCCTAAAAGATGATGCTGTTGAAGTGCTGCACTCAATATGCCAACAAATTTGGAAAACTCAACAGTGGCCACAGGATTGGAAAAGGTCAGTTTACATTCCAATTCCAAAGAAGGGCAATGCCAAAGAATGTTCAAACTACCGTACAATTGCGCTCATTTCACATGCTAGCAAGGTTATGCTCAAAATCCTACAAGCTAGGCTTCAGCAGTATGTGAACCGAGAACTACCAGAAGTGCAAGCTGGGTTTCGAAGAGGCAGAGGAACTAGAGATCAGATTGCCAACATTCGCTGGATCATGGAAAAAGCAAGAGAGTTCCAGAAAAACATCTACTTCTGCTTCATTGACTACGCTAAAGCCTTTGATTGTGTGGATCACAACAAACTGTGGCAAAGTCTTAAAGAGATGGGAGTACCAGACCACCTTACCTGACTCCTGAGAAACCTGTATGCGGGTCAAGAAGCAACAGTTAGAACCGGACATGGAACAAACGACTGGTTCAAAATTGAGAAAGGAGTATGACAAGGTTGTGTATTATCACCCTGCTTATTTAACTTATATGCAGAGTACATCATGAGAAAAGCCGGGCTGGATGAATCACAAGCCGGAGTTAAGATTGCCGGGAGAAATATCAACAACCTCAGATATGCAGACGATACCACCCTAATGGCAGAAAGTGAAGAGGAACTAAAGAGCCTCTTGATGAGGGTGAAAGAGGAGAGTGCAAAAGCTGGCTTGAAACTCAACATTAAAAAAACCCAGATCATGGCATCTGGTCCCATCACTTCCTGGCAAATAGAAGGGGAAGAAATGGAAGCAGTGACAGATTTTATTTTCTTGGGCTCCAAGATCACCGCAGACAGTGACTGCAGCCATGAAATTAAAAGACGCTTGCTCCTTGGGAGGAAAGCTATGGCAAACCTAGACAGCATATTAAAAAGGACAGACATCACCTTGCCGACAAAGGTCCGTATAGTTAAAGCTATGGTTTTTCCAGTAGTAATGTATGGCTGTGAGAGTTGGACCATAAGGAAGGCTGAGCGCCGAAGAATTGATGCTTTCAAACTGTGGTGCTGGAGAAGACTCTTAAGAGTCCCTTGGACTGCAAGGAGGTCAAATCAGTCAATCCTAAAGGAAATCAACCCTGACTGCTCATTGGAAGAACAGATGCTGAAGCTGAAGCTCAAATACTTTGGCCACTTAATGCAAAGAGAGGACTCACTGGAAAAGTCCCTGATGCTGGGAAAGACAGAAGGCAAAAGGAGAAGGGGACGAGAGAGGATGAGATGGTTAGATAGCATCACCGATGTAATGAACATGAATTTGAGTAAACTCCGAGAGACAGTGGAGGACAGGAAGGCTTGGCGTGCTACGGTCCATGAGTCACGAAGAGTCGGACACGACTAAACGACTGAACAACAACAACAACAACAACCTTAGTTCACTGTAAGTCACAAATTGTTCCAATTGAAAAATAATGTTAATTATCCAAATCTCTATTAATCAGTTATTCAAGTCTGGTTGCTGTGAGAACTCAACAGAATCTATTTTCAAATGCTTTCATTTCTGGAGCTCATCTCAGCTACAAGCTTTTTTCCTTATAAAAATGAGTTCTCATCACCAGTCATTTATTGTTGCAGTCTGATCAATTTCAGGATATGTTTGTGGAGACCTCACCCTGACTTTCCCATCTGAACCATCAGGAAGTAACCTTAACTCTGATTTTCAGTAACATTGTCATTTTTCCATTTTAATTATTGGCTTGCTTTACTGTTTAATAGTATTTATATCCAATGCCATCCAATTCTCTCTCATCCCAATTTGTATTTGAGTCTGATTTTGTTAAACCTCTATGATGCATACAGTTACATGTTTTAAATATCTAATATCTATTTAGTTCCAAGGTATGTATGATCAGATACTGAAACTGAAGCTCAAATATTTTGGCCACCTAATGTGAAGAGAGGACTCACTGGAAAAGACCCTGATGCTGGGAAAGACTGAAGGCAAAAGGAGAAGGGGACGGCAGAGGATGAGATGGTTAGATAGCATCACTGATGTAATGAACATGAATTTGAGTAAACTCCGGGAGACAGTGGAGGACAGGAAGGCCTGGCGTGCTATGGTCCATGAGGTCACGAAGAGTCGGACATGACTAAACGAATTAACAACAACAACAATGTATGATCAAATCAAATTTTATTTTAATGTGTATGATCATTGTGGGGGGTTTGCATAAAGTTCATGAAACAATGCATACACGTAAGTGTGCTTGCCAGTACGAACACATCAAAATAAAAAGGGTAAGGTAACGTTTTAATACAAATAAATGTCACTCTAGATAGCCTAATTCTGGTCCCTACCAATGCTTTTTTCTTCCCCTATCCCTTTTTTCCTTCCTCCTGCTAGGTGATGGGAATGGTAAAAGGAGATAGTGTGCACGTTCTAAACTTATATATTCACTCTTGCATGCCCGAAAGCACATCCTTCTACTGTTAAATGGAAATCTAATTCCAGCATACCTTCTCATGCACACAGGACTTAGTCTTTCCATCTCCTATTCTCAAATCCCTGTATGATCATGGCCAAGCTTGCACTTTCCTCATATCCAGGTACATTTTCTCTGCTATCGCTTTGCTGCATACAGAGATTTCATGGCTATTGACAGCCCAGGTGACTGCATGCTCTTCCACTTTGCCCCATGCCAAGACCTGGGGATTAGGGATGTTCCTGCTTCAAATTTAATGGGGAGGAAGGCATTGGAGACAAGCTTTCATGTGCCCATTTCCATCAGAACTCTGTCCAGACATAGCTCCTGCTATCTCTGCCTCGTTCAGAATGGAAGTGTGTGAGAGAGTCCATGTTGCTGCTGCAAACTGCTTCAGTGATAGCTTGATATTTCTTGCCTGAAAAAGAAAGACTAATCACTATGCCTGGGTGCTACCTGCAGAGATTGAAATGAGGTAATTGTGACATCATTGTGAGGCTACCTACCTGAACAGGAGAAACTGGACATTGTGCCCTGACCCTGCCTGCCTTCCAGGAGGGAGCTTTGTCAATTTCTATCTGACTTGTCTTGTCATTGGGTAAGAAAATGTCCAGTATGATTTTTTTGGTGATAGTGTCTGCCTAAAATGAAAACAATTTATCTAAATTAAGATTTCAGGATTTCAGGACAGAAGATTTCTATCCAATCCATTTAAATATAAGTTTACTTGGAATTAAAATTCACTCTTTTAGAACTGAGGGATACGTAGGTGCATTAGCAATAAATGGGTTATTCTTGTATTATTTCACGTTTTTTTTTTAAAAAAATAAATCATTAAATAGCTTCTAATAGAATTTGTGCATGAGCTTTCATGTACCAGCCTTTCTATCCCCTTTCCACAATGGGTTCTTTTAAAACAAACATTCACAAACAAATTCCTTGGGAAAAATAATTGGTAGTAAAACTCTCCAAGTATTGGCAGATGACAAATCTTTTCTCTTCAGGATGTACCAGTAGAAACACTCTCTAGTCCATTGTGTCTTTCCCCTTCTCCAAAGAGTGTTCTTCTTCCTTACGAAAGGAAAGTGGGAGGATGAAGAAAGTAGACATGACATCAAACTTTTCTAGCATTCCAGTCAAGCTTTCAGAAAGCCACTCAAGCCTTTTACATGTTTGGGACACTTACCTTTTACTTTGGCCATAAGTGGTTTTCGTGTTCCATTTTTACTGGATGGATCAAGACCATTGTTGATAAATGGTGAAAAGGCTGGGCTGAGAAAGACTTTGAAAAACATGGTGGTAGCAGAATATAAACTATTGAATTAGCTGCTTCAAAAACCAGTGTCTTTACTGTAGAGTTAATTTTATTCTTTCAAACTCATAGGCAGTCCTTCCTCTCCCTTTTTTAAAAATGTTGTTTGTTTCATTGGTTTCTGGTCAAACTTAGCTCTTTTCCTGGACTGGACACCATCAAGAATTCCAAGGAGGGTCTTCCTAGTGCATTAGTTCCTTCATGTTCAAGGCGCTGCATTTACTTCTTTTATACAGAGATTATTTTTCTTCTTGCACTTCTGATTCAGAATAAAGCAGGGAATCTCACTTCTCTTCTGGTCTTCACCTATACCTTCGTGGAACAAAAGTATTTTTGCACAAACCTTGACAGCTGAGCAACACATAACTGAGGAATATGAGACTAGCCTAATGTAAAAATAAGCAGAGCTGTAAAAAAGTTACCTTTATTAACACAATATTCACCTGAAATAGCTCCTGGAAAAGCAGTCTAATGCAGAAATATTTGCAGATAAAAGCCACAAATACTGTACAGAAACATTAATGTGTGGCTTTTCACACATGACAGAAACACTAATCAAATGTGCTGGTTGTATCACAGTCCCTGGTGTAAATATCCCAGGTATTTCTTTGGTATGGTATTATGAATATGTTTTTACTAAACAGTGATACTAAGTCATTTCCTAAATGCTTTTTCACTTGCCCCCCCAAAAATGAATTCTTTAGTCACTATAAATAATTGCACATCAGTATATTATCTTTCAGTGTATCACAATAAATGGACACCAATCACAAAAATATTTAATCACATCCCCACCCAATGAAAAATACATACTTTACATGTAAAAACTATTATTCACTGTAGAATCTTCCAGTTACCTTTGATAAACCATCTTTGTCTAATCAGATTTCTTTGTCCTTCAACAAATTTAGCTATATCACAAATTTTAAATATTCATCAACCCAATGGTAGAAGTGAAGGAATGGGCAGAAAGGATTTGGATGTTTATTGGAATTTTGCAAACTGACTTCATTCTAATGTACTGTATATTGTCAATTTGGTTCAGATTAGGGAATCAATTTGAATTGGGTTATCAGTTTAAACTATGAATTGAATAACTTAATTAAGTTAATCAGATTTCAAAGATCATTTCATTTAAAAGGGTTTTGCACGTACACAAAAAATCTTCTGAATCTTCAAACAACTGGATGCCTCTGATATATGATGACTCAAATCTGAATCATCCTTCTTATACAGAAAAGCAATGTAATTCAGATATTCAGTTGATTTACTTCAAATCAAATCTTCAAATTGAAATTTCACATTTTAATATTTGTTAAGGAAAATGTATTACATGCAACATTTCATAAATCATTTGAGATAGGACATACAGTATCCCATACAGATAGGAACAAAATATCTGGTGCTATCTGGTCTTGTTGAAATTTCAATAAACAGGAGTTGCAACAGTGACATCTGAGGTCTGGTGAAGGGATATTTAATATACCTTCCCTACCGCTGAGCATTATTTTAAGTTGTAAGCATTTTTTTCCATTGCTTCCTTAACTTCTTTGTTCCTTAGGCTATATATGAGTAGATTAACCAGGGGAGTCAAAATGGTATAGAGAAGAGAAAAAAACTTGTTTAGGTCTCTTAGGACTCTAGTCTTTGGGCAAACATAAACAATAATTAATGTTCCATAAAAAACTGTCACCACTGTGAGGTGGGAGGAGCAGGTAGAGAAAGCCTTCTGCCTTCCAGAGGTGGATGAGATTCTCAGAATGGAGGTGATGATGCAAACGTATGATGCCAAGGTCAACAGAAAAGGTGGACAGGCAAACAGTGATCCCTGTATGTAAACGGAAATGTCTATCATTTTGGTGTTGCCGCAGGAGAGGTTTATTACCAGTCCAAAATCACAGAAGAAATGGTTGATCTCATTAGCACCACAGAAGACTAATTTTAACATTAAAGATGCTATTATGGTGGTAGCCAAGCTCCCACCCACCCAAGAAGCAGCAGACAGCTGGATGCATAATCTGTTATTCATGTAGGTTCCATAATGCAATGGCTTGCATATGGCTAAGAAGAGATCAAATGACATTACACCTAAGAGACAACATTCAGTTGTAACAAGTATGCCAAAAATATAAAACTGTATGATGCAACCTATGAATGAAATAGTCCAGTCTCCTGTCAAGAGGCTATATAGCATCCTGGGCAAAATGGCCGAGCTGGAGAAGGTCTCCAAGCAAGACAGGTTCCCAAGGAAATAATACATAGGCCTGTGAAGGTGCCGATCAGATACAACCAGCAGAATGATGAGGAGGTTGCCAGTAATGGTCACAAGATAAATAATCAAAAAGAGCAGCAGAAGAAGAATCTGAACCATTTTACCACCACCAAACCCCAGAAGAATGAATTCTGTGATCAGAGTTTGATTTGCTTCATTTTTCATTTCTCAGGGATTCATGTAGATAAGACACAACACACTAGGAAGAGAAAATAAACAGAGACAAATGCTGAATGGAAAGTAGAGTCAAAATAGAATAAATAATCACTCTTGATCCTGGATCACAAAAGATGTGAAATGAAACATTAATATTCATAGCAGCTCTCCTGGACTTTATGAAATGCACTGCTCAGAAAGGGTGGTTCTACTGCTTTTCCTTCTCTGCTCCTCTTTTCTGATTTGGGGAGGGAAGTCATAGCCAACTTAAGCTATTACTGTCCTTGTACCACTGGCTGAGAAACATTTCAATGGGCACTAAGTTCAGAAAGCTGTATAATAGCTATCTAATGACTGAACAGAGTCATTTCAATGAACTGACTCAAATGGAAAAATCCCCTCCCTTAGCACTATTCTGATTGCCCTTCTTGCTATTGTTATCATACAATTATTGTTTTTAATTGCTACTATTTGGCAGGCTTTTATTTTGCTTGATAGATGAAATTTCCATTTGGTGATTTAGTTTTTTCTGTGATGCTTGCCCTATATTATTATGAAATATATAATGGCATTATGAAATACATATTTATTGCTGCAAGTGTTGTACTATTGTATTATATAATTGGTTTTGCTTTCAACGGCATTAGCATTACATTTCTCTGTATTCATACATACACAGAATCTAAAAAAGTTCATTTAAATAAATGGATGAAGAATATTTTATTAGTTGGCTAATCAAATATATTTTTTGTATCTCACAAAATGTACTTTGATTTCATAAAAGCTTATGCTATAGCAAAACTATTACTCTTTCCTACCTCTTCATTTTATGAGAACTATTTAACAATGCATTCTCAACCTTCTCTTTCGCTCTCCTTTGTTCCCTTTTCTGTCTCTGCCACTTAGCAAAATAGCAGTTTTACCTGCTGACATATACAGAATTATAACACTGATTATTGAAACCTTAAACAGTTTGGGGAAGAGATACCAGTTCTGCACTTCAGGCAGTTCTTTCCTTTCCATCTACTGGCCTCTCAGTGTAAATCTTAAAACAAAAACATTTGGACCACAAACATGTTCAACAGAACTAGAAAGATAGCTGCTTCTCACTTAATCAGAAAAAAATATACCTCCCTGGCTTTTTACAAAAACTACAGTAGGTTTATATCCTGGCATTAAAAACCAACATGATAAGTTTAAGCCATGAGCAGATTCTGTGTTGGTACTCCTCACTAACCAAGTCAGCACATGATCTAGTGGCTGCATTTGTAGCACATGCTAGATTTGGCTAATTTTAACCTAGGTTGCGATTTGTTGGTTTGGGAAGCTGAAGGTATTTTGCATCCCAATCTCTGATTATTAGCTTATCATTCAGTAAATTGTACAAACCCCCTGAATGGATTGATTCTATAACTGAGGTTAATGATACAGTATTGTGCAGATGCAGTCAAGAGGCTTGTGGAACCAGAAAGACTAATACTTGTATTGAGATATGAGCTTTAGGGACTGCAGTCCATTTCATCATTATAAATTGAAGTATGGGGATGGGGGGCTTGCAATTGGTGAAAATAATTATCATTCTCATCAAAATTGTGTGAATATTACATATGGCAGACCATATACATCTCTGAATACTTTGCATGAGTTTCCTTCAAATTCCTCCCCAACAAATGACTTCATTCAATAACTCTTGGAATCCTCAGCTGTCATTGAAACATCTACTGGGACTTCTGGTGGTTGCAGTTCCAACACCTTTAGGAAACATCAGGTGACAAAAAAACACTTTAAGGTATATCTGCAATAACAAAATAAGAAATTCCTTTAGTTCTCTCCATTTCATGGAGTTTAGCTCTCAGTCTATAACTATATTGTTGGCTCACAGCAAGAAACTGGATCAGTAGATACCTCCCAACCCTATATTTAATTCAAATGGGAAAATGCTGAATTATTGTTTGCTTTCCAAATATCATCAGTTTATGTATGCTACTAATGGTTTTTATTTTGCACCACTGAGGCAATATGAGAAAATGATCATCTAGTCTGGGAGACTCCAGCAAAGGAGATTGTTACCTTGTCGTGGTGCTGGAGCTTGAGCACCTCAATGACACCATGAGCTAAACCATGAAGGGACACCCAAGATAGGAAGGTCATGGCAGAGAGGTCAGACTTAATACGATCCCTGGGGAAGGTAACGGCAACCCACGGCCGACAGGAAGCTCTGGCGTGGGCTGGTCCATGAAGTCACAAAGAGTCGGAATTGACTGAACGAATAAACAACAAGACTGGGAGAATTACATGAATTGTTTTTAACATTTTGGGAAACTGTAAGGAGATAGTGATTCATTAGTGGCCTAGTGAGAATGGAGCCATTGTTATTCAGGATTGTTGCCATCATGTCGTCATGGAGTAACCGCAAGATGTTCACAAATTTATCAGGGCATCTGATTTTCAGAAGGATGGTCCAGAGAGCAGTACGATTTACAGTATCAAAAGCTTTAGTCAGATCAATAAACGCCATATGGAATAGTTTCCATTGGCATAGAATCCAAATGTTTGTTGAGGTAAACAGAAAATTGGGCAAGTGAAAGAAAGGAGAATGGAATAGAGTGATTGAAGACAAAATTTGCTGTGATAAGCACCCAGCTTCTTATTGTATGTAACTTTGTAGAAAATATTGACTTGCCTTTCAATAATATTTTCCCTTTAAAGAGCTGCTCTGTAATTCTGTCACCAGCAGTGACAAAAAGTCTCCATGAGGTCAAAAGATCTTTTGCTATCTTCCTCTCTGCATCTGCCTCAGAACTGAAACAATCTAAATCTTCACTGAGTGTTTTGTTGGCATAAATCTCGACTAATGGATTCAGTAAATAATCCTCATATTTGTGTCTTGGGAGGAGACAAAAAAAAACCTTGATATTTTGTCCACAGGTGAATTGAAAAATAACTGGAAATTAATGCAATTACAAAACAAGCTATTCCAATTTTGTAAAAAAATATTGTTTTACTTTGTGATATATAGCAATACACCTGAAAAAGTTAATTGGACCTAATCCAGTCCAAGAGAACCACATTAAAATTAATGTTTGATTTCCATGGGTGACATTCTTAAGAGACTGAAAATACCTAATGTTAGCTGTTTTTCTTATTTTATTTATTTATTTATTCAATATGTATGGCTGCCAATCTCACAGAGTGACTCTGGGTGGCAAACAAAATTAAATAATAATAATAATAATAATAATAATAATAATAATAATAATAATAACAACAACAACAACAACAACAACAACACAAAAATGAAGATACATAGGAGCTGAGAATAAATCACACATCATAATAGCTAAACTAACCAAGAAACGGAACCCTGCACAAAGCTGGGGCCCCAGGCCCGGGCACAGGGTGAGGTCTTTTAGGATGTACTAAAAGCCAGCAGGGTCGGGGCCATCCCAATCTCTGGAGGGAGAAAGTGCCATACGGTGGGCGCTACAGCAGAAAAGGCACATCTTCTAGGCCCCGCCAACCTGCATTCCCTAGTCAACGGGACTCAAAGCATGCCCATCCTGTCTGACCGGATCGGACAGATAGAAACAACTGGGGAGAGATGGTCCCTCAAGTAATACGGTCCCAAGCCATGAAGGGCTTTAAAGGTGACAACCAGCACCTTGAATTGCACCCAGAAGCATACAGATTCTTATTTGAACATGGCTAACAATAATTTTACAAGACAACATGGAGTGTGTTTCTGACCTGGGGAAAGGGCAATCTTCTCAGGGCTGGCATTCTGGTTCAGTTTGGGGTTCTGAAGGGTTCCTTTTGAGTAAAGAAAAAAGGCTTTCAGAATAATTTTCTGTATGACCACCAAGCTGAGGAGAAGATACAGAAAGTCACTGGTCTCTAGATAAAGAATTTGGGAGGGTGGAAACAGTGTTAACTATGTTTAACATGTTTAAGTTAACTTCACACTTACATTTTTATATGGGAGAAATCTCGTTGAACTCAGTGCATTCTAATTTTTGTTGGATATAAATACAAATTATACTATGTTAATTAACCTTCATTGTGGGTATTGGCTAAAATCTTTTCTTTTCTTCTGCATTAACTACAACTATAAAATGGGATACAGAATTAATTAGTTCAGTTCATATATATTGAAGGTATCAGAAGCTAATCTCTATACTAACCCACTAATTTTAGTTAATTAATTAACAGACAATTTTTCCTAAAATATAATTCATTTCTCTAGAAATAAAGGAATATCTCTTTCAAGTCAAGCTGGCTACTTCATGTAGATATTGATATACTTTTCTTGACAAGGGAGATAGGGGTTACCGTTGCATTCATTCAGGAGTTTTTTCAACGTCCCTTCTAGCCTACAGCTCTGGTATTTCCTTGGGGATTCCCATCCAAGTACTAACCAGGTGTGACTCTGCTTAGCTTTTCAAGGTCAGGCAAGACTGGCTATTTGGTATCTCTTAGTTACAGAAGAGAATGTCTCCATGACTTTGAGGAACTTGTTCCCTACCTCTTTGGATACTGGCATATTTGTACAAATATATTTACAGATGAGATGACACTGTGTTACCTTCCTTTTGATGCAAAAGCATGACTGCACTTGCAGTAGACAGGCTTCTTTTCTTGACATTTTTCCTCTCCCTTTTTCAGAGTTCAACTGAGTAAGAAGGCTAAAATATGCCAAATGAGTTTGTTCAGCAGGAGAGCAACAGGCTCAGCACATCAACTTCTTCCTTTACAGTTGGGAGACAAAGTGTGAAATTCATAGTGTGAAAAGTGCTAGAGCAAATTTGAAATTTCATTTTGCACATGTGTAACAGATAAAGATTATTGATTAGATTCTCACTCGCTGGATCGTCACCTTGTTGTGGTGAGTGGGCTTGTGTGTTCCCAATGAACCCTGTGAGCGAAGCCGTCGTGAGTCCTGTAGCAGCTGTATCCACGACTGAGCAGCCCTATTTAGGATCCACTCTGCTCACCCCATATGGGGAGGGGGCTAGAAAAGGTGCCCTAAACATAGTCTGTCTCATTTTCTCCCTGACTGGATTACCGCGACCAGTGGGGTCACCATCTAGCGGTCGTAAAAAACACATGAATTTTGGAACATGGAATATACGGACACTGCAAGACAATATGGATAGTGAACGACCTGAACGTAGGACTGCCATTATTGCAAGGGAGCTGAGACGTTTTAATATTGATATAGCAGCACTCCAAGAAACTCGAAGAGCAGGAGAAGGACAGTTGAAGGAAGAAAAAGGAGGTTATACCTTCTTTTGGAAAGGACTGCCTGAACAAGAACGACAAATACATGGGGTAGGCTTTGCTATCAAAAATGACCTTGTGAAGCTCTTGTCAGAAGTTCCACTGGGATTAACGAACGACTCTCAACTCTGAGAATAAAACTCGCCAAAAACCAACAGGCAACTATCCTAAGTGCTTACGCACCAACACTAGATGCAGATGAGGATATCAAGGAAAAATTTTATACCCAGCTGGACACCATCTTATCAGAGATACCAAAGGAGGATAAAATTATCCTCCTGGGCGATTTCAATGCAAGAGTTGGGTGTGACTTTGATTTGTGGCCAGGGATCATTGGGAAAGAAGGAGTTGACAACAGCAACATGAATGGAATCTTACTTCTGACTAAATGTTCAGAGCATAACCTTGTCATTACTAACACACTCTTTCGCCAGAAAAATAAATTTAAAACATCATGGAAGCACCCACGGTCGAAGCACTGGCATCTTTTAGATTATGTAATTGTCCGTGCTAGAGATCGCCATGATATACTTCTCACCAGAGCCATGACAAGCACCGATGACTGCTGGACAGACCATTGATTAATTTGATCCACGATGGCCATAAAGATTGTCCCTCATCGTAGGCTCCAAGGAAGAAAACCAAGGCATAAAATGAATACACTGGCCCTTCAAGATTCTATGACACGAGCTTGCTTTCAATCAACTCTCAAGGAACATCTGCCTATGGAACTTCCTGAAAATGTTGAGGAACACTGGATTAAATTGAAAACTTCTATTATTTCAGCCTGTGAACAAACTATCGGATACCAAACTAAGAGACATCAGGACTGGTTTGATGAGAACGATAGTGAGATTGAACATATTATTGACAAGAAAAGGAAAGCCTTCCGGATATGGCAAAAATATATTAACTGTGCCGTTAAGAAAAAAATCTACGCCAGTGCAAAGGCAGAAGTCCAAAGAAGGACTAGAGAACTTAAGAACATACTGTATGGTGGATAAAAAAAGCCCAAGAAACCCAACATTTTGCAGATGCTCATGATGCACGGGGCTTTTTTAATGCCATAAAGGCCATCTATGGACCAACAAACCATGGTACAAATCCCTTACGCTCAGTAGATGGTGCTAAACTTCTAAAGGACAAAGAGTCTATTGCACTGCGCTGGAAAGAGCATTACTACAATCTCCTTAATCGTCACTCTACTGTGGCTGATGAAGTCTTCTTGCAAATCCTGCAAAAACAAATAAGAGATGAGCTTGCAGTACCCCCTAGTTTGGAGGAAGTCAGAAGAAGGCGGGCCTGAAATTACACAACAACTTCATAAGCTCATCGAAAAAATCTGGATGAGGGAGGAGATTCCAGCAGACTTTAGGGATGCCATAATTATCACTCTCTTTAAAAAGGGTGATAGAACAGACTGTGGAAACTATTGAGGCATCTCCCTTCTAGCCACAGCAGGCAAAATCCTAGCAAAGATCATCGCAAACCGTCTCCTATCTGTATCAGAAGACATCCTCTCTGAAACGCAAAACGGCTTCTGCCCTTCCAGGGGAACAGTGGATATGATCTTCACTGCACGACAGCTTCAAGAAAAATGCAAAGAGAAAAACCGCCCTCTGTACATGGCGTTTATTGATCTGACTAAAGCTTTTGATACTGTAAATCGTACTGCTCTCTGGACCATCCTTCTGAAAATCGGATGCCCTGATAAATTTGTGAACATCTTGCGGTTACTCCATGACAACATGATGGCAACAATCCTGAATAACAATGGCTCTCAACGCGATCCATTTAAAGTGGAATCCGGCGTTAAACAGGGATGTCTTATTGCTCCAACTTTATTCGCTATCTTCATCGCTATGATTATACACCTTGTTGAAGAGAAACTTCCTACTGGTGTAGAAATTATATATCGAACAGATGGAAAGCTTTTTAATCTTAGTAGGCTGAAAGCAAAAAATAAGGTAATTGCAACTTCTGTTATAGAACTTCATTATGCTGATGATAGCGTAGTCTGTGCACACTCCGAGGAAGATCTTCAAACTATCCTAAACATCTTTGCAGAAGCATATGAAAAGCTCGGCCTCTCGATTAACATTAAAAAAACCAAAGTGCTTTACCAGCAAGTTCGAACCAATCCCTCCGCAGCGCCATCAATCCAGCTTAAAGGTGTGTCACTAGAAAATGTCGATCACTTTTCTTATCTCAGCAGCCATCTATCTACAAAAGCCGACATTGATGCTGAAATTCAGTATCGCCTGAGCTCTGCGAGTGTAGCTTTCTCCCGAATGAAGCGTAGAGTGTTTGAGGATCGGGACATTCGCAGGGAGACCAAAATGCTTGTTTACAAAGCCATTGTACTACCAACCCTTCTGTACGCCTGTGAAACATTTATTTATTTATTTATTTATTTATTTATTTATTTATTTATTTATTTATTTTATTGGATTTATCACCGCCCAACTCCCCCGAGGGGGACTCTGGGCAGTTTACAACAAAATTAAAACATTAATATACATTTATAAATAAAACAAAATACATAGTAAATAATAATTTAAAATATAATGAGTAAAATGGGATCCAAAGGCAGAGTATTCTTAAGTTTATAATAAGAGCCCCTCAGAGCAAATCTAAGGTGCAAGCCACTTCCAAGTATCTACAATCTCCTTCTGACCCCAAGCATAATGACACAACCAGGTTTTAAGTCTTTTCCGGAAGTCCAGGAGTGAGGGGGACTGTCTGATCTCCGGGGGCAGAGTGTTCCAAAGGGCAGGGGCAACAGCAGAGAAAGCACGCTTCCAAGACCCCGCTAGGTGGAACTCTTTAACCGATGGGGTCCGTAGCATGCCCTCTCTGCATGCCCGGGTGGGACGGGATGAAGTGATGGGGATGAGACGATCCCTTAGGTATCCTGGTCCCATGCCATGTAGGGCTTTAAAGGTGATAACCAACACCTTGAATTGTACCCAGAAGCAAACTGGAACCCAGTGCAGCTTGCGTAGCAAAGGTGTTACGTGAGTCCTCCTTGGGACACCCAAAACTGTCCGCGCGGCTTCATTCTGGATCAGTTGTAGCTTCCGAATATTCTTCAAGGGTAGCCCCATGTAGAGCGCATTACAGTAGTCTATGTGGGAGATAACCAGGGCGTGAGTGACTGTTCGAAGGGCCCCTTGTTCCAGGAAAGGGCGTAACTGATGCACAACCCGAAGCTGTGCAAAAGCTCTCCTGGCCACGACTGCCACCTGCTCTTCAACAGGAGTCGTGAGTCCAGGAGGACTCCCAAGTTACACACTGGGTCTGTCTGGGGTAGTGCAACCCCATCCAGAATTAAAGATGATAATTTCCCAGAAGTCGAGGAGCCATTAATCCACAGCCACTCCATCTTACTAGGGTTCAGCTGAAGCCTGTTTTTCCCCATCCAGGCCCCTACAGCCCCCAGGCACTTGGACAGGATGGTCACTGCATCACTTACTTCACCCGGGATGGAGATATACAACTGGGTATCATCGGCATATTGATGATACCTCACCCCATGGTATCAGATTATCACTCCCAGTGGCTTCATGTAGATGTTAAAAAGGAGCGGAGAGAGTACCGAGCCCTGTGGGACCCCACAAAGCAGGGCCCGCGGACTGGATCTCTTGCTCCCAATCAACACCGACTGGGCCCGGCCTCGGAGGAAGGAGGCGAACCAGCGTAAAACCACGCCGCCCACCCCCAACTCCCTAAGCCGTTCCAGAAGGATACCGTGGTCGACGGTATTGAATGCCGCTGAGAGGTCAAGAAGAGCGAGAATGGATGCACTGCCTCCATCTCGCTCCCGCCAGAGATCATCCATAAGCGCGACCAATGCAGTTTCATGGACCCTCTACAAACGCCACCTCCAACTTCTTGAAAGATTCCATCAACGCTGCCTCCAAAAAATTCTGCAAATTACTTGGGAAGATAGGCGGACTTATGTTAGCGTATTAGAAGAAGCAAAAACCACCAGCATTGAAACAATGATCATCCAACATCAACTTCGCTGGACCGGTCATGTTGTTCGAATGCCTGACCATCATCTTCCAAAGCAGCTACTTTACTCCCAACTTAAGAATGGAAAACGGAATATTGGTGGACAGCAAAAGAGATTGAAAGATACTCTCAAAGCTAATTTAAAAAAATGTAATATCAGCATTGAGAACTGGGAAGCCCTAACTCATGAGCGTTTCAATTGGAGGTCAGCCTTTATTAATGGTGCTATGGACTTTGAAGAAACACGAGTACAGGGCGAAAGGGAGAAAAGAGCTAAAAGGAAGGCATGTCAGGCAAACCCTCATCATGACCGTCTCCCACCCGGAAACCTATGCCCTCATTGTGGGAGGTTGTGCGGATCCAGAATTGGCCTTTATAGCCACTTACGGACCCACTGTTAAAATTTTACCTTTGGAAGACAATCTTACTCGGCTACAAGTGATCGCCAATGATGATGATTAGATTGCTTCACTTTAATAGGAACTACAAAAATTTAAAGGGTCAGTTCTGAGTTACCTTAACACTGACAAATTTTGTGGTGTGAAATTTAGTAGACCACAATCCACTCCATGATAATGAACCCTGGATTTCCTGCCATAATTCCACTTCTGTCTCCAGAAAAAAATTGCAGCTTCCTGGCTGAGAATGTTGTGCTTCTAACACAATTTGTGGGGGCCATTTCGGTAAATAAATGAGCATCAGAAATATGAAAATCTTTCCCACCTGGAATCTTCATCTTCTATGGTTTGCCCAGACTCACTTGCTCAGCTACTACAATCATACTCCACAAATCAAAATCCCACTGGAGAGAATCTTACCGGAAAACTCTTCTGCTTGGTTGTATGCTTTATATATGACCATTAGTAAAGTATGGTGCTTAATTCTATTGGGTAATCTAGACTGCAAATAAGCTGCTCAAAAAAATAAAGGGAACACTGAAATAAGACATCCTAGATCTGAATGAAATATTCGTATTAATTACTTTGTTCATTACATAGTTGAATGTGCTGACAACAAAATCACACAAAAAGCAATGGAAATCAAATGTAAGCAACCCCTGGAGGTCTGGATGTGGAGTTACACTCAACAATTAAAGTGGAAAAGAACACTACAGGCTGATCCAACGTTGATGTAATGTCCTTAAAACAAGTCAAAATGAGGCTCAGTAGTGTGTGTGGCCTCCACGTGCCTGTATGACCTCCCTACAACGCCTGGGCATGCTCCTGATGAGGTGGCGGATGGTCTCCTGAGGGATCTCCTCCCACACCTGGACTAAAGCATCCCCCAACTCCTGGACAGTCTGTGGTGCAACGTGGCGTTGGTGGATGGAGCGAGACATGATGTCCCAGATGTGCTCAATTGGATTCAGGTCTGGGGAACGGGCGGGCCAGTCCATAGCATCAATGCCTTCGTCTTGCAGGAACTGCTGGCACACTCCAGCCACATGAGGTCTAGCATTGTCTTGCATTAGGAGGAATCCAGGGCCAACCGCACCAGCATATGGTCTCACAAGGGGTCTGAGGATCTCATCTCGGTACCTAATGGCAGTCAGGCTACCTCTGGTGAGCACATGGAGGGTTGTGCGGCCCCCTAAAGAAATGCCACCCCACACCATTACTGACCCACTGCCAAACCGGTCATGCTGGAGGATGTTGCAGGCAGCAGAACGTTCTCCACGGCGTCTCCAGACCCTGTCACGTCTGTCCCATGTGCTCAGTGTGAACCTGCTTTCATCTGTGAAGAGCACAGGGCTCCAGTGGCGAAGTTGCCAATCTTGTGTTCTCTGGCAAATGCCAAACGTCCTGCACGGTGTTGGGCTGTAAGCACAACCCCCACCTGTGGACGTCGGGCCCTCATACCACCCTCATGGAGTCTGTTTCTGACCGTTTGAGCAGCCACACGCACATTTGTGGCCCACTGGAGGTCATTTTGCAGGGCTCTGGCAGTGCTCCTCCTGTCCCTCCTTGCACAAAGGCGGAGGTAGCGGTCCTGCTGCTGGGTTGTTGCCCTCCTACGGCCTCCTCCACATCTCCTGATGTACTGACCTGTCTCCTGGTAGTGCCTCCATGCTCTGGATACTACGCTGACAGACACAGCAAACCTTCTTGCCACAGCTCGCATTGATGTGCCATCCTGGATGAGCTGCACTACCTGAGCCACTTGTGTGGGTTGTAGACTCCGTCTCATGCTACCACTAGAGTGGAAGCACCGCCAGCATTCAAAAGTGACCAAACCATCAGCCAGAAAGCATAGGAACTGAGAAGTGGTCTGTGGTCACCACCTGCAGATCCACTCCTTTATTGGGGATGTCTTGCTAACTGCCTATGCTTTCCGCCTATTGTCTATTCCATGTGCACAACAGCATGTGAAATTGATTGTCAATCAGTGTTGCTACCTAAGTGGACAGTTTGATTTCACAGAAGTGTGATTGACTTGGACTTACATTGTGTTGTTTCAGTGTTCCCTTTATTTTTTTGAGCACTGTACTTTTTAAAGTTAAAATCAAGAGAGGGTTTGATATCTGAAGGTTATATATGTCAATGGTTCTCATATGTTCAATTACTAGAAAGGTTTAATGCACATAAAAGGATTTTTGACTTTGTATAGGGTAAAGCTGAATTTGAACTCTGTACAAATGATGAATATGTTATTGCTAAGATGTATAAACTTTTATTGAAATTAGAAGATGAACAAGTTAAAAATTGTATGATAAAATGGGCTAAAATGTTGGGTTTCATATACAAATGGAACAATGGAAGAATATGTGGATGAAAGGATTGAAATTTACAATGTGTTATAATCTTAAAGAGAACTTTTTATAAAATGATGTATCGTTAGTCTTAGGCTGACCATATTTCCTTTGGACAAAAATGGGACATTGGGATGGCAAAACGGGACGAGGTCTTATGTAATATTCCGTATTCATGAAAAAGACAGGGTCCCCGCCCCTGGTCCGCACAATTGGCTCCCACCTGCAAACCCCGTCCCCGGTCCATGCAATTGGCTCCTGCCTGCAAACCCCACCCCCGGTCCATGCGATTGGCTCCCGCCTGCAAACCCCACCCCCGGTCCACACAATTGGCTCCTGCCTGCAAACCCCACCCCCCAGTCCTCATGATTGGCTCCCGCCTGCAAATACCACCCCCTGTTCTGTGGAAATGGTCCCTAATCCATTATAGAATTACTGAGGCTGGTATTATTAATCTATTGCAAATGACAACCACAATTTCAAACAGGGATCTTCAAACCATTTTCGCAACATAACAGGGCATTTTTCTTGAGAAAGGAAATAAGAAGTAAGCCCATCAAAAATGCTTAAAGTTCTGTCAATTGATGGACCCAAGGACAAAAATCTTGTATTTCCATGCTCTAACAATTTAGTGTAATTGTTTCCTGCAAAGTCACAAAAGTTTTTCAGTTCTTCAACTCTGTATACAGTATATGGATGTATTTGTATACTTTCACTGCAAAATATTCAATATCAATTGGTAAACAGTTGACAGCACACTTGATGGCACATAATCAGGTGATTGGATTCCAGTAATAACCAATTCAGCAAACCCAACTACTGTAGTAAGATAGCATATTTTATAAATCAGTTGGATTCAATGGAAGCAAAAGAAAAAATATTTGTGTTTCATGCTCAGATTGTAGTATAGATTGTCTTAGCATGATACTAACTCATGGTTCATCTCTTAATGTGTGGTGTGAATCTGACCAACAGTGTCTTATTCAACAAATCATGGCTTAGTATTAATAACTAGGTTGATAGCTTCTAAAATTATATCCTGCTTAAACACAGTTTACTGAATAAACCTAAATTTGCTAGATTCACAAAACACCTTAAAAATCAAATCATATTATGGATTAGCACAATGTGTGAATCACACTGTATTTCTCATGAAGGCTCCTCATCCTACAAGATATTAAGGCTATGCAGCACTTTAATTCAAAGGGGAAAAGGTGTTTCAAAGCACATAGGATCTGCCTGCAGCTCAAACCAAATGTGCCTTTTCCTGGGTTTGCACTGCAGCTGCAGAGGATAGTCCCACAATCTTGGGGAAAGAAGGCAATGTCTTAAAGAACTTCAGGCTGGTGCTACCTTTCTTTTCTTCATTATCGCTAATCCAGGTTCTTCACCCCACCAATCCTAGGTTCACTTCTCAATTCTCTTCAAACTAAATAAGCCAAGTTCCTCCCTTCAACTCCCCCTCCCTTTCTTACAACCCCTTTTTTCTGGCCTCTTTTCCTTCCAACCTCTCATCTTCATTTCCCGGTTCCCTCAGGCTTTGTTTTTTCCTCAATAAACATCCCCCTTGAAGCTTCCCAGTTCCCCATTCACTGCTCGCATTCATCCCCCTGCCGATTCAATCCACCCTCCTTTCTCTTTCCTTCTCCTGCCTTTGGGATTCATTAATTTACCAGCTCCACTCGAAGGAAACTTGGCTGACTCGCTTTTAAAGAATCACCTTGGGCACCTAATTTTCTCTCGCCTCTCCCTCCCTTCTGAATCATACCTACAATCTCCATAGCAGTCAGGTTCTTTCTCCCTATTATTTTGGCACACACATTTCCACAGTTGATGGGCATTTTAAAACAACCATCCCCACAGCCGGGGAGGATATCCGTTGGAGCGGCGAGCGTGGAGGGATGCTGCAGCTCAGCTTCAGGACGGGGAAGCCGGCAGTAGCTTTGGGGTCACGTTCATGCCTGTGCCCCCTTCTCTCTTCAGCCTCGCACCTCGTCAGTCTCACGGTTCTCCTTCCAGTAGGCTGACCATATTTCCTTGAGGCAAAAAACGTTGCTGGACAAAGTGGGTGCGTGCGGGGGGGGCATGTGTGCAGGGGGCGCATGCACCGGGGAACTTTAAAAAACGGACAAAATTGAGTTTTTTTCTATAATGACGGGACGCTCCAAAAATGGTGAAATAACGGGACAGTCCCATTCAAAATGGGACGTATGGTCAGCCTAGTTCTACTCCTGCCTTAGGCACAAAGCCAGCTGGGTGACCATGGGCCAGTCACTCTCTCTCAGCCTTAGGCATCAGGCAATGGCAAGCCACTTCTGAAATCTTGCCAAGAAAACTGCAGGAACTGAGTCAAGGGCAAGGAGAAGGAGAAGGAGAAGGAGAAGGAGAAGGAGAAGGAGAAGGAGAAGGAGAAGGAGAAGGAGAAGGAGAAGGAGAAGGAGACGACACGATTTTTAGGAAACGACACGATATTTTATTGGTTAAAACCCTCCTACAACCGGCCCTGGCACGCCCCTAGTGGGAACGGGCGGCCGGGCCCACGGGAACGAAGATAACAAAAAACACTCCTGACTGGAGAAACGCAACAAAAAACAACAACACGCCCACCGGCAAAACCGCAGCCCACCAAAGTCATCCGTGGGAAACCCAACAGTCCGGCCGGGAAGGCCCACAGGGAAGGCTGCGCTCACGTGATCAGCGGTGGGGAGGGCGCCCGCTCACGCCACGGCCACAGCCACCGCCAGCGCTCCTCGGGCAGCCACTCGCGCTCGGCGGCACGGATCCAGGCCGTCCGGTCGGCGATGCGCTCTGCCTCCTCCGCCGCCCAGTCCACTGGCGGGGCGCCACCGGCCCGCTCCACGCGCAGGTGCCGAGTCCGGAGCTGGCACAGCGCGTGGAGGATGAGATAGTTCAGGAGCAGCAGCATTGACCAGGGCAAGGCTGGCAGCCGCCGCCACCGCCGTGGCCGCCCCGCCACTCGCGTCGCCGCCGCCAGTCCAGAGCCACCTGCGCGACCTCCACCACCGGCGCCGCCGCCTCCGTCATCTCCGTCGGTGGTGCTGGCTGCTCCGCTGCCGCCGTCCTCCGCGGCTCCGCCGTAGGCCGCACCATAGCCACCGCCGTCAGGGCCCCCGTCTCCGCCGCTCCGTCCGGGCGAACCTGGCGCGCACCTCCCCTGTCCAGATGCTCGCCTCGTCCCGCACCTTGGCCGGCGGCGCGAGCAGCGTGCCGAACCGGCCCAGCCAGGTGGCGATGTCCTGCAGCGGCACGAGGTGAGACCGGAAGAATACTACCACATGCCGCACATCGCCCTCGACAAGCGAGGAGACACGGAAGCCGTCGAAGAGTCGCGGCTGGACAGTCGCCAGGTCGCGGCAGCCCAGCACGAAGAGGGAGAAGGCCGCAAAGGAGACAAAACAGACGTCCACCTCCCTCGACTCCGGGGGCCAGATGACGGCAGCGAGCAGCTCCATGGGGAAACCCAGGCCCTTGCAGATCACTTCCCGAACGAGGTGGCACCGCGGCTCAAAGCCTGCATCCCCCCCATATAGCGGAAGCGGAGGACGTACCGTTCCTGCGAGGGGCCCGCTGATGACGACCGGCCGGCATCCCCTGCCCAGGGCTCCTCCGATGGCCCCCAGTCAGAGGACGGGCCGGCGCCCACGGAGTCGAGGATCTCGTCCAGATCAGCCCGGGCGAAGCCACCACCGCCGGAACCAGCGGGGTGCCGAGAAGGCCCGGGCCTCGCAGCACCGGGCCCCCCCGCCCTGCCGCCTGCCACCGACGCATACGACGGCACCAGCCGTGCCCCTGGAGGCCCCGCACCCTCGCCGGCCATCACCGACTCATGACGCTGCGGCCGTACCTCCTCTGTGCCCCCGGCGGCGGGCCCAGCCCTCGGAGGCGAGGGAGGGGAGGTGGCCGGGCCCGCACGCGATTCCCCCACGCCCCTCCCGGGCGGCTCCGGGACGGGCCCCCGTCCCTCTGGGCCGTGCCCCAGCCTTTCCGGCCTCGTGCCCCGTCTCCCCCGGAGGGGCCCCAGCCAGCACCCGAGGGGCCTGCAGAGCCCTCTGCAGGAGCGGGCTCACGCGACACCCCCCGACCCAACCGCCGCGCCTGCGGTCTCCGAATCCCCGGGGACGGCCCCGGCCGGCCGGCCCCCAAGCAAAGCCGGGTGCCGCGCATCGAACTGGTCCGCCATGGAGCTGCAGTGGGCCCAGCCCTCCGACACGCCCTCAGCAGCGCCCGACCCCAAGCACAACAAGCGTGTGCTAGCCGCCGCCGAGGGGCCGCGCGCCGCCCCCCGGCCAGATGCACTGCGGTGCCGGCGGCCACCACGCCGATGCCGCACAGATGAGCCCCCGCCAGGCAGCTGAACCGCCCCGCCCTCACTGCCTGAACGAGCCGCCCCCCCTCCTCCGAGGCACGAATCCGCCACCCCCGGCTCTGGAGCGCCATCACGACGGCGTCCAGCCAGGCCCCATAGTCGGGGGCGGACAGGGATGAGAGGACGTACCCGGCTTGCTGGCCGACGGGGACCTCTGCACCCGCGGCCGCCTGCCAGCCCCTGGAAACCTCCTGGAAGGCCCGGAGGAGGCCCTGCTCCGTCAGCCACAGGGGCCAGGACGTCTCGCCCCGCGGCTTCTGGCCCACCAGCAGCCGCTCCACAGCTACCAAGGTGAGCGAGCGTGCCACCGACGCACGCTCATATGCAGGGGCCGGGTCTGGGAGCCCGTCCCGCAGAACGGTCAGCAGGGGCTCGAGCTCGCGCCTCAAGACGGCCCAGAAGCGAGCCTGGCCACACTTTGAGAGGGCCGGGACCGGCACCCGCGGGAGGCACACGTGACCCACTACCAGCCCCCAGAAGCGGAGGAGGACCACCGCCGCATCCTGCTCCTTCGCGAGGTACGCAGTGGGCAGCGTGCTCAGAGGCACGGCCAGATCCCGCAACCACCCCTCCCGGATGATGGCCTCCCGCGAGCCGGGGGTCCCCTGCGAAGAACAGCCGGCATCGCTGCCATCGCCCCACGAGGTGGAGCGGCCGAACCCTCCGGCGCCCTCTTGCGAGCGGATGCGAAGGGGGGAACAGTCCCGCCCAGCGGACCCTGCCCGGCCCCCCGAGGGAGAGGCCGAGGAGCAGCGGCGCCCTGCTACTGACTGCCCACCACCGGCACGGCCGAACTCCCGCTGGCGACCCCACGAGGGGCCGAGAGCAGCCGGCACATCCTCCATCGAGGACCCCAGCGAGCTCCCCGACCAGCCTGTACTATCCCCCGCCTGAGAGGAGTCGCTCCCCATATCCGAGGGGAGCCCCCACACCCGCGGGCCTGAGACTACGGCCTGCCGGGCACCATCTGGTCTGACGAGGCCCCCCAAGAAAGAAACCAAACCCTCGCACTCTGTTGGGGCATCACATGGAGCCCCCACACACCCCGCAGGGGCAGGGCCAGCGCTCTCCGAAGCGGGAGGACCCGCTCGCCCCTCCTCCCTGGGTGCCGCAGCCTCCCCCGCCACAAGCACGGCCGGGCCTGACTGTGCCACCCCTGGGAGCCCCCCCAACAAACCACCAGACCCCTCCACCAGAGAGGACCCCCCAGGAACTGCCCCGGCACCGAGCCGGAGGGCAGAGGAGAGCGGGGAGGGACCACAAGCCTGTCCCTGCGAAGAAGGCAAACCAGCCTCCTCATGAGTCGTAGGGGTCCCAGCCGGCTTGGTAAGCGACTCACGTGGAGTCCCATCAGAAACAGCAGCAGGGCTGCCCTGCACCCCGACTGAGCCCAAACGGAGCCCAACTAAGGTGGGGACACCCCCAGGAGTGCTTGGGGGGTGGCCCCCACCCACCCCGCCATGCGGGGGGCCATGCCGCACCCCCCCTGCCCGTCAACATAGAACCAGCCTTGTCCCAGGCTCACAGCAGCCACCAGGAAGGGGAGTGAAAGGGAATAAAGCACCCGGAAAAAAACCCCAACAAAGGGACAGGGGGCCCAACAACGACCCCCCTTGCTCCAAGGAGCCGTCCCCGTGGGGCAGGGAAAAAAAAACCCCAAAAAAAAACGCCCCCAAAGCCCAAACAAACTCTAACAAACAGGCAAAAAATCCCAGGGAGATGGGAAACAGCTGGGACAAAATGGCCCCCACCAAACTCAAACAGGGAAACGGGGGGAGAGAAAAACGGCCCCCAAACACCCCAGAGGGGACCAGGACCACCCCCCCTGCGACGGGGGGGTGCCCCACGCCTTCCCACAACAGGGGCTACCAAAAAGCCCCGCCTCCCACTGCTCTAAATGCCCCAAAAACCTCAAAACAAGGGCTGGCTAGGCTGCAGCTGTTACAAGACAGGTAGCTCCGCCTCCAGAAGGAGAAGGAGAAGGAGAAGGAGAAGGAGATTATTGAGACTACAAATCTGAAAGGAAAATAAAATTCTGCATTAACCAGAGGTTTTTTCTCTTTGAATAACACAGGGCAAATCAGGCATCTAATTACTAGAACGTGATAATTTGATTAACTGCAATATGAGGAAGCTGCCATTAATTCTTAATAGATTTTTTAAAGAGAGATCCTATATCCAACTGGGAATCTGGCATAAAAGTTTCCCAGATTCACAATTACTAAAAATGTGCTCACCTAAAATAAAAAGCAATAAAAATGTTTTGTCAATGTAATTAATGTATTATGAAAGGGAAATGTAATTTATATTCTTACACCATTTTCCCCCCAAGGAGATTGCATCACTCCAAGCCTGGCTGGCAGCTCGACAAGACTCGCAAGAATTTCTCAATCCAGAGGTATCCACAGGGGTTCAAGGTGGGGCAGAAGGACATAAGCAATGTTTTGGCATTACGGCACAAACCTTGTCACTTTGGTACTTCTATTTTTTTGTCATACATATGTAAAAAAGGTGCTGAGCTTGTAATGCCATGTCACAATGCTGCTGTCATCATTCTGATCCACAGTAAGCTCCTGTGGATGCCTATGTGCCAATCCTTGTTTTAGGCTGTATGGAAATCTACTGGGGCAAGGAAAAGATAGAACAAGGAAAAGATAAACTCTGGTATAACTTCGGAAGCACATTTTCTCTCTAGTGGATTTTTTTAAACCTAACCTCTAAATATCAGTTTTTCTGTTTTCTGTCCTACATATCCTTTCTACTGACCATTACATTTCATAAAATCATATCATTGCAAGAGATCTTTTGGCCGTCACATCCAAACTATTCTTTTTATGAAACTCAGAGGTATAGCATCCCCAACTATAAGCCAATGTCAAGCCTTTGCATCTTAAGCTTTCATTGTCAGATTGTTCTCATATTTTCATCCGTTTCCCAACATTGAAATCAAATATTGCAGTGATTTAACACCATCTAGTGTAGCAGAGTTTAAGTTTCTCACCACATAAGTATCTTAAGTCTATTAGGGCTCTTTGTTTTTCATCTTTTTTATATATTTCATAAAATTCTATAGAGCAGAAAGACTTTTTCTTAATTCATCTTAATTCAGTTGTAATGTCTCCTGGGATATGTAGTACTGTAATACATCCTCCATTGCTGCAGACTGCAGTGCTGGCTTTCAACACTTGACCCTGCAGTAAGTGTATTCCTAGATGGTCTCATCAAGGCTGTATTTCTGCTGGGATCACTTCAGTAACCAGCAGGTTCTTTCTTGCTTCAGCCAAAATATTGCAGAGTAGAGCTATGGTTGTCCTTTATTAAAGGATGCTAACCCCATAAAGATCATCCATCTGATCCTCAAAACATGTTGGGATGGAGCAAAGGCATCTCTACCCATAGGCCATATGGCATGGAAAAGGCTGTATAGACAGTCTCTTAATATTTATACATGCATGTACACACAGACACAGACATACAGACATAAACACCCCTTGGCAGCTATTAATGAAGGGCCTGTTTACATCTATGGAATTTATGTTGAATATGAGTGGTCAATAATAGTCATATTGTGAAGTAAAGACTGGCCTAATAACAAATATTTAAAGCCCTACATGGCATGGGTCCAAGTTACCTGAGGGACCACCTCACCCCCATTACATTGACCTGTCCCACCCGGTCAGACAGAGAGGGCATGTTATGGACCCTGTCCATGAGAGATTGTCGATTGGTAGGGTCCAGGAGGAGGGCCTTCTCTGCCATAGCTCCCACCCTTTGGAATAAGCTACTCCAGAGATAAGGCAAGCCCCCACTCTCCTGGCCTTCCGGAAGGGACTCTAGACATGGCTGTGACATCTCGCTTGGCGTGGAAGGGGGAATAGTTCATCCTGAGGGTGGCTGGCACTGTGATCCAACCCCGGGAAATTTTAATGACTGTGATTCACCATCTTGGGTTTTAGATTTTATATCTTATATTTTATTGCTTTTATTATATTTGTATATTTATATTCTTAATGCATCTTTTTAATTAAGATTTAATTTTTATTTTTTAATTTGTTGTAAAACAGCCAGAGTCGTTATGAGATTGGCGGTGGACAAATACAACAAAAAAATAAAAATAAATAAATAAATATTCCTCATGTTCTAAGGTTCCTTCTCTAGTATTATGCGGGGGCGTGGTGGCTTAGCGGGTAAGACACCAGGCTTGTCGATCAGAAGATCGCAAGTTCAGAGGTTCAAATCCCTAGCCCCACGTGTCGGAGTGAGCTCCCGCACTCGCCCCAGCTCTTTCCAACCTAGCAAATCGAAAGCATGCAAATGCAAGTAGATGAATAGGTACCATTTCGGTGGGTAGGTAACAGCGTTCCGCTTGCGTCATGCCGGCCACATGACTGTGGAAGCGTCTTCGGACAACGCTGGCTCTTCGGCTAACAAACGGAGATGAGCACTGGCCCCTAGAGTCGGACACGACTGCACAAATGTGCAGGGGGAACCTTTACCTTTACCTTTATTCTTTCCACTTCTCATGCATATAACTTTTTTTTCCCTGAAAAAACAAACAAAATATTGACCATGTGAAGTGGAACTACATTTAAATTTATTGACCATAATGATGTACATTTCCAAGCTGAATTCTCAAAGACGTTACATACAATGGACATTTATGAAGGATTTTTCCTAAGGCTTCCTTTACATCTTTGTTCCTCAGGCTATATAAGAGGGGATTCACCATGGGTGTTAAGATTGTGTAGAACATCGAAAGTATTTTGTTGAGGTTCGTCTGAATGCCAAACTGGGGTAGCATGTAGACAACCATGAGAGTCCCATAGAAAAGAGCAACCACTGAAAGGTGGGAGGAGCAGGTGGAAAACGCTTTCTTCCTTCCAACAGTGGATGGGATTCTTAAGATTGTGATTATGATATAAACATATGAAGTTGTGGTGAGAAGGAGAGGAGGCAATGTGAAAGTGTTGGCAAATATGAATACTGTCAGTTCTGTCCAAAAAGTGTCACTGCAGGAGAGTTTGAACATATCTCTTAAGTCACATATGTAATGATCAATTTCATTAAAGCCACAGAAGGTTAGCCATGACATTGAAATGGTTGTAATGGTGCTGACCAAAAGCCCACATAACCAAGATCCAGCAGAGAGCTTCATACAAAGCCGGCCATTCATAAGAACTGCATAATGTAGTGGCTTACAAATAGCTAAATACCTATCATAAGACATCACAGAAAGGAGATAACACTCAGTCCCTGCTAGGCATGCAAACATGTAATATTGTACAAAACAGCCTCCGTATGAAATCTTTTTCAATCCAGTCGAGAAGTCAACCAACATTCTTGGAAGGATTGTTGAACTGTAGCAGATCTCCAGACAAAACAGATTGCCTAAGAAGAAGTACATGGGAGTATGAAGGTGTTGAATAGCTATGATGAGTACAACCATAAGAAGATTCCCAGACAAAGTCAACAAATAAATGGTGAAAAATACCAAGAAGAGAAGTGGTCCAAGGAAATCCCCAAATCCTAGCAAAATAAATTCTCTGACAGTTGTTTGATTCTTCCATCCTGTTATTTCCATCAGTTGGTTTCTGAGAATAAAATTAAATATAGTATGTCTTTGAAGAAAAACATGAGAATGCAGTCATTGATCATGCTAGATTATTCACACACATCATTTGATGTTATAACAATGATCATCCATGTTTGACTCAAATCTAAGAACATTTAAAATCTTTCCAGATGTATGCTCATATCATCTGCAACACACATACATTTGTGCATACTGCAGCTTGCAATTTCTTTGCTAACCGAATCCATATCTTGGTGACTATGTGAACCTGCACATAAATATTTCTCCTATGCAAGCATAGGATTCTTCTCCTTGCATGAATAGGTTTTCAGGAAGTAGATAGTGAAATGCTCTAGCTAGCTACAGTATCTGCAATTATATAAGTACTGCTGGTCCTCCTGTTTCTCAATAGCCTCTGGCTATTTAAACAGGTTTGGACCTAAGGAGTTCTAAATTATATATGGAACACACATCAATACAGTATTATTCTTGCCTCACTTCTCTGCACTGGAATACATAGAGGCCACCAAATCTAGAGATGAGGAGATACAAAGGCAGTTATCATGTCCTCAGTATCCTCTCCCCAGGATCAGCAATCAATAACATGATTATTAGAATCATGTGAGAAGAATAATGGAATGGAGCTACTAAGTTATGAAATATCTCTCTCAATTCCTCCTTTCCATCCCCAAACAGTCACATAATCATAATTAAATGATCCAGCAACTTAGATACATTTTAAATTGAATAGATCCTTATATGAAAACTTTTTATTGATGTGAGGCTGCTTAGTATGAAGACATTGTATAGAATTTCAATATGTTTTATGAAAAAGACCACTTCTCCAGTCATTGTAACAGTTTTATACATGAATATTGTAGTTACTGAATAAGTAGCATTTGGGAATCTGCAGTGAAGGAAAAGTCTTGAACAAGGGTACAAATTTAAAACTAGAACTAAGAATATAAAGCTAGGAATTAAAGTTTAATTATAGTTCTGTCTTTCAAATCAAATCAAATCAAATCACATCACATCACATCACATCACATCACATCACATCACATCAAATTTCTTATTCATTTGCTTTATACTCCTTGCATCAACTGAGATCTAGCATACAGTGCAGCAGCAGAGGAAGAGATGGGAAAGAGAGTTTAGTATGTCAGCTTAGTTTTAGTTTGTCCTTAAAATGTATATACTGTATTATAGAACAAAAATATTCCACCCAAGGCATCCCACAAAACTGTTTTGTAAAGGTGCAGTTGCCATTTAGCACATCCTCTCCCTGACCTATTTCCATTCCACATAATCATTATAAAACAAAATAAAAATCACAGACAAAAAAAACCCCAGACTTGAAGAACTGGTGCCCAAGTTTGGCTTTTCTATTTTCATGCTCTATCCACTTCTCATTTCTTTTTCCTTTTTGTGATAGGCAGGAACTGTCTTGTTTTACTGTTCTTATATAATCCATTTGATGATTTCTTGTCTCAAGAGTTGGATAAAGTATAAAGAGTTTTATTATATTCTATTTATTTTTATATTAAATAAAATCAAAGTAACTACCTTCCTCCTTTCTTTCTTCCTTGGTCGGATTAAGATTAAAACCTAGATACAGTTCAAGGAAACTTGATTTTAGGTACTTTAGATTGTGCCTACCTCCTAAGAATTGGCAAATAAATCAGACTGTTTGGGGAAGAAATAATACATAGTAATGCATTTTAAAATACAGTTTCAGATGTTTTCTATTTCCCCTACCCATTGTGGAAAATGTCCTTAAGGGCCTAGGAAATTCTTGTAGTATACAGAAAGCAAAGTCTGCTCCAATTAATGCACTACATAAATATTTACCTTAATTCTTAAAAAGGTTCCCCCCGCACAGTTGTGCAGTCGTGTCCGACTCTAGGGGCCGGTGCTCATCTCCATTTGTTAGCCGAAGAGCCAGTGTTGTCCAAAGATGTTTCCGGGGTCATGTGGCCAGCATGACACATGCAGAACGCTGTTACCTACCCACCGAAGTGGTACCTATTTATCTACTTGCATTTGCATGCTTTCAAATTGCTAGGTTGGCAAGAGCTGGGGCTAGTGCGGGAGCTCACTCTGTCACACAGGGCTAGGGATTCGAACCTCCAAACTTGCGATTTTTCGATCGACAAGCCTGGCGTCTTACCCGCTGAGCCACCACGTCCCTTAGCCCTTAATTCTTAGTACTTATTAAAAGTTGTTTTGCCTTCAGATTCTCTTCAGCCATGCAATGACATTTTCAGGAAAGGGAATTCTACTTAGATGCATTTGCAGGGATGAGACAGGTTTTTCAGTAACCTGTTTTGAGCTACTCTTAACTTAGTCATCCAGAAACATCACATTTCATTCTGCAGCCCCTATTAATATCTCAACACTGAAGATGCAACTTATCTCTGGTTATACTTGGAATTTTAATAAGTCTCAAGTGACTTCATCAAGTGACTTCTTTAGATAAATGAATCAATCCCCATTTACGAAAATGGAAGGAAAAAGTAAACCATCCTTGTGCATTTTTATTTTTAGTGCAATTTGTACTGCTTGTGAGGGAAGCTGTGACCATGTGGGAATACAAGATCAACAACAGGGGACTAGAAGCACTACAGGTCTTACAGTCAGAGTTATTGATGCTGCAATCTTTCTTCCTTCCTTCCTTCCTTCCTTCCTTCCTTCCT
The DNA here is from genome assembly GCA_023362775.1 of Charina bottae. Lineage (NCBI taxonomy): Eukaryota > Metazoa > Chordata > Lepidosauria > Squamata > Charinaidae > Charina > Charina bottae. Next base: position 35,531,159 of record JALMGJ010000011.1, read on the forward strand.
TCCTTCCTTCCTTCCTTCCTTTCGTGTGCTCTCATTCCTTAAAAGAACTTCCACAGAGAAATGAAGTAGGAATCAATTTTGCTGCAGTTTAGGAGCATGCTGAAAATGGTTGCATTGACTTCACCAATTAACAGCTCATTAAAAAATATAATTGTCACAAACAGAATTTATTTCCATGCTTTATTTTTAAAATACAAAAAGATATTACAAGGATTGATGGATGGATAAACAGGTACATACATACACAACAGACACATGTATACTCCCAAAATCAGACAGAGAGAATGATAGAAAATAATGTTTGCTATCTTGAGAAAAGGAAGTTTACCATTTTTAATCAGTATATACAGCTCAAGACCCTATTAGCCAGGGATAGAGGCAATTAAAAGTCAACACATCTGCATGAGATCAGGTTGGGGAGGGCTGTACTGACCATAATTAATTAATTATTCCTACTTAATATGTCCCAAGTGAAAATGTACTGATTCCCAAATTCAGTGGAAAGAAAAAGAATACACCTGTCTTTCCATTCACACAAAACACCACTTTATTTATCTATTTATCTATTTATCTATTTATCTATTTATCTATTTATCTATTTATCTATTTATCTATTTATCTATTTATCTATTTATCTATTTATCTATTTATCTATTTATCTATTTATCTATTTATCATCTGCATGCACACAAACATATGCAATTTACATCTGAAAAAAGTTAATGACTGAAAGACTAATTTGCTAAATCACAACCACTTTCATTTTGATAGTGAACAGAAACTGGGTCTTGGATTTGTCAGGTGTATGACTAATTTCCTGAGACCTTTCCACATGGCTTCCTTCACTTCCTTGTTTCTGAGGCTGTAAATAAGAGGATTGATTAGAGGAGTCACTACAGTATAGAAGAGAGAGAAGATTTTCTTCAAATGTTTGAGATTCCTAGACTGTGGAAGCATATAGACAAGCATCAGGGTTCCGTAAAAGAGGGCCACTACAGTGAGATGAGAAGAACAGGTAGAGAAAGCTTTCTGTTTTCCAGTGGTAGATGGGATTCTAATGATTGCATAAATAATGAAAATGTAGGACATCCATGTGAGAAGTAAAGGAGGAAGGGTAAATGCACAAGCAAATGCAAATGCAGTTAGTTCTACAGTGTAAGTGTCTGTGCAGGAGATTTCTTTTATGAATGGGGATAAATCACAGAGGTAGTGATCAATTACATTGGGTCCACAGAAGGTTAAGGAAGCTATTGAAAAGATTGTGCTTGTGCTAACTAATATTCCACTTGCCCAGGACACAATTGCAAGCTGCAGGCACAACCTATTGTTCATGAGAGTAGAATAATGCAGTGGTTTGCATACAGCTAAGTACCTATCATAAGACATGACAGATAGAAAATAACATTCAGCCCCTCCCAGACAAGCAAATAAATAAAACTGCATGAAGCAAGATTTTATGGATATATTTTTTTTCCCAGTCAGAAGGCTTGATAATGTTTTAGGCAGGATGACAGAACTATAGCAGGATTCCAGCAAAGACAGGTTTAGTAGGAAGAAATACATGGGTGTGTGAAGTTGTTCATCAGTCACAACTAAGAGGACAATAAGAAGATTCCCAGCCATGGTCATCAAGTAGATTACTAAAAACAGCGGGAAAAGAAGAAATTCCAGATTAATGAGATCCCCAAATCCTAGGAGAATGAACTCCATCACAGCTGATATATTCTGATTCTCTTTGTTGGCCATGGGCTGCATCTTAAGAAAAAAAAATAAAACAAAACATTTAACATCTTTTGGGAAGGTTATGATGTCCAAATGGCTGTTGCTTCTGGAAGTGTACAAGTTATCGTATAAAAGATGTCATTATTTTTGTTCAATTTCTCTTAACCATGAACATTAAACTGAACATCCATTTTCAGAGACAAGTCTACCTCTGACCAGTTTCTCAGAATCTGGGGGGATTTGCTGCAAGGCACTTCTGCTAAACTTCTGAGGAGCATCTGCTGAAAATGGAAAATAGACTAGATAGGCCATTCAGAAATTACTCTTGTTGCTTTATTCTCAGTATAAGAAAATAATTTTAAAAAGCTTAAGGAAATTATCTGTGTATTAAAACAAATAATTGTCCTGCAGTAAAGCCTCAAAAGCATCTTTTTTTAAAAAAAAAAATGTTTTATTTACCTGATTAGTGAAATAGAATCTTGAAGATGTGGTGAAGGTCATAACTCAAGGCTATATTCAGTCTCTGCTTCCATAAGAAGATCTGTGATTGGTACATCTTGCTCAAAAGTGTTAATGTTCTATAGCTATCCTAATTAACATTCCCACTAATTTATATTCACAAATTGTTTTGATACAACCCTTACCGTATTTTCTCTGTTTCTCCTCCTCTCTCCCTCCCTGCCTTCTGAAGAGTTCCACAATAAGGTGAATGTCTCAATTAAATGGTTATTTACAGTATGTGCTACATAGCAAGATAAACATTTCCCATGACAATTCTATTAAGATGCTCTTCACTCTATAAAAAAAAGCAGAGAGACTGAGAGGGAATTTTAGGACTAACCAAATGTTATTTTGCAAATGAACAGATATATATGTAAAAACACAAAGAGTTTCTTGGCTTCTTAAAGAATAACAAATGTATTACAGCAAAAGCAGCATAATAGACCTTGGCCCATGAAACCTATGATGTAATATATGTCTTTTTACTATAATAAACCAATATAGCTACCCCTCTGGAAACAAAGTTGTGTTGGAAATTATCTCTCTAATGTATATATAATTACCATGGTGAGAGGAATTTAGAATGATTATACCCATAATTGAGAAAACAAACTGAGACCCAAAAAGAAAACACATAAGCATATGTTAAGAAAAAGTTGGAATCTTCCATTCCTTGCACAGTTAATGATATACTGATTTTCAAGAAATATGTTTTATGTATTAAATTACAGTATTTTGATCTCATCTTCTCCATACTGAGAGCTAGAATAATCTTGTTGCAGTTTTTGCTGTTGCTCTTACTACTTCTACAAGCAGCAGTATGTTCAACTAATATCTGATTAGGATTCAAAAATAAGTAAAATTGTGGTGAAGTTCACTGTAGCCACCTGTAGATTATGCCAACTATTAACAGTCTTCTATCTTCCTTATATACCTTGGTAGCTCAAAACCTGCTTGTAGGAGGATCTCAGTCAGCATCTCTGCCATCTATTTTTGATGCTGGTTCCATTTAACATAGTATTTCTCTCCTCTTTTAATACATTGATGTGCAATGGATTTAGCCTTTTATTTTAATGCTATTATATTTTTGTTCTACTCTTTTGCCATAATAATAAAGACCGAGTTGTACTATTATTATGTTCCTCCTGCTAATAAATCCAGGGTACAAAAAAAAAACACAGCATAATAGCAGCAAAAACTTTGTATAATGACCTTGGGCCAGTCACTCTATCTCAGCCCAACTCACCTCACAGGGTTGTTGTGGGGAAAATAGGAGGAGGAAGGAGTATTAGGTATGTTTGCCGCCTTGAGTTATTTATAAAAATAACAAAGCTGTGATAATAAATAAATAAATAAATAAATAAATAAATAAATAATAAAACAAAATTTAAGTACAAGTTTCTGTATCTAGACAATTTAAAAAGTGTCATTAAAAAATTTATAAATGCAATAGATCCCATCCATAACACACCATATTTAACACAGCATATTTGGTACTAAATGAACTTCAGAACCACTGCTCCTATACATCAGCCAGTGATAGTCAGATTGGGGTAGTCTATTTGTTTTTTTGTTTATTTGTTCAGTCGCTTCTGACTCTTCGTGACTTCATGGACCAGCCCATGCCAGAGCTTCCTGTTGGCCGTCACCACTCTCAGCTCCCACACGGTCGAGTCCATCACCTCCAGAATATCATCCATCCACCTTGCCCTTGGTTGGCCCCTCTTCCTTTTGCCTTCCACTTTCCCTAGCATCAGCATCTTCTCTAGGGTACTCTATAAATACTGTATACAGTAAATATCATTAAACAAACAAACAAATATTGAAGATCAGCATCACAAACTTACATATTTCACATTCTGATCACGAGATAAAATACTGTATTCTACAAATTTGTCTCACATTCTGCAAACTGCTAATAATGGTCACAAGTTTCAGAAGCTGTTAAGCACTGCATCAGTCAGAGCACTTATCCTGGCGATAGGCACACTCCTGGCTACAGCATTTTGCTTTCAGCAATAATCATAGATCCAATTATTTGATGAATGAAACAGAACCAATTTTATTAAATCATTTGGAGAACTCTGCAAGATGGCTTCAGACCTATTACATTCTCACTAACCCCCAAGTACTACCCTTTTTGAAGTTCAAACACAGCTGCCCTAGAATCAGGAAGGAATAAACTAACATCTGGCCTGAATGCTAAGAAACCAGAACATTACACTGACCATCATGGTAACCTAGAATTCCAGCTGTAAAGCTGAATGAAGGAAGATGACACATCTCTGATGGAAAGTACAGCTTCTTCCATGTCTCAGGACTTGCTAATCTCTATCATATCCACTTTATAAGGATTCAGTTGCCTTGCCCTTATTCAGATTTCCCACCAAGAGTGGACAGTGAGAAAATAATAGCTAGAAGTTTTAATGAAAAATATAAAGATATGTATGTCATCCATTTGACAGTAACACAAAATGTGAATCAAGGGCACTAACCCAATGGATCCCAGAGATTTTGAATTACAAGTAGTATTGGCCTCAGTAAATAGCAAGGGATTGTGGAAGTTGTAGCCTGTCTTTGCCATATTTGATCTTTCATAGCAGGATCATATTTGGTGTTGAATGGAAACAAGTAATTGAATAGTGCAGGACAACACAAAAATAGGTATGATAATAATGGAGTAATCCTAGAAACCTCAGGTTGGAATATACCCCAAATTCTGACCATGGGGCTAAGTTGGAAGGCTAGATCAGAAGGCTTCTGGATGTGGAAAGTTTTTAATAATCTGGTATGGTATGATAGTGTCAGAGGAATTTGTGAAGAAACAATGCTGAGTCAAAGTTCAACTCTAGTTCCTTTATTGTTTCTACCATACACAGAATCTTGCCAGACTAAAGGTTCCTAAACTGAGCTAAGGGGAAAAATACCCTTGGGAATCTAGGGTGGTGCTACTCCAACTTTCTTCCTTGCCCCCCCCCCACTCTCTAAGCTGTGCAAGCTGTGCAAATGCTTATCAGCCTGGAATGCACTCTCTACCCCCTCAGGTCCCAGCTCCATCACAGATAGTTTGGTATGACAACCCTACGCTGGACAGAAAGTAAGACATTGGAGCAAGAATGAATATTAATTTGTGGTTAGTCATCAGTGCAATGCCCATTCTTTTGGGGACCCTCTACAAAAAGTATCTTGAGAAATAAGGAATTAAGCACAACCTCAATTATTTACCTAATGCAAAAATCATAAACAGGGATATAAAGAAGTTGTAAACACAGACATACATATACACACAAGTGGCTACTCCTGCATGCATTATCCCTGGGAAAGATTTCATTTTCACTATCTATCTATATGTGTTATGTGTTCACATATATCTGTGAATGAAAAGCATTCAGCAATATGTAAAACAGATGCAATTCTTGATTTAGATTATGAGCTATAAAACTATTTAATGCATATCTAATTATATTTTTCATCCTGAGATTACCTTTTGACTATTTTTCAACAACAAATCCATTTCTGACAGAGCAAGACAGAATAAAGCAAAAAGAAGGTCGCTTTAATATTTAATTTTTATATATTTTGGATAGGGAAGAAGTGGTAGAATATAATGATGTTGCTTATTGCTCAGGTTCCTACAAAACAACAACAAAAGTTTAAACAATCAAATGAAGAAATATCCATTAAATACCTTTATTCACACTACAATGGTTGCATCTCAGATTCCATTATAACATTTAAAACATAGATTTCTCAAAAGTTGTGAATATGATTAACTTCCTGATAGCTCTTTGCAATGCCTCCTTTACCTCTTTATTTCTCAAACTGTATATCAGAGGATTGACCATGGGAGTCAAGACCGTATAAAACAAGGAAAATATTTTCTTCAAATTTCTGAGGTCTTTAGTTGGTGGGAGCATATAGACAATCATTAATGTGCCATAGAACAGGGCCACCACAATGAGGTGAGATGAACAGGTAGAGAAGGCCTTTTGTCTCCCAGTGATAGATGGGATCCTGATAATGGAAATTATAATAAGAATGTAGGAGGTCAAGGTGAGGAGAAAGGGAGGCAAAGTAAAAATGCAGACAAATGCAAAGGCTGATAATTCCACTGAGTGTGTATCACTACATGAAATTTGTTTTATGTTAGGAATAATATCACAGAAGTAATGATCAATGATATTCGGGCCACAGAAAGATAACTGGGATGCCCTGATTGTTATGCTTACGCCAACCAAGAAGCCATTTAACCAAGATCCAGCTGCCAGTTGTAAGCATAACAGACGTTTCATGAGAGTGGAATAATGCAAAGGCTTGCATACAGCTAAATATCTGTCATATGACATTACAGACAAGAGGTAGCATTCAGACCCACCCAGGAAAGAAAAGAAAAAAAATTGTATGAAGCAAGCTTTTATAGATATAGTTCTTTCTCTGGTCAAGAGTCCTGCCAACATTCTGGGCAGAATAGTTGAGCTATAACAGGATTCCAGGAGAGACAGGTTGCTTAGGAAGAAGTACATTGGCCTGTGAAGATGTTGAACAGCCATCACCAAAAAAACAATGAGAAGGTTCCCAGCCATGGTTAGCAAGTAGATTATCAAGAAGAATAAGAAGAAAATAATGTCCATGTAGGGATGATCTCCAAATCCCAAGAGTATGAATTCAGAAACATCTGTCTGATTTTTCTTCTCTCTGTTTGCCATGGGTGGGCAGTATCTGGAGAAAATAGGAGGTAGTGCTCATAATTGGCTCCTTAAATCTACTCTCTACAAAGGCATGTACAAATAGAAAATGCATGCAAGCTATTATTGAGTAGCTCCTGTTTGGACACTTGAAATATCAGATGCACATTGAACATAGCTGACTCCACAGGATGCTGTAGAAAATAGGAGTCTTTCCACCAAAATATCATTTCATTCATTGAGAATTGAATTTATGTATTTTCCTAATTAATTTTACCTTAATGTTACATGTTTCTTCTCTATAAGAATTGGTATGTAGGACTGAAGGAGTAAGACCAATAATCTGATTGAGCTAGGTTCAGTAACTTCTACTGCTAAACATTGACTAAGCTGACTCCAGGACTCCTTTCCTTACTCTGGGACTGAAGCAAGTATGAAGGACAGAAATGTACTTCTTGGGAAAAGCCCTTCTCTGAAGTTTTTTATGCTTTGGCAGGATATCTACCCATTGACATTGGGTTTCTCGCAAAAATCAGATTCAAGCTTCATAATATGAAGACATGCATGTTCAACCATTTATGAGATAACTATTCTAGGATCAAACTGTGTATACATTTCCCTGTTATTTATTTTGCTTTTGTGTTTTTCTTAAAATAAACATCCTTAATTGTTCTTATAATTTATTTAAGCATTGTTGATTTTACAATGCTATTTTTATTTAAGACTCCCCCACCCTTTTTTTCTCTTTCTCTCTTCCTCTTGTAAACTTCTGGGAAAAACAGCAGTACAGAAAATAATAAAATAAAATAATAAGTAAAGTAAAGTAAAGTAAAGTAAAGTAAAGTAAAGTAAAGTAAAGTAAAGTAAAGTAAAGTAAAGTAAAGTAAAGTAAAGTAAAGTAAAGTAAAAAGTAAAGTAAGAACAATGAAATAGATTTTCCTTAGCAACACAATATAACCCTGATACTATAATCCCACTCATTATCAGCCCACTCTCCAACAGCTAATGCAATTTGCATTGATAAATAAATAGGTACATAAATATCATAAATAACATTGCTGATTTGATGCAAATTTACATTTAAAACAATACTACATTGCCCTATTTTGGACTTCTTAACAAATGTAGCATTTTGTTTTGCTCCTGGAGAAGCTATGAATAGTAAACATTTGCTTCACCCTTTGAAGAAATTCCTTTTATAGGATGAAACCTTTATTAATTAATATATTTCAACTTTATCTAGTTGAATATAAGATATATTTTACATAAATATTTACGTGTGTTTGTTTGAGTTCATTATTTACATTTGCACAACCACAGGAGCAACTGATAAATAGAAGAATGAACTGTAAAATGTCCATATAGGAAAACAAGACTTCATAATTTTATTCTACCCTCCTCCCAAAATAAATTTGAGAGAGAGAAGAAAGGTAATTATCTTTAACATCCAGAATCTTGAATCCTTGCTTATGGAAAAACATAGCAAAAATCATTTTATTTTTAGCTGCTTCTAATGCCAATAATATAAGACTGAAGCAGCAAAAATAAATCTTCAAGTAACCTAAAACAGATTTAAATTTAATTTAAAATTAATGTTTCACTAGCTTTTGTAAAGTCCTTCCTCTTCCTTCTCCTTCCTCCTCCTCCTCCCATGTATTGATCTACACAAAAAAGACAATTACATTCTAGATCCATAAGAAACTTTTTAATCAGTTCCTTGCTTGTTCATACATGAATATACCTTCATACATTTAATCCCTTAGATTTTTTTACTGAAACTTCCTTACCTCCTACTGTTTCTTCTTAAGAATTATTAAATGCTAAAGCCTACATTACTATAGACCATGATGATTATCTCTGTAGAATTGTTATTTATATCCTGCAAATTAGAATGAAGTGTCCCTTGATATTTGTTATTATGAGTGCAGTGGTAAACCTGAAAAAAAAACCTCTATACATTACAGTAAATAAGATTTTCATAGAGGAATAAGTCCATATTTCTGCAACAATAGATTGTTCTCAGAGAAATCACAGAGACCAATTTTTAGAGCCAGTTTGGTGTAGTGGTTAAGGCACAATGCCAGAAACCCAGAGACTGTGAGTTCTAGTCCTGCCTTAGATACAAAGCCAGTTGGGTGACCTTGGGCCAGTCATGCACTCTCAGCCCTAGGAAGAAGGCAATGGCTTCTGAAATCTTGCCAAAAAAGCTGTAGGGACTTGTCCAGGCAGTCACCAGGAGTCAACACTGACTCAAAGGCACACAGGAAAAAAAGGGGGGCAATTCTGACTTCTTTTGTAGTTATATTGCTGCTTCTTTCAGTTGATCATCATTCATCATAATGACAATCCTTTACTTGATGAATTACAATCCTTTACTTGCAGAATAAATTAATATTGACATGTCAGTAGATCATATTCAAAAAGACATTCATCAGCCATTTTGCTGGTTGCATCAGCCAGCCAGCCAGCCAGCCACGCATGCAAGCTTTCCAGGGAAGGAAAAGTGGAGTCAGGCTGCCTTTGTTACTTACTCACAACTCATTAACAAACTGTAAACGAGCAAAACCCTAATTTAGGCATGAAGCACCGCAGATTTATACAGAAGCCCCAGAGGCATCAACTTGGCCCAAGCAAAGAGTTTAAAAGGTGAAAACACTTTTTGGCAGATCTATTGTTTTTTCAAAGTTATCTCCACTTGCAGACATAACAGGGAGTGTTCTTACAGTAGACTCCCTTAAGCACATAAATGCCATGAGTTCACACATGAAATTTACCAATCCCCAAACAGGAAGGGGTGACCATAGAGGGAATGTAACCTTTTCATCAGCCTCTTACCCCTATCTGCAGTCAAAAGTGGGTAATACTATACATATATTGGTGTGGGATTATACTGAAATTTAAAGCTTAGAATTTATAAAGTGGTATCTGGTACCAAAGCTAGTTAATTGCTGTATCATGCATTGTTTCCTTGTTTTTCTTCCTTGGAATACTTATGATTCTTTTTTGAAGTTCTCACTGAAAAAGAAGCAAAATTCTTTCTGTTCTCTAATGAACTGTATCTCATGACTTCTTCCTGTAGGGGTACTAACTGTCCTATGCTATCTCTATCTATCTGTCTCTGTCTCTATCTCTGATCAGAAGTGAAAATGATAGAGGAAAAGTAGAGAGAACACTTATGTACTTCAAAAATGTGATTCCGGATCCCCAAAGTATATTCATTACTGTAATAAACAAAATGAAATTTAAATAATGTATAGCAAAACACTTGGCTTTAAAATGTTCTGCTTGAGGTTCCTAAGCAGAGATTTCGCTGGCTGTTTTGAACACCGATCTGCTCCATCTCACATCTGGCCCTTTCTTTCTCAGATTGTTATGGGGAAAACTCAGGGAGATTTAGAGGACCCATATCTGGAGCTGTGGAAGGCTGAAGTCACGGCAGAGGTGCATATGGATATTGTTGGTTACTCTTCCAACAATACTCTTCCAAAATTTTATTAAACATGATACAGTTTCTTTAAATCTTGAATATTCTGTGTTTTAATGGAATATGTGATATACAGAAAAAGAGAAAATGGACACTTAAAAAAATCACCATGACAGACTGAAAAATTTGCCAAGTTTCTGTACTTTTTAACTCTGCAACTCATAATAAATATTATCCAGAAACACGTTTCATAAATTTCCCTTCAAGATTGTTTTTCCTCTGCCATACATTCTACAATATTTATTAGAGTCTATATATCAAATACAATACAATTCCCCACCACCTCAACTGCATCACAATTTTTAGATTACAATTTATTTCTGAACTGTTTTTAAAACAATAATAATTTATTTACTTTATTTATTTGCATTTGTATTACCGCCCATCTCCCCCATCGTCATACAGATTCCTAAGGAGGCAGACAAGATGACTTGGTATCCCCATACCACCAAGAACTTGCCACAATTTGTTATGATCCACACAGTCAAAGGCTTTAGAATAGTCAATAAAACAGAAATAGATGTTTTTCTGAAATTCCCTGGCTTTCTCCATTATCCAGCGGATATTGGCAATTTGGTCTCTAGTTCCTCTGCCCTTTCTAAACCCAGTTTGTACATCTGGCAATTCTCGCACCATGAATTGCTGGAGTCTACCTTGCAAGATCTTGAGCATTACCTTACTGGCATGTGAAATAAGTGCCACTGTTCGATAGTTTGAACATTCTTTAGTGCTTCCCTTTTTTGGTATGGGGATATGATTTGATTTTTTCCAATATGATGGCCATTCTTGTGTTTTCCAAATTTGCTGGCATATGGCATGCATCACCTTGACAGCATCATCTTGCAAGATTTTAAACAGTTCAGCTGGGATACCGTCGTCTCCTGCTGCCTTGTTATTAGCAATGCTTCTTAAGGCCCATTCAACCTCACTCTTCAGGATGTCTGGCTCTAACTCACTGACCACACCATCAAAGCAATCTCCAATATTATTATCCTTCCTATACAGATCTTCCGTATATTCTTGCCACCTTTTCTTGATCTCTTCTGCTTCTGTTAGGTCCTTACCATCTTTGTTTTTGATCATACCCATTTTTGCCTGGAATTTACCTCCGATGTTTCTAATTTTCTGGAAGAGGTCTCTTGTCCTTCCTATTCTATTGTCTTCTTCCACTTCCGCACATTGCTTGTTTAAAAATAATTCCTTATCTCTTCTGGCTAACCTCTAGAATTTTGCCTTTAATTGGTCATATCTCCCCCTATCACTGTTGCCTTTTGCTTTCCTTCTTTCTAGGGCTACTTCCACTGTCTCATCAGACAGCCATCATGCCTTCTTGGTTTTCTTTTTCTTTGGGACATTTTTTGTTGCCACCTCCTGAACAATGTTGCAAACTTCTGTCCATAGTTCTTCTGGGACCCTATCTACTAAATCTGGTCCCTTAAATCTATTCTTCACCACCACTGCATATTCCTTAGGAATATTGGTGAGCTCATATCTAACTGATCTGTGGGTCTTCCCTATTCTCTTTAGTCTGATTCTAAATTTTGCAATAAGAAGTTCATGATCTGAACTACAGTCAGCTCCAGGTCTTGTTTTTACTGACTGTATAGATGTCCGCCACCTTTGGCTGCAAAGGATGTAGTCAATCTGATTTCGGTGTCGACCATCTGGTGAAGTCCATGTATAAAGTCGTCTTTTAGGTTGTTGGAAGAGAGTGTTTGTTATGCACAGTGAATTGTCTTGGCAAAATTCTATCAGCCTGTTTCCTGCTTCATTTTGTTCTCCCAGACCATGCTTGCCTGTAATTCCAGGTGTCGTCTGACTACCCACCTTACCATTCCAGTCTCCTGTAATGAAAATAATATCTCTTTTTGGCGTATTATCCAGTAGGTGCTGCAGATCCTCATAGAACTGATCTACTTCTGCTTCTTCAGCATCTGTGGTTGGGGCATATATTTGGATCACTGTGATGTTAAATGGCTTACCCTGAATTCGAATTGAGATCATTCTATTGTTTTTTGGATTGTATCCAAGCACTGCTTTAGCCACTTTATTATTAATTATGAAGGCTACTCCATTTCTTCTGTGGTCCTCTTGTCCACAGTAATAGATCTGGTGGTCATCTGATGTGAAGTGGCCCATTCCAGTCCATTTCAGTTCACTGACACCTAAAATATCTATATTTAGTCTTGACATCTCACCAATAACCACATCCAATTTGCCCTGGCTCATAGATCTTACATTCCAGGTTCCTATGGTGTGTTGATCTTTAGAACATCAGATTCATCGTTCACCACCAGCACCGTCGGCCGCTAGCTGTCCTTTCGGCTTTGAGCTAGCTGCATCATCACATCTGGAGCTAGTTGAACGTATCCTCTGTTCCTCCCCAGTAGCATTTTGACCATCTTCCGACCTGGGAGTCCCATCTTCCGATGGTATACCGACATATCTCTGGTTGTACTGATCCATTTAGTTTTCACAGCAAGAATACTGGGGTGGGTTGCCATTACCTTCCCCAGGGATCGTATTTAGTCTGACCTCTCTGCCACGACCTTCCTGTCTTGGGTGTCCCTTCACGGTTTAGCTCATGGTTTCATTGAGGTGCTCAAGCCCCAGCACCACGACAAGGTAACGATCTCCTTTGCTGGAGATTAATTTACAAGATTAATTATCACAAATGTCAAGAGACATTTTTCTACCTAAGGGCAAAATATAAATATGCATCTTACAGAAAATGTTACCTTTACACAGAATTGCTTACTATCAGGAAAATAAGAGAGTGAAAAGGCATTGTTGAGTCAACAAACAAGCTTCAAAGGAACATTTCTGGACATCATCTTCTAAGGAAATTATGCTGGTGAGCTAAAATCTTTTGAGAAGAGTTCTGGTCAGCTTTCAGTAGTATCAGAAAATAAATTCTGCAAGAGGACCCCAAATTCTACAACTGAATTGTAGAATTTCAACTGCATGCTTCAATTAGAAAATAGACTCTGCTGTGCTTTCTACCAAGGTTCCATCAATCTTCTGAAACATCAAGCATTGATTGAAATGGGAAAGAAAGCATAATAACTAAAGAGTTGATTCCTGAGGAAAGGAATTATCTATTTAATAATAGATGTGAGTATACTTTGCAGCAAAATGTAAGTCATGTACTGTACATTTCAGACTAAAGGAAGGCAACATTTTTGCATTTTTTTCCTTTCTTTCTAAAGGGCAGAGGACACGATGACAATACAGTGATGTCTCTGGAGAGGGTGAGGCTGAAAACTTTGTCTCTATAGAGGTGGAACATTTTAGAGGGCTCCAGGTGCCACAGATATTGGGCTGGGGTTACATCACCCCACGAGTTGCTGTTTGTCCACTCCTATTTTAGGTGATTCAATGAAGGAAGGAGGGTAGGAGGTGGGTTGTGGGTACAAAGGAAAGAACCCTCATGAGTAAGTTGAGAATACATGACAAATGTATTGGGGGTTTTCCAAGATGGTGACCGCAAGCCAACGCCGATCACCGCTCCGGGAGAAAGACTCATAACCCCTTTAAAAACGCTCCAAGTACCCCCTAATTTTACCTTTGGGGGGTCTGGAGAAGTGGTATCGCTGTTGGGGTGAGTGGTTTTTCTCTGGGTGGAGTGCTGGGGAAAAGTTTTGGCTGCGTCGGGGCTTCTGCGGCGCGGAGCGGAGCCTGGCGGTTGCAGCGGAGTCTATCAAGCTGCCGGAGCTCGAGCTGGGCCCAGCGGAGTTGGCGGGGGCCTGGCAGAGCCTGGCATGATGGACGAGTTGGCCCCCTCCTCAGACAGACTGGACTTTCCCCGGACCGGCCCTTGGGAGTTTTTGAGGCTTTTTACATCTGAGCTGTGGAGGAGTTGGTGGTGAACCCCAGCAGGCCTGGAGATGCGGACGACGCAGAGGCTGTGGTAGTGTGGAAGCAACAAGGAAGGCCGGGCATTGTCCTTTTGCGACGGGGAAGTGGTGGACCCTTTGGGGGACTGATAGACCCCTGAGGGTGGTAGGTGTCGAACCCCTAACACGACTGGTCAGCTTTGGTGAGTCAGTAGAGCTCGGAGGCGCAGTGGTCTAGCCTGATAGCCCATTAGACCAGGGCGTGACAACAACACAGACAGACCCCGAATTAATTTGGCTGAAGCTTGTGGCTTGGTGACCTGACAGACCCCGAATTTGAACTGGGCAAGGACATATAGACCTGAATACAATCTGGGATGGTGCTGCAGAGTCTTTGGATAACATCTATTATGACGGAACCCAGCAATAAGAGAGATGAGCTCTGGAATTTTGATTCCTTTTTCCAGAGCCCCCTGGACGTTGGTCACCCCCAGGGTAAAGATCTGGACTGTAGGAGGGGGCAAGGATCCTTTAGGGTTTCAATGCCCTCCCAAGAGCCCTCTGGATATAGAGGGTGGTCTACAGGGGATACGATTGGAGGACCTGGGTATAAGGGGGGCAACAGATTGCGTGCTCCCTTGACCGGAGAGATTCACCACCCAATTGGTCTAGTCGTCCCTTTCGATCTAAGGTGGCAGAGGGTTTGTGGGGGTCCCTTGGTATGAATGTGGTTCCCCCCCGGGTGAGAGATGAGGTGAGGGGATCCAAGAATGTATGGGAGTGTAAGAGTATCCCTCTGGGTGAGAGTCAGGTGGGATAGGAGTGGGTGTTGATGATTGTTGGTACCTCTCCCTGGCCAGTGAGAGAGGTTGAGGAGGAGGTACAGAGTGTGAGTGCGGGTAGTGCTAGGCCCTACCAGTGCCGAGAGCGAGAGCTGGTGCACTGGGGGGTCTTGCCACCGCCCACGGTACTTTGGTATTGGATGATGGATGGATGGGACAAGGGACCCTTGGTTAAGCGCAGAAATTCCGGAGGCCTGGGAGTGGAGGCTACTAGGCCAGAGCCAGGAATCTCTGGGGGCTATATGGTGGGCAATTCGATTCAGGTGGTGACGGGCAAGGGACAGTATGATGGGAACCGGAGGGCAAGCCATCATCGGGGAAGGCACCCCTGGTGTTTGTTACCGGTGGTGCATTCCTGCCCTCTGTGTTCATACCCAGGCCCTGGTAAGCAGATCCTCGAGGGCCCCGGTCTCTGACTGCTGCTGCTTAATGCCAGGTCAGTGAACAACAAGGCCCCCCTTATAGGTGACTTGATCACAGAGGAGGGGGCTGACCTGGCGTGTATTACCGAGACCTGACTGAGTCCAGAGGGGGGAGTAGCCCTCTCAGAAATGTGCCCAGCCGGGTTTCAGGTATGGCATCAGCCGAGACACCAGGGCAGGGGAGGAGGGGTGGTAGTTGTCATCCGAGAGTCTCTTGTGGCCTTCAGGGGTGCTGCTTCACAAGCGGCCGGGCATGAGAACTTGTTTTTCAAGTTGGGTTCACGAGAACAGTTGGGAGTGTTGCTGCTGTACCAGCCTCCCTGCTGTGTGGCAACCTCCCTGCCTGAGCTGCTCGAGGCTCTCTCGGGGTTGGCAGTGGAGTTCCCCAGACTTATGGTTCTGGGGGACTTCAATCTGCCATCTCTGGGACGAGCCTCGGAAGTGGCCCGGGAATTCATGGCTACCATGGCAGCCATGGGCCTGTCGCAGATTATTCGAGACCTGACTCGTGACAGTGGTCTCACCCCGGACTTAGTTTTCTTGTCTGAGCAGTGGCAATGTGATCTGAGGGGAGAGTTACATCTTTCCCCATTGTCATGGTCAGACCACACCTTGGTGACCCTGAGACTCTCTTGTGCTGCCCCACTCCGCAGGGAGGTGGGACCCATTCGACTGGTCCGCCCCCAGCGTCTGATGGACCCAGTGAGGTTTCAGAAGGACCTGGGGGTTATTCCCGAAGACTTGCTTCATGGTCCAGTGGAGGTCCTGGCCGCAGCCTGGAATAGGGCAGCGGCTGGAGTCCTGGACAAGATCGCGCCTATGCGACCTCTCCAGCCCTGCTCGGCCCGTCACTCTCCGTGGTTTACGGAAGAGTTGAGGGCTTTGAAGAGGGTTAAGAGACGTCTAGAGCACCGCTGGAGAAAGACGAAGACTGAATCTGACCGAACACAATCTAGAGCCACCATTAAGGCCTACCTTGTGGTGGTAAGAGCGGCGAAATGTGAATATTTCTCCGCCCTTATTGCATCCGGAGAATGCCGCCCGACGGCCCTTTTTAAAATTACAAGATTGCTTTTGGGTCAGGAGGAGGTGGTGACCCATTTACAGGGCCGGTCGGAAGAATTTTCTGAGCATCTGCTGGACAAAATCGCTCACATTCATTCCAAGTTGGACTCTAAGCGTGAGACAAGATCTGGGGAGATGCCAGAGGACTGTACTTACCCTATTATCTGGGAGCGGTTTGATCCTGTTGGACCTGATGAAGTAGACAGGATCCTCCAGATTGTAAACGCCACCACATGTCAGCTTGACCCATGTCCCTCCTGGCTGGTTAAATCAGCTAGAGAGGTGACATGTCACTGGGTCCAGGTGATGATTAATACTTCCTTGAGTGAGGGGGTGTTCCCAGCTGCCTTTAAGGAGGTGCTGGTGCACCCGCTCCTCAAGAAACCATCCCTGGACCCCACTATCTTGGGCAATTTTCGCCCAGTCTCCCACCTTCCCTTTTTGGGAAAGGTGGTTGAGAAGGTGGTGGCATTGCAACTCCAGAGGATCCTGGAGGAAACAGATTATCTGGACCCCTTTCAGACAGGTTTCAGGCCGAGATATGGGACGGAGACCGCATTGGTTGCGCTTATGGATGATCTCTGGCAGGAGTGGGATGGAGGGAGTGCGTCCATCCTAGCTCTCTTAGATCTCTCAGCGGCTTTCGATACCATTGACCACGGTATACTTTTGGGGCGGCTCAGGGAGTTTGGGGGTGGGAGGCGTGGTTTTATGCTGGTTCACCTCCTTCCTCCAGGGCCGTTCCCAGTCGGTGTTGATAGGGGAGGAGAGAGCTGACCCACGACCCCTGACTTTTGGGGTGCCGCAGGGGTCGGTTCTCTCTCCTCTCCTGTTCAACATCTACATGAAACCACTGGGCGAGATCATCCGTCACCACGGGATGAGGTATCATCAGCATATTGGTGATAACTGGGTATCATCAGCATATTGGTGACCAATATGCTGATGATACCCAGTTATACATCTCTATCCCAGGTGAAGTAAGTGATGCGGTCGATGCCTTATCTCAGTGCCTGGAGGCTGTGGGGGTCTCGATGGGGAACAACAGGCTTCAACTGAACCCTGGTAAGACGGAGTTGCTGTGGATTGATGGCCCCCCTGTATCCAGGAAGTTATCATCTTTGGTTCTGGATGGGGTTGCACTACCCCACTCGGACCCAGTGCGGAATCTGGGGGTCCTCCTGGACTCACGACTCCTTCTCGAAGAGCAGGTGGCAGTCGTGGCCATGAGGGCCTTTGCACAGCTTTGAGTTGTGCGCCAGTTACGCCCTTTCCTGGATCGGGATGGAGAGAGGGCATGCTTCGGACCCCTTCAACAAGAGAATTCCATCTAGTGGGGTCCAGGAGGGTTGCCTTTTCTGCGATAGCACCCGCTTTATGGAACATCTTGCCCCCGGAGGTGAGGATGGCTCCCTCACTCCTGACCTTTCGGAAGGCTCTTAAGACCTGGCTCTGCTGCCTGGCATGGGACGATGGAGGTAGTAGTGCCTCTTGGGGTTGGTTGGCCCTGTAGTATTGTGTTCCATACTACGGCCTTTAACCATCTTTGGATTTTATTTATTCTTGTATTTGTTGTTTTTTTTAAGAAATATTGTATAGATTTTAAATTTTTATCTGTTGTAACCTGCCCAAAGTCCCCTGTTCGGGGAGATGGGCGGGAATAAAATGAATAAATAAAAATAATAATAATAATTAAATAAAAAGCACTGACAAATGTTTTTGCAAATCATTGTAAGATATGTTGGGTGCATAAGGTAGCAAGCACATCTCCTTTTTTTTAAGAGAAAGAAGAAGGATGCTCATCAGGGAATTAAATAAATATTAGGAGCTCAGGAAAATTCTTATTTTTACAGTCACATCTTTGAATTGCAGTTCAGTCCACAAATTTATATTTATATTTTGGAAACTTTTTTGGTCAGTAATAGGTGTTTTTGAAATTGATAGTAATATTGGAAGGAGTGCAGGTGAATGAAAATAGCCAACACACAATGCGACAAACAGCGTTCCAGTTTCTTTTTATTCTTAGAAGTGCTGGAGAATAAATGCCATCTCTGTGACTCACTTAAAGCAGTGCCCTATCAGACCCATCAGGCCTTTGAAAGATTATTTTAATTCACAAAGTATGGGGATATGGTGCAAAACAAAGGATGATTTTGCAGTAGTATCATCTTTATTTCCATATATTTTCCTGCCTCAGAGGTGCTGAATGCTATCTCCTAACGATGATGTCTTATGACAGATACCTAGCCATATGTAAGCCACTTCATTATGCTAGTCTCATGAGTGGCAAGCTGAGTTTCCATTTAGCAGCTGTGTCTTGGGCAAGTGGTTTGTTGGTGAGCACAAGCTTAAGTTTGAATATATCACGGTTATCTTTTTGTGGCCCCAATGAGATTGATCATTATTTTTGTTATGTTACTTTTGACCTAAGAGAAATCTCCTGCAGTGACACCTACCTCTCTGAACTATCTTCCTTTATATTTGCCTGTATATTTACCCTGCCTCCATTTGTTCTCATCTTGACCTCTTACATTTCCATCATTATTACTATCCTGAGAATGCCATCCATCACTGGAAGGCAAAAACCTTTCTCCACCTGTTCTTCTCATCTCATAGTGGTTGGCTTGTATTATGGAACACTGATGCTTGTCTACCTTCTCCCAAGAACCAAGAAATTAACACATGTAAATAAATTCTTCTCTCTCTTCTATACAGCTTTGAGTCCCATGATTAATCCTCTCATATACAGTCTTAGAAACAATGAAGTCAAGATTGCCTTGAGCAGTGTGTTGGAGAGACTTATACTATGCATTGGGAGTCGGGGGTGCCATCATTTCCAGATCACGCTGCAGCCTTTTTGGGACACTAGGTCGAGCTGTTTTCATTTCTAAATCACCCAGTTTGTATATTTTTAAGTTCTTGGACCCCAAGAGAGGTTTTTAACAACAAGAAGATACAAATCTCTTGGTGCTGAATAAGGTTGTTTCTGGAGGAGGTTTAAAAAAATTTTTATAGCTCCTAGCTTGCTTTCCATTCAAATTTAAGGAGGACTGAGAATAAATAATCATCTCTCCATTATTATTTTTCTATCTAGTTTGAAGGACTTTATATTTTCCTACACATTTAATTTGATGTTTTTAGCTTTCAGTTTTCTGTTCACTTGCCTTGGATGCTGTATCTTAGCCTCTGGAAGCCTTTTATTAACCCACTAGTTTGTACACATCAGCAGAAGGTGCCAGACTTTACTATTTGAATTATGGAAGACTTTAAGAAAACAACTCTAGAGCTCTGAGCTGATTTTAACAATATTTTCCATGAAATTGTCCAAGCTAATTTACAAGAAGTACAGGATATTGCTTTTAAAATGTATCAATCAATTGAGGATTTTCTGAAGGGAGAGGAAGATATTCATCAAGGAAGAAGTATCCCTCCTGATTGCGAGAATCCAGACAGTGAAGAAATGACAGCATGAAGGAGTTACAATTCGGCTTTGAAGAAGAAAAATGGCTTGTTTATTACAGGGTTTTTTTGTCTTTCTGTTCTTCTTGAATCTTTTCTGTTACTCTTCAAAAATAACAGAAGTATGTATGATAAGGAGAACTTTTCCATGGGAAACTGGAAGCTAGCACATTTATGAGAGGTTGAAGATTAGCATAGGAAGATGGCTAGTTTGATGCCATAAGGGCTTGAAGTTCCTAACATCTTTGAAGATGCTAATATAAGAAATGTAAGAAAACATAAGAAAATCAAAGGAGCCAGTCAACAGATCCCATTACAAGAAGTTAGATGGTTTACAGACTGGATTCTATGAAGATGTAAGCTAATCAGAACCAAGAGGCCCTAAATATCAAAGGAGGGAAAAAAAGACTGGAATTGGGGATGAAGCCAGAGGGCGTTCTAACATAGTTGTCCTCTAGGTTCATGTCCACCCCCTCAAAAACAATCCACCTTCTCTACCTCCCTATTGCATCACGTCTTGCAGGGTGATTTTCAGTCTGGCCATCCTATTTTCAATTCTGGTAATATTCTGGGAGACTTAAACATCTGGGTTCCTTGTATCATTTTTCCCCGCTAAATTTAGCATTTACTGTGGCTTTGGCTTATTTTGCTTACCGTATGTAGAATTGCTACATAATGCTGAAACAAATTGCTGAAATGTAAAAGTAAAATCTTGGGAGAGGTTGCTAATACTAGTGTACAACTTGTCTGTTTTAGAATATATGCATGAATTTAGAATCCCTAGCAAAACGTGAAATAAAATATCAAATATAATAAACAGGATTAGGCAAGTCTAAGGAGTAAACTGAATAATCCAATTCTGTGTTGGCTTGATCATCTTGACATTGTAGCACATTCTCCCTAGAGAAGAGGTTAGCCTGTTTAAATTGTTTTCACCATTTATTATTTTTATATTATAAGCACTGTACAATAATGTAAATACATGTAAATATTAGGTTTGAATATTATTATTATGTTATTAATATTATTAGGTATTCATTAAGGTTAGATTTAAGTGATTGAAAGTGCTTCCACTGAACAACTCTCAAGTTCTTGACACAGTAAAGTCGTAGAGACACCCCATTTCTACCACATACACATAAAATGAATTGATTAAATATCAAAGACCCGAGGCTTAATACATTTAGTTTGCTAATTTAATACCTTATATTTAAGAATAATAATAACAGATAGGTAGAAAGGTTGAAGAAAGATTGGAGGAGGGGAGGAAATATAGGGAATATATTTATCATATTGCAGATTTATCATGATATCTGTTAGGATTTCTGAATAAAGCACTTTGCAAGCATTTTCAGGTGCCTAACTTTGTTACAAAACACTTTGCAAGAACAGCAGTGGCAATGTGTTTGGTTTTTTTTCCTCCCCTTACTAAAAGGAAATAATTTGAAATAACTTAAAAGAAACAGATCTGAAGAAGCTTCAATAGGCAATGGAGTTTGCCTTCAGAAACGCACTGCACTGAAATATTGAGTTTTAGTCTTAGCATTTTTACTACCCACTTTACTGTTTACTATTCTATTAGTAATGTGATCATAAAACATCTTCCTGCTTCTAAGAAGGCAGGCAAAAGATAGTAGGAGTAGTATAATTGATATGGTGTTGCAACAATTGGCAAAAGAGGAAGGTGATGGCATGAGGAGGCAAAAATGTTGCAACTTAAACTCTTGACTCTGGTTTATGATGAACTGGACACAAGAAGATCGAGGACAAGGAAAGGATGGCTGCTGAACTATCTTGTGGTATTCACTTATTCATTTACCACAAGTGATTATATTTAAGAGTATACTAGTGACCTAGGGAGAAGAAAAGGCAAGGTGCAACTGAGATGCCTGCTGCAGAGAGACTGCCTTAGAACACTACCTCTCTGAAATAGCTTTCTTATGGTAAATTCCACTTGAGTTTACTCAAATTGGAGTTATGTGTTTTACATCCCCAATTCCTGTTTTAACAATACAAAGATATCTTGATTCATAAGAGAGGAGAGATATCTGTCTAGCAAATTTTATTATTTCAGTTTGTTCAGGTTCTGAAGAAGAATTCATTGCAACAGGAATCATGCAAAGTTAGTTAGTCAATCTGTTAGTTTTTATTTTGGTTTTAACCAGCATAAAATAACAGTAGATGATGACAATTTAAAACCATCCCAATATGAACAGTTTAGCCTACATGCTGTGGAAAAATAACTAAATTTTAAAGTTACTGACAAAACTATAAAATCATGATTATCACTTAACATTGGGACTAAGATTATGAAAAGTACAATGTAATATAGTGCAGAATAAAATTGTATGATAGAAATGTCTCTCTCTGTGTGTGTAACATAATCTATATCACAGCTAATTTTCTGTGGTCCAAATGTAATCTACCATTTCTTCCATGGCTTCTGTTGCTAAATCTCTTCTATAATGACACACTTTCCATGTTAAAAAAAAAACCTTCTTTCTTCTGTTTTTAATCTTCCTTCTTTTGTCCCGACTTCCTTCTTTTGTCCTGACAATTTCCTCAGTGGCTTTCTACATACTCTTCTTATCTCATTGTTGTGACCAACGTCTCATGATCATTATTTGAACCCTACTGTCTTCTACACCATTGTGACACCTTTGGTGAATCCTCTTATTTATTAAGGAATAGGGAGGTAAGGAATCTATAAGAAACAATCCTTCATAAATGTTGGACAAGGACCTGAATAAAATAAATTTTGACTTGATGATTCCTGGGATGATCCGTAGTTGGTATGAGATTTATATAAATAATTGTAGTTCAAATCATGCACATAGACAAAAGCTAGGGCAGGTCTCTGCTCTATCTCCCCAATATGAATCTAAAAATATATAGATTTCCATTTTTTAGCCTCATTGCTTCTTTATCCCAAGCTAAAAATTGTTGCTGCTCCCATGAACATATAAAGTGCTAATGCAAGATCTTCTGATCTGACATATTGTTGCATTACCTAAAATTGCCACTAATAAAAGACTGAAATTAAAATGCAAACATTGGTCACTGATTTTTTTCTTACATGGACTGTGGCAGAATAGCAAGCACATGGATTCTTCTACTCTGGCTGCCTTTGGAAAAACAATAAAAAGGGAATTGCTGATAAGAATAGCTGTTTTTCTAGCCATCTGCCCTATATCTACAGAATGCCACCCTCATTTGCTTTCCAGCTACCTGTATATATGTAAATAAGAAAAACATAGAATTATAAAAAGGAGTGTGTATCTGTGAATACATATGTAATCACAAGGAGAAACACAGAATTTTAAAGATCCATATTCAACATTATTACCTAGAAAAGCATTTACAAAAGATACTCTATCAGAAATATACTAATTATTTAGTTACAAAATTATGAGATTTGAATAAAACTATTCCTTAATTCTAGGGTTCTTTGAGGCCCTTTGCCTTTGAAATAAAGAGAATATCAACATTCAGATCTAGAATGTAGAGTTGTTAAGAATTTGCAACAGCTTTCAACTCTCGCACAATTTTTTCAGTATTCTTTCTCACATTTGTTTTTGCTGCTTCTAGAAGAGTTTTGATGTCTTGCTGTGTGTAAGATACGTTGAAAGTGTTATATTTATTGTGCCAGTCAGCTACATTACCTTGGAAAACAAAAAGGATGAAATTCAATAACCAAGCAAACATTTCCAATAACATCATGCATTCAACTTAGAAGTAAATGTATACATGTATTTTCTTTGGCACACTACAAAATAAATTCATTAAAATATAAAAGGGAATAAAAATCCTTTGAAACAGAGGTGGCTGCTTTAAGGATTTGGGAAGAGGTGTTTTGTAAGCATTAGAAAGCAATCTTTTTGAAAGATCTGCACAGTCCAGTAACATAATATTAATTACATAAAATAGCAACTTTTTTAATGACTGAGCAGGATAATTAAATCTACATCCATAATCCAATCCAATCCAATCCAATTATCAGCCTAATTTGGGGGATTTATCTGAATGGGAAATGATCCATCATCAATGGATGTTATAAGGACAGAAATAAGAGGAAAGCAAGAGATCATAAAAGGGTATAAATTCTGATCTACTTGCTCAGAGACCATCAACTATCTGTTATGCCAAACGTATCGTGGAATACAGGAAATAAGCAGTTTCAAAGTGTACTCCTTCTTGTCTCTGTAGGAGACTGACACCCGTTCAGTTTGGGCCACTTATTAAAAACATGGGATGTACCTCCACAGTTCACTCTGTTGAAAAGTGGAAAGTGCATGACAGTTGGACCACCATTGCTTTTGAAGATGTAGCAATCATCAGGGTTTTTTTTATCGTTGTCCAAATTTAAGGCATCAATTTCAGGAAAGGAAAGCTTGTTTTCCTTGCAGTATTCGCCTGCTTTCTTGAGAGTCTGTGGAAAGAGAAGAAGATAGAAAAGTGGTATTTATCAAAATCAATTCAAACTGCAGGATTCTGTACTACAGATGAGATGTCCACATTGAGAGATTATATCCATGCAGGAAAGAATGATTCTGCC
Organism: Charina bottae; assembly: GCA_023362775.1. Taxonomy (NCBI): domain Eukaryota; kingdom Metazoa; phylum Chordata; class Lepidosauria; order Squamata; family Charinaidae; genus Charina; species Charina bottae. The sequence continues at coordinate 35,555,730 of JALMGJ010000011.1, forward strand.
ATGGAATCAGCAATACTAAGATACCAACCAACCAATCAAATCCAAGTAAAATAGACTGAGAGAGAAAACTGACAATTGAACTGGGTTGGCAGTGCTGTATTTTTTATTTTTATAAGAGGTGCAGTGGCTTGGTAGTGCCTGCGTGGCTTAAAACACCTCATTTAAGATTGGAAGAGAAAGAGACCAGGAGGAGGACACCCAATGGAAAACATGAAGGAAGACTGCTAAGCATAGTATCCCTGAATGAGGCCCATGGCAAGAGACCTTAAGAAGGGAGTGTAGTGATGAAGGAATCCCCATTTTAGCTTCCCATATTCTCCCATTTTTTCTGATCATCAATTAATTTCAATCTATGTTAACATCAATTTCAGAATTTCTACTTGTTTCCATGAATATTTCTCCTAATGTACATTTTCTGAATAAAAATTACTAAATCTTGTAGCATTCAAGAGACTAACAAATTTATGTCAGAATGTGCTGGGTGTGTATAACACAGTGAGGCATTCTGAAGTGATCCAAATACCTGAGCTGAAATAATGCACAAAATCATATATTAACCACAACGGTTGGGCTTTCACGGCACACTGAACCACAGGCTAGCCAGTCGCATTTTAGTCTAGTATGTTGTGCAAAACAAGCCATTATGAAGTGCTGTATCCTGAAAAGAAATCTTGGTCTCTGCTCAATCCATGAGAACATAGTATATTGGTTTGTTTCAAAATTTTTGTATACCACCCCAAACTTAGAATTCTGGGTGATACATAGCAAAAACAAAACAAAATACACTCAAACATATATGAATTAATTAAAGACTCATAAATAATAATGGAATAAATCAGTAATCCAATGGATGTCCCAAACCACACTGTGAGTCAAAGTCTTACTGGAATAAATGTCTTTCGGGCCTTGCTGACACAAGATTTGAAGCCAACTACACTTCTGGGGTGACTATTCTAAAGCCTTTGACTGTGTGGATCATAACAAATTGTGGCAAGTTCTTGGTGGTATGGGGATACCAAGTCATCTTGTCTGCCTCCTGAGGAATCTGTATAACGACCAAGTAGCAACGGTAAGAACAGAGCACGGAACAACGGACTGGTTTAAGATTGGGAAAGGAGTACGGCAGGGTTGTATACTCTCACCCTACCTATTCAACCTGTACGCAGAACACATCATGCAACGTGCTGGGCTTGAGGAATCCAAGGCTGGAGTTAAAATCGCTGGAAGAAACATATCTTAGATATGCAGATGATACCACTTTGATGGCTGAAAGCGAGGAGGAGTTGAGGAGCCTTATGACAAAGTTGAAAGAAGAAAGTGCAAAAGCTGGGTTGCAGTTAAACCTCAAAAAAACCAAGATTATGGCAACCAGCTTGATTGATAACTGGCAAATAGAGGGAGAAAAAGTGGAGGCAGTGACAGACTTTGTATTTCTAGGCGCAAAGATTACTGCAGACGCTGACTGCAGCCAGGAAATCAGAAGACGTCTACTTCTTGGGAGGAGAGCAATGGCAAATCTTGATAAAATAGTTAAGAGCAGAGACATCACACTGACAACAAAGGTCTGCATAGTTAAAGCAATGGTATTCCCTGTAGTAACCTATGGCTGTGAGAGCTGGACCAGAAGGAAGGCTGAGCAAAGGAAGATAGATGCTTTTGAACTGTGGTGTTGGAGGAAAATTCTGAGAGCGCCTTGGACTGCAAGAAGATCAAACCAGTCCATACTCCAGGAAAGAAAGCCAGACTGCTCACTTGAGGGAATGATATTAAAGGCAAAACTGAAGTACTTTGGCCACATAATGAGAAGACAGGATACCCTAGAGAAGATGCTGATGCTAGGGAAAGTGGAAGGCAAAAGGAAGAGGGGCCGACCAAGGGCAAGATGGATGGATGATATTCTGGAGGTGATGGACTCAACCATGGGGGAGCTGGGGATGGTGACGGCCGACAGGAAGCTCTGGCGTGGGCTGGTCCATGAAGTCACAAAGAGTCGGAAGCGACTGAACGAATAAACAACAACAACACTTCTGGGGACAGCATATTCCAGACACTGGGAACTACTACTGAGACAACTTGTCCATTGTCCCTGCACCTCCTGTGGGGGTGGAACTTAGTAGGCCTTCTGTCAATGTCCAGAGAGAGCAGAAAAAATCATGCTTGGTGAGGTGTTCTTGATACAGTATATTCCAGTGCTACACCATATATGTTTTTATATGTAATGACTTGCACTTAGAATTAGGCCAGAAAACCTACCGGAATTAATTGCAGTAACCTTAACATAGGTGTAACTGTGCTATAGTGGGTTTTCCCAGCTAAATGTCTACCAGTTTCTGTACCAGTTGCCACTTCTAAAGTGTCTTCAAAGGCAGTGAGGGCCCAGGTAGTAATAAGAAAAAATATTGTTTAATGCTTGCCTGCTAGAAGATAATATTAGATGCTTGTGGTTAAGTTTCAAGAGGATGTGGGTCGAACAGCTGGTATCTGACAGTAGGAGGAAACTCTGCTGTACTTGGAAAAAGGGAAGAGGACTGTTTTCACAGTATTCAAAACCCACAGAGTGACCTTGTTATGACCTGAGATTTTGTTGCCTTTATTTCCTTGCTAGAAAATGTATAAAAGAGAAGTCAGGTGTGTTGTTTGGGGCTCTTGCACTTTGGCAGGAGACCTCTCTTGTTGCTGTGCACAGAAATAAAAGAGAACAAAGGACCTTCCCGCCTCGATGTGGTTTATTGGGTGACAACTCATGCCGAGTCATGGGCCTTTTTGGCCAATAGCAGCACCATGTTGAGTGCATTGCAGTAGTCCAATCATAGTAAAATACCCCCCTGCAGTCCAATTAAATACTCTGCAGCACTTTACAATGGGTAGACTGACCAGTCTCTACCCCCCCACCCCCAAAATCTGATATCAGAAATGGCATGGCCCAAAAAACAGTGAAGAAGCATGTTAATTCCCTAGAACACTTTCTCACTGACCTCAAAACCAAGTATAAGACTAATTTCATTACTAACCAGCTCAGCTAAAATGCATTAAAATATTTAGCACAATTTCTCATCCACTTTCATTGCAGCAAGCAGTTCATTAGTGCAACAATGTGCCATTAAAGGACCCTGTAAGCAGGGTCTTTTCCAGTTTCTTCTGTCCCAACAACAGCAGTATATGTGTATGTGTGTGTGTATGCATATTTTCTTAGGGGTATATTCTGTGTACCTGATGAAATGTACTGTGATCCTTGAAGGTTCATGTCAGAATAAATTGCTCAGATTTTCAGGGGTCATTAAACTTTTTTCTTGCTTCTGATATAAAAGACTATATGCAGCTGCCTTTCTATGTATATTTCTGAATGATTTTAATCTGCTTTTGCAACTTATTACTTAACATACCCATTTTGAATGTTACTTTCAGTTGTCAGTTGCATCACAACATTCTGAAAATATGGATTTGGAAGTGCCAAAGACGTCCATTCTACCAATAGGAGTGGAATTCATACATTAGTTAAGACCATGCAAAAAGATCTTAACTGATGTCCTTTCTAGGGATTTGCAGAACTTTGAGAGGGTGCTTCATTTCATTGATGATTCAAGAGAAACTCTGCTTTGAAGTAGCTCTTGGAAAGAAAGATGTGCCCTGCTTTTAATTAGCAAGAGAGAGCAGATATGTCACATCTCTCAACAACACCATATGTACATGCATGATACATGCACAGAAGGTACTGATCACAAGTTGGAATGACCACTCAAAGAAGATTGGCTCTATCCTTTTCTATCAGGAAGGACAACTGGACTGTTACAAGGAAGTAGTTCATGAAACTGAATCACCTGCAATGTGACACCTCTTTTTTGAGATGACCATGACTAGCTCCTGAAACGCATCATTAGGTTTCAGCCTGAACAATATCAAAAACAATATTTAATATAACAATATAAAACAATATTTACATATAAAACAATATAAAACAATATTTACAGATAAAAGAAATTAGGTTTCAGCCTGAGCAATATAAAAAACAATATTTACTTTACTATTTCAAAGTAAATATACATATTATAAAAAGAAGGAAAAAAGTAACAGCATGAAAAGCCTACCTCAAAAGGATCTCCTGCACTAAAGTCAAAAGACAGAATGAGTTTCACTTTTCTTTCTGGACGCAAGACAAGTGGGTAAGCAGAATTTATGGCTAAACCGGCATCAGCCAACTGAAGGTCTGTCTTATCTGTCAAGTTCTTGTCCTTCAAGTCAACTAAGGGGAGAGAATGAAATATTTTCTTGATTATTTATCTGTATGAATCACTTTGAATGATTCAGTCACGTGATACAAACGTATACTGGAACTAAACCCTTTCTCTGTGAAAATCTCCCATGCTCGCATCTTTCTAAATTCTTAGTTCTGATAAGCATTATCCTTTCCTCTATTGGGTAAAAACAAAATGATTCAAAATGATTGAGAACTTGCTCTAATATCATTCTAATGTTGTCCTTATATTGACAATCACTTCAAAATATATTGTACCAGATCCTATAAAATGTCTTCAAGAAACTTATTCTGGTTTTAAGAACATAAAAAGACCTCTGCTAGATAATTCTAAGCACCTACTTAACCCAACTCTGTGATTAGGAAGCTCATAAATACAGCATGAAGGCAATGTCTCTGTCCAATTGCTACTTCTTAGAAACTGATTTTTAAAGTGCACCATCTTCGATTATGGCAGTAGAACACAGTTATCAAGTAGCCATTTTGTTAAAATTACTTCTAACCATTTCTTTTTAAATGGCCTATACTTTAGGTGTCAGGGAACTATTATCCGGCACTTTAAACATTATGTTCTTCAAACGTTATGTTGCTAGCAGTTAAACTGGATAACCCTTAATTTTGCTATGTTTGCTGAGAAGGTGAACACATATAACCACCTCACAACTATCTCAACTGTTCACAGCACCTAGACATTTGTGCCTGAAAATAAAACTGTATGGGTGAAGTTAATAGGAGTCAAACTTAACTTAAGGATATATTTATATTTTTTTCCTCATCATAAAAGCCTGTCACAACTGTAGAGAAATAAATTTAAAAGCATATGTATTCATTTATATTTATGTTATTCTTACTGCATTTGTAAGTATGGTTATAGATGTTTCCCCATTTCCATTTCAAGATGCAAACAGTAGTTTTGCGCAGAAATGTCAAGACATCCCATGGACCTGCAAAATAATAATAATAATAATAATAATAATAATAATAATAATAATAATTTAACAAAGCAATATCAACTCATTCAAATGTTCTTCAATTAAATACTGAGATTCCATATATATGACCACAATTTTCTAGGGAACCCATGAGAATCAGACTTGGTATAGTGGTTTCTTCACAAATAATTAGCCTGAAGCTTGGTTAAAAATCTGAAAATCAAAATTTGGTAAATACTTTGGATGTAAAAGAAAGGCAAAAGTATTAAAATATGTATAATAATATTACTTATATGCAATTGAATGTATTTCTTAAAAAAGGAAATGAATTTAGGGTTATTTAGGTCCTGGCCTGATTAAATAGTTTTTGGAGTCTGGCCTTTGACACATGATCCAAAGCTTAAGCCACAGTCTTAGTCTGGAAAAAGGTAGTACACTCCATAACTTGCTGATTCCATAGATCACTTCTCTTGATGGTTAAGGCTGAAACTATTTATCATACTAACTTATAGTGGTGAGCAATCCATTTCCAAATTCCAAAGTGTAGGACTCAGAACTTGACTCTTCCATCATGATCTTCTTTATCCTCCTTTCCAGTTCACTGGTGACTATTAGCAGAAGTATGGAAACAGAGCAACAAATGTTATTTTAATGAACATTTTTAATGCTATAAACATTAACAGCAATGGCTAATTCTGAAATTCTGATAGAAACTTAATAATGAGGGTGCTGTAACTTTTTCTGAGGTAAAAGCTACAGAAAAAGGGGACATACTTCAAAAAGAAATGAAGGAAACCACAAACACTCTCAATTTGATTTAATTTAATGTACATTTCAACTGAATTTTAATTAGATATGGATAATATGATTACACACCAGTCAAATATGCAATACATTTCCTTGTCTAGCTGCATTATAAATTACAATTTAATATAAATAGGGGTAGTCATTTTCAGAGGTATATGAGGCCCTGGAATCTCAAGTTGTGCAAGTATGATTTTGTAATTCTGCAATAATGTGGCAAATGGGAAATTGAGACCTGTTTCAATCATTTGATTTTCTGCAGCAGAATCAAGCAACAGATATGCACTAGAGAAGGGCTTTCCAAAGTTTTCCCGTGGAGACACACCAACCGCCCTTGGTGTGTCGCCGCGGGGAAACCCGGACGTTCCGCCGCCGCGGCAGCGCGAAAAAAGCCGGAAGAGCTGCTGCTGCTTTCGGTCTTTGCGCGCCGCTGCAGCTGCGGCGCCTTCAGATTTTCATGTGTCGCCGCGGGAAAACCCGGTGCGGGCGGGGGCGTGCATGGTGGCGGCAGCGGCGGCAGCCTCTGTTAAAACGTGGAAGCACCGATGGCGTGCCGGTGCCGCCGCCGCCGCGCACGCCCCCGCTGCCACTTCCGGGTTGTGTGGTGACACAGCCGACTGTGTGTGGCGACACACTTTTGTGTTGCCACACACAGTTTGGAAAGCTCTGCACTAGAGGCTTCTTTTAGCCTCATAGGTCTGAAGGCAGCTGAATGTGGTAAGGTCACCAGAATGGCAGGGCTATGAAATAACTTTTAAAAGAAAAATAGGCATGGCAGAGGTTCAATGTTCTGATTTTTATCTTCCTTTTCTTTAAGCAAAGAAAAAGAAAATAAAACACACCACCTTTTTTTAACTTTGTTGATGAATTCCAGTGGTTCAATTTTGGAAGCTCTAGAGGAACAGGAGGCTGCAAAAAGATGGGGGGGGGCAATAAATGTACATGGCAGGTAGCTGGATGGCATGGCAGTGGTTGTACATGTATATCTGTTTGAATGTATCTATTTATTAAAGTACCATATATTGCTATATAATCCATAGGATAGTACAAGGTTTTGATTTGAAGATTCAAGGCAAAGGCAATTCATTCAAGTCACCCCTCCAGATTGATTTGATATGTTCAATGGGTGACTACAGATAGATTGGGGGGGGGAACAGTCTTGTGCATCGAAGTGAAAATTCAAATCAAATCATTCTGATTCAACAAGCTAAACTGACAATCTGAATTAGATCTACCCTGATCCATCCCCATCTACTCTCCTTTTCCAGAGTTCCCAAGCAGATATAGTCTTTCACACATAGGCCTGTCCATGTAGAAATCTTTACAGGATCTTTTCAGGACTTAAGGTGAACACCTTCCAGTTGTATCTAAATATGGATCTTAGGGAGTTCCAAGCTATTTTTTGTTCTCACAATTTAAAACAGAGAATTGTTTAAATTCCTTAAAATTTAAGGAAACTACTTCAAATAACAAATATCCATACTACTCTGACAAAAAAGCAAACAATATGTATCCTAGAACTACATTTTCATACTGGCATTTTTAAATGTATTTCTAATTCTTTTATTAAAAAAATAACCTTCGAGGTGACATTAATATATATGGATATGATACTTACTTGTCTCAATTTTTTGTGGTTGATGATTAATTTTTTTTCAGCTGTGCAAAATACATAAATACATTTAAAAGAGTGTCACTGAGATCAAAAGTTAATATGCAGTAAAATGATTCTGCAAGAAAACAACTACACCAAGCTTCCTGTAAAAAGAACATGCCATACATCTGTGTGTTCTAGGCCTCCCTTAGAAATTAAAGCTGGCTCAATGACTTTGGGCCATTCACTCTCTCTCTCAGCCTAACCTACCCCACAGGGTTGTTGTTGTGGGGAACATAGGTAAGTTCAACACTTTAAGTTATTTATAAGGGGGATATAATTAAAAACAACAACAATAACTTAAGCACCACCAAACACAATGGAAGGAAGTGGTCTGTAGGAAAGTTTTAAAATATATACATTGTAAGTCATACTTGCCTGTAAATTCTAGTTGTAAAATCTCAGCCACTTTCAAACAGTGTTCTATCCTTTCATTTGTGTCTAAAGTATAATTGGTTTCCTTCAGGACACAGCAAAAGTTGTAGGTATCACTGGGTCCTTTATCTTTTGAACATAATTGGAGATGGGAAGAAGGGATTAAAACATTAAACTTAAGATCAGTTCAAATCTTTGGAACCTCTGTAGTTCATATTTCTGAAATTGCATATCAGATTGTACTTCCAAAACTTCTTCCAGACTGAATTTAGAGAAATTTAGTGTAAGAAACAGACTAGAACTAAGATAGATGCAGGTAGAATGATTACTTTTAGTTAGGAGCTTGTTGGCTGGAGGATTCTGAGACTTGTAAATCCAACAACACTGTATCAAGCTGGCAACCAGTTGTGGAAGGTTCAGGGGTATCCATGGGGGAAGTCCAAAACATCATGATGCCAGCCATGATCAAAGCCTAACCACTTTTTATGTGATTGTGCAGCTGAGGCCACCATTTTGCCTTTTTGGGAGACTCCACCCCAAGGAGACACTCCTGGGGAGGCTGCTTTAGTTCTTTCAGTTAATGAATTGGTCAACAGAATTGGTCAAAGTAAAGATACTTTGCAAGGATACAAAGATCTGAAAATGTATAGTGAATGGTATTGGTGTCAATCAATATTTCCTTTTCTTCTTATCACATGGATTTAATTTATTTGACTTACTATTTCTCACTCCTTCTCTGCACTTTGCATAACACTGCTTATCCCAAAAGCAAGGAGCACAAGAGATATGACTGTACTCATGTATGTGTGTACTTGAATTACCAGTGACTTGGTTTCATTTAGTGAGGACAGCTGGATAAAGGCTTTTGAAAATCCAAGAGGTAGTCTGACCCCAAGCTCAGTCTAAAGCCTAAATGAAATGGACAAGAGATCCCTCTCTCTTGTTCAACTAGATACACACATCTAATTCTACAAGAGAATTCACTGATAGCTGCAACATTCTTGCTTATAGGAATTAGTCTTCAAGTATGCACCAGAAGTAGAAGCCACTATTGAGACCATGATGGACTTCATAGAAACAAAACCAAAAAGGTAAAATCCACCATTCCTCAAGGTCAATTTACTTTCTAAGATTTCTATAATGCTTGTGATATGCTTCTCAACGTCTCCATGCATTTTGTTTTCCATAGTATGTATTTTGCTTTCCATAATACACAGCTGGATGTGTATTGCCTTTAAAACAACTTCACAGCCATAGCAGGAACACCTGTATCCTTCAAAAAAGAATGAAGATGTTGAATTATATTTTATATCTATAAAGTGAGTGCCTATTTCTTAAGATGAGAAACCAGAGTATGGAATTAGCACAAATGGACAGATTAACGAACTTAGTAAAAGATAAAGAAATTGGAAATTATGAATCAACTTGGAAACCCTTTTTAAATTTCATACAAAAGGGTTACAATATAAAATTATTTTTGTAAGATAGATAAAAACAATGACAAAAGAAAAAGTTGAAAATGAAATTAATAAATGAGATAAATTACAAATATAAAGACAAAATATTAAAAAGGAAGAAAAAATATAAAGAAAATAGTATTATTGAATAAAAGTTATAAAAGTTTCTTCTTAAAAGAAATAGGAAGTCACTTTATTTTGTATGTAACTTTGAATGTTCTTATAGTTTTGTATTTTGTGTTTTGTGTAAGTATGTTATGTATGTGCTGTAAATCTTTGTAAATGTAACTATCAATGTGATGTGTAAATATTTTAAATAATAAAATTTACTTATAATAGAAAGAACAAATAGGGTCACTAGTTAGATATCCATGATAGACAAAAGAAAATACAACTGAAGAAAGCGGAACTGCTTAAAAGTTAAAGATTTCCTAGTTACAGGACAGTGTACAAATTTAATCAGCTGAGGGCCATCTTAGGCTTTGTTCAAAGGGTCAAGGGTTACACTCGAAAAATAGGTTATTTGGGGAGGGGTGTTGGGAATTGTAAAGGATGAAATGGGTACCCTAAGCATCTGAAAGACAGTCATTTTGATCCTCACCACTTCAACCCTTCCAATGCAGAAAAAAAGACATTTTTTCCTCCTACTCTAATAGCATTCTGGGAATCACTGATGTGATGCCAGCCTGCATTCAGAAGTATGATAGCTGGATTTCCAGACTGGAAATGTACATTCCTTCATGTCATTCAAAACTAGTGTACAGTATGTGATGACCCCAACAACTATGCCCTAATAAACACTTAACAATGCAGTTCATTAGAATTCAGATTAAGCTTTATTCAGGATACATGTTAATTGAAGCACTTTCAAAGATCTGAATGCGGATTCCCGTCCAACTGTTGCATCTTATCTTCTCCCTTTGCGCGCCTAATTACCAACCGATGTTCTCACTGTACAAACGTTCCCAGCACCATCCTCCTGCAGGTGGTTGACCTTGACGAAGCTGCTTCCAGCCTTCAGTAGTAGTCACAATACTCAACTGCCAACTTCCCCCCCCCAACACACTAGAAGCATCACTACTAAGCATTCGAGAAGCATCTCTAACTAGGCCTAATCCCAATGACAGGATTCATGGAGATGAACCCTGACAGTGTAGGCATGACCCCTGTAGATAGAAGTTGCATTAAATTTCCATTTCTTTTGTCTGCTTATGTTCAAGCCCAATATGTTTTATATCTCTATACAAAGTCCATGATTTTATATCTCTATACAAAGTCCATGATGCATATATAAGATTGCTTATAAGGATAGTCACTTTCTTTGAAATCACTTGATACCATATTTTCTTCCTAAAAAAACACAACTGTTTGTGCTCTGTAAAACCTAAAGGCTGAGAGAAATTGTAACAGATCATCGCCATCTTGTGGTCTTTTAGATTTCTTAATCTAACCAAGTTGTAAGCTGCTGTAGTTTGTAAATTGCACAGGTCTATATTCTAGCTCCTGCAACAAGCATATTTACAAATTTAAGATATCAGATAAAAAGTGATCTTATATATTTCTTTTCTTTTTAAAAAATGTTTTTTTCTTTCTATGTTGTGAAATTGGAAGGGGAAGAGAGTTGACAACTCTAGTCACATGCCTGAATGGTATATATCTAGAAAGTGGTGCTGTAACAATTTTTTATTATTATTATTATTATTATTATTATTATTATTATTCCATAGTCAGCAAATGAGGCACCCCTCTTGAATGTAGGTGATGACAACAGGTACTACCACACCACTATTTTGAAGCCAGAGTACGAAGAACTAACAAGTTTATAGAAGAGGGTTGTGAACACCACCCTATCAACCTACAGGGTCAGTCGTGCTCACTAAAGTCACATACTTTGCACCTACAATAGATGTTTTGTTTCATATTTCACCTATGCACTTGGAAATTGATGGGATATACGCTGGCTTAAATGGGAAAAAATGCGAGGCTTGAGAATAAACAGACAAGAATGCAGCTTTTTAGGGCTAACAGTGTTTACTGGTAGCATAAGGCAATAATGTATATACAATCACATTATCACAAAAATGTTAGTTGAATATACATGGTACAGCATTGTAAAAGGAAAAACAAAAACAAACTTATAAGCAGAGTTCCGTGTATTGATCCCAGGGCCAGAGCTCACGCCATGCATAGCCTCCCATAGCTATGCACTGCTCAGTCCTCAAAAGTAGAATACACATGAAGAACTACATGGCTAAAAGACACTAGAAATCAAGAAGCATAGAACACCATTTTGCATGGTTGTATATTCAGTTCTTCTAGCTTTCTGATTGGCTGGAAGTTAGCTGTGACACACACCAGGCCTAAAGCATTAGGCCTAAAGCACATAGCATGACCTGCTATTGGGTGGCAGTGCTGCATCTAAGCACTGAGTTCCCCCCCTCCTTGCTCTCACAGGGCAAGGCTTCCCACAGAGGAAATCAGGAGGATTTGTTCTCATGGGAAGATCCCATTGCTTGTGTGGGCACTAGTCATAACAATACACACGTGACCGTTGTTATCTTGCACCTGCACTTCACGTCACCATGAGAGGCCTTTGCTTTGTAAAGGATGCAATTTGCCAAAACATTTTGCTTTGTAGAGAAACCCAATTTGATAATTTCATACGAGAAATCTGACAGAAATATGTTACAGAATGTCAATGTAGGAGAAAAAAGAATCACCTCTTGAATTGAGGTATTTATAGGCTGACCATATTTCCTTGAGACAAAAACGGGACAGTGGGATGGCAAAATGGGACAGGATCTTATGCTGCAATGGTGGTCTCCGAACCCCGCCTCGTGGCCCACGCGATTGGCTCCCACCTGCAAACCCCACCCCCTGGTCCACACAATTGGCTCCTGCCTGCAAACCCCACCCCTGGTCAGCGCAATTGGCTCCCACCTGCAAACCCCGCCCCCGTCTGTGGAAAAATTGTCTTCCACAAAACCGTTCCCTCATGCCAGAAAGGTTGGGTACCCCTGCTTAAACAGATTACTGTTGTCCTGGTTCAGCCTCTGCCCCAGGACGCCAGTGAGGAGTCAGCAGACGAGCTTCCCCTGGTGAACCCCAGGGGACTAAACCAGACGAAGCACCAGAATTAGGCATGGCTCCAGAAGTAGACCCAGCACCACAGGGCAGTGGGGAGTTGGCAACAACTGAGGCTACAGGGGAGCAAACTGTGGATGGTGGTTTGTCCCCACCCTCTAGCCAGCAGCCAACAACTGAGGCTACAGGGGAGCAAACCGGGGATGGTGGTTTGTCCCCACCCTCTAGCCAGCAGCCAGCTGGTTCTCATCAAACTCCCAGCTCACCAGAATCACCCAAAAGGCAGAGACAGAGATGTGTACGCATTGCCTTAAAGGACAGACGAAGAAGTGCGAGGCTAGCTGCAAGGGAGTTATGTAGGGGAAAGAGTGAGTCTTTGCAGGATTCAGATGACAGCCCCTAATCTCCTAATAAATCACCAGCGGAGCGGTGGGTGAGTTGTGGGAGCAATGTAGCATATTGGCTTCACGACCACTCTAGCAACCTGGCTTGATTCCTGATTTCCTGACTCGGTTTGGACTACTGTTTGGACATTGACTTTGCAGCCCAGCAGCAGGTCCTGCTTTGCGCAAAGAAGGTGCCCATGTCTGTGGAAGCCATAGACATCTGGCTGCTGCAGTCAGGCCCTGTTATGAAGGAGACAGCGCTCCTATCCATGTTTGTGGGTCAGCACCAGGAGCGGCTATGCCTGGACATCACCAAGATTCCCCGGTTCCCACTGGTACTGGGGATAGACTGGCTAGAGTGGCACAACCCTATGATAGACTGGGCTCGCCAGCAACTCCAGTTCCAGGAACCTTGCCCGCACCTGACTTCCAAGGCGCTCCTGGGGGCGGCCAGCACAGAGGGGACTCCTGCCATTCTCCTGGAATATCGGGAGTTTGCAGACATCTTCGAGGAGAAGGGAGCAGACCAGCTACCACCCCATCGGCCCTATGATTGTGGTATCAATCTCAAACCTGATGCACCCCTGCCCGTGGCCCGGCTGTATTCGTTGTCTGAGCCGGAACAGGCTGCCCTCCAGGACTTTTTGGCCAAGAACTGGCAGAGGGGTTTCATTCCGCCCTCCAGATCCACGACCTCAGCCCCGGTACTCTTTGTTAAGAAGAAGTGCGAGGAGCTGAGACTCTGTTATGACTAATGGGCACTTAATCGCATAACCATCCGGGACCGGGACCTGCTTCCATTGATCCCGGAACTGCTGGACTGGGTGTGCCAGGCCCAGCTATTCACCAAGCTGGACCTGCGCGGCGCCTATAACCTGATTAGGATCCGGGACGGGGATGAGTGGAAGACGGCCTTTGGAACTCGCTACGGGCAGTATGAATATTTGGTGATGCCCTTCGGACGCACCCGCCGTCTTCCAACTGTTCATCAATGATGTATTTAGGGACCTATTGGACCGATTCTTCGTGGTCTATTTAGACAATATTCTCATCTACTCCCGAGACCCGGCCCGGCATGTAGAGCATGTACGCACTGTTCTGCAGCGACTGCGAGAACACCAGCTCTATGCAAAATTAGAGAAATGTGAGTTCCACGCACGGGAAGTGGACTTCCTGGGGCACCACCTTACTCCTGAGGGTGTAGCAATGGACCCGGCCAAGGTAACCTCGGTGACCCAGTGGCAAGCCCCTAGGAATTGAAAAGAGCTACAGAGGTTCCTTGGTTTTGCCAATTATTATAGACAATTCATTGATGGCTACACTGCTCTGGCTGTACCTCTCACTCAGGTGCTGAGACCCCGCGAACCGTTCCGTTGGACTGCGGAGGCAGAGCAGGCGTTCCAGCACCTAAAAAGCCAGTTTGCTACAAAGCCCGTGTTGCGACATCCAGACCCACGGCTCCCGTTCATTGTGGAGGTGGACACCTCCAGCTATGCCATTCGGGCAGTCCTCTCACAACAGGCCACCACCACCGAGCCACTGCGCCCATGTGCGTATTATTCCCGCCAGCTTACTCCCGCAGTACGCAATTATACTATCTGGGAGCGGGAGCTGCTGGCCATAAAAGCGGCATTTGAGGTGTGGAGACACCACTTAGAGGGTGCCCAGCATCCTGTGGTCGTCCGGATGGACCACAGGAACCTGGAGCATCTGCAGACTGCTCGGTGCCTAAATCAGCGGCAGATTCGGTGGTCGCTCTTTTTCACCTGCTTTAATTTTAAAATAGAATATATTCCCAGCGCCCAAAACAAGCGGGCCAACGCCTTGTCCTGGAAGCCAGAATACACATCACCAGCAGACCCGAGTGCCTCCCTGGCCACCGTGCTGGCTCAAGAGATGTTTGCGACCACCACTTCTCAGCCCCCGCTCTGTGACCGACTCCGAGAGCAGGAGGTGAGCGACCCATGGACCCAAGACCATCTGCACCACCTGCAGCAAGCCCCTGCACTGGCCTCAATGGACTACGCCGTCTGCGACGGGCCCCTGACGCACCAGGGATGTTTGTGCGTACCGGCCAGACCCCTATGAGGGGAAATCATGTCGCTCAGTCACGATGCTCATCCCGCTGGACATTTTGGATGATATAAGACATTACACCTGCTTACCTGGGAATTTTGGTGGCCCTGGGTCCAGGCGGACGTAGCATGCTACGTACAGACTTGTGAAGTGTGCCGCTGCGCAAAGAACCAGCCAGGTAAACCCACAGGACTCCTTCACGGTCTGCCCACCCCACCGCACCCTTGGCACTCCATTTCCATGGACTTCATCACAGACTTCCCCAAGGCTGGCCCATATTCTTTTGTTGTTTTATAAAATTTGTGATCAGAGTTATGGAAACTCCAAGAGATAAGCTTGTAGTAAAAATGTTGCTTTATTTAAAACAAAAGAACATAGGAACAAACCTTGAATCTTCTTCTTCAGCCGAAGAGAAGGCATGGCTGATTAACATAGCTATTTACATTTAGATAGCAGAGCAGAGTGAGAACAAAAGGCATTTACATTTTAAACCTTAACTTGACCAGCATCTGAGTGGACAGGATCCAGCATGTGACCAAAACACCTGGGCAACAGATTCCCAATATGGGCAAAGCTCAAACAGCTAATTCTGATTGGTCAGAACTATCAGTCTGGCTGGCTCCAAGGCAAATTAACATTCCTGAGTGGGGGTGAACATATGCTCCCTCTTGAAACTCACAGGAAAAAAGTTTGAGGCCTGGCTTTTTAAAAACTCAGCCTTCCATATTTCTTGACATAAAAAATATATGCAACATATTCTTGTATTCTGGTGGTAGTTGATTTATTTAGCAAGATGGGACACTTTATCCCGTGTAGCGGACTCCCTACCGCTCGGGAGACAGCTCAGTTGTTTGTGCAGCACATCTTCAGACTCCACAGCCTTCCGGAGCAGGTGGTGAGCGACCAGGGCACCCAGTTCTCGTCTCGGTTTTGGAAGGTGCTGCACGCCCTGCTCGGCACGGAGGTGCACCTCTCGTCTTCACACCACCCCCAGTTGGACGGTCAGACGGAGAGGGTGAACAGGGTGCTAGAGCAGTACCTCCGGTGCTATGTGGGGCACCAGCAGGATGACTGGGTGAACCTGCTACCCCTGGCAGAGTTCGCATACAATAACTCACTCCATTCCTCGACCCGGCAGACCCCATTCATGACCCTCTATGGATATCACCCCCAGTTTTTTCCTTCCGTCCTTCCAAGCACCACAGTCCCAGCGGCAGAGGCCTTCGCTCAGGAACTCTGGGCCCAACACTCCATGGTGAAGGAGCACCTAGAACAGGCCAAGAAGGCCTACAAGGCCAACGCCGACGAGCGGCGGCAGCCAGGCAAGGCCCTCCAGGTCGGGGACTGAGTGTGGCTCTCCACCAAATACCTGCCCAGATCAAGACCCTCCAGAAAGCTGGACGCCCGCTTTATCGGCCCGTACCCAGTGGTGGAGCAAATCAACCCTGTGGCCTTCTGTCTTGACCTGCCCCCGTCTTTCCGTATCCATCCCGTGTTCCACTGGTCTCTCCTTGTAACTGCTGCCCCTCCGGATCCCCATTGTCCCACTGTACCACCTCCGCCACCGGTGATGGTGGACAGCCAGGAGGAACTTGAGGTGGCCCGTGTTTTGGACTCTTGCATGCGGAGAGGGCGCCTCGAGTACCTAGTGGACTGGGAGGGGTACGGGCCGAAAGACCGCTCCTGGGAACCCGCTGCTCAGGTCCATGCCCCTGCCTTGGTTCAGGACTTTCACCAGGCATATCCCCACAAGCCTGGACCCGTTGCTTCTCGGGGAGGGGGCCCTGAGGGGGGGGATAGTGTCCTGGTTCAGCCTCTGCCCCAGGACACCAGTGAGGAGTCAGCAGACAAGCTGCCCCTGGTGAACCCCCAGGGGACTAAACCAGACGAAGCACCAGAATTAGGCATGGCTCCAGAAGTAGATTCAGCACCACAGGGCAGTGGGGAGTTGGCAACAACTGAGGCTACAGGGGAGCAAACTGGGGATGGTGGTTTGTCCCCACCCTCTAGCCAGCAGCCAGCTGGTTCTCATCAAACTCCCAGCTCGTCAGAATCACCCAAAGGGCAGAGACAGAGATGTGTACGCATTGCCTTAAAGGACAGATGAAGAAGTGCGAGGCTAGCTGCAAGGGAGTTACGTAGGGGAAACGTTGAGTCTTTGCAGGATTCAGATGACAGCCCCTAATCTCCTAATAAATCACCAGCAGAGTGGGGAGTGAGTTGTGGGAGCAATGTAGCATATTGGCTTCGCAACCACTCCGGCATCTTGGCTTGATTCCTGATTTCTTGACCCTGGTTGGACTACTGTTGATCTGTTTTCTGGACTCTTTGACCCGGCTTTGACTTCTCGCTGACCTACTTGTTACCACCCCTGACCTGGCTTTGGAATATTGGTTGTCTTCTGGCTCCAACTCTGACTTCGGCAAACGGACTCCTGGTTTCTCTCTCTCGGCTTTTCCCTGCAGCATGACTTCTGGCTGTATCTGTTGCTAAGTGTACAGCTGGTGAGTGCATTCCGGCCTTCAGCTCACGGCAGAGACTCTGTGTAACCTGATACCCGTGACAGGCCAGCACAACTGTTTATATAAAAAGGTTTTTGTTTTCATTAAAATGAAAAAGTTTTATTACACGAACATATTGAGCTAACAATTATTCTTCAGTGACAGAACTCATACAAAAATTTAGGTACACGTAGAGAGGGACTATATTTCAACACAATCGTACCATGAATATTTCTCAGATGAAGTAATCTTATGCAGAAAATTTCGGTCTTTCAATACCTTATCATAAAACTTCTCACACTCCATGACACCTGTGTTGTGGACACAAACTCCACCTCTCATATACATGTGTGCAACTGTAAGGCGAGGTTTCGGAGGCGCACTCTGGCCGACACTTTAGCCAGTGTGTCTTCGAATCCGGTCCGCAGAGCCTGCATGAACTTATTTAAATTGTGAAGTGCGCTTGCCTTGGTATCATGCAATTTCACGAGCCAGCTAGCCGCTTCCCCTTCCAAGAAGCAAGAAACATATCT
This sequence comes from Charina bottae, assembly GCA_023362775.1. Lineage (NCBI taxonomy): Eukaryota > Metazoa > Chordata > Lepidosauria > Squamata > Charinaidae > Charina > Charina bottae. The sequence goes on from JALMGJ010000011.1 coordinate 35,573,784, forward strand.
GACCTTCGTTTCCTCTGTGTAAAAATCGTTTTCAAATTCTTCCATGAACCCTTTTACGTGAGTCATGAAGCATGCTAATTTTTTGGGGTCTCCATCAAACTTCATTTTCAGCTCTCGCAACCCCACCGGTGCCTTCCTGCTGCCCAGCGACCTCTGTTGTGGTATGGGTGGAGTTGTACGCGGTTGGTCCTGTGTGTTGAGACCCTTTTCTTCGTCTTCCTCCCCAGGCTCTGTTAGATTCCTATTCTCTTCAAAAGGGGGTGGACATGTCTTGTGTATCTGCCTCTCCCTCCCCTCCAGGAGTGTAATAAGCATATTAAGTCTCTCATTTAATTCCTCCACCCTGTAGTTCATGCGAGGTAATTTTTCTTCAACTGTCCCAATTCGTTGCGTTTGGGTAACACGCTTTTTAGTTTTCTGCTCTCTGCATCCCTCCATCCCTTCACCCACTCCCATTGGCCAGTCTGCTTTCACAGTTCCGTGGGTGGGTGGATGGGTGAGTGGTGGGATGTGCTCCCTCCAACGTGATAGCCCTGGACACCCTTTGGCCTCTCAGGATTGGGGTGCTGTCCTCCCGATTGGGCTTGTTGGGGTTTCCTCTCGTACCTCTCAGAGTAGATGCTTTCAGCCACCCCGTGGTCTCCGCTGCCGTCTGCCGCCACGTGGTTTCTGCTGCCCGCTTGCTGCTTGGGAGCGCTGGTCGCTGCCGCCGCTTTGCCGCCACGTGGTGGTCTCCGCTGCCGCCGCTGCTGAAATTGCCGCCTCTCAGCTGTTTGGCGCGCTGCCGCTCTTCCGCCGCCACTCCACTGCTTGGAGAAAGCCGCTCTTCCGCCGCCGCTCAGCTGAGGGATAGCCATCTCTCAGCTGTTTGGCGCGCTACCGCTCTTCCGCCGCCGCTCCGCTGCTTGGGGAAAGCCGCTCTTCCTCCGCCGCTCACCTGCTTGGGGGAAAGCCGCTCTTCCGCCGCCGCTCAGCTGAGGGATCGCCGCCTCTCAGCTGTTTGGCGCGCTGCCGCTCTTCCGCCGCCACTCAGCTGCTTGGGGAAAGCCGCTCTTCCTCCGCCGCTCACCTGCTTGGGGGGAAGCCGCTCTTCCGCCGCCGCTCAGCTGAGGGATCGCCGCCTCTCAGCTGTTTGGCGCGCTGCCGCTCTTCCGCCGCCGCTCAGCTGCTTGGGGAAAGCCGCTCTTCCTCCGCCGCTCAACTGCTTGGGGGAAAGCCGCTCTTTCGCCGCCACTCAGCTGCTGGTTCCTCCTTCCGAAAAATTTTTATTTCTTCGGATCGTTGGTCGAGGTGCGTGGACGCCGGTCTCTACCGTGGAGCTTACGAAAATTTTCGGGTTTGCTCCCGGGAAAACCGGTTGGTGTATTGATTCCAGTCTTTATGTAAGGCGCTCCTTCTGATCGCTATAATCTCTCTGCGCTGAAGTAACTCCCAGGCACCAGAGTTCTTAGAAGCAGAAGAGTTTATTATAGAATACAGAGTTAGCTCTAGCATGAACAAAGACTGGAATGCAGGTAACAGGAACAACAAGCACCTTTAAACCTTTCCTTCCCCCAGTGTCCTTTGCTGCGTGCCCATGCGGTCAGTCTGTCGGTTGTCTAGGCAACGCTCGGCCAGATGTGTATTCCCGATCGTTGGATGAGTGCGAGCCGATCTTCCAGTCTCCTGATGAACTCATTGTCTGCTTGCCTTTTTGGCAGAGATCGGGTGATCTCTGACAGCAACATTACAACACAACTACAAAATGGTGTAGCTTGCACTGTGACATCATGACTTACATTTTATTACTTTGGCATCTTTGTGATAAGAAACACACATCTAGGATGACAGGTGATACATGAGCGTTCCTGCTCACTTGGAATAACTTTTTTGTGCTTAAATCCAAAGAGCTGCACAGCTCTCCTGGTCTGTTCTTGGATGAGGGACCACCTGGGAATCCCAGGGCTGCAGGTTAGATTGGGTAGATCAAAAATGCATCTTAATGTTTCAGCCAGGAATATAACCCTGAAAAAATGTTTCAGCCATGAATATAACCCTGACTTCTCAAGTCTGTGCCAATGTACTTCATATTTTGGCTTCCCTACAACATGGATAGATTAGACATCAGTTTGTCAAATGGAAGAAAATGGAGTGTTCCAATTTCAAGGTGAAACAAACACTGGGCTGAAGCTTCAGCCCTGGTCTCAGAGGAGCGGCAGCTATTAACTGTAACAGCTCAAACAAGGGTTTCCCTTTTCCCTTGTGAAGAACGAATCCTGTATCTTTCTTGCCACAAGTAGCTCTCTCTCTCTCTCCCCCTCCCTCCCTCTCTCCCTCTCTCCCAGGGCAGTCTGTCCTGTGTGTGTGTGAGTGTGTGTGTGCATCTGGTCAGGCTTGGCCGAGGGAGGAGAGTTGTCAGGCCGCCGAGCAGGAGAAGCAGGAGCCAGCCGCGCTGGGGGGCTTCATTGGGCGTCAAGGGGCGGAGTGGTGTGGCTGAAGCCCCCCAGCATGGCCGGCTCCTGCTTCTCCTGCTCGGCAGTGGCGGCGGCAACAACTCTCCTCCCTCGGCCAAGCCCGATCAGATGCACACACACACACTCACACACTCACAGGACAGACTGCCCTCGGCAGGATCTGGCCATGCTGGGGGGCTTCAGCGGGTGGCGAGGGACGGAGTGGTGTGGCTAAAGCCCCCCAGCACGGCCGGCTCCTGCTTCTCCTGCTCGGCAGTGGTGGCAGCGACAACTCTCCTCCCTCGGCCAAGCCCGATCAGATGCACACACATACACTCACACACTCACAGGACAGACTGCCCTCGGCAGGAGCCGGCCATGCTGGGGAACTTCAGCGGGTGGCAAGGGGCGGAGTGGTGTGGCTGAAGCCCCCCAGCGCGGCCGGCTCCTGCTGAGGACCGAGGACCACCGCCACCCCAGCCCCCTCGGGCTTGGCCAAGGGAGGGAGGAGAGTTGCTCCTGCTGCCACCACATGGAATCCTTGAAAGCTGTTCAACGCATGACATTTCTTAACTGGCCATGAAGAACTCAAAAATAAACATTTGAAATTCTACTTTGCTTTTATTGAGTGTACAGAAGAGGGAGAAAACGTGGCAATCTGTTTTCCCTTTAACAGCAGGTAGCACTGGAATACACATATTCAGGACACAGTCTAGCTACAGCATCAGCACTAGTCTTGGGTTAGGTCACCCTCAAAGGTGTAGGACGGTGGGCTCTGTTTGCAGGCTAGGAAGATGAGGCAGCAGCGGAAGCAGTGGCAGGCGTGGGAGGCATAGGACAGTTGGCTTTGTTTTTGGGCTGGGAAGACAAGGCAGAAGCGGAAGGGGTGGTGGGCATGGAAGGCATTGGATGGCAGGCTTCTCTGGCAGGCTGGAAGGGTAAGTTAAGGTCGGAAGCAGCGGCTGGCGGAAAAGGTGCAGCAAGGCAGGTTTCTGTGGCAGGCGAGTAGAGCCAGGTAGAAATGGAAGCAATGACTGGCAGAGAAGGTGCAGGGAGGCAGGAACTTGAAAGCGTTTGGTTCCACAAAGCTTCGGTGAGGCTGTCTGGTCCGGTTTCCATGGAGGCCTTGATTGTAGACGAGGTCCGAGGCTTGGAGGCTGAGTCTGGTGAACGGTTGTCCCCAACAACCTGTTCCTCCTTTTGCCATCCTTTTATTCTTTTTTCTTCCCACCGTTGGGAGATAGCAGCCAATGGGCTTGCTTTCTTTTTGGCGCTCTTTTCAACTGTCAAGCTGAGCTCTGTTGCAATTTCCCTGCCATTGCTGCAGAGCTCAGACTGCATCCTAACAATAACTTTGGATATAACAACTTTTAATCTGAGATTCAGATGCCCTTATTCAATGCTTGTTACATCCATTCTCAACAAACTGCTGTTTCAATGTGCAATTTCCAAAAATTAGAAAGAGATAATGGATAGGGAAAATCAATTTATGAAAGAAAATGTGTGGTTGGAAGGAGTGTATGGTTTTCAGTCTGGATATCTCCTCCCACCAACTATTTTCATTTATCCATTTTCTTCCTTGCCGCTTCTTTCCTACAATTCTCAAAAAATTTCAGATGACTCAAATGGAACTCTTGAAAGCCATTCAACCCAGCAAGACATTTCTTAACTGGCCATGAACCACTCAAAAATAATCATTTCAAATTCTAGATTGTTTTCTCGGGTTGGACAAGAGGCAGAAAACTTGGCAAACTGTTTTCCTATTAACAGCAGGTAGCACTGGAATACATATTGAGGACAGAATCTAACTACAGCATCAGCACAAGTCTTGGTCTAGGTCACCCTTCCCCAACATGGAATTTTCTAAATGTGTTGTAACTAGAATAGCTAACATCCCTTGACTAACGTTGCCAATAGTAGGACTGGGATGTGTGAGCGAGTAGGATTTCAATCAAGCATGCTTATTTTTTAAAGGGGGAAAGATACTTATCTCACCCTGTGATGCAAACCTGACCCATATGGTACTCCACTAGGCTGTTTTTAAATGGTAGGTGGGGAGAGGACTTTTAAATATTAATTCTTATGTTATTTATTTATTTATTTTATATGGCCCCCCAACTCACACACGGTGACTCCAGTTGGCTTACAAAATTAAAATCCACAGTATAAAAAACCCATCAACCCACCCACCCCCCACAGCATCTACAAATGCAATGAAATCAGCCACTTGATTGACTCCATCTCAACCTGGTATCCCCAGGCCCACTGACAGAACCACATCTTCAGGGCCTTCTGGAAAAGTATTGTGGAGGCCAATCTTTTCTCTGGGGGAATGATGTTCCTCAGGGAGGGAGCAACCATGGAGAAGGCCTTTTTTCATGGTCCCATTAGATGAACTTCCCTCATAGAAGGGACCCGTTACATACCCTGCCTCCCTGCTCTGGTGGGCCAGGAAGATATAACTGTGGAAAGGCGGTCCTTCAAATATATCATGGTATAGCCATGGTGTTTCTCAGGCATGAAGAACCTATTTTCTTCCATGCCTTGTTAAAATAAAATTCCCATCAGTCTCATCTACCATAGTCACTTTTGTAAACTATAGGAATTATTGTTGGAAATTTGAATTGAGTAGATGACTTATTAGTGCATATGTTCCTTAACATAAGCTGAGAGCTGTAAAATACTGAGTGAATGCTAGCAAATTAACTGAATTTGATAAAAAGCTAGTTCTATTATGAAACAGATAAATATAGAAAACCTTTACCTCTATCTAAATTACATCTTGAAGAGAGGGACACCAGAGAGAGACAGAGACAGAAGCAGAGACAAATAACATGTTCCTTTTTATTTTAATACACAGAGACTTGTTGTACTAATAATATGATGGATGAGAAACAGTTACAGTGACAGCAAACCAAATTAAAGACCCTTACCCTCACCTGTCTCTCACTATTCGCCCTAGTGATCAAAAAGATTGAAGGTGCAGAGAGTTGATGAAATCTCCAGCTCCTCTTCTCATTGTCTTGGAAACTCATGACACCAATCTTCTCTTGAAGAAGCTGCAACTGAGTTCAGGGCAGTGGCTTTGTCAGCACATCAGGGATTACCTGGTCTGTAATCCTCTAGGAATTTTTCAATCCTTATGGTTTCACCAACTGAAATGTACTGTTTTGGTGTAGAAAAGTACCATGGTGGCTTGCTGCTGCAGGCCCAAATGATTGCTCCATGGCCAAGAGCAGTAGGACAGGTGAGAAACAGATTCAAGGACAACATGTGAAGATCCTTCTATCATTGCACCACTTGCCCTAGTTGTCAAACAGGCTCATAGATGCAAAGAGATTATGCAGTTTTTAACATCTAGTCTTCCCAAACTGTTGTCTTCTCAGTGTTTCAGGGCCACACCTCTAACAATTTCCAATGGTCAAGCTGGTTGGATTTCTGACAGCTGTAATCCCCAAACATCTGGAGACATCAGTTTGGGGAACATTTAGAGTCTCACAACAATTGCAGGGCAGATTTTGGCCAAAATAAGATTATGAAGATTTGCTTCTGTCACTAGTCTAGTAGCACTGAAGACAAAAGATACACTAAATTTGTCTATTTCTATGAATTAAAACAATGATGTTGCATTTAACAATTGTACCATTATTCTCAATAGTTTATGCTAATATTATGTAACTGTGTTTATCCATACTAGTACCAACCTCAGGGAGATATATATTATTCCACTCCCTTTTCGCACTGAAGATGTTGCCTAGCCTGGCAATGAAATGTCTGCAAGAAAACAACAAGGCTCAGAGAGCACCATGGACTCCACATATATATTATTAAACAGAAAAACAAATTATTCTGAAATCCATAAAGTACAGAATTTTATACTTCCAATTGAAAAATCGCCAATGTTATTAGCCCTATGAATAAAAAAAAATACAATTTGAACAATGTGGGTAAATAATGGAGGGATTATCAAGAAAAGTCTGTGCTGGTCATAAGCAGTGGTTCCAGGAGAAGCAGTCTTAGAACTGTTGCAGGAGAGAGAAAGCCTTTCAGTAAATTCTTGCTTTTCTTCTACATGTGCTTTACCTAAAGGGTAAAGTTGGAAGAAATTTCCAAACCACCTCATATAATTAACAAAAACTTATAAACCCACCAGAGTCTTTCTTTTTGACAATAGAATCAACACTAAATACATTCACTTTGGTACAGCATTCACCGTCCTTTGGCTTCCATGGGTGGGGAGGGCCATTTCATGAGAGAATTCTTTAATATAACTCTAATATACAGATTCAGAGAAATCCACAAACATAATGGTGTCCTCAAAGAACACAAAATCTTGGTTTATTGGAGATAAAACAAGCTTCTAAATTTTTTCATAATAATTTACACTGGTGCATTTTTTCAATTTTAAACAATTTAGTAACTGCTCTTCTATGGGCTTCTTTTACCTCCCTATTTCGTAGGCTGTATATCAGGGGATTGAACAAAGGGGTCACGATTGTATAAAACAGAGACAAAACTTTGTTGATGTCTCGCAGTCTATCTGTTTTGGGCAATATGTAAACAATCATTATTGTGCCATAGAAAATGGACACCACCATGAGGTGTGAGGAGCAGGTTGAGAAAGCCTTTTTCCTCCCACTGACCGATGACACTCTCATAATGTTAGAAATAATGTAAAAATAAGATGCCAAGGTCAAGAAGAAAGGAGGCAAGATGCAAACAACAGATATCAAAATTGTTACAAATTCAATCAAGTGGGTGTCACTGCATGCTAGCTTTAATATTGGATTCAATTCACAAAAGAAATGATTGATTTCACTGGGGCCACAGAACTTTAACTGACACATTAGATATAAAACTATGCTCATAACAAGTAAACCATTGATCCATGATCCTGCTATAAGCTGGAGGCAAACTCTATCATTCATTAGTGTTGTGTAATGGAGTGGTTTACAAATTGCTACATACCTATCATAGGACATTGCTGCTAGGAGACAGCATTCAGAAGCTGCCAAAAGACCAAAAAGATAATGTTGCATTATGCAGCCGGTTACAGAAATTGTTCCCTGCCCACCATACAAAAGATTAGCCAGCATCATTGGAAGGATGTTAGAACTGTAGCAGGTCTCCAGGCAAGAGAGATTACCCAGGAAGAAATACATGGGGGTGTGAAGGTGGGGATCAGTAACGACCAGCAAAATGATGAGGATATTCCCAACCATGGTAACAAGGTAGATAACTAAGAAGAGGCAGAAGAGAGGAACCTGCAGATCTCCAAGTCCTACAAATCCCATCAAATGGAATTCCGTGATTTCTGTTTGGTTCTCTGCTTCTGTTTCTGCCATGCCTGCAAATATAATACCAAATTATATTTGCAGAGCCAGTTTGGTCTAGTGGTTAAGGCAATGGGCTAGAAACCAGGAGTCTGTGAGTTCTAGTCCCACCTTAGGCATGAAAGCTGGCTGGGTGACCTTGGGCCAGTCACTCTCTCTCAGCCCAACTCAACTCACAGGGTTGCTGTTGTGGGGAAAATAGGAGGAGGAAGGAGTATTTGGTATGTTTGCCGCCTTGAGTTATTTATAAAAATAATAAAGGCAGGATATAAAATAAATAAAAAAAATAATAAATAATAAATAAATTTATTTGAGGTGCTCAGAAATTATTACTGTAGTCCTCGGGGGAGGTCTCACTGAATTCAGTGCAAGTTAAGTCAAGTAAGTAGGAATAGTGTTTATACCATCATTCTATTAATGAACATTAATCTGAACATGAACAAAAACCATTCTTTTCTAAAATTATGAAGTGAGATTCAGAGGAAATTAGTTCTTTTTTCTTCTTCTTTGATTTCTCACTCCCCCTCCTCCTTAGTTTCCTGAGAGCCACCCATCTGAAGTCCAACTTGATAAGACTGCTCAGGTTTTTTCTGTTGAGCCAAGATTAACTGGGCATGATCACTTAGCTGAACCAGGGAATATTTACATTTTCAGAAACCTTCTGGTTGGATTTGATCCATATTTTCTTGAATCCTGACACATGTTTCCAAGAATATTTACAGATGAACTGAGGTGGTGTTTGTTCCTCTTTCTTGTTTAAATAAATAAATAAATAAATAAATAAATAAATAAATAAATAACATGTTGTCAATAAATAATAAAGAATGTGTTGTTCTACAAATGAGGGAGCACCACTTTGGTGAATATATGAGCACAGGAAAGTGTGAAATTGCACGCTGCTTCCCACCAGTTGTGTTCGGTTTTGACTCCCTCAGTTTCCCAATCATATTCTGCCAAAAAAGATTGCATTGTGGATTATCTCACATGATAATTTTCATGCTTGTCTCTTTGCTGTTTGTTTGTTTATGCAAAAGTTTAGGCAGACTATGCTGCTTCATCCTATTCAGAACTTGGAATGAATATACAAATTTAATCTTTAATTTCCTACGTTTTTCCTATTGTTAAGTAAACTGCCTTAAATATTAGGAATCAAATAGTGTCTCTCATATATATTATGAATGCTTTGTTATTTTCTTTTTCTCTCTCTGTCTCTAAAGAAAACTTTCAGGCTCCATTCTTGGGATGTGCAGTACTCAGTAACTATACAACTGGGTAAAACTATAAGCAGATGTCCACATTCCTTTGTTAGATGGACCATGTGTAAGATACCAACTCCTAAATTTGTCAGCAGTAAGCTCCACTACAAGAATACTTCTTCTCAAAAGCATGAAGCCTTTCCCTTTGTGGAGGTGGGGGGGTGGGAGACGAATTGGTACTTTGCCCTAGGCCTTCCGATGGCAACTTCAAATCAACAAATTGCATATTGTATCTGAGAAAAATAAGAAGTATAGCTTCAAAAGTATCTCTAATGAGAAATTTGATCCAGAACTTCAAAGCAGCATCACTCTTGGTTAATAATAATTTAAAAAATCACCATCTGTCATAGTAGCTCCCTCTCGTCCAACCTCTTCCAGATATTTTGGGATGGCACTTCCATGAATTTCCAGCCAGAGCTTCAAGTTATGAACCATTGCTATATATTCATAGGTCACCTATTCTCCGAGTGAATCTTCTGTACTTCAGTGCCATTTTTCTTTAACAAAACAGAGCAATCAGTGCTGGTTCACTGATTTTGTAAAATAATAACAAAAATTGACCTTTTTAAAAAATTAAGGAGCTAACCTCAGGGAGACTCAACAGAGCTCTAACTCACAATATATTTTGTGCTTAGGATGGAATGGATCATCCTGGGAGAAGGAATGGCTGGTCAATATCATACACAGGAATAACCGTCCTGCAACATATTGTGGAATTACCTTTCCAGGAGCCTGATATTCTGTGAGCAGCTTTTTGGCTTCTCTCACCATCAGCAGCAGGTTCTCTATGGAGTCTTACCTTGATCTCTAGATTTGGCTCAGGAATGATGTAAATTAAAGAAATAATTGAAGTGAAACCTAATTGAACACTCTCTAAAAAAGACATCATCCCAACTTTTCATTTATCTTATATGAAAGGGCATGGTCCCTGCTGTGCAAATTAACTCAGTTTATCCTAGTGTTTATCGAAGGGGCGTGGTGGCTCAGCGGGTAAGATGCCAGGCTTGTCGATCGGAAGATCGCAAGTTCGGAGGTTCGAATCCCTAGCCCTGCGTGCGGAGTGAGCTCCCGCACTCGCCCCAGCTCTTGCCAACCTAGCAATTCGAAAGCATGCAAATGCAAGTAGATGAATAGGTACCACTTCGGTGGGAAGGTAACAGCGTTCCGCACGCGTCATGCCGTCGGACAACGCTGGCTCTTCGGCTAACAAACGGAGATGAGCACCGGCCCCTAGAGTCGGACACGACTGCACAAATGTGCGGGGGGAACCTTTACCTTTACTTATCCTAGTGTAATAGAACATGTCTCTAGATGATGATGCCCAGGGGAATTCAAAAAGTGCCACAGAAACACAGCTCCTCTCCGCAAACAAAGTTAAACAGAAACACAGTTTAAACAGATTACACAAAGCATAACAAGCATAGCATAGAAAAAAAATACATACATACCAAACAAAGTAATACCTAATTTCCTATAGGCTGCCAGGAGCCCCGTAATAAGGACAGCGGAGATACCCCAAGGTGGCAATTTTCACAGCACCCAGCGCTCAGGCCTGTGTGGAGTCCCAAACTCCAAAGACAATCCTAAGGTTTTTATCAAAGCCTGGCTCCCAAACCCCGTGACCAAGCCCAGACTGACCTTGACTGGGATTCTTCCTGGGGCCTGGCACCTGTCCATGACATCATTCCCAGACCCTGGGAAGCTATCAGATAAGCCAGTGCCCAAGCATAAACAATTTCTTATCATCCCCCTGTGAAGAACAAGCTTGTTGCTAGACCCTATCTTGGGTCATTTGGAGACTCTGGCAGCAAGCCAGGTAGTTATTACAAATAAATCGAAGAACAAGAGCTGAGTGTGGGATCCTTTACTTCGGAGGAGTGAGTTTGGCCAGCTTCTCCTTTGAATTTCTGGATCCAGGCCAGTAAGGATATCCTAATAACCCCTTGCAGCTGCATTTCAGTTGGGAGGGGGAATTTGAGTAGCTTGTTGGGCAACGCCCTTGAAGCCTCACTGGTCGAGCTTTTGATTGGGAAGTTGCCTAATAAAAATAAGGAAAAGGAGAGCAAAAGGAGAGAGAGAGATTCTTCTCTCAAGGTCGTCAGCAACAACAGGATGCTTTGTTACCATCGAAAGGGTTAGTATCTTCCAGCAACCTGCCTAAATGCAATTTTATCTTATTATGCCTGGAAATGGATAAATAACAGCGTATCCAGATTAAGGAACTACAGTAAATTTTAGGGAGATAGTTTTTATTATTTTTAACTGTCGTCTTGCATACTATGTTTTTAAAAGAATCCTATTTTACTGTGTAAGTCTTAATTATAATTATTTAATAAAAATATATATCTTACATGCTGGTGTTGTGGTCACATGCATATGGAAATTGGATTCTACCCAGCCTGCCTAACCACTTGGCTTGTTACTACCAGGAGATTGTAGATGGTTAAATTCCCAAGATTTTGGGGCTTCAAGGGAGAAGTAATCTTTGGAGGTTTTGAGGTTTGGCCCAGAGCCCCCCAGCTTTCCCTAGGGCTGTGGGACTATAGTGATAGGGTGGTGGAAGCGAAGTTTGTCATTTGGGTTGGTGCCCAAATTAGGAACATCTGGGTTGGTGCCCAGGTAGAGGCTGTTGGGTAGATGCCCAAGCTAAGAACAGTAGGGGTTGGTGCCCCAAACTAGTAACATAGGGGTTGGTGCCCCAAACTGGGATTAGTCTGCCCTTTAGGAGAGGGTTCTCATGAAGCTAATTAGAGACCCTGTAGAAAACTATTCCAGGGTTCCTTTTACTGCAGTCATTGCTGAGGTGTGGAACCTGGTTAGTTAATATTAAAAGGGCAGTATTCCTTTCAGTTAATTGTGTGGGCCAGCAAAGGAAAGGACAAGGGGGAGGCGTCCAGCCAGGAGGCTTGTGAGCTGAAAGGTAAAAAGGAAAGGAAAGAAAAGGAAGCCCCCACAGATAACGTTGACACCCCCCCCCCATTTCCAAGCTGCTAGAGGGGTGGCTGGAGGAGTGAACTTATGCTTAAACTTAACAAGCTGGGGGTTTTCTCTCCCCCCACTTCCAACAAAGATATGTTCTGGAGGGCTGTTGGAGGAGTGGGTATATTCTTCTTCTCTTCCCCCTCCCATGCCAAGCAGAACTAAAAACAAGCCAGTTAAACATCAGCATAACTCAAAATAAACTCTAATCTCCTAGGTGTGGGGAAGGAAGATCAAAACATGCCACCTAACTCCTCAAGATACAAAGGTCTTCCGCAGATTGCTACTACAAAGCATGAATATAATTTTGAAGATATAGTAACATCATTTCCATGTCTAGTGCAAAGTTTGGCTGCTGAAACGTATTAGAGTAAAATGTGCAGCCCCCAAGCCACAAGAAGATATGTGCTTCCCTGTATATTTGGGACATGCTGCCTTTGAACTGGGATCCAGATGCACTCCCTCAAATAATTTCTGTGCAACCTGCAACCCCATCTTTCTGGCCTCCAAGTTTCTTTTTTAGCATCTCTCTCTCTCTCTCTCTCTCTCTCTCTCTCTCTATCTATCTATCTATCTATCTGTCTATCCCTCTCTCTCTCTCTCTCTCTCTCTCTCTATCTATCTATCTATCTCTATCTTTCCCTCCCTCCCTCCCTCTTTATTACAGATTTTTAAAAAGGAAGATAAAAACTAATACAAACTAGTATAAAGTAAGAAAAAGAAAGAAAACAAAGAGAAAGCTAAAAGTGCAAGAAAGGGGGATGGGGAAGGAAAAGAAATATAGGAAAGAAAGAAAAAAGGTACAAAGAAGTAGATTCCAATCTTCTTTACAGCAGTTATAAGTACAATTAAAAATTAACCTCTTACACTATGGTTGCAACATAACTCTCTTCTTTCTGTAATATATCTTGTCTTATCATCAAAATCATAAATCATAGGTTCATTTTTTTCTGTTTTTTTTAGGATTGTTTTTTTTAATAATATTTGCTTGCTGTTCTATTTTCTTGCACAAAATCACATTTTTCTTTTTTTTCTTCTAAGTATAGATTCTCTATATATGTAACAGTATGGTATTTGAATGCTAATTTGAGTTTTTATATTGGTTCTACCTTGGTGAGCAAAGTTAGAAAACATGAAAAATATTCAAACATAGAAAACATTATTATTAGATATTTATTAACTGGTACAGGTTATACAATGAATTGGCATTTGGAAAAGTGGGCCAAAATAAAATTAATGGATGAAGTTAGTTGATGGATGATAGATGTGACCTAGTCTTAGTCTAGGTCACCCTTCCCAACATTGGGATGTGTCAGTGGGTTGATGTCAGGCCCAGCCCAAGAATGACCAAGAATCAGTCCAGCCAAACTTCAGTTCTTTATTTGCTAACCCCGTGTAGACAGAATCTTGCCAGACTAAAGCAACTCTAACTCACCTAAGGGGAAATAACCTGGGAAAGCTCTGGGGGGGGGGCGCTTTTCTGAATCTCTTGGTTTCCCCACAGCTGCCCCCTGGACTATGTTTCCTCTTATCTCTTTCCCCTTCTTGGAATGTGCTCCCTCCTTCCTGAAAACCAGCGGCATTGCCGGAATCCACCACATCACGTCCCCCTCCAGAGACACATTCCATAACAGTTGCACTTACATTCCAGCATGCTTATTCTTATGAGGGGGAAAGGTTACCTGTCTCACTCTGTGATGCAAGTCTGACCCATCAGTTATTCAGCTAGGCAGTTTCTAAATTGGGTTTTGGGGAAGACTTTCTTCCATGCGTATAGCTAAACTATATCTCAAGCATGGAGAATCACTTTTCTTTTTTGCCTTGTTAAACCAAAACTCCCATCAGTCTCATCTAGCATAGTCAATTATGTAAAATATAGGTATTATAATTTAGTGTGGATGGTTTGAATTGAGCAGGTGACTTCTAAACCAAGAGCTGAATACTACTGAATGGTTGCTAGCAAATTCACTGAATTTGATGTAAAAGCTAGTTTTATTATGAAATAGATGACGATAGAAAACCCTCACCTCTATCTAAACAACATCTTGAAGAGAGGGAATCATGAGAAAGAGAGACGACAGAGACAGAAGCAGAGACAGAGAGAGTTCCTCTCTCTTTTAAACACAGTGTTATCGCCTTGCTGTACTTGGAGGAGGAGGAGGAGGAGGAGGAGGAGGAGGAGGAGGAGGAGGAGGAGGAGGAGGAGGAAGGGGCTTCTAGACATAGTAGTCCTGGAGGGGGTGATTCCAGGAGTGATGAACCCTGACTCCACTCTGGCTGAGGCAGATCCAGCAAGATCCCAGGACTCCCTGCCTTCACCCACTGACAGCCTCTCAGACTCTGAAGTTCACCCACCCAGTCCCAAGCAGACTCATGCTTTAATGATACAATGGCAGAGGGCTGAGCTCCACAGGTCAGCTAGACTGGCCAAGAAGCAAGTCGGCAGGACGGGAGACTCTAGTGAGTAGTGTCCCTCAGCTGTGCATCTGGGTGGTGGCTCAGCCTGGCTTATGTATTGGCCTCCCTCCCTGAGAGGAAACACTAAGAGCAACTTTCAAGCATCAGCTTTGTCATGTTAACGTTTTTGTACCATGCTTTGAAGTCACATTCTGCCTCACTGTGTTTCCCAACTGTTTCGCTGGATTTGTGTTTCTTTATTGGATTCCTGGTCTTGACCTGTGCCAAGCCTTGACTACATTACAGTTGGCATCTTTAGCTCTACATAAAAAGGACTCTTTGTTTCTAAAAGTTCTGCCTGAGTTTGCATATCTCTGAGCTGTGGCAGGTATCCAGCTAGCTATTTGTTGGCTGAGAGCCAGCAGTGCCGGCACAAAAACACAGGGACTTGTTCTACTAATTTATTTATTTAGCATATGTCATACATTGCCTGGGCATCTACAATGTTTTTTACACAGTAGATGTTCTGGCGCGGATAGTTGCTAGTCTTTCTTGCACTGATGCACCACAAGAGGGCGAGCTAGCTTTGCTTCAGCTGGCCAGCAGCGTTCCTTTATTTAGGTGTCGGCTTTTGTAGATAGATGGCTGCCGAGATAAGAAAAGTGGTCGACATTTTCTAGTGACACACCTTTAAGCTGGATTGATGGCGCTGCGGAGGGATTGGTTCGAACATGCTGGTAAAGCACTTTGGTTTTTTTTAATGTTAATAGAGAGGCCAAGCTTTTCATATGCTTCTGCAAAGATGTTTAGGATAGTTTGAAGATCTTCCTCGGAGTGTGGACAGACTACGTTATCATCAGCATCGCCTGAGCTCTGCGAGTGTAGCTTTCTCCCGAATGAAGCGTAGAGTGTTTGAGGATCGGGACATTCGCAGGGAGACCAAAATGCTTGTTTAAAAAGCCATTGTACTACCAACCCTTCTGTACGCCTGTGAAACATGGACCCTCTACAAACGCCACCTCCAACTTCTTGAAAGATTCCATCAACGCTGCCTCCGAAAAATTCTGCAAATTACTTGGGAAGATTGGTGGACTAATGTTAGCGTATTAGAAGAAGCGAAAACCACCAGCATTGAAACAATGATCATCCAACATCAACTTCGAATGCCTGACCATCGTCTTCCAAAGCAGTTACTTTACTCCCAACTTAAGAATGGAAAACAGAATGTTGGTGTACAGCAAAAGAGATTCAAAGACACTCTCAAAGCTAATTTAAAAAAAATGTAATATCAGCATTGAGAACTGGGAAGCCCTAACTCATGAGCATTTCAATTGGAGGTCAGCCTTTATTAAAGGCGCTATGGACTTTGAAGAAGCGCGAGTACAGGGCGAAAGGGAAAAAAGAGCTAAAAGGAAGGCACGTCAAGCAAACCCTCATCATGACCGTCTCCCACCCGGAAACCTATGCCCCCATTGTGGGAGGTTGTGCGGATCCAGAATTGGCCTTTACAGCCACTTACGGATCCACTGTTAAAATTTTACCCTTGGAAGACAATCTTACTCAGCTATGAGTGATCGCCAATGAAGATGATGATTTATTTAGGGAAGTCGGCTCATCCGGGCTTTTTTCTCCTCCTGTTCCTGCTCCCTGCACAGAGCGCCACCAGCGTTTCCCCCCACAGAAAGGGGATACCTATTTATCTACTTGCAGATTGTATGCTTTCGAACTGCTAGGTGGGCAGAAGCTAGGGATGAAATTATGGGAACTCACTTCCACCACACGGAGCTGGGCTTGAATTGTTGGAGTGTGGACCATTTCTGGCTGGCAAACTCCAGCATCATAAAGCCACTGCGCCAACACCTCCCCTAATAATAGGATTGATGAGGAACAGTTAAAGTGACAGGTTTTTCAACATTTCCCCTCATGGTCAAAATTGCACAAATATGCAAACAGATGATACAATCCCCAGCACCTTTTATCAGTGTCTTGTTCAGGAAGTGTTGCAGGAAGAAAAGAAGCCTTTCTGTAACCTTCTTGCTTTGCTTTGAAATGTGCTGGATTTCTTAAAGTTTAAAGATAAAAGTTTGAAGAAATATCTAACCTACCTTCTACAACAACAAGTCCCAGTTTCCTTGGGTGGGGAGGGCAAGTTCATGACAGAATTCTGTAATGTGTTTCTAATATACAGTTTTAGAGAAATCCACAAATGTAATGGTGTCCTCAAAGAATGCACAATCTTACCTTTATTGGAGATCAAACAAACATTTAAACAAATGTTTGTATTAAATTGCAGAGGTACATTTTTCAATTTTATACAATTTATCGACTGCTTTTCCAAGGGCCTCTTTTACCTCCCTATTTCTTAGACAATATATCAGGAGATTGCTCAGCAGTTTCATGTAGATGTTAAACAGGAGAGGAGGAAGCACCAAGCCCTGACACATAAGGTATAACGCTATTCTCATAACAAATAAATCATTGACCCATGATCCAGCTACAAGCTGGAGGCAAACTCTATCATTCATTAGCATCATGTAATTTAACAGCTTACAGGTTGATACATACCTATCATAAGACATTGTCATTAGGAGACAGCAATCAGATGCTGCCAAAAGACCAAAATAATAATAATAATAATAATAATAATAATAATAATAAGTCATGCAGCCAGTTACAGAAATTGTTCTCTGCCCACCATATAAGAGATTCACCAGCATCATTGGAGTATGGACTGGTTTGATCTTCTTGCAGTCCAAGGCACTCTCAGAATTTTCCTCCAGCACCACAGTTCAAAAGCATCTGTCTTCCTTCACTCAGCCTTCCTTATGGTCCAGCTCTACCAGTCATAGGTTGCTACAGGTAAAACCATTGCTTTAACTATGCGGACCTTTGTTGTCAATGTGATGTCTCTGCTCTTAACTATTTTATCAAGATTTGTCATTGCTCTCCACCCAAGAAGTAGACGTCTTCTGATTTCCTGGCTGCAGTCAGCGACTGCAGTAATCTTTGCATCTCGAAATACAAAGTCTGTCACTGCCTCCACTTTTTCTCCCTCTATTTGCCAGTTATCAATCAAGCTCCTTGCCATAATCTTGGTTTTTTTGAGGTTTAACTGCAACCCAGGTTTTGCACTTTCTTCTTTCACCTTCATCTTAAGGCTCCTCAGCTCCTCCTCGCTTTCAGCCATCAAAGTGGTATCATCTGCATATCTGAGATTGTTAATGTTTCTTCCAGCAATTTTAACTCCAGCCTTGGATTCATCAAGCCCAGCACGTCACATGATGTGTTCTGCGTACAAGTTGAATAGGTAGGGTGAGAGTATACAACCCTGATGTACCCCTTTCCCAATCTTAAACCCGTCTGTTCTGTGGTCTGTTCTTACCGTTGCTACTTGGTCGTTATACAGATTCCTCAGATAGATGACCTCGCTCAGCAGTTTCATGTAGATGTTAAACAGGAGAGGAGGAAGCACCAAGCCCTGACACATAAGGTATAACGCTATGCTCATAACAAATAAACCATTGACCCGTGATCCAGCTACAAGCTGGAGGCAAACTCTATCATTCATTAGCATCATGTAATTTAGCAGCTTACAGGTTGATACATACCTATCATTAGACATTGTCATTAGGAGACAGCAATCAGATGCTGCCAAAAGACCAAAATAATAATAATAATAATAATAATAATAATAATAATAATAATGCGTGATGCAGCCTCTTACAGAAATTGTTCTCTGCCCACCATATCAGAGATTTGCCAGCATCATTGGAGTATGGACTGGTTTGATCTTCTTGCAATCCAAGGTACTCTCAGAATTTTCCTCCGGCACCACAGTTCAAAAGCATCTATCTTCCTTCGCCCAGCCTTCCTTATGGTCCAGCTCCACCAGTCATAGGTTACTATGGGTAAAACCATTGCTTTAACTATGCAGACCATTGTTGTCAGTGTGATATCTCTGCTCTTAATGATTTTATCGAGTTTTGTCGTTGCTCTCATCCCAAGAAGTAAACGTCTTCTCATTTCCTGGCTGCAGTCAGCATCTGCAGTAATCTTTGCGCCTAATAATACAGTCTGTCACTGCCTCCATGTTTTCTCCCTCTATTTGCCAATTATCAATCAAGCTGGTTGCCATAATCTTTTTTTTTTGAGGTTCAACTGCAACCCAGCTTTTGCACTTTCTTCTTTCACCTTCATCATAAGGCTCCTCAGCTCCTCCTCGCTTTCAGCCATCAACGTGGTATCATCTGCATACCTGAGATTGTTAATGTTTCTTCCAGCGATTTTAACTCCAACCTTGGATTCATCAAGCCCAGCATGTCACATGATGTGTTCTGCGTACAAGTTGAATAGGTAGGGTGAGAGTATACAACCCTGCCATACTACTTTCCCAATCTTAAACCAGTCCGTTGTTCCGTGTTCTGTTCTTACCGTTGCTACTTGGTCGTTATACAGATTCCTCAGGAGGCAGAGAAGACGACTTAGTATTCCCATACCACCAAGAACTTGCCACAATTTGTTATGATCCACACAGTCAAAGGCTTTAGAATAGTCAATAAAACAGAAATAGATTTTTTTCTGAAAATCCCTGGCTTTCTCCATTATCCAATGGATATTGGCAATCTGGTCTCTATTTCCTCTGCCTTTTCTAATTCCAGCTTGTACATCTGGCAATTCTTGCTCCATGAATTGCTGGAGTCTACCTTGCAGGATCTTGAGCATTACCTTAATGGCATGTGAAATAAGTGCCACTGTTCGATAGCATTCCAGTCTTCTGTAATGAAAATAACACCTCTTTTTGGTGATTTATCCAGTAGGTGCTGCAGTTCCTCATTGAACTGATCTACTTCTGCCTCTTCAGCATCTCTGGTTGGGGCGTATATTTGGATCACTGTGATTTTAAATGGCTTACCCTGAATTCTAACTACTAATAATAGGATTGATGAGGAACAATTAAAATGACAGGTTTTTCAACATTTCCCCTCATGGTCAAAAATGCACAAATATGCAAAGAGATGATTCAGTCCCCAGCACCTCTTCTCAGTGTCTTGGGCACTCATGACACAAACCTTCTCCTGAAATACTTGCAACCAATTTCAGGACAGTGACTTAGTCAACACATCAGCCATCATCTGTTCCCTAGGATAGTGCTGTGTGCTTGTAAATTCTTGTTGTTATCCATTCCATACATAATTCCATTAGCTGTCAATGTGCTAATTTTTTATTTTATTTTATTTTATTTTATTTTATTTTATTTTATTTTTTTATTTTATTTTATTTTATTTTATTTTATTTTATTTTATTTTATTTTATTTTATTTTATTTTATTTTATTATTTTATTTTATTTTATTTTATTTATTTCTTCGTGTGTTTCAGTGACAAATGAAAGCAACTTCTATTCAAACATTACTATAGGCTGGGGCTGGTAACTGCAAAATTCTCTAGAATTTTCCAAATCCTCATGGTCTCACCAGCTGAAATGTACTGACTTCGTGGAGAAAAGTACCATGGTGGCTTGCTACTGTGGGCCCAAATGAGTGCTCCATGGCCAGGAGCAGTGAGACAGTTGAGAAACAGACCCAGGAGCACCATGTGAAGGTCCTTCTATCATTGCACTATTTGCCCTAGTGGTCAAATAGGTATAAAGAGATTATGTAGTTTCCAACATCAAGCCCTCCCAAACTGCTGTCCTCTCAGGGTTTCAGGACTCCTTCTCTAAGTATTTCCAATGGCCAAACTGGTTGGGATTCTGACAGCTGTAATCCCCAAACAGCTGGAAACATCACCATGGGGGAAAGCATTTAGAGTCCTACAACTAACAACAACTGTAGGGCATATTGGCTGGCTGACGATGAAAATTAGAATTTGAAGCTGTCTCTGTGAATTAAAACAATGATGTTGCCATTAAAAAAGGTATCATTATTCTCAATAGTTTATACTAATATTATGCAACTGTATTGATGTATACTAGTATTTACCTCAAGAGAGCCAGTTTGATGTAGTGGTTAAGAGATCAGACTGGAAAACGGGGGGTTGTGAGTTCTAGGCCCGAAGCCAGCTGGGTCACCTTGGGCCAGTCACTTTTTCTCTGCCCTAGGAAGGAGGCAATGGCAAACCACTTCTGAAATTCTTGCCAAGAAAACTGCAGGGATTGGTCGAGGCAGTCACCAAGAGGCAGTACAGACTCGAAGGCACAAAAAAAAAGTATTTACGTCAGGGGGAAATATATTATTAAAGAGAAAAACAAATTATTCTGAAATCCAATACAACCAGAACAAAATATGAAGTACAAATACTTATATTTCCAGGTGAATAATTGCCAAGTTATTAGCCCTGTTAATAATAATAATAATAATAATAATAATAATAATAATAATGAAAAAGGTGGGTAAATAATGGAGTGATTTATCAAGGAAAGTGTCTGCTGGCAATAAGCAGTGGTTCTATTAGAAGCAGCTTTAGAAGTGCCATGAAATGTTCTATCTCTGCTTCCAAACATTTCTCTGAAAAGGCCAGATGCTTATGTGTGGAGGGGTCATAGCTCAGCATTGGAAGAAAGACAAGCCTGGTCTCCCTTTGAGATATCATGTGTTTTGATAAAACCATGAACTTATTTCATAATACAGTGTTGTGGTTAGTTCAGGAAGTGTTGCAGGAAGAAAAGAAGCCTTTCTGTAACCTTCTTGCTTTGCTTTGAAATGTGCTGGATTTCTTAAAGTTTAAAGGTAAAAGTTTGAAGAAATATCTAACCTACCTTCTACAACAACAAGTCCCAGTTTCCTTGGGTGGGGAGGGCAAGTTCATGAAAGAATTCTGTAATGTGTTTCTAATATACAGTTTTAGAGAAATCCACAAATGTAATGGTGTCCTCAAAGAATGCACAATCTTACCTTTATTGGAGATCAAACAAACATTTAAACAAATGTTTGTATTAAATTGCAGAGGTACATTTTTCAATTTTATACAATTTATCGACTGCTTTTCCAAGGGCCTCTTTTACCTCCCTATTTCTTAGACAATATATCAGGAGATTGAACAATGGAGTCAGGATTTTATGAAACAGAGACAAGACTTTGTTGATGTCTTGCAGTCTATCTGTTTTCAATCAAGTGAGTGTCACTGCACGCTAGCTTTAATATTGGATTTAATTCACAAAATAAATGATTGATTTCATTGGGGCCACAGAACTTTAATTGACACATAATGTATAACGATATGCTCATAACAAATAAACCATTGAGCCATGATCCAGCTACAAGCTGGAGGCAAACTCTATCAGCAATTAGCATTGTGTAATTTAACAGTTTACAGGTTGGTACAAACCTATCATAGGACATTGCTGCTAGGAGACAGCATTCAGAAGCTGCCAAAAGACAATAATAATAATAATAATAATAATAATAATAATAATAATAATAATGGGTCCTGCAGCCAGTTACAGAAATTGTTCTCTACCCACCATATAAGAGATTCACCAGCATCACTGGAGTATGGACTGGTTTGATCTTCTTGCAGTCCAAGGCACTCTCAGAATTTTCCTCCAGCACCACAGTTCAAAAGCATCTATCTTCCTTCACTCAGCCTTCCTTATGGTCCAGCTCTACCAGTCATAGGTTGCTACAGGTAAAACCATTGTTTTAACTATGCGGACCTTTGTTGTCTATGTGATGTCTCTGCTCTTAACTATTTTATCAAGATTTGTCATTGCTCTCCACCCAAGAAGTAGACGTCTTCTGATTTCCTGGCTGCAGTCAGCGACTGCAGTAATCTTTGCATCTCGAAATACAAAGTCTGTCACTGCCTCCACTTTTTCTCCCTCTATTTGCCAGTTATCAATCAAGCTCCTTGCCATAATCTTGGTTTTTTTTGAGGTTTAACTGCAACCCAGGTTTTGCACTTTCTTCTTTCACCTTCATCTTAAGGCTCCTCAGCTCCTCCTCGCTTTCAGCCAACAAAGTGGTATCATCTGCATATCTGAGATTGTTAATGTTTCTTCCAGCAATTTTAACTCCAGCCTTGGATTCATCAAGCCCAGCACGTCACATGATGTGTTCTGCGTACAAGTTGAATAGGTAGGGTGAGAGTATACAACCCTGATGTACCCCTTTCCCAATCTTAAACCCGTCTGTTCTGTGGTCTGTTCTTACCGTTGCTACTTGGTCGTTATACAGATTCCTCAGATAGATGACCTCGCTCAGCAGTTTCATGTAGATGTTAAACAGGAGAGGAGGAAGTACCAAGCCCTGACACATAAGGTATAACGCTATGCTCATAACAAATAAACCATTGACCCATGATCCAGCTACAAGCTGGAGGCAAACTCTATCATTCATTAGCATCATGTAATTTAGCAGCTTACAGGTTGATACATACCTATCATTAGACATTGTCATTAGGAGACAGCAATCAGATGCTGCCAAAAGACCAAAATAATAATAATAATAATAATAATAATAATAATAATAATAATAATGCGTGATGCAGCCTCTTACAGAAATTGTTCTCTGCCCACCATATCAGAGATTTGCCAGCATCATTGGAGTATGGACTGGTTTGATCTTCTTGCAATCCAAGGTACTCTCAGAATTTTCCTCCGGCACCACAGTTCAAAAGCATCTATCTTCCTTCGCCCAGCCTTCCTTATGGTCCAGCTCCACCAGTCATAGGTTACTATGGGTAAAACCATTGCTTTAACTATGCAGACCATTGTTGTCAGTGTGATATCTCTGCTCTTAATGATTTTATCGAGTTTTGTCGTTGCTCTCATCCCAAGAAGTAAACGTCTTCTCATTTCCTGGCTGCAGTCAGCATCTGCAGTAATCTTTGCGCCTAATAATACAGTCTGTCACTGCCTCCATGTTTTCTCCCTCTATTTGCCAATTATCTATCAAGCTGGTTGCCATAATCTTTTTTTTTTTTTGAGGTTCAACTGCAACCCAGCTTTTGCACTTTCTTCTTTCACCTTCATCTTAAGGCTCCTCAGCTCCTCCTCGCATTCAGCCATCAACGTGGTATCATCTGCATACCTGAGATTGTTAATGTTTCTTCCAGCTATTTTAACTCCAACCTTGGATTCATCAAGCCCAGCATGTCACATGATGTGTTCTGCGTACAAGTTGAATAGGTAGGGTGAGAGTATACAACCCTGCCATACTACTTTCCCAATCTTAAACCAGTCCGTTTATTTTATTTTATTTTATTTTATTTTATTTTATTTTATTTTATTTTATTTTATTTTATTTTATTTTATTTTATTTTATTTTATTTTATTTTATTTTATTTTATTTGTTCGTGTGTTTCAGTGACAAATGAAAGCAACTTCTATTCAAACATTACTATAGGCTGGGGCTGGTAACTGCAAAATTCTCTAGAATTTTCCAAATCCTCATGGTCTCACCAGCTGAAATGTACTGACTTCGTGGAGAAAAGTACCATGGTGGCTTGCTACTGTGGGCCCAAATGAGTGCTCCATGGCCAGGAGCAGTGAGACAGTTGAGAAACAGACCCAGGAGCACCATGTGAAGGTCCTTCTATCATTGCACTATTTGCCCTAGTGGTCAAATATTTATAAAGAGATTATGTAGTTTCCAACATCAAGCCCTCCCAAACTGCTGTCCTCTCAGGGTTTCAGGACTCCTTCTCTAAGTATTTCCAATGGCCAAACTGGTTGGGATTCTGACAGCTGTAATCCCCAAACAGCTGGAAACATCAACATGGGGGAAAGCATTTAGAGTCCTACAACTAACAACTGTAGGGCATATTGGCTGGCTGACGATGAAAATTAGAATTTGAAGCTGTCTCTGTGAATTAAAACAATGATGTTGCCATTAAAAAAGGTATCATTATTCTCAATAGTTTATACTAATATTATGCAACTGTATTGATGTATACTAGTATTTACCTCAAGAGAGCCAGTTTGATGTAGTGGTTAAGAGATCAGACTGGAAAACGGGGGGCTGTGAGTTCTAGGCCCGAAGCCAGCTGGGTCACCTTGGGCCAGTCACTTTTTCTCTGCCCTAGGAAGGAGGCAATGGCAAACCACTTCTGAAATTCTTGCCAAGAAAACTGCAGGGATTGGTCGAGGCAGTCACCAAGAGGCAGTACAGACTCGAAGGCACAAAAAAAAAAGTATTTACGTCAGGGGGAAATATATTATTAAAGAGAAAAACAAATTATTCTGAAATCCAATACAACCAGAACAAAATATGAAGTACAAATACTTATATTTCCAGGTGAATAATTGCCAAGTTATTAGCCCTGTTAATAATAATAATAATAATAATAATAATAATAATAATAATAAATAATAATAATAATGAAAAAGGTGGGTAAATAATGGAGTGATTTATCAAGGAAAGTGTCTGCTGGCAATAAGCAGTGGTTCTATTAGAAGCAGCTTTAGAAGTGCCATGAAATGTTCTATCTCTGCTTCCAAACATTTCTCTGAAAAGGCCAGATGCTTATGTGTGGAGGGGTCATAGCTCAGCATTGGAAGAAAGACAAGCCTGGTCTCCCTTTGAGATATCATGTGTTTTGATAAAACCATGAACTTATTTCATAATACAGTGTTGTGGTTTGTTCAGGAAGTGTTGCAGGAAGAAAAGAAGCCTTTCTCTAACCTTCTTGCTTTTCTTTGAAATGTGCTGGATTTCTTAAAGTTTAAAGGTAAAAGTTTGAAGAAATATCTAACCTACCTTCTACAACAACAAGTCCCAGTTTCCTTGGGTGGGGAGGGCAAGTTTGTCAGAGGGAGCGCGCGGAGATGGAGCGGCCTGCCTCTCTCCTAGGCACCAGTGATCCACGTACTATTCAGTAAATAGACTCCAAACAGAAGTTATATTAAATATCCTATTTACTTTATATACATACGTATTTACAGATAACTTCCACAAGTAACAAATGATACACCATCAACGATACAGCTTTCACGAGGTAAAATGGGAATAATGGGAAATGAGAATGTCTCTGCATATATAGTGAACCTGACCAATCACATTATAGGTCACTCTCGTTATTCACCACACCCAACCTAACTCTAAACACCTGTTGAAATGAGTCACACATGACACATCATTCCTACAACAATGGCTGCTAATTGGGTGACTGTGCAGAATATTTCACCTTTTACCTAGAAATCAAGCCTCTCTGAATAATTTATATCTAGAAGTAAATACCTGGGTTTATCAAACCCCAACACCCCTTCAATTTACAATAGATATTACATTCAATTGTACAGAATAGAAGACATAAACATTTGAGATATAAACATCCTATGTCTATCTATGCTAAGAGGCTTTGTCATCACATCTGCTACATTACATTCAGATGGACAATGTTGCAAATCTATCAGTGACTCTTTAACAGCATTCCTTACATTATGATACTTGATATCAACATGCTTGTTTCTTGCTCTGACCGTATCACTCTTTGCAATCTGTATACATGCCTCACTATCATTGTATACACATATAGGCCCCTCAATTGTTATATTGACATCCATTAACAATTGCCTATACCAAATTAATTCTGAACATAAATCAGATAATGCTGCATACTCCGCCTCTGCCGTTGACACGGCAACTGAACTTTGGTTACGAGACCTCCACCCAATTAAAGTGTTACCAAACATTATTATCAACCCTGTCATTGATTTTCAGTCATGTACATCGTTACCCCAATCACTATCTACATAGCATTTCAATTCCAATGGCTTACAAGGTTTTATCAATAAACATTTATCAATAGTCCCCTTCAGATACCTAAACACACGTTTGATACCTTGCCAATGTTTCTGGGTAGGTTTGGTTACATATCTACTCAGAACATTTACTGTGTTCCCGATATCAGGACGCGGCCATTGTGCTATATACAATAAACTTCCAAGTATTGAATGATAGTGTTCTTGATCACATGAAGTTTGGTCATCATCTCCAGTCTCTGTTTAAACAAAATCTGTTGTCATCGGGGTTGAAACTTCTTTACACTGTTCCATATTGTTCTCTCTTAGCAGTGCTTCAATCTTCTTCCGCTGCTCTAGAACATAACCCCCATCAACCTTCTGAATACCCATGCCTAGGTAATTCTTAATTTCTCCCAGATCTTTGACATCAAAGTGCTGTTTCAGATTTTCAGTAAATTCAATTACCCTGCTTTGATCTTTCGCTATAAGACACAAATCGTCTACAAAAATCAAAAGCAAAATCTGTTCATCGTTTTCACATTGCTTTACATACAGACATGGGTCAGCTATACTACACTTGAATCCCATTCTTTGCAATTCCTTATCTAACCTAAGATTCCAGCAACGTGCTGACTGCTTGAGTCCATACAATGCTTTCTGCAACTTGTATACCCTTCCTGCAATCCTTGATTCATACCCTAGGGCTTCAATCATATAGATTTCTTCATTCAAATCAGCATGCAAATATGCTGTTGTGATATCATAATGCTGTACTACACAATTCCCAGCTGCTGCCATTGCTAAGGCAAACCTAAATGTCTCCCCTCTTAGCGTTGTTGCAAAAACTTCATCATAAGTCTGATTCTTTATCTGGGAAAATCCTTGTGCTACCAACCTAGCCTTATACTGAATATCACCATTCACTAAGGTTTTCTTCTTATACACCCATCTACAGCCTACTGCTCTATATCCCTCAGGCAGCCTAGTAGATTTGAAAACCTTATGAGAATTAATGGCTTTCATTTCCACATCCATAGCAGCTTTCCATCTACTCTGCTCGTGTTGTGGCAACTCCAATACGTCCTTGTAATTACGAGGTTCATAATCAATAAACACTTTTACATCACCTGGTGTATAACGCTGAGGTGGTATGCCCTTGTTAACTCTCTCAGATCTGCGCAACACTGTAGCATCCTGCATCATTGGCACACTAGAAGTTAATTCCTCTTCCTTCTTAATCACATCAGTGGCCTCTCTCCGCTCTGAAAACTCAAAACTTCCCTGACTAGGAAGATAAACTGCACTACTCCCGTGTAATCTCTGCCAATTGCTGTGCTCACAAAAACTTGCTGATCTAGAGATAACAACTTTCCTGCCATCAGTGAACCTATATCCCTTGGTCCCTGGCTCATACCCTACAAACGTCATCTTCTGTGCTTTTGCCTGTCCCTTCCTACGTACTTCCTTACGCACGTGAACATAGGCAGTGCACCCAAACACCTTCAAATGAGCTAATGGTGGCTTCTTGCCATATAACATATAATATGGAGTTTGGTTTACAGATACACTCCATAATCTGTTAATTAAATAATTAGCAGTTAATATTGCCTCTCCCCAGTATCCACTTGATAACCCTGAGTCAGCAATGAGTGAATCCTTCACTGTCTGCAATGCCAAATTCCCACGTTCAGCCACGCCATTCTCAGCTGAACTATGTGGGTTAGTTCTCCTATGCACAATGCCCCTTCTACGGAGCCATTGCTGAAAAGTCCCACTAAGAAACTCTGTACCCCAGTCAGTTTTTAAACTACACACCTTTGTGCTATACCTATGTTCCACAAACTGCATCCAGTTTCTAAACTTTTCAAATGTTTGACTTTTAGCTTTCAATAGGTAACAGAACCCAAATCTGGTTTAATCATCTACAATGACTAAAACATATTTAGCACCCCCTATTGTAGCTGGTAGTGGACCAATTAAGTCAGCCTGAACTAATTCAAAACGTTTATGTGACTTCCTATCACTGAATTTGCTCACAGGAAACACCTTTGACTTTGCAACCATACAAGCTGTGCAATCCAAATACACTTGGCACTTTTTCAATTCCATTCCAGAACTTGCTTCTGACATCTTTTCAATCACTTTGAAACTCGGATGCCCAAGCCTTCTGTGCCACAGGTGCGCACATGAATCATGTGTTGGCTTATTAATCGTAGCTACACCATGATGGTTGCTGCTTGTCCTGGTTTGAACTATTTCATAAAGACAGTTTTGCAAAATACCTTTGCCACAAACATTCTTATCCTTCATGACAATACATTCATTATTACCAAACTGTACAGTATAACCCTGTTTATCCAATTGTGACACACTAATTATATTGTACTCCAGTTCAGGTACACACAACATTGATAATTCAATATTTAACCCTGGTACATATACAAATCCTTTACCAGTCACAGATGCAATACTTCCATTAGCTAGAGTAACATGATCTCTATCAGCCTGCTTAAAACTCTTAAACATCTGTCTGTTACTCCTTATATGCTGACAAGCCCCACTGTCAATTAAAAATGGTCCCTTTAAATCTTGTTCTACACTTGAACTAATTAAAGACAGCTGTGCAGCATCTCCCGGCTTGGAGATTTTCAGCTTGGCCTTAGGCTTCCGTTTCTTATCACAATCCCGCAACAAATGCTTTTGTGACCTACAGCAGAAACATTTTCTCTTTACAAATAATACATTGTTCTGGTTATCAGAACATTCCTTAACACAAACACTGTTTTGCTTAGACCTAATTACGTTAGAATACTGCTGCCTTCTTCGCTCTTCTTCTAAAAGCCTGCTAGATAAGTATCTTATGGTTAAATCTTCCTCAGATAACGAACCAAAGCTAATTGCCAAAGTATCCCACATTTCATTTAGAGAACTGAGAATTATATACACTTTGTTAGCTTCTGTAAATGGCATATCTCTCTGAGCCAATTCCTGGAACAACCCTGTCATATAATGCAGGTGATCCCTTATATTATCAGATACCCCTAATCTAGCGTGATAAAGTTTTCTTGTTAGTAAAACCTTACATAACGGTGAGCTTCTTAGATAAACATTCTTTAAAGCTTCCCAACACTTATAGGCTAACTGACAGTCACTAACATAACACAATTGGCTATCTTCCAGACATAAAATTATGCTTGCCAATGCTCTATTGTCCTTTAGAGCAACTTCTTCATCTTCCAGGTGTGGTTCAGGGCAAAGTACACTCCTCCAAAGCCCTTCCCGCCGAAGATACATTTCCATTTTATATGCCCATGACGAATAATTACTGTCATTCAGTCTTTCCAGAGGAAAACCTCCCCCGACTTCCGGCAACATTGTCGTTGCCCCTTCTGGGCAGACACCGATGATTAAAGACACAGACCTTATCAGAAAGTCCTCCAGCTGCAAAACAAGCATAGGAGAGAAAAAACACACACAGGCACGGAACCTGTTAAAGCTCCAAATCACTCCAAATAGCCACACGACTCCTGGATAGGCTTCCAAAGCTTCCAGCTCACAGACTGCACACAGTCCACCGATCCACAGCCAGTGCAAAGCCTTCCGTCATCTATGGCAACTCTGCCGCCTCTGGGCCCGTAACCCTGTTGGGGCCTGTGCAGAGATGGAGCGGCCTGCCTCTCTCCTAGGCACCAGTGATCCACGTACTATGCAGTAAATAGACTCCAAACAGAAGTTATATCAAATATCCTATTTACTTTATATACATACGTATTTACAGATCACTTCCACAAGTAACAAATGATACACCATCAACGATACAGCTTTCACGAGGTAAAATGGGAATAAATGAAATACAGAATATCTCTGCTTATATAGTCAAACTGACCAATCACATTATAGGTCACTCTCGTTATTCACCACACCCAACCTAACTCTAAGCATCTGTTGAAATGAGTCACACATGACACATCATTCCTACAACAATGGCTGCTAATTGGGTGACTGTGCAGAATATTTCACCTTTTACCTAGAAATCAAGCCTCTCTGTATAATTTATATCTAGAAGTAAATTCCTGGGTTTATCAAACCCCAACAAAGTTCATGACAGAATTCTGTAGTGTGTTTCTAATATACAGTTTTAGAGAAATCCACAAATATAATGGTGTCCTCAAAAATGCACAATCTTACCTTTATTGGTTTATTTGTTATGAGCATAGCGTTATACCATATGTGTCAGTTAAAGTTTGTGGCGCCAATGAAATCAATCATTTATTTTTTGAATTAAATCCAATATTAAAGCTAGCGTGCAGTGACACTCACTTGATTGAAAACAGATAGACTGCAAGACATCAACAAAGCCCAGCTCCGTGTGGTGGAAGTGAGTTCCCATCATTTCATCCCTAGCTTCTGCCCACCTAGCAGTTCGAAAGCATACAATCTGCAAGTAGATAAATAGGTATCCCCTTTCTGTGGGGGGAAACGCTGGTGGCGCTCTGTGCAGGGAGCAGGAACAGGAGGAGAAAAAAGCCCGGATGAGCCGACTTCCCTAAATAAATCATCATCATCATCGGTGATCACTCATAGCCGAGTAAGATTGTCTTCCAAGGGTAAAATTTTAACAGTGGATCCGTAAGTGGCTGTAAAGGCCAATTCTGGATCCGCACAACCTCCCACAATGGGGGCATAGGTTTCCGGGTGGGAGACGGTCATGATGAGGGTTTGCTTGACGTGCCTTCCTTTTAGCTCTTTTTTCCCTTTCGCCCTGTACTCGCGCTTCTTCAAAGTCCATAGCGCCTTTAATAAAGGCTGACCTCCAATTGAAACGCTCATGAGTTAGGGCTTCCCAGTTCTCAATGCTGATATTACATTTTTTTAAATTAGCTTTGAGAGTGTCTTTGAATCTCTTTTGCTGTACACCAACATTCTGTTTTCCATTCTTAAGTTGGGAGTAAAGTAACTGCTTTGGAAGACGATGGTCAGGCATTCGAACAACATGGCCGGTCCAGCGAAGTTGATGTTGGATGATCATTGTTTCAATGCTGGTGGTTTTCGCTTCTTCTAATACGCTAACATTAGTCCACCAATCTTCCCAAGTAATTTGCAGAATTTTTTGGAGGCAGCGTTGATGGAATCTTTCAAGAAGTTGGAGGTGGTGTTTGTAGAAGGTCCATGTTTCACAGGCGTACAGAAGGGTTGGTAGTACAATGGCTTTGTAAACAAGCATTTTGGTCTCCCTGCGAATGTCCCGATCCTCAAACACTCTACGCTTCATTCGGGAGAAAGCTACACTCGCAGAGCTCAGGCGATGCTGATGATAACGTAGTCTGTCCACACTCCAAGGAAGATCTTCAAACTATCCTAAACATCTTTGCAGAAGCATATGAAAAGCTCGGCCTCTCTATTAACATTAAAAAAACCAAAGTGCTTTACCAGCATGTTCGAACCAATCCCTCCGCAACGCCATCAATCCAGCTTAAAGGTGTGTCACTAGAAAATGTCGACCACTTTTCTTATCTCGGCAGCCATCTATCTACAAAAGCCGACACCTAAATAAAGGAACGCTGCTGGCCAGCTGAAGCAAAGCTAGCTCGCCCTCTTGTGGTGCATCAGTGCAAGAAAGACTAGCAACTATCCGCGCCAGAACATCTACTGTGTAAAAAACATTGTAGATGCCCAGGCAATGTATGACATATGCTAAATAAATAAATTAGTAGAACAAGTCCCTGTGTTTTTGTGCCGGCACTGCTGGCTCTCAGCCAACAAATAGCTAGCTGGATACCTGCCACAGCTCAGAGATATGCAAACTCAGGCAGAACTTTTAGAAACAAAGAGTCCTTTTTATGTAGAGCTAAAGATGCCAACTGTAATGTAGTCAAGGCTTGGCACAGGTCAAGACCAGGAATCCAATAAAGAAACACAAATCCAGTGAAACAGTTGGGAAACACAGTGAGGCAGAATGTGACTTCAAAGCATGGTACAAAAAAGTTAACATGACAAAGCTGATGCTTGAAAGTTGCTCTTAGTGTTTTCTCTCAGGGAGGGAGGCCAATACATAAGCCAGGCTGAGCCACCACCCAGATGCATAGCTGAGGGACATTACTCACTAGAGTCTCCCGTCCTGCCGACTTGCTTCTTGGCCAGTCTAGCTGACCTGTGGAGCTCAGCCCTCTGCCATTGTATCATTAAAGCATGAGTCTGCTTGGGACTGGGTGGGTGAACTTCAGAGTCTGAGAGGCTGTCAGTGGGTGAAGGCAGGGAGTCCTGGGATCTTGCTGGATCTGCCTCAGCCAGAGTGGAGTCAGGGTTCATCACTCCTGGAATCACCCCCTCCAGGACTACTATGTCTAGAAGCCCCTTCCTCCTTCTCCTCCTTCTCCTCCTCCTTCTCCTCCTCCTACTCCTCCTCCTCCTTCTCCTCCTCCTCCTCCTCCTCCTCCTCCTCCTCCAAGTACAGCAAGGCGATAACACTGTATTTAAAAGAGAGAGGAACTCTCTCTGTCTCTGCTTCTGTCTCTGTCGTCTCTCTTTCTCATGATTCCCTCTCTTCAAGATGTTGTTTAGATAGAGGTGAGGGTTTTCTATCGTCATCTATTTCATAATAAAACTAACTAGAGATTCAGAAAAGCCCCCCCCCCCCGGAGCTTTTCCAGGTTATTTCCCCTTAGGTGAGGTAGAGTTGCTTTAGTCTGGCAAGATTCTGTCTACATGGGGTTAGCAAATAAAGAACTGAAGTTTGGCTGGACTGATCCTTGGTGATTCTTGAGCTGGGCCTGACATCAACCCACTGACACATCCCAGTCATAGTGTTGGCAATGCTAGTTGAGGGTTTCTAGCTATTCCAGTTCCCACACAAGTAGAAAATTCAGTGTTGGGAAGGGTGACCTAGACTAAGACTAGGTCACAACTATCATCCATCAACTAACTTCATCCATTAATTTTATTTTGGCCCACGTCTCCAAATGCCAATTCATTGTATGACCTGTACCAGTTAACAATTATCTAGTAATAATGTTTTCTATGTTTGAATATTTTTCATGTTTTCTAACATCGCTCACCAAGGTAGGACCAACATAGAAACTCAAATTAGCATTCAAATACCATACTGTTACATATATAGAGAATCTATACTTAGAAGAAAAAAAAGAAAAGCGTGATTTTGTGCAAGAAAATAGAACAGCAAACAAATAACATTATTAAAAAAAACAATTCTAAAAAAAACAGAAAAATGAACTTAAAATTTATGGTTTTGATGATTAGACAGGATATTGCACAAATGTATTGTTTCCACACATTGCCCTCTTTTCCGACCCACTCCCAATGGGGAGTGGAGTCTAAAGCTTTCATCTCAGAAACCCGTGACACCGGTGGGGAAAACTGGTTCAACATTTGAACTCCTGGCCCCCAGATACTTGTACTGGGCTGACCAGGAACCTTGCCATTATCAACGTGCTTAGCAGATTTCTTTCCCCAGCCACCAGGACATTATATCTCAAAAAAATAATCACAATCCTCATATATTTAAGAAGGCTTGGCTCATAAGCAAACACACACTTTCTCACTCTCTTGGCAGGACACGAGAATAGTATCTACGCTCAGTCCGGGTAGCCAAGGGTGTATTTATATAAGGAAATCACTCATGCTCTTTCAACCAAGCCTACTTTCGCAAACACACACCTCTTTAATTAATTTTTTCTCATTCTGCGTCATGGGGCACGCATGCCTTCACTGTCCTACTGGCGATCCACTATCCTTGGTCAACAGCCGGAGCCTAGCAAGGAAGTAGGGTCGTCTTGAACAGTGTCAGTGCACAGCCTTGGTCACGACTGGATATAATAAAAAGGGTTCACACAACTATTTTTCTTTTTCTTTCTCTTCACACTTCCTCTTACAATCCGTGTGTATTACACAACAATCCACACAGTGAGCACAACAACAACATTCAGTAATGAATTTACAATCACAAAACTTACAC
This sequence comes from Charina bottae, assembly GCA_023362775.1. Classification (NCBI taxonomy): domain Eukaryota; kingdom Metazoa; phylum Chordata; class Lepidosauria; order Squamata; family Charinaidae; genus Charina; species Charina bottae. The sequence goes on from JALMGJ010000011.1 coordinate 35,607,834, forward strand.
ATTTGGAATGAAGTAAAAGTAAGTTCTATTCACTCTCACCTTTCACACTGTGGCACAGTTTAAAAATAGAAGACACACACACAAACAAGTACAGAACACAGATATACACAAATACAAGAAAAATGTTCTACTGTGTCTCCAACCCATTTCTGCTTTTACAGAAGCCAAGACTCTGATCTTAAGATCAGTGCGTGCAGCCTTGCCTGTCAAAGCAGCACAGATTAAAGAGTCAGATCCCTATCTTAACTTGCCATTGTATTCCGTCCGAATGCAAACCAAGAATCCTGTTCGTGACACCAATTATGTCATAAAATCCACTTTAATGAGTACAACTTACTCCATATAAAGTCCAATAATAGTTATTTTATTCTTGTGTTATTCGGACAGAAAGCAAAGCAAATATTTAAGTACAATAAAATGATGAAATCTCATAAAGCTTATTACAATACTATATCATCTTAATATCAATAAACAACTAGGCTAACTATACCTCACTAGGCTACCCAAGTTGCTGTTCACATTCACCTTATCAGGCTTTCTTAACATTATCTCGTTACAGGACCAAAGTTTTCTTAAACGTATCTCATTGACACCAGCAACAGTTACAGAACCAAAGTTTTCTTAAACGTATCTCATTGATACCAGCAACAGTTACAGGACTAGTATCTTATCGATACTTACATCCACTCCTAACAGTTGGCCAGACGTGTTAGAGTGGGCTGGGAGTCAGACATTCAGGGCGTCCCCTGCTCCCTGTGGAGAGTCTCGCACCTCAAGGGTCTCACTTGCAGGTCACCCTTCTTTTATACCTCACTGTGTGAAAAACAATATTTCACAGTCAGTGTCAGAACTATACACCTCAGTGTTTATTCTGACCTGGTTCTGAACTTGTTGTTTTTCAGAGACCTGACATTCTTTTTGGTCAGCATGTTCTGTTCTTGTACTTCCGTACACCCATCAATCTGTTCCAACTGTTCCAATTGTTCCAACTGTCATTGGTTGCTGATAACCTCATACACTCCTCACTCTGTACATACCAGCAACGGTAACACCCTAGTGAGTTCATAAACAGGACAAGTATGTCTACTACCTGGTTCTATTAATACTATGATTTAATATATAATTATATTCAAATAAACTTAATATATAATTTCATTACACAGAAAGACAAAAAGAAAATTGGAGGACAGAAAGCTGGGGTTGCAGGTTGCACAGAAATGGTTTGAGTGAGTGCATCTGGATCCCAGTTGAAAGACAGCATGTCCCAAATGTACAGAGAAGCACATATCTTTTTATTTTATTTATTTATTTTCTATCCCACCTTTATTATTTTTATAAATAACTCAAGGCGAACATACCTAATAATCCTTCCTCCTCCTATTTTCCCCACAACAACAACCGTGTGAAATGAATTGGGCTGAATGAGAGTGACTGGCCCAAGGTCACCCAGCCGGCTTTCATGCCTCAGGCGGGACTAGAACTCTCAGTCTCCTGGTTTCTAGCCCGTTGCCTCAATCACTAGTGGTCTAGACTTGTGGCTTGGGTGCTGCACATTATTCTCTAATATGTTTCAGTAGCCAAACTTTGCACTAGACATGGCAATGATGTTACTATATATTCAAAATTATTCATGCTTTTCCTTTTTTCAGATGTTTTGGTAAAATATGCATGTAAAGCCAGTAACAAGCATAGCACACTTGTTTTACTTATTACTCTCCTCTCTTTTCTTCTATTCTTAAGGAGCATTTTTTAACAGTGGAAATAGCATGTGGGGAGGAGCTGTGTTTCTCTGGCAGTTTTTGAGGAAGTGCTGTTTGAAGGAAAAAAATAGTTGCCAAACCACATGTTCTGTTTCTGATGATTATGCAACTATGAGAAGTTGATGATCACTGAGATGCCTCAGTGGAGCATATAAAAACATGATACTCTGCAGGGTTGTCAAGCACATTTGGAGAGGAAATGGCCTCAATCACAGCATTCCTTCTGTTCTCCACTCTTTTGCAGTTGCTCCATGCACAAGGTAAGGAAAATACCCCAATTATTTTGTGATGATTCATTTCCCCCGGGATAGCATATCCCTGATCTTTGCTTTGCAAGACTGATTTTTCAGAGGTAATTTATTTAGATAATTTATATGGTGTTTGGATCTGTTGCATGGCTTGTTTGCTAGTTCCAAGTCAAGTGAGTGAACACCTACTTAGGAGGAAGTTTCTTGAATTCTGATACTGTCTTCTGTTTCCATTTTAGTCCCTCCTCCCTGTGTCTTCCCATTTATTTACAAAGGAAAATCCTACACTTCTTGCACTGAAATTGCAAGTGAGACCCAACCATGGTGTGCCACAACTGCCAACTACGATGAATCTCCTCAATGGAAGTATTGTTCCACAAAAGGTGTGACATCTTTACATTTCTGGGCTACATTATTCAATTGGGTTAGGAGACATAACAATTGTCCTGAAACAGTCAATTGATTCTCAGTATAAAGTTTCCAAGCCTAAAATGGTATAGAATTAAAATAGTCATTGCAGGGTGTTTTTCTGCACCTTAGTGAGTTCAGCTTCCACCATCATAATGTAACTGCCCATCAATGTTCAGCTTACTGAACATTCATATGAGACTAAAAAATGTAGTGGGGATGAAGCCCTGCCCCAGGAGTGGGTCCAGTGTCTCAAAACACATAATTGTCAGTAAATAATGTACTGTACAGTCTTCATTTAGCTTTTTTTCCTCCTCGCTTTTTAAAGCAATCTCTGTGCTCTGTGAGGGGGAAAATAAAGAAAAAGAAGAAGTGATATCTTATGCAATCTCTCCTGTCCCTGACCCGATTTTTTCTCTACCTCCTTACAGAGTGGAGAGATTAGAAAGGAAGGGATTATAAGAGAGAAAGCAGGGACACATTGGGAATACACTAGCTGTTTTCATAGCGAGCTTGTAGCTCGAAGCCCACACCGGGGCATTATTTTAATGTGTATTCCACATTGTGTGCCTGCTTACTCTCTTGTAATCCCTTCCTCTCCAATCTCTCCACTCTGCAAAGGGGAAAGAAGAGGAAAAATAAATCAGTCAGCATCAGGCACAAGACAACACTTACTAACTATAATGGCAATCACGTGCCTGAGGGACACTGCAAAGGTTGTAAAAGTGCACCTTGGTTGCAAAGTTATTTTTTCAGAAGCGCTGTAACTTTATACAGTCACTGCATGAGGCAGTCAGTAAATGAGGTCTACCTGTAATTTAGGTCATGGAGCTGAGCTTGTTGACTTGCGGTTAGCCCTTTTTCAAGAAGCGCTGCACTGCGGAGAAAAACAGCTCAGGAAGAGATAGCTGGTTTAGGCAATCTCCCTGCTCTGAGGGGGGGGGGTGAAAGAAAAAAAAGAGTCAGGAACAGGACAACCCAATACTGTACTAACTGACCATAATGGCGAACGTGTGACTGTGAGAGAGATACTGCGAAGGTGATCAATGTGTGCATTGTTCGCAAAGTTACTTTTTCATCAACATTGTATCTGCAAATGGTCACTATCTGAAGGGTCGCTAAAAATGGATTACCTGTATGTGTTTTATACTAATGCTTGTAGTTTGGCTACATCATATTGTGCTTTGTTGGTTGTGTGGTTTATCACCACATCTGAAATCAGGCCTTGTGAATCTCATTAAAAAAGTGGCGTTCTTTTATAAATTCCATTTTCAGATGCAAAATATATCTAATAAACTCTACAGTATAACTATTTATAAATATAACTAATAAAACTACTAAGAGCTTTTTTCATGATGCATTCCTAAAGCATTAATACTCATAGTCAGAAGTTTTGAAATGACACCTACAGGGGCTTCAGTGTAGATCAAATCCATTGGTGGTCTCTTTTACCCTCTCTGGAAAGCAAGGAAAGGGATCCATCCTTTGTTGGGTGGGCAGGGGAATTTCTTTCATGACCCTAAACCAAACCCCTATCAGGAGAAGTCAAGTTCCAAAGCAATGTTAGATTTCCAAAATTTCTCCCCTGCCCGCCGCCCGCCCCCAATTTTGGGAACTGTGTAGTTGGTATTAAATGTACAATTTATCTTGTACTTGAAACATAAGAAGTATGTCTCTTCAAAAACATATGAGGAAGTGGCTCAATGATATGAAAGTAAAATGTGAAATAATATGAAAAAACCATTGCTAAATGTTATATATATATATATATATTTAACTCTTTCTCTTGTGCTTAGAATATGGAGGTAATTCTGGTGGAAAACCCTGTGCATTCCCATTTGCTTACAAGGGCCAAACGTATTACACTTGCACCAATGAAGATGCAGAAATAGGAAGATTCTGGTGTGCAACAACTGGGAGTTATGAGAAGGATGAGCAATGGAGCTACTGTGCTGATACCAGTAAGATAATTGTATGATGTTAGCTTATTTGGTGGGGATGGCATGGCTAGGCTACTTGTGCACAAAGGAAAGGAAGGAGACTTTTTAGTTGATAAGAAAAAGCTTTAAAAAGGTTAAGTGTGGTGTAGTTTGGAGGAAGGGAGGAAGGATATAGTTTAAAGGAAGGTTTAAACCAAGGTCCTGGATCCAGTCCCTTACATCTTGGGAAACTGGGTCAATAATGTCATGGGAGCTGATAATGCCCAACTTATGAGGCCAATAATGGTTTACTTAAATCAATATCTCAGAATATGACAGCCCTGAATTGTCATACATTATGAGACTATGTAATGTGATTCGTAGAGAGATGGGGCAGAAAAACAGGAGAAAAATTACACATGCATCTGCATCTCATCCACAGATCAATCAAAATGCTTCTGGCCACAATGGATATCAAAAGAAAATAGCTCAACAACTTTAGCAAAAACATTTAAGAACAGAACAAAACAACTATGAGAGCAATCTGTATATTGAGACTGTTTAGGGGAATTATTGTAGATTCAAATCAATTAGCCCAACATCTGTACCAATGTGGTAATTTCTCCTGCTCGGTAGCCAAAGAAAGAGAGGAGAGAATGTAAGTTTTCCAAAAATGAGTCATTACTGATTGAAGCATACATGAGCTAGTAGTAAGAAATGCTGCTTCTCTCTCCCTCCCTCCTTCCCTCTGGGCACTTTCTCACCATCCTTGTTTCCATTTCCAACTTTTCCAAAGCAGTTTGAAAGAAATCCATCATCATATAATTGCCACCTCAAACTGCTGAGAACACTGAGAGACAATCAGTATTCATTCTAGGTGTTCTAAAAGAGAGAATATTATGAATGACATTCAATCAGTGCCTTACTCCCATCCACGTTTTTAGTTCAGAATTACCAAAAAAATCTGAGGAATGGTATGAGGAAGAAAATGAGGAGGACCTGAAAGCTGCAAAGGCACCATTTGAATGCTGCATTTAAAAGACATGTGAAATAACAGTATCTTAGCAAGATACTCTAATTACTGAAACTACCAGGGGAGGGAGAGGCTGTTTGATCTCCAGGACTAGGCAGCAGGATGAGGGAAGAGTACTAACAATTTAAAAATGAGAGGTCTAAAAACTCTGCAGAGCTTCAGGATTTCAAATAGAAAGATTGATTTTAATGTAATTTATGATATGCTGCAGTTGAGCCAGAAATACATAAGCTCAGATGCTGAACACAGATGACAGCATGAGGACATTGACTCTCTCATTCTTCTTTTCACCACTCTTCAGGACTAGCTGCAGATTCTCAGGGACCATGTGTCTTCCCTTTCATCTATAAAGGAAGGTCCTACTCAGCTTGCACAAAAGCTGGGTCTTCTAAGGGAAAACTATGGTGCTCTTTAACCAGCAACTACGAGAGAAACCCAAAATGGACTTACTGTACACCCTCAGGTATGGAAAAACTGAGATAATAAGATGGGAGCATTTTGGAGAACCCTACTAACAAGCCCTACAATAGAACCTGAGTCTAAATGGTTAAGGCGTTAGTCTAGGATACGGGACATGCAGCTACAACTCCACATTGAGTCACAAAAACTCACTGGATTACTTTCCACTAGTTCCCATTTCTCAGTCCTATTTGCTTCACAGGGATGTAATGGGGATAACTGTAGAGAACATACTATATCTGTTCATCTTTTTTTCCAAGAAGAAAGGTATCATATACCTCTAATAAGAAGTAAAATAAAGCCTTTTTGGCTTACAGATTGAGTTCTGGGATCTACATGGACACATCCATGTTTTCTTGGTAAAATGGTTTTACAATTCGGGGATATGATTTCTACTTCTCTATAAACCTCAGATGTCTTGGTGATCTCCACTCCTAGTGATAGCCAGGACTGACCCTGCTTAGCTTTTCCAGGAACAACAAGGTTGGCCAAGTGCTGCTACCTGTTCTGACTGAAGCATATAGAGTAATAAGAACTGGGTACAAGTACAGTGAAAAAAATGCCACTAAAGTATTTAACCTTTGCCTTGGTGAAGGGGAAGGGGGATCCCCTACAGTTGGCAGTTGCAGCTGAGGGTTGAAAGCAGAAGAACAACTGAAGCTGAGATACGTAGCTCTGTTCAACAGAAGGTTGATCCATCAAAATCCTTTGGTCCAAGTGGTTGTAGCTATTTAAATCAAAAGTACTTTTCCATGTGTGAGTGACAGGCTGCTAGGCCAATCTGACGGTGTCTTTAGCAGTGTGCAGCTCACAAAGGTATCAGGATATAAGGAAGTGCTGTCCTTTGGATGGAAAGTTGAAAAGGTGGTTTGGAATAGGTAAGAAGCTGCAGACTTTCCTGGGATCCTAGGAAAATGCATGTCTGAGGTTAAAGAGATGTGGCCAGATGTAGTTTGCATGGCTAGGCCTGCTCTGAAACACCTTTTTGGCTTCCGATCCAAGCCCTGCCCATCCCTACCAGGATAGTGAGTGAGCAGATGCACAGCAGCTGTGGGCCTTCACTGGCCACCAGTTCATCAATGAAAGCACAGCGTTTTCTTCAGAGTACCTTGGCGTCTACTTGGGAACCCTTTAGGACTTTAGGACCCAATCTTCAGGCTATTAAGCTGTTCCTTTGCCAGAGGGTTTAGGAAGATGTAATGGCATGAGGGAACAACCTTGTGAGACAGGGGAAAGAGCCTCAGCCAGGGGAATGATCAGATAAGAGTCAGCTTAGCCCACAGAAGGAATGGGGGCACGGCAAAAGTCTCAGAAGGGACCCACCCTAGCTGCTTGGGCTGTAAAGGCAACGGGGGAGAACTGTACTTACAGTCTTGTAAGATTCTGTTAATGTAAAAGGCGAAAGATTTATACGATGTGAAGAGAAACCAGAGTTTTAAGCTTAAGCTTTCTTTTTTCCCAGTTGGCCTGGCCCCTTTGATTATGACCGATAGTTTTCAATCTTCATGGTGCCAGGCAATACATGCCAAGCTGCAATTATACAGCTTTTCAGGGGCAGCCATCATCTTGTTGGGCTATGAACGTGCACTAGCTGATCTCAAACAACGGGCCATAGATTTAGAGCTACAATCCGATTTATCAGTTTTACCTAAAAACATATTTTTGGGCCACTCTGCACATCTTCTCCAACCAGCTAGATATCTTAGCTGCATAACAATTCCAAAATTTAGAAGGGCCTTATCCTTGGCTAGATTCAATGCCCTTCCAACAGCTGTTACTGAAGGGAGATATCGAAATATCCCTTTTGATCAAAGATTGTGGCCATGTGGCAGAGGAGTAATTGAAACAATGGATCACGTCATTTTATATTGTCCTCTCTATGCAGATGCTCGCCAGGAATTATTATCCCAATTTTTTTACCAAATATCCAGGTCGTTCGGATTCTTTTTACCTCAAACTGTTTTTATCAGACCAATCTGATTTTACTTCATTGACCATAGCTAAATATTGCTCAATAATCTGTACAGCACACCACAAATTTTAATTTTTCTTAGATTTTTTAGAATTTTAAGTGTTTTTCTCTTTTATTCTAACCAGATGTGAATTTTTAGTTTTGTTTGCTGGTCTTGATTTGATAATATAAGTTAGCATAGCTTTACATTCTCGTGGTGTTATACAAATTTATTACTTATGCCCTTTTATAGCTATTTGCCCTAGTTATTTATAATTTATAGATTATTCATTGTAAAATTAATTGTAATTTTAAAGGTTTTTTGCGGGTAAGACGCCAGGCTTGTCAATCAGAAGATCGCAAGTTCGGAGGTTCGAATCCCTAGCCCTGCGTGTGGAGTGAGCTCCCGCACTAGCTCCAGCTCTTGCCAACCTAGCAATTCGAAAGCATGCAAATGCAAGTAGATTAATAGGTACCACTTCGGTGGGTAGGTAACAGCGTTCCGCGTGCGTCATGCCGGCCACATGACCGTGGAAGCGTCTTCGGACAACGCTGGCTCTTCGGCTAACAAACGGAGATGAGCACCGGCCCCTAGAGTCGGACACGACTGCACAAATGTGCGGGGGGAACCTTTACCTTTTATTCTGTAATTTTACCTTAATAATTTTATCTTTATCTTATTCTATGCTATCAATATTACTTTTTATATTTATTTTATATCTATTTTAGCGTAATTGTTATGTTACTAGTTGTATGCTGGTCTATGACCGAAATAAAAATTGATTGATTGATTGATTGATTGATCTGTTAATGTAACCTTAATATAAAGTAGAATTACTCCATCTGGTTGTGCTTCCTGTCTAGACTACCACACTAGGCTGACAGAAATAAATCAACTTGAGAAGGAGATATGTATATAACTGTTCTAGCATGACTAACTTTTTTACTGCTAAATCCATTTTTCAACTTTGTATAATAAGCTACATCTTAATAAAATCCATTCCACCTGGAATCTCAGTCATCTCATTCCTCATTCAATTCTACCCTTTCACAAGATGGCCTCTTAAGGAAGTCCTGCTTAACTCCTTCTCCCATTATCTTTTTTTCCTCTTTAGAACCACTTCCTTGCAAGATTCCCTTCGTTTTCAATGGGAAGAACTACACTGCCTGCACAAACGATGGTGCTTCTGATGGTCAACTGTGGTGTGCCACAACTGCAAACTATGACCGGGACAGTAAGTGGAAGGCATGTGCCCTTCAAGGTAGGAGAAACAACAGTGTGGTAGAGACACTGCTTTTCCTTTTCTCCCAAATTCCAGAGAATTTGAATGGCTTGCAACAATATTTCAGTGTAGCACATGTCCTGTCTGAGGGGAGTTCCATGTAACATGGGATGGGCAAATCAAGAGCTTCAATTACAGATAAAAATGTGGTCAAGGTTGAGGGAGGAAAACCATGTCAGTGTGCGTTAAATGAGGTATTTGCAGTGGATGGGTGTGAATGTGGAAATGACTGAAAGAATAGGGAGAATGAAGGCATTGAGACAGGAGTGGAAGAATGAGCCCTCAGTGAGGAATGGCAATAGTTTTACCTGGAATGGAGGAAACAACAAATATTGTGGATGGTGAGGCAAATACTTCAGTGTTTTTTTAAAACAAAACTGGGTAGACAAAGGATGAAGGAGATCCAAACTGGAAATAAGGAGGAATGTCCTCACCATAAGACCTATGGTTTTTAGCTGGATAAGATTAAAGCTCACCTGAATACGAAGGCTATCCTCTTTATCTTTGTGCTTCCAATATCTACAGATTATGAAGGCAGCTCTAAAGGCCAGGAATGTTTCTTTCCCTTCATCTATAAGAAGAGATCATTCAATGCTTGCACCAATGAAAATGAAACCCATGGAAGATTTTGGTGTGCCACCACAAGGAACTATGATAAAGACAAGAAATGGAGCTTTTGTGCTGATACAAGTAAGATAAACCAGGAGCTGCTACATTAGGAATCATAAATGGGAAAATCCCTTAAAATATCTCAGGTACAAATCTAGGAATAAGGTCTGCATAGTATCAGAACAGAAATGTGCCACAGTGATTATTGCAGACTAAAAGAGAAGAGGTTTACCTGTCCATCCTTGATCTATTGATCTACCAGGGTTAGAAATCCATGGTAGCCCTTTATTTATTTAATCAACTTGTATGTCACCTCTAGGCAACTCACACATTAGGTTTAAAAAGAACAATATAATAATATGAAGAATAAGTAATGATACCAATGGCATATCAGGAAAAACAAAATCCCAATTACTCATCATGTAAAATAAATCCAATACCAGAGAGTAGATAATAAATCACCCTGACCTAAGGCCTGTCGGGAGAGCTGGGTCCTTAAAGATTTATAAAAATGGAAGAGTCAAGGGCATATGGAATTCAGGAAGAATGCAGCTTTGCAGGGCAGGTACAGCCACAGGGAAGGGCCGTTTTCAAAGATCCTGCAAGATGACACTGCTTTACATCTGGGACTTGGAGCAAGCCAACTTTACCAGATTTTGTGCAGAACTTACAGGAGAATGGTGATCCTGCAGGCATCGAAAGCTGTTCAATAGTCTATTGTCTCTAAAATGAGAAAATGTTCAGTGCCTTTTTTTTAATGTGAGAAGAGTTGTACCATCCATCATCTATCATCTATCATCTATCATCTATCATCTATCATCTATCATCTATCATCTATCATCTATCATCTATCATCTATCAAGCTCTATATTAAAGACATGCTCATCTACCATTCCTTCTAGGATTGTACATATGAGGGTGTGTTGGACAAGAAGTGGAAATACAGTGATTCTTCAGGTAGGACAAATATAGACAGAAAAGAGAGAAAGAAATGCTTGAGGTGCTAAGGTAAGGTGGGGAAAGGATCTGGCTGTGGGAGTTTCTCAGATGATGGTACAGTTTCATTAATGCTGCTAGAATTTTCTCCAGAATTTGAGGTTGTATGTACGAATGTATTGGATTTTGCCAAACCCAATCTGCATCAGGTTAATTTGAACTGAATTATCGGAATCAAAGCAATAGTCCTGTGAGGTAGATTGCCTCTGAGTCCTAGCCTTCTTAAAGCTGTGTTCATGAGTCAGAATTTAGAGATACAGAGATTTCCTCATTAATTATTTATACCATCTTCCAGTATCCTAGCTATTCCTATGGTGAGAAATCACTAATGAAATTAGACTTAATACTAGGATTCCTGTGGCATACAAGATGCCCTTGTGCAGAATTCCAATTAGTGCCCCCCCAATAATATTTTTAGATGTTCAAAATTTATTAAATATTTATTTATTTATTTATTTATTTTATTAAATTTATATTACCGCCCATCTCCCCCATCGGGGACCCTGGGCAGTTCACAGTAAAACATAATTAAAAAACAATATAAAATCACAATAAATACATAATATAAAATCCAAGATAAGAATGTTAAAAATGGAGTACTGGGAGGCTTCATGAGACCAGCCATCCCCAAGAGGAACAGTTGACATTTCCCTCCCAGGCAAGACGGCAGAACCAGGTCTTTAGGCCTTTCCGGAAGGTTGGGAGCGAGTAAACCAACCTCAGCTCCGGGGGTAAGATATTCCCAAAATATTGAATTTGTTTCCAGCTGCATGGAGTTGCACTCACCTGGAATATAAAAAAAACACAACAACAATACTTGCAACTGGTGCCCCTGTCTCATGCGGTGCCTTTGCACACTAGGTTGTGGCAGCTCTGCTTAATACCTCTGTGGGATGGTTGGGTGATGATGTAAGAGGATGTATAGTAGATCCCTAGTGAATAAAAGCTCACAGATTGTGCCTGTGGAAAGCAATCTATTTCTTTCCAGCCTCTTCATACAAGAAAATGCCAAGGTGGGAGAGGGGAGAGGGAGGAGAAAAATGTAGGTTTGTGACTAAAAGTTTTAATCTTAACACTCTGAAAACTTTAACTGCTTTTGGGATTAACAATATTGAAAAACATATTTATGTTTCTTAAAATTTACTGCTCTTTGCTAGTTCTCTCTCCCAAGATCAGAAAAGATTTTTTAAAAAATCCCTCAATTATAATGTGACATTGAAGACTTGTTTGAACAATACTGGGTGTTCATGGTTTCCTGATTTTTGTACTAAATATAGCATATTCACCCCTTTTGATTGAATTGTCTGTGATTTTGGTGTCAACAAAATAGAAGAGAACACAAAAAGTCTTTCAACTGTTTATGTGATATCATAACTTCCTGACTTCTGTACCCATCTTTCTGAAAGTTGCAAGGGTTTTTGTTTTTTGTTTTGCAAACAGAATGCTTGCCTTGATTTTCTCATGAAGGTCAATGGCACTTTTTTTTTTTTTGCCCTTAAAACAGTCAGAACAGAGGTAGCCAGCATAGTTCTCTGGAATCAGTTTGTATGTCCTTTGGTATTCATCAGCCTATGATGATAATATAATCTCTGAAAAATTCTGTAATATGTCAAACAATGAAAAATATCTCTTTGTTGATATCCAAAGGAATGGAAGTTATGAGACAGATTTTTTAATTATGATTTAGATTCAAGCCTAGAGTCAAAGAGAAAACTTTGAAATCCAAAGTTCAAATTAAAGTGAGCTGTTTGTGAACAACGGAATTAAGAAAGAAAGAAAGAAAGAAAGAAAGAAAGAAAGAAAGAAAGAAAGAAAGGAAGGAAGGAAGGAAGGAAGGAAGGAAGGAAGGAAGGAAGGAAGGAAGGAAGGAAGGAAGGAAGGAAGGAAGGAAGGAGCCAAATTGTTTTGCCTTTGCTTCTCTGGTAATATAATTCTATAACTGACAGAGTGATAGATGATCTTCATTTGGTAGTAGAAAAAGGAAGTCACTGATATTTTACTGAGAGATTTCTCTTTTGCAAGGTCTAAACCTACACATCAGAAAAGATACACTTTGGAATGATAGATAGATAGATAGATAGATAGATAGATAGATAGATAGATAGATAGATAGATAGATAGATGATAGATCTTGATTTGAAGCCTTTTGGGAGTACCATTGTTAATTTGAAATCTTGAACTCTCCTTGAACAGTATGATATGACTGTATTGTTTTCCTTTTTCCCCCAGATGGTGAAAATAAAAAAAATGGAGTGTTCGTGATTCCAGGGATAATTTTCCAGTGAAAGTTATGATATATGCATCTGTCACATTACCTTTGAAAATTTATTGCTGCACAAAAATGTCTAGGTTTGCCAGAAGCTACCAGATTTTGTATTGTTTCATCATGACTCAACTGTACTCATAATTTTGCATGAAAGATTCACCTAGGAAATTATTTAATTCCAGATGTTGTCAGCCTGCTGTACCACTTTTTTCTTTTGGTAATTCCCAGGGCACCCCCATCTGGTCCACCAAAATTTGGCAGCAAATCCATGAATTTTCCACCATTTTCGGGTTAGTTTAAAATTCTTATATTTTAGAACAGGCTTAAAACTTTTAAGATAACTTTCTAATTGATTTGCCATGGAAAGTTTAAAAAGCTGGGAAAAACATTTTTTCTTATGTGGCCTTATGCACTGTGACATTCAACACTGTAAGATACCACAGAAAAAAAACATTCCGGCCCTCAGAAAATTTTATAGATCTTGTTTAGGCTACTGATCAATCAGTTTGAGTGCCCATTCTCTCTCTGGCATTTGCCCACTCTTATAGAAATATCTGTGATTGTGAAATCTTCTTTTTGCCTTTGAATTACTGGGCAAGGAAAAAAGCTAGACTCCTGCTGATCATTTCTGAACTTCTGAGTCTTTGAAATAAATATTTTCAGTGGCAAACTAGAGCACATTCTTTTGCATTGCCTGGATTGGCTTACACAGCCTCCCGAGATCACCCGGCACATTCTTGTATTGCTTCAAAAAGATGCATGGGGATGTTGGAAAAAGACTCTATCACAGATTCAAGCCATAGTTCTGGTTTCCATTTGTTCAGTCGAACACTTAGTATTGATCATGTAAATGATGTGATATTTACCACAAAGGGCCATTTGCATGGTTGGAAAAGCAGTCTCTTGTTCATCACAGGATGAAATCTAAACTTCTTAGGCTCGGCCTAGCTGCCCTTTATGAAGGAAAAATAAATCCTTTCCCTTATTTAGTCCAGATCCTCAAGGTTATGCAGGTCCTCTGTATACATGTTGTATTTTAGCCTGCACTCTATGTTGATCCTGGTATTTGCTGGACTACTAAATTCACACAGATGCACATTAACCTTCATGTGAAAGATTGTACCATCAGTATCCTCAGTTCTGTAGCACATTCCTACCTCATATTCATCTATCAGCCTACAATCTGGCCAAGGGTCTCAGGCAAAGCTCTTGACTTGTGATTGCAAAGTGCTACACATATCGAAGCCAACAGGAAAGCTGCCCTGGACTCTTTGCAAGAGTTAAAGCTGTATCCAGGCAGATAAGGCAGGAAAGGAGTACAAGCAAAAAGGGAGCAACTCTGGAAAATATGGGCTAGGAGTGAGAGTGAGAGAAGTAAAAATGGCCAAGAGGGATCAACTGCTAAGAAGGAACAATTTGCTACATTTGATCTTTTTTTCCCACTCTCATGGACTTTTAAATTCTCCAAAATATTTTCAGTGGTTGGTGCTCCAGACAGAGATCATTTACCTCCGTCTCTGTCTCTTCATTTAGATGAAAACATAGAGGTGGTAGACATCCCTTGCAATATGGACCCAGAGGCATCTAAAACAGACACATACGGAAACAATTTCAAATCCACCCAATGAAACTACACTTAAATATTACAAGTTCCTGATCCAGTCCTGTAAACAGATTTTAGGACAACGTCAAACTAAAAAAGCACAAAGTAATCAGCACATGTCAAAACACTACTTTGATAAGGACTGCCAGAAAACAACAACAAGAAGAAGATACTACATCTACTGCATAGATCTGTGGTCTGTTATCTGAATGTATGGCTATCCCATCATGCTCCCTATGGAATTATCCTTCATGCTATCTTATCTGAGTTCTGCTACCAATCATATGGTTGATCTGGAATGTTGGTCCAAAAATACTAAAGCATTTTTTAAAAAAACCTTCTTTATTTCAGGCTTTCTAAACTTAAAAGTTTAAATCCACTAGTTTTTAAATCCATTCATTCATTCATTCATTCATTCATTCATTCATTCATTCATTCATTCAATTTATATGGCTGCCCATCTCAGAATATGGGCTCTGGGCAGTTTACAATGTTGGCTGTAAGTGTAGTCCAACCACCAAGCCTGCTGTCTTCAAGGACAAGCCTCTCCCGCTTTTCTAGTCAACATCCCAAAATCTCACCCCACCCCTCTCTCTCTCAGGATAATTCTGCAAATCTTGGGAGAGATTTGTCCTTTTACATTTTGAATTAATCTGGAAAATAATTTGATTTTCCAAATTGCAGATTGGAGGTACTATGTGATTCTGTTTAGCCATTTGATCTGAACAATCATTCTGATTTGTAAAGTCAGTTCAGTTGGGGGATTTGATCAAATTGCCTTTGAAACTAACCTCCAAATTGAAGCTCCTGCACAGCTCTACGTCGGCTTACTTTCTGCAGGAACTTGTAAATGCAACACAGGAGCTATTGGGTTTTCATCTGCTTGAGACACAATATGAACTGGTGTTCCTGCAAGCCAAGTGGCCAGGCTGAGCTGCTAATAGCACACTAAGGAGGTGAACTTTCTCATAGGCTGGTTGATTTGCAGAGTCTTTTTCAATGGTGGAGCCCTCCAGTCAGTTTGCGGGTTGTTATACAGTAAACATCTTCTGGGCAGGTTTTGCTACATTTCTGTTTTATATACTGGTTCATTTACATGTAAAGCAGTTTAATTCTTCACCTTCAGTGCATGATATGTATGGAAGAGCAACTAATTGCAGAGCAATTTGCCATTGCCTTCTCACTAGGGCTGAGAGAGAGTGACTGGCCCATCGTCACCCAGCTGGGTGTAATGGCATGTGGAAAAGACATCCGGAGATGGGGCAAAGAGATGCTGCCTAGGGAATGGTCAGATAAGAGACAGCATAATCTGCAACTGGATAGTGGGCAGGGCAAGAGTCTCAGAAGGGACCCTCTCTAATTTCTCAGGCTGCAAAGGAGATGGTGAGAGAATTGTACTTTCAGACTTGCAAGATTCTTTTTTTTTGTTAAAATTTCTTGTCTAAATTCTATCTAACTCCTATTTCTATTTAATTAATCCTTCTATCAGTAAACCCTATATTCATGATATTGTTTTTTTGTGTTATAATATAAACGAGAAAAGGTTGCCTTTCTTTCTTGAATTCATCCATATTTTTGTCCTTTAAGCAAGATTCTGTTAATGTAGATTTACAATCAATTAGAATTAGTTTATCTGGTCATGTTTCCTGTCTGGTCTACCTGGAAAGGCTGACAATTCTTTAAAGATAGGACCACATGAAAGGGAAGGTAGTACATTCAATTCAGTGCAATTAAATTGCAGTTTGGTTTCTTTGAAATTGTCAGGCAAATAATAAGACAGTGTAAAGCTGGTTGAATTTTCATTGCTCACTGTTAATTCTGTAGGGGTTTGTGGGTAAACTCTGTGCCTAATATCAATTAAGAGGGAAGCTTCTGATTGCCCAAGATTATTGGAAGTGTGTAGTGTGAAGTGGTATTCTGTTTGGTTCTTCAGGACCGGAAAATTACACTGATAAAATTTAGCACTTGCTTCTGCACATGAGACATTTTTCCCAGAGATTTGTTCAAACAAGGCATATCTGGTTTGTCTTGAGCCGGATAATAAGGTGGGCCTTCCCTCCTCCCATCTGCATGTTATTTCCTTATAATTCTGTGTTTCACAGCTTAAATTTTGTGGAACATCAGGAGGATAGCCCACAAATATAACCGTTCCAGCAACGGAAGTAGGGGATGCTCCTGGCTTTTGCTCTGTACACCAGGCATTAAATCCAGAATTATGGGCAGCACTAACATTTTGCACAAAGAGTGACTTGCTCCACTTGGTGAGAGGGGCAGTCTCACACTGCAGAGATGGACATGAACCATAATTAAGGGTTATGATACTTTCTCCAGCTTTGTACAGACAGCAGAAAGTCACATTGGAACCTGCCGCCACCACTTTATCTAAGGGGTACATTTTTTCGACATTGCCTGTATCATATCCTGAAATATTTGCAAGTGGGCTCCATTCACTCCACATCTTCCTTCCAGCAAAGGCTTTCTCATGAAGAAAACAGAGAAGTCTATTGTAGTCAGTAGTGCTATTAAAAGGCAGTTCTGATGTCCACTTCCAATGAAGGAGAGTGTCATTGCTGCCAACTGATGTAGTTTTATAGGTCTCTAGTGCTACTTCCTCCATTAGATCTTTACGTAGAATCTGGATTTGCCAGCTAGAATCAATTTTGTATGGAAAGAGTGATCTACCATCATACCATTCCAGAATCAATGTGTCAGCTAAAAAATCTGGAGTCAGTCTATGAATATGAGGCATCAGAGGAACAAGTAAAATGTCTTTCTCGGGCAGCAGAAATGTTTTTCTAGCTAGGGTTTTTTTCACTTTCCCAGATGAATTTAAGGTAGTTATCTCAATCCGCACATAGTCAAACACAATGCAAATGTCCCGTTTTTCCTTAGTTGATGAGCATTCTGGATTGGAGAAACTGACAATGTAACAGAATTCATAAATAAGTTCAGAGTCATCTCCAGCAGCCGTAGTCCAAGTGCAGTCAACTTTATCAAGATTGTGTGTTATACATGTGAAGTTCTTAGCGGAATATGAAGAATTCTGGATATCCACTTGTCTGATCCAGCATGACAGAGAATGATTGTATTCGGACTTCCGCAAGTTGCCTTGTGCTGAACTATGATTACTGTGGCTGTAACACCATGGTAACAGTACCCACAATATGCTCTAATTCTCAAATGTGCTTGGAATCCCCCAAGGGCTGTTTATTCCCACAGTAGCTGTAGATAAGGCCACAGCTTATACAGATTTGTCAACAAGATATGCTTTTTCTTGGCTGTAAACAAACTGGTTCAAAATACATAAATGCGCTATCATCAGTAGGCAGCAGGGAATTAAGTTAATCCACATTCTTTTGCAATTCACCATGGAAAACAGGTCACTTCAAGCAGTCATTGTCCTTCACACAGGCAAGTTCTTTTCTATATAAACTTTCCTGCAAATATTGTTCAGCTTTGAAATCCTTCTTTCAGTCCAGGCCCTGAGAGGTGTTCTGTTCTTCAGGAACAAGGGAGACTTTGAAATACCTTCCTTATCTGAGCAGTTGTAAACGGCTCCTTCCTTACCTGCTTCCAAGCAGATGTAGATGTCCATTCAATTAAGTGAGAAATGAGAGGAAGATGCAGTTGTTACTTCCTGGGTAAGTGAGCCTCCATGAGCATCATCTATGCCACAGGGTGGTGCTGTCATTATCCTTTCCTCAGTGACTGGCCACGCATGCCATGTCTGAGCTCTCACAATTGAAAAAAATTAGTCCTTGATCTAGGAATCCTGTTAGAAAGACACCTTTTTGATCCATTATTTCACATTTGTTACCTTTAAAACAAATGGTATGGCCTTTCTTCATCAGTGCAGATGCACTTGTCAGATTCAAGCTTACATCTGGAACATATAAAACAGTTGCAATCAAATCCTTCTGGGTGGTGCCATTTCCTCACCTTAAGAGAGCGTGGCCCTCCCCTTTCACTGGGATTGTTGTTCCATCTGCAAAGCCAATTTCTTCCTTTGAACTTCGGTTCAAATCAATGAAGAAAGATGGGTCATTCATCGTATGCACAGTACAGCCGCTGTCTATTATGAAAGAAGAGCAATTTTTATTTATGGCTGAAAATGCAAGAAGACTCGCATCGGGAGCCCTCTCTTTGTTGGTTTTCTGATCTGCCTTCCTGGCCCAACAATGTTTCTTTAAGTGCCCACTCTTGCCACAAAAATGGCACTTGATGGGCCTCTTTGTTTTTGAATGGCTCCTCTGCTGCAAACTGCCATCTTTGCCCTGAGTCATCTTTGAAAAATAGCCTGCCTCATGATTGGCAGAGATCCCAATAGAAATCTTGCTTGGATCCTATTATTCAAAAACACATCATTGCAAGCAAGCTTGTGCAGTAATGACTGAATTTTGGAAATATGCTCATCTATATCTCCATTTGGTTGGAGCTTTATGTTCGATAATTCCCTCACCAGATTAATAACTGGGGAATCACCTCCTTCTCCAAAGAGTTTAAACAATTCTTCCATCATTCCTTTTGCAGCTTCTTTGCACTGGATCTGTACCAGGATTTGTGCATTTAAGGATTTCATGACCAGTCTTTGAAGCTTAAGATCATTGGCTATCCAGTTTGCATAGTCTTCTGAATCTGGACTTGGAGGATTCTCTTTCAAAATATTATGCAGATTCAAAATCTTTGCCTGCCTTTCCACCCATATTTTCCATGAGTAAAATTCTCCAGGCTTATGTTTAAAAATCACTGGATTGTAAGGCAGTACACTGGCCATCTTGTCTAAGCAAAAGATTTAAAAATCACTCTTAAAATAAAATTTTCTTTTTAAAAAAAATTTCTTCCCTTTATGCTTAAGGCTATTTTCTTGTGTAAGAAACCTCCTCAGCAGCTTGACTGAGTATTCTCTCTAAAAACAAAAATGCTCATGCAAAAAATAAAACAAGGCAAAAAAGAAAATTTCTGCTGTTTATCTTTCTTTTTCTAAAAAAAAATTATCCTTCTGCAAATGCCTGGGCCCATAACCCTTTGAAAACTATTAGTGGCCTGCTAGGACCACTGAATGGAGCAGAACTTAACACAGTGTAAGCACGTGCACAGAAAAAGAGTATTATTTAAAAACAGAGCAAGTGAGAGAGCAAGAGCATGCTTGCTTCTTGGCTGGAGAGATGAGAGAGGAAGTGGGAGTGGCAAAAAAACAACTTCCTCAAAGACACAGAGAATTGCATCATGGGATGAACTCATCTGCATGCAAATGAGGCATGTTGAGTTGCTGAATATCCAACACCCTGCTGGATTCCCACAAGCAAAGTCAATGGGGAAGCTGGCAGGAAGTCGGAAGATGCGATCACATGAAGTCCTCACTTAACAATCTGTGTGGTCCTTACTTAACAACAGCAACCAGGACTGCCAGAATTGCCATTGCTAAGTGACACAGTATTGTGACATCACGCTTTATGACCGCATCACTTAGCAATGGAAATTCCAGTCCCAATTGCTGTCGTAACCCAAGGGCTACCAGTATCTGTTCCCTTTTACCATATTATTGCTATACCAGAGTTTCCAATTTAAAGACAATCAGACAGGAAGATAGTAAATGAGATTTTTGTTTTGTTTTGAAGCTCTTACCTGAAAATGTTGCACTCAAGGGCAAGATAAGACAGATGCAAAAGAAGAGTTGGATGATAGATGACATAGTTGCTTATTGCTTTGAAGCTTGAAAGAGCCTGTAGTTCCTCATGCTGTCCTTTATGGTACAGTCTTCATCCCATTTAATTAGCATTGCAAGACAGTCTTTCATACTCTCAAAACACATACATAATCAAAGAACTTATAGCTGCCAAAAGAATTCCATCGATTAAAACATGCTGAAACACAAAAGGAGTGGTAGATCCAAACAATGAGATTATTTCATCTGGGATAAGACATACAAGTCTAGTCTCTGGATGCTTCCATTAATGTATTCCTGCCTTACTTTGATAATGGGGTTTCCTCCATAAAAATACCTTGTTGTTTATTCGTTCAGTCGCTTCCGACTCTTCGTGACTTCATGGACCAGCCCACGCCAGAGCTTCCAGTCGGCCGTCACCATCCCCAGCTCCCCCATGGTTAAGTCTGTCACCTCCAGAATATCATCCATCCATCTTGCCCTTGGTCGGCCCCTCTTCCTTTTGCCTTCCACTTTCCCTAGCATCAGCTTCTTCTCCAGGGTATCCTGTCTTCTCATTATGTGGCCAAAGTACTTCAGTTTTGCCTTTAATATCATTCCCTCAAGTAAGCAGTCTGGCTTGATTTCCTGGAGTATGGACTGGTTTGATCTTCTTGCAGTCCAAGGCACTCTCAGAATTTTCCTCCAACACCACAGTTCAAAAGTATATATCTTCCTTCGCTCAGCCTTCCTTCTGGTCCAGCTCTCACAGCCATAGGTTACTACAGGGAATACCATTGCTTTAACTATGTGGACCTTTGTTGTCAGTGTGATGTCTCTGCTCTTAACTATTTTATAAAGATTTGCCATTGCTCTCCACCCAAGAAGTAGACGTCTTCTGATTTCCTGGCTGCAGTCAGCATCTGCAGTAATCTTTGCACCTAAAAATACAAAGTCTGTCACTGCCTCCACTTTTTCTCCCTCTATTTGCCAGTTATCAATCAAGTTGGTTGCCATAATCTTGGTTTTTTTGAGGTTTAACTGCAACCCAGCTTTTGAACTTTCTTCTTTCACCTTTGTCATAAGGCTCCTCAACTCCTCCTCGCTTTCAGCCATCAAAGTGGTATCATCTGCATATCTAAGATTGTTAATGTTTCTTCCAGCGATTTTAACTCCAGCCTTGGATTCCTCAAGCCCAGCACGTCGCATGATGTGTTCTGCGTACAGTTTGAATAGGTAGGGTGAGAGTATACAACCCTGCTGTACTACTTTCCCAATCTTAAACCAGTCCGTTGTTCCACGCTCTGTTCTTACTGTTGCTACTTGGTCGTTATACAGATTCCTCAGGAGGCAGACAAGATGACTTGGTATCCCCATACCACCAAGAACTTGCCACAATTTGTTATGATCCACACAGTCAAGGGCTTTAGAATAGTCAATAAAACAAAAATAGATGTTTTTCTGAAACTCCCTGGCTTTCTCCATTATCCAGCGGATATTGGCAATTTGGTCTCTAGTTCCTCTGCCTTTTCTAAACCCAACTTGTACATCTGGCAATTCTCGCTCCATGAATTGCTGGAGTCTACCTTGCAAGATCTTGAGCATTACCTTACTGGCATGTGAAATAAGTGCCACTGTTCGATAGTTTGAACATTCTTTAGTGCTTCCCTTTTTTGGTATGGGGATATAAGTTGATTTTTTCCAATCTGATGGCCATTCTTGTGTTTTCCAAATTTGCTGGCATATGGCATGCATCACCTTGACAGCATCATCTTGCAAGATTTTAAACAGTTCAGCTGGGATACCTCCTCCTGCTGCCTTGTTATTAGCAATGCTTTTTAAGGCCCATTCAACCTCACTCTTCAGGATGTCTGGCTCTAACTCACTGACCACACTGTCAAAGCTATCTGCAATATTATTATCCTTCCTATACAGATCTTCCGTATATTCTTGCCACCTTTTCTTGATCTCTTCTGCTTCTGTTAGGTCCTTACCATCTTTGTTTTTGATGATACCCATTTTTGCCTGGAATTTACCTCCGATGTTTCTAATTTTCTGGAAGAGGTCTCTTGTCCTTCCTATTCTATTGTCTTCTTCCACTTCCGCACATTGCTTGTTTAAAAATAATTCCTTATCTCTTCTGGCTAACCTCTGGAATTTTGCCTTTATTTGGGCATATCTCCCCCTATCACTGTTGCCTTTTGCTTTCCTTCTTTCTTGGGCTACTTCCAGTGTCTCAGCAGACAGCCATCTTGCCTTCTTGGTTTTCTTTTTCTTTGGGACGTCTTTTGTTTCTGCCTCCTGAACAATGTTGCAAACTTCTGTCCATAGTTCTTCTGGGACCCTATCTACTAAATCTAGTCCCTTAAATCTATTCTTCACCTCCACTGCATATTCCTTAGGAATATTAGTGAGCTCATATCTAACTGATCTGTGGGTCTTCCCTATTCTCTTTAGTCTGATTCTAAATTTTGCAATAAGAAGTTCGTGATCTGAACTACAGTCAGCTCCAGGTCTTGTGTTTACCGACTGTATAGATGTCCGCCACCTTTGGCTGCAAAGGATGTAGTCAATCTGATTTCGGTGTCGACCATCTGGTGAAGTCCATGTATAAAGTCGTCTTTTAGGTTGTTGGAAAAGAGTGTTTGTTATGCACAGTGAGTTGACTTGGCAAAATTCTATCAGCCTATGTCCTGCTTCATTTTGTTCTCCCAGACCATGCTTGCCTGTAATTCCAGGTGTCGTCTGACTACCCACCTTAGCATTCCAGTATATATTCTTAGCATTGATGTAAATGCCTTACATCAAACTAATAATTGAAGTTAGTGCTAAGTAGAATCCGTTGCTCTTTGCCAAACGTTGTAGCAATGGCTCAGCTTCAGAAACATGTTGTCAGGGTATCACCTTGCCATGGCGCCAGGATGTCAGGATTGTCACCCTGCCATTGTGCCAGGAAAAACATTCCACCAATCTGTCAAACTTACAGGGTCATTTGATGGTGCTTCAGATCAAAAATACTGGACATGTAAAGCAGGAAAGAATGCTATCTTTTTTTTTTCAAATTTTATTAGAATTTTAAATATACATAGTTAAAAGGGTGAAAATGAAAAAGAAATACAAATACAAATCAAAGAGAGAAGTAAAAGTTTATAGAAAAGTAAAGGAAAAAAAGAAAAAAGATAAGGCATAGATATAGTCAACTTCTGATTTATCTCTGGTCTTAGTAATTAAAAAAAAAATTTCTTACATGCTAGCTCTATATATAACATACAAAAACATTTCCTATCTAATATATCAATTTATATATATTTTAGTCTTCAAAGTCCCAAATAAGCTTTGCCCCACCTGCATGTTGCAAATAGTCCATTAATGGTTTCCATTCTTTAAGATAGTAACAGTTTGAGTTTTCTTTTAATAAGCATGTCAATTTGTCATTTTCTGCCATATCCATCAGTTTTAACATCCAATCTTGTATCGTAGGTAAAATCTGGTTTTTCCAATTTTGAGCATATACAAGTGGTGCTGCAGTAATCATATATTGCATAATTCTTACAAATTGTTTTCCCATTTGTTCTTCCCATATTCCCAATAAAAATAATTCCGGTTTAAATGGGACTCGAATTTGTAAAATATTTTGCATCAGTGAATGTATCTGAGTCCAAAACTTCTTTGCAGTTTCACATGTCCACCACATATGGTAAAAAGACCCCTCTTTTTTTTTACATTTCTAACACAAGTTGGAAACATTCCCATACATTTTAGCAAGTTTTTGTGGAGTCATATACCATCTATACATCATCTTATAAAAGTTTTCCTTCAAATTATAGCACAAAGTAAATATTAACCCTTTGTTCCACATATCTTCCCATTGCTGCATTTGTATATTATGTCCAATATTTTTTGCCCATTTTATCATACAATCTTTAACTTGTTCCTCTACCATTTCTCCTTTTAACAGTAATTTATAAATTTTAGCAATTAAATGCTCATCTGTCTCACATAATTGTATCTCAAATTCCGATTTAGTTTGTTCAAATTCAAATTTTTTTTATCTAATTTAAATTTTTCTACAAGTTGCATATATGAAAGCCATTGGAATGTATATACTTCTAGAGCAAGTTCTTCTTTTGTTTTAATTATATATTGTCCTTGTTCTTTCTTTAAAAAGTCTTTGTAAGTCAGCCATTTATCTTTATTTCTTACTTCTGTTCTGTGAAATGCTTCTTGTGTGGAAATCCATAAAGGTCTTTTATAACACAAAGTTTGTTTATATTTATTCCAAATTCTTAACAATGATCTTCAAATATAATGGTTTTTAAAGTCCACATTAACTTTTACTAGAAGGTGAGAAATGGAGGAAAGGGAGACCAGCCGTGCTGCTCGATGGGGGGTGGGAATTCATAGACATTTTAACCTGTTGGTGGTGGGAGTTTTAATCACTGGAATCTTTAACGTGTCATGGATTACTAGCTTTATGGAAGATTCCTTAATATTCTTATGTGACATGTGAAAGAAGTGCTCATTTATTAGCTAAAGGATCAAAAGCATCACACATGTCTATCTCATTTTGATTTTGTGGCTCCTGGTGGGGAGGAACAAAATGTTTGTGACCAACTGCTTTGATTCCACTTCTGCCACTGCCAATATATAAATCTATAGATTTTCCAAGTCATGGAGACATGGCTCTGAATCTTAATATGCTGGAACGTTATTATTTCACATGGCAGAAATCCAAAGTCAGTGACTATAACAAGCTCAAGCTCTAAGGCTGACATGATACGCAAGCGCTCCAAGGACTGCATTTGGCTTTTAAAAGGCATGCTGGGGGCTACATTCCAAAGATAGCATCTGGACAAAAAAATTAATAAATGTTGAAGTTCAGCAAAAATTCATTTAAGGCAGTAGAATATATAGGTAACCCTATAATCATCTTCCTTTTCTGTTGGATGAAATTGAAAGTAGGTCACAGGATTTGGAGGAATTTAACAGCCATATGCAGTGCTTTCAATGCTAGATGACAGTCTGTGTTTCCTTAAAATACTGCATGAACCCAGTTCTTGCAATCACGCACTGATAGCAAATAATAGCAAATAGCTGGAAATATGATGTAAAGCTGTGCAGCAGCTTCAATTTGGTGGTTAGTTTCAAAGGCAATTTGATCAAATCCCCCAATTCTGACTTTACAAATCAGAATGATGGTTCAGATCAAATGGCTAAAAAGAATCCCAAACCTCCAATTTGGCAATCTGGAAAATCAAATCATTTTCCAGATTAATTCAAAATGGGAAAGGACAGCAGATCAACTATAAGACATGGATCAACAATTCAAAAGAACTGATCTGCACAACCCTAATCTGATGGCAGCAGTTTAATTCCTGGCTGGCCTACAAAGCTTAATTTAACCCAAGATCTGTCAGAGACAATATCCAGGTAGCAAAGCTATCCCATCATGGCACATTCCAACCTTCAAGAACAGGTCAAATCAGGATGGTAGTCTTCCTTTTTTATGTTGTTATTCAAGCTCTGCTTTTTGTATTTCAGCCAGGCTTTCAAAATGTTGTTAGTTCCAATACTAGGGATTTATTTTCAATTCTGCAGCTTTTTTAGCTTATTGTATATCTAACCAAATCACCCTTCCTGTTCCTCCCTCCTTCCCCAATTTTCAGATTAAAAGTTATTTTATGGCACTCTGTTTAAAATCAAGGTGTCAGTATTTTCACCGAGGCTCTCCATTTTCAAGCCATTGACCACATTTCCTATATAGCATTGTTCCTATGCCATACTGGTCCAGGAAACATGGCTGGAGGATGTGGACCAGAGGACCTTGTTGTGGTATGGGAGGCTGTGATTAGGCTTTTTGTTTAACAGGGAGAAATCCATAGCTGTCTGTTTTTGACATTTTTATCCTTTCCTGGTAGATATATGGAAATATATTCCCCTTGCCCTAGTTCAGGGGTCGGCAAACTTTTTTATTCCAGGAGCCATTTTGACATTTATAATATTCATAACATCACTCGAGAGCCAGGGGGCGGGGTTTGAGGGTGGGAGCCAATCATGTGGAAGGGGGCGGGGTTTATGAGCGGTATCCAATCGTGTGAAAGGGGGCGGGGTTTGTGGGCGGGATCCAATTGCGTGGAAGGGGTGGGGTTTGGAGGCAGGAGCCAATGGCGTGCACTGGGGGGCCGCCACACCTGCCGCCATGCCTGGTTTACTCAATCAGCCCGGCTGGCTGAATTTGCTCAACGCCCAGAATGGGGGCTCGGACTCCGGAGGGCTCAGTAAGAGCCACGCTGCCGGGGGGCTCCCAGAGGGAGGGGGCACAGCCAGCATGAAATCCCTGGCGTTTCTCTTCCACAGGGCTAAAATGTATTCGCCCCCTCAAAAAACCCACTTGCCTTGAGCAAAGGTTTATCATCCCCCCCTCTCCTTTCAACAGCAAAAAAGGGGTGTGTGCAGCAGTATTTTGGAGCGGGCACTGAGGACAAGGACAATAACAAAACCGACCCATTGCGTGAAGGGGTGGGAGAGCAGGCAGGCAGCCTCTGTGCAGAAAGAGGAGAAGAGACTCAAAGGAGGGGATTCTACAGCCAAGGAACGCGTGGGTACACAAACACGCCCAAGAGCTCCAAGCAGCGCGGCGTGATGCACTGATAATTCAACAGCGCCCAGCTGCCCCTTCGCTCAATCTCCCCCCTGCAAAAAGAAAGAAGGGAAAGGAAAAGCATCTGAGAATGCTCGGCTGCCTCTCCTCCCCCACCCCTTTGCTGGTGGGGGAGGAGAGGCAGCCGAGCATTCTCAGATGCTTTTCCTTCTTTCTTTTTGCAGGGGGGAGATTGAGCGAAGGGGCAGCTGGGCACCTAAAAGGAAACAAAAATGCTCTTTTCCCACTCTCAAAAATCTGCCTCCCCATCCTGCGGGAAGCAGTTTAACTGGGCGGGACGAGGGGGAGGGGCCACCTGGGCTGGGTCAGGGCCAAAGGGATGCCGCGCAAGCCTTCAGCTCAGGGGCAGGAAGGTTGCCACTCTCCAAACCCCTGGCTTCCTTCCTCTCCAGTCCCCGCCAGGGTGGTGAGAGCTGCAGCCCATCCTCTTTGAAGGCACCCGGTTGCCCTGCCCTGCCGCCCTTAGCGGAGGCCTCAGGTCATCGAGCCGCCTTTACTGGGAATTCCACCCGGCTGAAAAACCGCGGCAATTTCCTCTGGCGGGAGAAGAGGGCTTGGAAAAGCGGCCGCGACTGGTTTTCTTGGGGAAAAAGGCAACCAAGAGAGCCGGAGCTGCTGCCGGAGCTCCGATTCTTGGAGCTCCATGGGACATCTCCCTGTGGAACTGTATGCCCCCCTGACACAGACACCCGGCACCGAAAGATGGGGGCCTGGCACCGGAATGCCCCCTCCAAGAGGCGGGCGGGACTCCCTCTTTCTAGGGCAGCTGCTCCCGAGACTTGCGACTGGAAGGTGTTCGGCGGAAACCGTTTGGGGAAGAGGGAGCACCAATACTTTCTCCTTGTGTGGGATCCGGTGCCTGACCCCCATGGGTACTGCCTTCCTTCCGCAACCCTGGTGGGCTCCCGATGCCGCGTGGGATGATGCCCATTCACTCCGCTATTTCTCCCAGCCAAGTGGGGAGGGGAGAATCGGCCGGCCGGCGCATGGGGGGAGGAATGGAAGAGCCACAGTCAAGGGGCCAAAGAGCTGCATCTGGCTCGCGAGCCGCCATTTCCGACCCTTGCCCTAGTTTTTACAGGCAATGAATGATTCTTACGAAAATAGAGACACCACCCAGAGAAAGGTTTCAGCAGGCTCAAGATTTGCAGAATTATCCTGAGAGACAGAGGGGTGGGTGAGCCCTGAGTGAGCTGAGCTAATCAATACACCGCTCAGCTGTGTTCTGTCATCTCCATATTCACACTGATAAAATTCCTACTCCAGGGGAAAACCCTGACAGACACCACCCAAGGAAAGGCTTCAGCAGGCTCTCCCAAGATTTGCAGAATTACCCTGAGAGAGAGGGGGGTGGGGTGAGATTTTGGGACACTGACTAGAAAAGCGGGAGAGGCTTGTCCTTGAAGACAGCAGGCCTGGTGGTTGGACTACACTTACATCCAACATTGTAAACAGCCCAGAGCCCATATTCTGAGAAGGGCAGCCATATAAATTGAATGAATGAATGGATGAATGAATTTAAAAACTAGTGGATTTAAACTTTTAATTTTAGAAATCCTGAAATAAAGAAGGTATTTTTTAAAATGCTTTAGTATTTTTGGACCAACATTCCAGATCAACCATATGATTAGTACCAGAACTCAGATAAGATAGCATGAAGGATAATTCCATAGGGAGCATGATGGGATAGCCATACATTCAGATAACAGACCCCAGATCTATGCAGTAGATATAGTATCTTCTTGTTGTTGTTTTCTGGCAGTCCTTATCAAAGTAGTGTTTTGACGTGTGCTGATTACTTTGTGCTTTTTTAGTTTGACGTTGTCCTAAAATCTGTTTACAGGACTGGATCAGGAACTTGTAATATTTAAGTGTAGTTTCATTGTGTGGATTTGAAATTGTTTCCGTATGTGTCTGTTTTAGATGCCTCTGGGTTCATTACGCAAGGGATGTCTACCACCTCTATGTTTTCATCTAAATGAAGAGACAGAGACAGAGGTAGATTATCTCTGTCTGTAGCACCAACTACTGAAAATATTTTGGAGAATTTAAAAGTCCATGAGAGAGGGCAATAAGAACACTTTGATCCTTGCCCCCTACCTGACTCCAGTCCAGATCTTGCTTGGGATCCCCTGGGAACAAAGAAAAGGCCTCCCAATGCAGATGGCATGCATGGGGGTTGGGGGAGAGTTCT
Source organism: Charina bottae (assembly GCA_023362775.1). Lineage (NCBI taxonomy): Eukaryota > Metazoa > Chordata > Lepidosauria > Squamata > Charinaidae > Charina > Charina bottae. The sequence goes on from JALMGJ010000011.1 coordinate 35,636,868, forward strand.
GGATGTTTTAAAGGGGGAAAAAAGGTGCCAATCACTTTCATAAGGAAATCAAGGCAAGCATTCTAACTGTTTGGAAAACAAGAAAGAAAAACCCTTGGAACTTTCAGAAAGACGGGTAGAGAAGTCAGGAAGAAAGGATAACTTTAAAACAGTTTAGAGACGTTTTGTGTTCTATTTTCTTGATACTGAAATCATAGACAATTCAGTCAGAAGGTGTGAATATTATTTATCTTTATTTTATTTATTTAATATTCATCCTCCCTTTATTATTTTTTTATAAATAACTCAAGGCGGCAAACATCCTAATACTCCTTCCTCCTCCTATTTTCCCCACAACAACAACCCTGTGAGGTGAGTTGGGCTGAGAGAGAGTGACTGGCCCAAGGTCACCCAGCCAGCTTTCGTTCCTCAGGCAGGACTAGAACTCACAGACTCCTGGTTTCTAGCCCAGCACCTTAATCACTAGACCAAACTGGCTCTCCAATATATACATTGATACTTATATGCTGCATAGGTTACTTTTAGTACAAAAAACAGAGTTATGTTTATGTGGGAAGCATGATGGGATAGCCATACATTCAGAAACACATCCCAGATCAATGCAGTAGATGCAGTTTCTTTGCAATATTATAAAAAGCTTCACCATATTAACAGAATGTCAGCTAGTCACTCTTGGATCTGTGACTAGCTGATGTTTTATTAATATGGTGAGGCTTTTGCCAACCCACATGCCAAAGGATATGAAATTATTCCCATCTAGTTTCCCAGAATTCTTCTTGGCTGCATCCTGCAGTCTCCTCCTCTTCTGCTTCGGTCCTGCTTCTCTTCCTCCCAAGCAAATATGGAATGCAGCAAATTTCAGGAACAAGCCTGATCTAGACTGGAATCCAATGATGGAAATGAAGAGGGATCAGTCAGTCAAGCTTTATTATGAATTACAGACCCAGACTTCACAAAATAAAATATGGTATGTACAGTGCATGATATAAACACCTGTAATCATGCGTAGTTGACTTGGCAGAGTAAATAACCCAGAATTCCACAGGCTACAAAGACAAACTCTGCAACAGCAAGAGTTATCCTGCAATCTTTATCTGCCAAAGAATCTGGGCATAGAATTCTTCTGTCCAAAATGGAAATGGGCTAAGAAGAGGTCTTGGCAAACATTATAATAAAGCTGGAGATGATCCCATAATTCAATGCTCCCCTCTTTACAAGGGCCAAGCCCTTCAGCATCAGGGATTTTGCAGTATTTACCTCCGACACTGCTGATGATGATAAGATATTGAACTACCATACTGCAAAGGCCCTCTGAAATTTATTGTTTGTACATTGGGCCAGATACAATGATGATTTAAAATGAAATCTGCTGCATCCCAATTGAGCTCTAAGTGACATCTTAGGAGATTCTGTTTGTATTTCTAAGTCAAGAATACATGCTGGTATATCCAGGGTGGTATGGTGGTGAAGGTGCAGGACTATAATCAGAGAGACTCAGGTTCAGCTCCACAGGAACCACAGAAGCTCCCTGGGGGCCTTCTAGCCCCTCACTCTCTCTCAGTCCAACCTACCTCACAGGGTCATGGTGGGGAAAAATAGGAGGGAGCATAATGTACTGTACAGAGCCTTGCATTGAAGTCCCCTCCCAGGACTACAGGTGCATTTGAATTCTGCAGTATAAGGTCAGCAGCATGTTTCCAATACAGGTCACATGGCTCTGATCTGGGGTTTCTGCCTCACTGGGGACCTAAAAGCATTTATTATCAACAGGGCACAGTGATTTAATTGGATTAGTGTTGGAGGTCCCAGCAAATCAGCATGCCTCATTAGCATATGGGTGATTGCTCTAGGAGGCAAACTCTATGTGCTTCTAGAGGAAGCTGCTTGTTGCCCTTCCCACTTCCTCTATCATCTCTCCAGCTGAGAAGCAAGTATGCTCTTGCTTGCTCTCTCTCTCCATCTTAGCTCATGGATGGGCCTAGGAGATTTTCCCCCCTCTCTCCATGCAGCCCTGGCAGCAAATTCGGGCCAGGGGTCCACAAAGTTTAGGGACAGAAGAAGAACAAGGAGTCATCTTTCTGAACCAACATGTAACTGGACCAAGAATAAAATAGTTACTTTTGAAACTACTATGTCTAAGCATGTGATTCTTTATGCTTGGGTGGGCTAAAAGCGTAAGATCAATTACCTGTATCTCTCTAACATGCTCACTGGCTCTTTTTTAAAACAATATTCTTTTTCTGTCCATGTGCTTACACTGCATTAAGCTCTGCTCCATTCAGTATTACTAGCAGTGCACTAATGTCCTTCAATTAGCACTGCCATGGCATATGACTTGAGTGAGGGGAGGGACCTTGATATGGCATGTAGTGTACTACAGACCAGGAGCCCCAGACCACTTTCGCTCTTCCGTGATTTACCACCAGTTCTGCTCCAATTGAGAATGAATGAAATCTATTTAATATCAGTTTGTGAGCAGTCCATGTTTCCTGGATCAATATGATGTCATGGCAGGAGAGGAAGTCCATGAAACAGGGATCTTTGCTGGATGCAAACCACCCAGCCACATTCCAGGTTAGAAGGGTGACCTTATGCTGGTCACTTGGATGTCAAGCGGATGCACTGTGAACCAGGGGCTGGGTGGATAGATTTTGCAGGGGTAGTGGCTTCAAATTTGTTTTTTGTTGAGATGGTTGTAATTGTTTCTCCCTCTATGGGGGGGAAGTGGGGTACCATAAGGTACCTGTTCTTCCTTCTCTGCCATCCATTTGCCATCAAGCCTCTGTTATCATGGGTGGGGGACAGGGGGACTTGTGGTTCTGACAGAGAGATCGGAAGTATCAGTGCAGCATGGGCAGCAAAATGTGAATAACTGGCAAGCAAGGATCCCAACTCTTTAGCAGGGGGAGTGTCCTTTGGCTTGTCCAGTGAAAGAGGAGGTGAGGAAAGGTGTTTCTCCTGTGAGCCAGGTTCCCACGGAACCAGGGAGGCCCCTCAGATTTGGAGGCAGATGAGGTATATCTTTAGGCTCTTTGCTTTTGGATTGGGTGGCATATTTATGACTCTTATCTGCAGAGTAATGACCCTTTGTCACTTTCCCAGTGACAAGGCCCTGGACTAAATAGTCCTTAAAAGCTCTGACAGTTTGAATGTGTTGAGTCTTGTTGAATATATGGGGTTTCAACCAAGCCTGTCTAACATGAACACAAGGGAGGGGCGGCTCTGCTACAACATAGTTTTGCTGCTTTGTGTGGGAGTGGCTTGAATCCCAGTTTCCTGTTTCCTCTTCCCTCTTTCTCCTCGGGGCAGCACGAGGCAGGAGATAATTTTCTCTCCTGTTCATGGCTTCCTTACTTCCATGCAGGTGGTCTGTATTCCGAAGCATGTAGGAATCCTCAGAACTTTATTGCTCACATGCACTGGGCTGATTTGTATCGAGAACTGCAATAAACTTTAAGCTACCTTTATTTTTCTTTAACACTAACTAATGTGTTAAGTGTCTTTATTTCTCTGAACTATAAAATAAGCCTTTGTGCGAGTTTCTGGGTGCTTCTGCTCAGCTATAACTAATAAAACTGTGTGGGTTTCTGTTATTAATGTTACAGAATCCATACATTGGGTTACGGGCCCAGCTTGGCCCAGCTCAGACCAGTTCAAATCCAGTGCAGTGCAAACCACTGCAGCTTGGCAAACTGAGAAGTGATTTTTGAAAAAGGGTTTCTGTGGTCTTGCAGCCAAGAAACCGTTCGCACATTCAAAAGGCTAAGTTCAGATTTTTTTTTCTCATTTAACAATGGAAAGAGAGGAGGGGCTCTCCCCCATTCCAAAGTTGAATGGAGATAATTTTTAAGCTTGGCTATATAGGCTGAAACTACGATTCGATTTTCAGGACAGCCTAGAATGTTTAAATTCCCACTCAACCACAACTGGGGGATTCTGAGGAAGCAAAGAGATTATGGAACCAGAAAAAACAAACTGGCCATGATTTTGATTTCTGGATCACTGCCTGATCACAGACTGGCAGAAATAAAAGATATTCCCACTGCCAGAGAAATGATTGAAAATTTAAAGACATTGTATTCAGAACATGATGACCAGAAGGTTATTTCCTTAATAAGGGAGCTGGTTGCATCTAGTCTTTCAGAAGATAAGGATATTAACCAACATTTATTGAAAATGCAGTCAATTTTTGAAAAATTGAACACAGTTCCAAACCTCATGAGTGAAAGACTAAAAATGTCTTTCTTACTAAGATCATTACCTGAAACATTCTATCTTTTTGTGGCAACTCAGAATTTGAGTGGAATGAATTTGTCTCAGTTGTTTGGAGCCAATAGAGGAGAGGCTAGGAGACAAAAGAATAATTTGCATTTCAATAGAAAGCCAGCAAGAGACATGAGTTACCTTGCAGCAGGGGGGAGGGTGAGAAAAAACCATTGCTTGCTCAGCAACAAAAGAATAAACTGGTTTTTCTGCCATAATTGCAAAAAGTCTGGCCACTTTGCCAGACCATGCAAGAGGAGAGACAGAAAATATTTTTCAAAACAGAAGCCTTCCAGAGGAAAAGCCTTCCAGAGGAAAAATTCCTCTGCACACAGAGGATATAAAGTAGCTCTGCAGTTTTCAGAGCAGAAAGTGTCCTTTAATCTAATTCCAATGAGTGCACAGGACGATGGGTTCTGGATTCAGGTGCTAGTAAACACCTTTTTGGAAATAAAAATGATTTTAGTGAACTAAATGAAGAACCAGAAGGGAACATTACTCTTGCTGTTGGGAAATCAATATCCATAGAAGGCAGAGGAAACATACCCCTAAGGTGCTTTAATAAAGCAGGACACAGAGACCTCACAGTAACAAATGCATATTATGTGCCTAAATTGACTACAAACCTCCTAAGTGTCCCAACATTGAACAGCAAAGGATTCAATGTGATATTTAAAGCAAATGGAGTATGTGAAGTAACATATGAGGGAGAAGTTTATGTTACAGGTACCCAGCTGGACACCATCTTATCAGAGATACCAAAGGAGGATAAAATTATCCTCCTGGGCGATTTCAATGCAAGAGTAGGGTGTGACTTTGATTTGTGGCCAGGGATCATTGGGAAAGAAGGAGTTGACAACAGCAACACGAATGGAATCTTACTTCTGACTAAATGTGCAGAGCATAACCTTGTCATTACTAGCACACTCTTTCGCCAGAAAAATAAATTTAAAACATCATGGAAGCACCCACGGTCGAAGCACTGGCATCTTTTAGATTATGTAATTGTCCGTGCTAGAGATCGCCGTGATGTACTTCTCACCAGAGCCATGACGAGCGCCAATGACTGCTGGACAGACCATCAATTAATTCGATCCACGATGGCCATAAAGATTGTCCCTCATCGTAGGCTCCAAGGAAGAAAACCAAGGCATAAAATGAATACACTGGCCCTTCAAGATTCTATTAAACGAGCTTGCTTTCAATCAACTCTCAAGGAACATCTGCCTATGGAACTTTCTGAAAATGTTGAGGAACACTGGATTAAATTGAAAACTTCTATTATTTCAGCCTGTGAACAAACTGTCGGATACCAAACTAAGAGACATCAGGACTGGTTTGATGAGAACGATAGTGAGATTGAACATATTATTGACAAGAAAAGGAAAGCCTTCTGGATATGGCAAAAATATATTAACTGTGCCGTTAAGAAAAAAATCTACGCCAGTGCAAAGGCAGAAGTCCAAAGAAGGACTAGAGAACTTAAGAACATACTGTATGGTGGATAAAAAAAGCCCAAGAAACCCAACATTTTGCAGATGCTCATGATGCACAGGGCTTTTTTAATGCCATAAAGGCCATCTATGGACCAACAAACCATGTTACAAATCCCTTACACTCAGTAGATGGTGCTAAACTTCTAAAGGACAAAGAGTCTATTGCACTGTGCTGGAAAGAGCATTACTACAATCTCCCTAATCGTCACTCTACTGTGGCCGATGAAGTCTTCTTGCAAATCCTGCAAAAACAAATAAGAGATGGGCTTGCAGTACCCCCTAGTTTGGAGGAAGTCAGTAAAGCCACTAAACAAATGAAAAATAACAAAGCTAGTGGACCTGATGGGATTCCTGCTGAAGTCTTTAAAGAAGGCGGGCCTGAACTTACACAACAACTTCATAAGCTCATCGAAAAAATCTGGATGAGGGAGGAGATTCCATCAGACTTTAGAGATGCCATAATTATCACTCTCTTTAAAAAGGGTGATAGAACAGACTGTGGAAACTATCGAGGCATCTCCCTTCTAGCCACAGCAGGCAAAATCCTGGCAAAGATCATCGCAAACCATCTCCTACCTGTATCAGAAGACATCCTCCCTGAAACGCAAAATGGCTTCCGCCCTTCCGGGGGAACAGTGGATATGATCTTCACTGCACGACAGCTTCAAGAAAAATGCAAGGAGCAAAACCGCCCTCTGTACATGGCGTTTATTGATCTGACTAAAGCTTTTGATACTGTAAATCGTACTGCTCTCTGGACCATCCTTCTGAAAATCGGATGCCCTGATAAATTTGTGAACATCTTGCGGTTACTCCATGACGACATGATGGCAACAATCCTGAATAACAATGGCTCTCAAAGCGATCCATTTAAAGTGGAATCCGGCGTTAAACAGGGATGTGTTATTGCTCCAACCTTATTCGCTATCTTCATCGCTATGATTATACACCTTGTTGAAGAGAAACTTCCTACTGGTGTAGAAATTATATATCGAACAGATGGAAAGCTTTTTAATCTTAGTAGGCTGAAAGCAAAAAATAAGGTAATTACAACTTCTGTTATAGAACTTCAATATGCTGATGATAACGTAGTCTGTGCACACTCCGAGGAAGATCTTCAAACTATCCTAAACATCTTTGCAGAAGCATATGAAAAGCTCGACCTTTCGATTAACATTAAAAAAACCAAAGTGCTTTACCAGCAAGTTCGAACCAATCCCTCCGCAGTGCCATCAATCCAGTTTAAATCTGTGTCACTAGAAAATGTTGACCACTTTTCTTATCTCGGCAGCCATCTATCTACAAAAGCCGACATCGACTTTTGTGTGTGGACAGACTACGTTATCATCAGCATCGCCTGAGCTCTGCGAGTGTAGCTTTCTCCCGAATGAAGCGTAGAGATTTTGAGGATTCGGACATTTGCAAGGAGACCAAAATGCTTGTTTACAAAGCCATTGTACTACCAACCCTTCTGTACGCCTGTGAAACATGGACCCTCTACAAACGCCACCTCCAACTTCTTGAAAGATTCCATCAGTGCTGCCTCCGAAAAATTCTGCAAATTACTTGGGAAGATAGGCGGACTAATGTTAGCGTATTAGAAGAAGCGAAAACCACCAGCATTGAAACAATGATCATCCAACATCAACTTTGCTGGACCAGTCATGTTGTTCGGATGCCTGACCATCGTCTTCCAAAGCAGCTACTTTACTCCCAACTTAAGAATGGAAAACGGAATATTGGTGGACAGCAAAAGAGATTCAAAGATACTCTCAAAGCTAATTTAAAAAAATGTAATATCAGCACTGAGAACTGGGAAGCCCTAACACATGAGCGTTTCAATTGGAGGTCAGCCTTTATGAATGGTGCTATGGACTTTGAAGAAGCACGAGTACAGGGCGAAAGGGAAAAAAGAGCTAAAAGGAAGGCACGTCAGGCAAACCCTCATCATGACCGTCTCCCACCCGGAAACCTATGCCCTCATTGTGGGAGGTTGTGTGGATCCAGAATTGGCCTTTATAGCCAATTATGGATCCACTGTTAAAATTTTACCTTTGGAAGACAATCTTACTCGGCTACGAGTGATCGCCAATGACCACGTGATCTTATAGCAGCCACCACCAGATGTCAGCCTTGCCTTCCAGCAGCAGCAGAAAATGGTGGACAACAGTGCCACCATGTGGCACAGGCGTTTTGCACACCGGGACTTAGATGCAATTCTCAAGTGAAAATTTGGTAAGAGATTTTGAGCTAAGCAATCATTAAAGATGCCAATCAAAGTGTGTAGTGTGCATCAAATACAAAGCAACAAGACCAGCCATACCCAAACAAAGGGAAAGGCGGGCAACCAAGCCACTTGAACTTATCCACACTGATTTGTGTGGACCTCTTCAAGCATCAGCTGGTGGAAATAACTACATAATATGTTTTATAGATGATATTTCTAGGTACTGTGTAACCTAATTAATGTAAGAAAAATCCCAAATTAAGGATATGCTGAAGGCGTATGTTGCTATGGTGAGGAACAAATTCAACAGGACCCCTCAAGACCTCCAGAGCGATCGAGGCAGTGAGTTCATATCAAACACCATGCAAACATACCTAACACAACTAGGCATAGAACACAGATTAACCACTCCTTACACGCCAGAAAGTAATAGAGTTGCTGAACGAAAAAATAGATCACTAATGGAAATGGTAAGGTGTATGCCGTTATAGGTAGATCTATCAGAGAAATACTGGGCAGATGCTACCATGACAGCTACTTACTTGCAAAACAAACTGCGAACCAGAGCCTACAAGGTAACACCTTTTGATCTATGGCATGGGCGCAAACCAAGCGTCAAACATTTGAGAGCGTTTGGATCTAAGGCTTATGCCCATGTTCCAAAACAAAGGAGATCTAATCTAGATCTCAGAGCTGAACAAGGGGTCATGATTGGCTATGCACCAGGAAGCAAGGGATACAGAATCCTGAACCTAAAGACAGGAAGAGTATATGTATGCAGAGTGGTGTACTTTGATGAGAGGGAGAGAGGCTGCCACACTCAGGTGGATGATGACTGTGCAGAAACCAGCAGTAGCAGTTACCAGCCTGAGATGTTCAGCCTAATACCAGATGACACAACCACCACACCGAACCAGAGGGAGATAGAAGCCTAGGCAGAAACTCCACCAGAGTCAGATGATGAGGCTGAGGATGCAGAAGGGGGTGAACCACCAAATGCCACTCCTGAACCTGCTCTGAGGTGCTCATCATGACCCAACAGAGGAGTTTCAGCCGAGAGACTCACCTACCTCGCAAGGTCATCGCTACCACAAGAACCTGCATCTTGGAACGAGGTGCTGCAAATGGCAGCAGATGATGCAAGTAAATGAAGAAGGCAGCACAGGAAGAGCTAGATGCTCTACACAAGAACAAAACATGGACTTTAACAAAGCTACCTAAAGGCAAGAAAGCCATAGTTTGTAAGCGGGTGTTCAAAGCAAAATAGGATGAGAATGGTGAAGTACAAATGTACAAGGCCAGATTGGTAGCAAAAGGCTACTCACAGAAATATGGAGAAGACTATGATGAGTGTTTTACTCCTGTTGTGAAACACACCACAATTAGTATGTTTCTAACAGCATCCAGGAACATGGATGTTGAACACTTAGATGTTAAAACTGCATTTCTGCATGGGGAAATTGAGGAAGAGTTGTACATGACACTGCCTCCAGGCTTCACCAATCCCAATACCAAGCATCTTGTTTTCAAAATGCAGAAGGGGATTTATGGCCTGAAGCAAGCAACCACAGCATGGAAGAAGAAGTTAAACCGAATACTTCTTGACCAGGGCTTTGTTCAAGGGAAGGCTGACCCCTGTCTATACACAAGACACAGAAATGGCAGAGATATGTACATTCTTTGTTATATGGATGATTTAATGACCTGCCACAATAACAAAAGGAACTTTGATGAAATTGTTTCCCAACTAAATAGAGAAGTAGAATTCAAGCTGTTGGGGTTTGATAAACCCAGGAATTTACTGCTAGATATAAATTATACAGAGAGGCTTGATATTTAGGTTAAAGGGGAAATATTCTGCACAGTCACCCAATTAGCAGCCATTGTTGTAGGAATGATGTGTCAGTGTGTGACTCATAGAACAGGTACTTGGAGTTAGGTTGGGTGTGGTGAATAACGAGAGTGACCTATAATGTGATTGGTCAGGTTCACTATATATGCAGAGACATTCTCATTTCCCATTATTCCCATTTTACCTCGTGAATGCTGTATCGTTGATGGTATATCATTTTGTTACCTGTGGAAGTGATCTGTAAATACGTATGTATATAAAGTAAATAGGATATTTGATATAACTTCTGTTTGGAGTCTATTTACTGCATAGTACTTGGATCACTGGTGCCTAGGAGAGAGAAGCAGGCCGCTCCATCCATGCGCCCCGAAAGGTTACGGGCCCAGAGGTGACGGAGAAGCCATAGACGACGTAAGGCTTTGCACTGGCTGTGGATCGATGGATTCTGTGCAGTCTATGAGCTGGAAGCTTTGAAGCCTATCCAGGAGTCGTGTGGCTATTTGGAGTGATTTGGAGCTTTAACAGGTTCCATGCCTGCGTGTGTGTTTTTTCTCTCCTATGCTTGTTTTGCAGCTGGAGGACATTCTGATAAGGTCTGTGTCTTTAATCATCAGTGTCTGCCCAGAAGGGGCTGAAGACAGATGAGCACAGCAAAGATGTTGCCGGCAGTCGGGGGAGGTTTTCCTCTGGAAAGACTGAATGACAATAATTATTCATCATGGGCATATAAAATGGAAATGTATCTTCGGCGTGAAGGGCTTTGGAGAAGTGTACTTTGCCCTGACCCAGACCTGGACGATGAAGAAGTTGCTCTAAAGGACGATAGAGCATTGGCAAGCATAATTTTATGTCTGGAAGATAGCCAATTATGTTATGTTAGAGACTGTCAGTTAGCCAATAAGTGTTGGGAAGCTTTAAAGAATGTTTATCTAAGAAGCTCACCGTTATGTAAGGTTTTACTAACAAGGAAACTTTATCACGCCAGATTAGGGGTATCTGATAATATTAAGGATCACCTGCATTATATGACAGAGTTGTTTCAGGAGTTGGCTCAGAGAGATATGCCATTTACAGAAGCTAATAAAGTGTATATAGTTCTCAGTTCTCTAAATGAAACGTGGGATACTTTGGCAATGAGCTTCGGGTCATTATCTGAGGAAGATTTGACCATAAATTACTTATCTGGCCGGCTCTTGGAAGAAGAGCAAAGAAGAAAGCAGTGTTCTAATGTAATTAGGTCTAATCAAAACAGTGTTTTTGTTAAGGAATGTTCTGATAACCAAAAAAATGTATTATTTGTAAAGCGAAAATGTTTCTACTGTGGGTCACAAAAGCATTTGTTGCGGGATTGTGATAAGAAACGGAAGCCTAAGGCCAAGCTGAAAATCTCCAAGCCGGGAGACGCTGCACAGCTGTCTTTAATTAGTTCAAGTGTTCAAGATTTAAAGGGACCATTTTTACTTGACAGCGGGGCTTGTCAGCATATAGGAAATAACAAACAAATGTTTAAGAGTTTTAGGCAGGCTGATAGAGATCATGTTACTCTAGCTAATGGAAGCATTGCATCTGTGACTGGTAAGGGATTTGTATATGTACCAGGGTTAAATATTGAATTATCAATGTTGTGTGTACCTGAACTGGAGTACAATATAATTAGTGTGTCACAATTGGATAAACAGGGTTATACTGTACAGTTTGGAAATAATGAATTTATTGTTATGAAAGATAATGTTTGTGGCAAAGGTATTTTGCAGAACTGTCTTTATGAAATAGTTCAAACCAGGACAAGCAGCAACCACCATGGTGTAGCTACAATTAATAAGCCAACACATGATTCATGTGAGCACCTGTGGCACAGAAGGCCTGGGCATCCGAGTTTCAAAGTGATTGAAAAGATGTCAGAAGCAAGTTCTGGAATGGAATTGAAAAAGTGCCAAGTGTATTTGGATTGCACAGCTTGTAAGGTTGCAAAGTCAAAAGTATTTCCTGTGAGCAAATTCAGTGATAGGAAGTCACATAAATGTTTTGAATTAGTTCACGCTGACTTAATTGGTCCACTACCAGCTACAATAGGGGGTGCTAAATATGTTTTAGTCATTGTAGATGATTACACAAGATTTGGGTTCTGTTACCTATTGAAAGCTAAAAGTCAAACATTTGAAAAGTTTAGAAACTGGATGCAGTTTGTGGAACATAGGTATAGCACAAAGGTGTGTAGTTTACAAACTGACTGGGGTACAGAGTTTCTTAGTGGGACTTTTCAGCAATGGCTCCGTAGAAGGGGCATTGTGCATAGGAGAACTAACCCACATAGTTCAGCTGAGAATGGCGTGGCTGAACGTAGGAATTTGGCATTGCAGACAGTGAAGGATTCACTCATTGCTGACTCAGGGTTATCAAGTGGATACTGGGGAGAGGCAATATTAACTGCTAATTATTTAATTAACAGATTATGGAGTGTATCTGTAAACCAAACTCCATATTATATGTTATATGTCAAGAAGCCACCATTAGCTCATTTGAAGGTGTTTGGGTGCACTGCCTATGTTCATGTGCATAAGGAAGTACGTAGGAAGTGACAGGCAAAAGCACAGAAGATGACGTTTGTGTGGTATGAGCCAGGGACCAAGGGATATAGGTTCACTGATGGCAGGAAAGTGTTATCTCTAGATCAGCAAGTTTTTGTGAGCACAGCAATTGGCAGAGATTACACAGGAGTAGTGCAGTTTATCTTCCTAGTCAGGGACGTTTTGAGTTTTCAGAGTGGAGAGAGGCCACTGATGTGATTAAGAAGGAAGAGGAATTAACTCCTAGTGTGCCAATGATGCAGGCGGCTACAGTATTGCGCAGATCTGAGAGAGTTAACAAGGGCATACCACCTCAACGTTATTCACCAGGTGATGTAAAAGTGTGTTTTATTGATTATGAACCTCGTAGTTACAAGGATGTATTGGAGTTGCCACAACATGAGCAGAGTAGATGGAAAGCTGCTATGGAGGTGGAAATGAAAGCCATTAATTCTCATAAGGTTTTCAAATCTACTAGGCTGCCTGAGGGACATAGAGCAGTAGGCTGTAGATGGGTGTATAAGAAGAAAACCTTAGTGAATGGTGATATTCAGTATAAGGCTAGGTTGGTCTCACTCGCTGGATCGTCACCTTGTTGTCGTGAGTGGGCTTGTGTGTTCCCAATGAACCCTGTGAGCAAAGCCGTCGGGAGTCATGTACTCCTGGCAGGGTCACCCATGGCGGTAAGGTCCAGGGGGAGGAACCAGACAAAGAACGATCCAAGAAAGTCCTCAACGGCAGAACAGGCGGAAGATAACAAGGTGTATTGTTACAACGGCTGCAAAGGCGGATGAAGGCTGCAGCAGACAAAAGGTCACCAATCGTCATGGTATCCATGCCATTGGATTAGAGCCTTTTTCTGTGAAGGTTGTGTGCTGATCGTTGTGCACCGATCTCCACACATAAAACAAATTCACGCACAGGCGTCTTCCAACCACACCAAACCCAAAACAACCAAAAGTCCCATGGCGACTGATGAATGGCAACGGGGGCAGGACTGTGAAATCCGGAAGCTCCTAGTCATGGACCAGCAAATGGGCGGTGGATACGGATTCAGTCACCCTGACTCAAGGATCGAGGCAGTTGAGTATTTCGGCAGCTGTATCCACGACTGAGCAGCCCTATTTAGGATCCACTCTGCTCACCCCATATGGGGAGGGGGCTAGAAAAGGTGCCCTAAACATAGTCTGCCTCATTTTCTCACTGACTGGTTTACCATGACCAGTGGGGTCACCATCTAGCAGTCGTAAAAAACACATGAATTTTGGAACATGGAATATATGGACACTGCAAGACAATATGGATAGTGAACGACCTGAACGTAGGACTGCCATTATTGCAAGGGAGCTGAGACGTTTTAATATCGATATAGCAGCACTCCAAGAAACTCAAAGAGCAGGAGAAGGACAGTTGAAGGAAGAAAAAGGAGGTTATACCTTCTTTTGGAAAGGACTGCCTGAACAAGAACGACGAATACATGGGGTAGGCTTTGCTATCAAAAACAACCTTGTGAAGCTCTTGTCAGAAGTTCCCACTGGGATTAACGAATGACTCTCAACTCTGCGAATAAAACTCGCCAAAAACAAACAGGCAACTATCCTAAGTGCTTACGCACCAACACTAGATGCAGATAAGGATATCAAGGAAAAATTTTATACCCAGCTGGACACCATCTTATCAGAAATACCAAAGGAGGATAAAATTATCCACCTGGGCGATTTCAATGCAAGAGTTGAGCGTGATTTTGATTTGTGGCCAGGGATCATTGGGAAAGAAGGAGTTGACAACAGCAACACGAATGGAATCTTACTTCTGACTAAATGTGCAGAGCATAACCTTGTCATTACTAACACACTCTTTCGCCAGAAAAATAAATTTAAAACATCATGGAAGCACCCACGGTCGAAGCACTGGCATCTTTTAGATTATGTAATTGTCCGTGCTAGAGATCGCCGTGATGTACTTCTCACCAGAGCCATGACGAGCGCCGATGACTACTGGACAGACCATCGATTAATTCGATCCACGATGGCCATAAAGATTGTCCCTCATCGTAGGCTCCAAGGAAGAAAACCAAGGCGTAAAATGAATACACTGGCCCTTCAAGATCCTATTAAACGAGCTTACTTTCAATCAACTCTCAGGGAACATCTGCCTATGGAACTTCCTGAAAATGTTGAGGAACACTGGATTAAATTGAAGACCTCTATTATTTCAGCCTGTGAACAAACTATCGGATACCAGACTAAGAGACATCAGGACTGGTTTGATGAGAACGATAGTGAGATTGAAAATTAGCTTTGAGAGTATCTAAAATTTTACCTTTGGAAGACAATCTTACTCGGCTACGAGTGATCGCCAATGATGAAGGCTAGGTTGGTAGCACAAGGATTTTCCCAGATAAAGAATCAGACTTATGATGAGGTTTTTGCACCAACGCTAAGAGGGGAGACATTTAGGTTTGCCTTAGCAATGGCAGCAGCTGGGAATTGTGTAGTACAGCATTATGATATCACAACAGCATATTTGCATGCTGATTTGAATGAAGAGATCTATATGATTGAAGCCCCAGGGTATGAATCAAAGATTGCAGGAAGGGTATACAAGTTGCAGAAAGCATTGTATGGACTCAAGCAGTCGGCACGTTGCTGGAATCTAACTTTAGATAAAGAATTACAAAGAATGGGATTCAAGTGTAGTATAGCTGACCCATGTCTGTATGTAAAGCAATGTGAAAATGATGAACAGATTTTGCTTTTGATATTTGTAGACGATTTGTGTCTTATAGCGAAAGATCAAAGCAGGGTAATTGAATTTACTGAAAATCTGAAACAACACTTTGATGTCAAAGATCTGGGAGAAATTAAGAATTACTTAGGAATAGGTATTCAGAAGGCTGATGGGGGTTATGTTCTAGAGCAGCGGAAGAAAATTGAAGCACTGCTAAGAGAGAACAATATGGAACATTGCAAAGAATTTTCAACCCCGATGACAACAGATTTTGTTAAAACAGAGACTGGAAATTATGACCAAACTTCATGTGATCAAGAACACTATCATTCAATAATTGGAAGTTTATTGTATAGAGCACAATGGTCGCGTCCTGATATCGGGAATTCAGTAAATGTTCTGAGTAGATATGTAACCAAACCTACTCAGAGGCATTGGCAAGGTATCAAACGTGTGTTTAGGTATCTGAAGGGGACTATTGATAAATGTTTATTGATAAAACCATGTAAGCCATTGAAATTGAAATGCTATGTAGATAGTGATTGGGGTAACGATGTACATGACAGAAAATCAATGACAGGGTTGATAATGTTTGGTAACACTTTAATTGGGTGGAGGTCTCGTAAACAAAGTTCAGTTGCCGTGTCAACAGCTGAGGCGGAGTATGCAGCATTATCTGATTTGTGTTCAGAATTAATTTGGTATAGGCAATTGTTAATGGATGTTAATATAACAATTGAGGGTCCTATATGTGTATACGATGATAGTGAGGCATGTATACAGATTGCAAAGAGTGATAAGATCAGAGCAAGAAGCAAACATGTTGATATCAAGTATCATAATGTTAGGAATGCTGTTAAAGAGTCTCTGATAGATTTGCAATATTGTCCATCTGAGTGTAATGTAGCAGATGTGATGACAAAGCCTCTAAGCATAGATAGACATAGGATGTGTATATCTCAAATGTGTATGTCTTCTATTCTGTACAATTGAATGTAATATCTATTGTAAATTGAAGGGGTGTTGGGGTTTGATAAACCCAGGAATTTACTGCTAGATATAAATTATACAGAGAGGCTTGATATTTAGGTTAAAGGGGAAATATTCTGCACAGTCACCCAATTAGCAGCCATTGTTGTAGGAATGTTGTGTCAGTGTGTGACTCATAGAACAGGTGCTTAGAGTTAGGTTGGGTGTGGTGAATAACGAGAGTGACCTATAATGTGATTGGTCAGGTTCACTATATATGCAGAGACATTCTCATTTCCCATTATTCCCATTTTACCTCGTGAATGCTGTATCGTTGATGGTGTATCACTTTGTTACCTGTGGAAGTGATCTGTAAATACGTATGTATATAAAGTAAATAGGATATTTGATATAACTTCTGTTTGGAGTCTATTTACTGCATAGTACTTGGATCACTGGTGCCTAGGAGAGATAAGCAGGCCGCTCCATCCGCGTGCCCCGACACAAGCATCTGGGCAATGCCAGCTACTACTTTGGAATACAAATCGAGAGAGAAGATGGGAGTTTTCTTCTAAATCAGAAACAGAATATCTTAGAACTGTTGGACAGCCTAGGACTGCAAAATATAATCCTATGCCTACACCAATGGAAACAGCTTTCCACAAACAACAAGAACCCAGCGATCTTCTACCAGAGTACAATGACTATAGAAGTGCCATAGGCAAGCAGCTGTATCCAGCCATCACCACTAGGCTGGACAGAGCTGCTGCAGTAGGCATTCTATTTAGAAAAACCAGCACAACCACAGAGAGACTGAAATGTTGTTAAGCGGGTGGGAAGGGACCTCAAGGGAACCATGCATCTAAAACTAAAACTGCCAGCCACTGAGAATCCTAGACTAGTGGGATTCACAGATGCAGACTGGGCAGAAGACATTGCTGATCGCCAAACCACCAGTGGTTATGTATTTTTCTATGGGGGTGGAGCAGTAAGCTGGGGAAGCCACAAGCAAGGCACAGTTGCTCAGTCATCCACTGAGGCAGAATACATTCCAGCAACTGAAACATACAGTGAGGTTAAATGGCTCAAGCTACTGCTTGGAGACAGGGAAATAGAGGAACCAATTCCTATTCGGATCTTTGAGGACAATCAGAGTAGCATTAGACTCTCACAGTCAGGGAAGATTGGTGGGAGGACTAAGCACATTGATGTAAAGCATCATGTGGTGAGGGAGCTGCAAGACCAAGGGTTAGTCAAACTAGACTACTATCCCACAGGAAACATGACAGCGAACAACTTCACGAAGCCGTTGCTGAGAACCAGTTACCACGAACTCAGAGGAAAATTAAATCTTGTGGGACACGGAGACATGCAAATTTGAAAAGAAGGGGTGTTGAAAATAAGGGGTTTCAAACAAGCGTGTCTCACACAAACACAACGGAGGGGCAGCTCTGCTGAAACCTAGCTTTGCTGCTTTGTGTGGGAGGGGCTAGAATCCCAGTTTCCTGTTTCTTCTTCCCTCTTTCTCCTCGGGCAGCACGGGGCAGGAGTAAATCTTCTCTCCTGCTCATGGCTTCCTTACTTCCATGAAGGTGGTCTTCATTCAGAAGCATGTAGGCCTCGTCAGAACTTTATTGCTCACATGCACCAGGCTGTTTCGACTATGAAACTGATTTGTATTGAGAACTGAAATAAACTGTAAGCTACCTTTATTTTTCTTTAACACTAACTAATGTGTTAAGTGTCTTTATTTCTCTGAACTATAAAATAAGCCTTTCTGCGACTTGCTGGGTGCTTCTGCTCAGCTATAACTAATTAAAACTGTGTGGGGTTTTGTTATTAACGTTTCAGAATCCCTACAAGCCTGCCATAGGAATTTGCTAATTGGGTGAGTCAGTTGGGGAGAGATGGCTGGTTGAAAGTCAGGAGTATACGTATGACATTTCTTTGGCTGGGTAAGTAATGAAAATCTTTCAAATCAATCATTCTATTTTGGCAGTTGAGGAGCTGAGAAAGGGAGGCCACAATATGCCTCTGGCTGTTCCATTTGTGGGGATTCTGCTAGATACCCATCCCACCCAGTCATGCAGAGAGGGCATGTTACGGACCACATCTGTAAAAGAATTCCATCTGGTGGGTTCTCGGAAGTGGGCCTTCTCGGCAGTAGCTCCTGCCCTCTGGAACATTCTTACCCCAGAGGTAAGACAGGCCCCCTCACTCCTGGACTTCCGCAAAAAACTAAAAACCTGGTTTTGCCAACATGCCTGGAGCAGGAAGGAGAATAGTCATTCCTGGGAATGGCTAGCCCCCTAGAATGGCCCTAAAATAGCCCTTTATACTCACGGACTGATAGAGAACCTTCAGCCATCTGGATTTTATCATATTTTATATGTTTATTGTTTACCTGTATTCATATTTATTGTATTTATAATTGTGTTGCATTTTAACAGTGTTTTTTGTTGTAAACCACCCAGAGTCCCTCCTTGGAGGGAGATGGGCTCTGATAAAATTTGATAAATAAATAAAATAAATTTGAAGGAGTTGTTGTTTTTTCTGTAGCACACGCCAGCGGTTGGCTGTAGCAACCGGTTCTGCGTGCCTTATGGGCGTTGAGGGACAGGCTTCCGGAATGCCAAAATGGCTAGTTTCTGCTGCCAATTTATGCCCCTGGTTGCCACTTTTCCTTCATAAAGGGCAGCCATGCAGAGCCTTAGAAATTTAGATTTCATCCTGTGATTAACAAGAGACTGCTTCTCCAACCATGCAAATGGCCCTTTGTTGTAAATATCACAAAGAGGCTGTTACCATTTACATGATCAATACAAAGTGTTTGACTGAACACAGGGAAACCAGAACTATGTCTTGAATCTATGGGGTCTCTTTTCCCAAAGTCCCCATTCGTCTTTCTCAAGCAACACAAGAATGTACCAGGTCATCTTGGGACGCTGTGTAAGCCAATCGAGGCAATACAAGAGAATGTGCTCCAGTTTGCCACTGAAAATATTTATTTCAGAGAATCAGAAGTTCAGAAATGATCAGCAGGCATTTAGATTTGATCCTTACCCAGCAATTCAAAGGCAAAAAGATTTCACAATCACAGATATAACTATAAGAGTGGGCAAATGCCAGAGAAAGAATGGGCACTCAAACTGATCGAGAATGGGCACTCAAACTGGTCGATCAGTAGCCTAAAGAAGATCTATAAAATTTTCTGAGAGCCAGAATGCTTTTTTCTACTATATCTTGCAGTGCTGAATGCCACAATGAACAAAGCCACATGAGAAAAGTATTTTTCCCAGCTTTTTAAACATTATATGGCAAAAGAGTCCCTTTGAGGGAGTTGGGTGGTGATAAATCGAATAAATAAAATCAATCAATCAATCAATTAAAAAGTTATCTTAAACTTTTAAACCTACACTATTCTAACGATAACAGTTTTAGACTAACCTAAATGGTGGAAAATTCGTGGACTCCTGCCAAATTTTGGTGACACCAATGAAGGTGCCCTGTAAACTAAAACAAAAACAGAACAAAACAAAACTGCAGGCATGTTCAGCTTTGGAGCTGGCCACATCTGGCGATTAAATAATTTCTTAGATGATTCTTTCATGCACATTTATGAATAAAGTAAAGTCTCAGTAAAGTAATGCAAAGTCAGGTAGCTTCTGGCAAGCCTAGACATGTCTTTGGTGCAGTAATAAGTTTGCAAAGGTCAGGTGAGTGATGGCATAAATCATAACTTTCATTGGAAAGTTATCAGCCCTGGAATCACAAGCATCCCAAATTTCCTTGATTTGTTCATCTGGGGGAAAAAGGAGAACAATACAGTCATATCATAATGTCCAAGGATTGTTCAAGGTTTCCACTTACAGGAGTCAGGAAGTTATTGTGAGAAGAATTCAAGACACACAAACACACCCAATATTGTCTTCCCCAAATTCTGTTTCCCCCATATTGACTTCCCCTCCTCAAGCAAGGTAAAAGGTTAAAGATTACAAATAGAATGTAACAAGACACCCCAACTGTTTAGACAAAAGATTCCCTTCAGACTTAAACAGAGACCTTGTAAGAGGAAAGGTTGCTCCTTCACAGAAATTAGCAGAGCCCATTCAGGTAAACATTCTTTCTGAGCCAAACAAATCTCCATAATCAAATAAAAAAAGATTCCTTCCAAGGTGAACATTCCAAGCTGGTAGACAAAGCCACAGCCCAGCAGGGAACCTAGACTATCTGAGACTATCTGAGAAGCAGGGAGCCAGACTACAGAGTGCCTCCTCTCTGAACTCTGGTAAACTGCACTTTCCTGGAATTTCTAGAGAGCGCCCCCTGCCAAGAAACCGGCCAAGTGTGCCTTCTCAGAAGTTCCTAGATGGCAGGAACATTGTTGCATAACAATAGCCAAGCTCTCCTATATAAAGAGCTTGTGGGGAAAATACAAGTGTGGCCACCTCTGACAGCTGGTTACTCTGTACTTTGCGGTCTCGGAAAAATAAAGATCACCTCTGTTCAAGCAACCACCTATTTTCATTCCTGGCTCAGAACAGACCTGGTAAGATTTTTCTTCCAACATTATGATAATTTAAAAAGTTAAAGAATTTTTGTGTTCTGTTCGATTTTGTTGACACCAAAATCATAGACAATTCAGTCAGCAGGGGTGAACATGCTACATAGGTTGCATTTAGTACAAAAATCAGAAAGCAATGAACACCCAGGATCGTTCTAACAAGTCTTCGTTGTCACCTTATAATTTAGGGGGAAAACATTTTTATCTTTTCTGATCTTGGAAGAAAGGTCTAGCAAAGCGCACTGAACCTTAAGAAAGAAATGTTGTAATGTTCCTTCAATATTATTCTCTAAAGTACTGAAATATTTCAGAGTGATAAGAATAAACAAAGCTATGAGAAGGCTCGGACTTAGATGAAATCTCCTTCATTATTGGACAGGATCGCGCCTATGCTAACTCTCTTGCCTCGTTCGACCCGTCACTCCCCGTGGTTCACGGAGGAGTTGAGGGTTATGAAGAGGGTTAAGAGATGTCTAGAGCACTGCTGGAGAAAGACGAAGTCTGAATCTGACCGGACACAATCTAGAGGAACTATTAGGGACTACCTTGTTTTGGTAAGAGCGGCGAAACGGGAATATTTCTCTGCTCTTATTGCGTCCGCATAATGCTAGATCTCTTTTGGGTCATGAAGATTCGGTGACCCATTTACAGGGCCAGTTGGAAGAGTTTGTTGATCATCTGCAGGACAAAATCGCTCAGATTCATTCCAAGTTGGACTCTAAGCATGAAGCACAATCTGGGGAGATGCCAGAGGTATGTACTTACCCTGTTATCTGGGAATGGTTTGATCCTGTTGGGCCTGATGAAGTAGACAGGATCCTCCGGATTGTAAATGCCACCACGTGCCATCTTGACCCATGTCCCTCCTGGCTGGTGAAATCAGCTTGGGAGGTCACATGTGGTTGGGTCCAGGGGATGATTAATGCATCCTTGGGAGAGGGGGTGTTTCCAGCAGTCTTTAAGGAGGCGCTGGTGCACCCCCTCCTTAAGAAACCTTCCCTGGACCCCACTGTTTTGAACAATTTTCATTTTCCGGGTCCAATTCAAAGTGTTGGTCATCACCTTTAAAGCCCAACATGGAATGGGACCAAGGTATCTGAGGGACCGTCTCATCCTGATTACATCTACCCACCCCACCCAGTCATGCAAGGAGGGCATGCTACGGACCCCGTCAATAAAAGAATTCCATCTGGCGGGGTCCAGGAGGTGTGCCTTCTCTGCGATAGCACCCACCCTGTGGAATATCTTGCCCCCAGAGGTGAGGCAGGTGCCCTCGCTCCTGGCCTTCTGGAGGTCTTTAAAGACCTGGTTCTGCCACCTTGCTTGGGACAAAGGAAGTGATAGTTCCTCCTGGGGGTGGTTAGCTTAGTAATTATCTTCTTTTAAGATCTTACCATCCTCTGGATTTTTTCTATTTATTATGATATTGTATTTAATGTTTCATAGGTTTTTTAATTTTAATATTTTATTGTAAACCACCCAGAGTCTACTGCAGTAGAGATGGGCGGTGATAAATTTGATTAATAAATAAATAATAAATAAATAAATAATTGCTTTGATTCTGATAATTCAGTTTAAATTAACCTGATGCAGACTGGGTTTGGCAAATTCTAGCCACATTCATGAAACTGTACTCCTCAAAAGATTCATACTGCAAGAAAACTGAAATGATAAAATATTAATAACCTTTAAAGGTAGGTATCTTATTAAAAAGGGACCTTAAAGCACTAAAGAAGTATGCAGACAGGAGTCATTGAATCATGATTTAGACCTACATCTTATGTAAGGAATCTATCCAAAAATTATATTTCCTTGTAGTCAGTGGTATCATTGGCACCTCAGAGTCCATTTTATACAAATGTTAAGCATATGTTTCAAACTGTTTTGGCCTCAAACAGACATCTGAATTATATTTATTTATTTATCTTTCAATTTCTATCACCGCACCATCTCCCCCATTGGGGACTCTAATAATATTTGTGCTATTATATAGGGAAAGAATAGAAATGAAAAACGCAGGCACATATTTTTCATTATGTTCTGGTGCTAAGCTTCTCAGATGCTTAAACTACCTATTTTGAGTTTTTATCAGCTGCAATCTTGAGGAGTTTTGGTGTCTGCAAAATGAGGACTAGAAACCTGCATGAGGCTTGCAGGGCAGCAGTTGCCCATCCTACAATGGAAGAATTGTGGGAGAACTTTACAAAGGTTGTAATAGGGGATATCTATTCTTCAGAATCTACTATCATCTGAGAAAGTCCTGCAACCAGATCCTTTCCCTACCTCACCCTTAGCAGCTCAAGCATTTCTTTCTCTTTTCTGTCTATTTTTGTTGTACCTGAAGAATCACTTTATTTCCACTTCTTGTCCAACAAGCCCTCATCAGTACAGTCCTAGAACGAATAGGAGATGGTCAGTTCTTTAAGACAGATGATAGATGATTGATTGATAGATGAAACATGAAACATGATAGATATTTACAACTATATACTATAGCTCTTCTCACATTTTTTTAAAAAAGCACTGATATGCTCTTGGTATCATTGCTTATTCTTCATATTATATTGTTCCTTCTAATCCTAATATGTGAGTTGACTAGAAGTGACATACAAGTTGATAAAATAAATAAAGGGCTACCATGGATTTCTAACCCTGGTAGATCAATAGATCAAGGATGGACAGGTAAACCTCTTCTCTTTTAGTCTGCAATAATCACTAAGGCACATTTCTGTTCCAATACTATGCCGAACTTATTCCAAATTTCTACCTCAGATATTTTAAGGGACTTTCCCATCCATTTCTGATTCCTAATGTAGAAGCTCCTGGTTTATCTTACTTGTATCAGCACAAAAGCTCCAATTCCTGTCTTCATCATAGTTGCTTGTGGTGGCACACCAAAATCTTCCATAGACATCATTTTCATTGGTGCAAGCATTTAATGATCTGTTCTTATAGATGAAGGGAAAGAGACAGAACTGGCCATTAGATCTTCCTTCATAATCTGTAGATATTGGAAGCACAAGGATAAAGAGGATAGCCTTCGTATTCAGGTGAGCTTTAATCTTATGTAGCTAAAACTCATAGGTCTTATACTGAGGATATTCCTCCATATTTCCAGTTTGGATCTCTCTCTGTAAGTTTCCACTCATTGTTTCTTGTCCTACCCTCCAGGACCATGGAGAATAAATCCACACCCTCTTCCCTATGACAGCCCTTCAAGTATTGGAAAACTGCCATCATGTCTTCCCTTAGCTTTGTTTTCTTTAGGCTAATGCTTCCGAGTTCTTTAAACATTCTTCATAAGATTTAGCCTCCAAGCCCACTCTTTCTAAACACTTTTGGAAATTACCTATTTAACTATCTTAAGGCTGATAGAGATCTTCAAAACAACAACTTGGAAAAGCCACCTGGTGAATCATTCTTGAATAACAGAAAAATTAACTATAAACTTAAGAATCTAAAACATTGGAAATAAAAGGCAAAAAGCTATACAAAACTCTGCTCTATGAAAGTTATAAATGAATTAAGGGACCAGACATATTTGGAATATTAGGACTTTTACTTTAATATTTTGGAAATAATTATATAAATAAAAACTTGTGGGAACTAAATTGTATTGTCTAAGTCATAACAGACATTTGAGACTTTATGATTTCAGAAACTGAACACTAGAGGGGACTAAAGATTCCAGGCAGAAAATGAAAATGAAAAAAAAAGTAAAAGCTTTCCCTTTGTATTTTGGTTAGTACTGGAATTTATAAAGTGATACAACTTGTAATGAAACTTGAAATACTCCAGGAGATTTTTGAATAATGGGGTGAGAAACTTGCAGCTACAATGTCACCAATCATGTCTGCTTCTATGGATAGACTATGTCCAAAAGATGTTAACGAAGGAATGACAGATGTGAAAGAGAATAATTTGAGAGATTTACAGGAAAAAGAGGTGAAACAATTTTTGTCTGATGTAGTAATATTAGAACCAGAAATACTGGAAAATAAAAAAAGCTTGTATTATAAGACAGAGAAGACAACTAAAGTGGGAAAACAAATGACAAGCCAAAAGAATGACCTGGGTATGGACTTTCTAATGCATATACAAAAGAAGTTGGTTACAGCCTTGTAAATTAAAGTGGAAATACAAATGATAAACCAAGAGAATGATCTGTATAGGTGAGCTTCTGGGTGAGGAATGGCGAGCTAAGACGTCTCTGAAAGAGTGGAGACGATGACTGCAGCTAAGACTGAAAGATAAAGAGAGGATCGGAGGTCACCCACTTCTGCTCCAGTCATCTGCTTCTCATGAGGAGACCATAGGACAGCAGTTACCTGTGGGTTCAGTGCTGGGAGATGTAGGGAACCATCATGCTTTCAACCACAGAAAAGCCTTTTAAAGGACACTGAGCTTGCTCACTCATTTTCTAATCACTTTTGGAAATCACCTATTAAACTTCCTTAAGGACATTAGAGTTCTTGAAAATGACAAGTTTGCAAAGCTACCTGGTGAGTTTACCTTCATTTTATTTTTTTTATTTTTTTTTATTTTATTATTATTTATATTTTATTTTATTTTATTTTATTATTTTATTATTTTATTATTTTATTTTATTTTATTTATTTTATTATTTTATTTTATTTTATTTTATTTTATTTTTTAATTTATTTTATTTTATTTTTATTTTTATTTTATTTATTTTTCATTCATTCTTGAATAAAATAAAAATTAACTATTAGCTAAAGAACTGTAAAATTAGAAATAAATGGACAAAAGCTAAATAAGAATCTGATTTAAGAAAGTTATAAATAAATTAAGGGACCAGACAGACTTGGAATAAAGAATATTAGGCCTTTTGCTACAAGATTTTGGAAATAATTAAATAAATGAACAGTACATTCATGGGAATCAACTTGTTTAGTCTATCTTAAGTCAAAACAACAACCTGAGGCTGTATGATTTTAGAAATTGAACATTACAGGGGATAAAAAATTCCTGGCAGAAAGGGAAAAGGAAAAAATAGTGACCCTGTCTTTTGTCTTTGGTCAGCATTGGAACTTGCAAAATGACAGAGAACACTTTGACATTTGAAATACTTCATGAGATTTTTAAGAATGGGGTCAAAAAATAGCAACTTCAGTCTCAGCAATGATGCATGCTTCTATGAATAGTTTATGTCCTAAAGCTATTAAAGAAGAAATTATTGATGCGAAAGAGATTTTCTTGGAGGATTTACAAGATAAAGGAAACAAATTTTGCCTGAGGCAGAAATATCAGAACATAAAGAATTTACAGAAGTACTTGAAGATAATAATAATAATAAGAAGAAGAAGAAGACTATAAAACAGAGAAAACAACTAAGAAGAAGACTATAAAACAGAGAAAACAACTAAAGCGGAAATACAGATGACAAGCCAAGAAATTAACCTGGATAAGGACTTTTCACTGGACTTACAAAAGTAGTTTGTTAGTGTCTTGAAGAAACCTTCAAGGTGGGAAAAAGAAAAATGGAAGGGAGATCAAATTATATGACAGCATATGAATGAACCAAAGATTATGATTGTTACGAGCTAAAAGGAAGGAGTACAAAGCTGGCTTGTTTGAGGTTAACATAAGACGTGTGTGTATAAATCTGGGATCCCTTTATGGACTTTTTGCTGACACTAGGATTGAAATGGTAATGATTTATGGATTTGCATATCAATAAGGGAAGGGTTGTGGGAGGAAGAGATTCTTGCATGTAATGTTATAGGGGGTGATGAATTATTAAGCTTATTTGTACTTGTGATGAACATTGGAAGCTACTATTTTTCTCTTTTCTGTTTCTGTTTCTTTTCTCTTTTTTTCTGTATACCTTTTATTAAAGAGGTTTTCTAAAGATAAGGGATGGGTTATGGGAAGAAAGGATATTTGTTTGTAACCTTATAGGGGGTAAAGAGTTATTTAATTTGTTAATACTTGTTGTGATGAAGATCGTAAGTCACTTCTTTAAATGTTTTTCTTTTTTTTCTTTTCTTACTTTCTACTTTTTTCCTTTTCTTTTTCCTTCTTTGCACCTGTTGTACTTTTTTTCTATCTCTTTTTTTCTCTCTGAGTTTTGTTTGCTTTTACTATTGTAATCTAAATTTTCAAATAATAATAATAATAATAATAATAATAATAATAATAATAATATAGCCCCCAAGCCCTACACCATCTTTGTAGCTCTTCTCTGCACTCTTTCCAGTTCCTCAGAATCCTTCTTGCATTTTGGTGACCAAAACTGTACACAGTATTCCATGTACAGTACGCTCTGACCAGGGCAGTATGAAAGGAACTATAACTTCCTGTGTTCTCAATAATATACCTCTGTTGAGGCAGCCCAAGTTTGCATTGGCTCTTTTGCAGTTGCAGCACTCTGCTAGCTCATGCTTAATCTGTGGTCTACCAGCAAACCCAGATCCTTCTCACAAGTACTACTACCAGGCCAGGCATCACCTACCTTGTACCTGTGTATCCCTTTTTTTCCTACTTAAGTGCAAAGTCTTACATTCCTCACCACTGAACAGTATTTTGTTGCATAGAGCCCAATGTTCAAGTCTGTCAAGATCCTTTCAAATTATGACTCTTAGTATTAGCAAATGTTGTCAGAGTGGCCTATGTGATTTGTCCAATCCAATCCACGAGTGGTGCAAAAAGAAATCTGCTTGGAGTCTATGACTTTCAATATATACAGACTTTACTATACATATACATATACATATACATATACATATACATATACATATACATATACATATACATATACATATACACACACACACACACACACAAGCAAATACCTTTGACCAACGATACACAGCAATACTATCAAGCAATTCCTACAACACACAGCAACTCCTACAAGACCCAGCAAAATATACATTTATCTTGCACTGCTTATATACATTATTGTGTGCTGAGTCACTTAGAGTTTTTTCCAGTAAAAATTCAGGTGTTAGCAATTAGCTCTCATAGACCTTCTGAGCTAATTACTCATCATACCTAGCTGTGTAATTTTGCCTTGTCATTTCACAGTAAAATTCTCCTATTCTTTGGTATACCCTGACACCCCTCCAATTTTACTGTGATTGAATAATCATGTACAATTTTCCTGTTTTGTCATTCCCATTTGTGCTGACATGTATAGTTGCTTTTGCGTACACAATGGCTTTGTCATGATATCGGCCATATTCTTATTAGATTCACAGTATATAAGTGTGATTAGCCCTTCAATTATAGCATGTCTCACATTGCAATATTTGATATCCACGTGTTTATACCGTGTATGTATTCTATTTAATACAGTCATGTTTATACAGGTTTGTGAATCTTCGTATACAGTTACAGGTGTTATAATTGATATATTCAAATATTTAAACAATTGTTTATACCATACGACAGGGGTGGGGAACCTTTTTTCTGCCAAGGGCCATTTGGATATTTATAACCGGGGACTGGGGGTTGGGGGGGCAGGGTTTCTGGGATTTCCGCAGACCGGGGGCCGGAGTTTGCGGGCGGGAGCCAATTGCATGGAAGGGGTGGGGTTTGAGGGTGGGAACCAATCACATGGAAGGGGCGGGGTTTGCAGGCGGGAGCCCCGCTGGCCTTATATGGCCTGCGGGCCTGACGTTGCCCACCACTGCCATATGATATCATTACAAAGTTCAGATAATGCCGCATATTCAGCTTCTGCTGTGGAAACAGCTACTGCATTTTGTTTCCAATTTGTGACAGAATTTGCATATGTTATAATCAGTCCTGTGGTTGATTTTCTGTCACTGATCTTCAGCCCAATCACTGTCCATGAAACATTGTAGGTTCTTAGACCCTTCTGAACTTAATAACAGACACATATCAATGGTCCCTTTTAAATACCTTAGAATTCTTTTTATCGCTTGCCATGCATTTTGTGTAGGTTTCGATACTAACCTGCTTAATATCCCCACAGTGTTAGCTTTATCTGGTCTGGACCATTGTGCTAAATATAACAAGCTGCCAATTGCAGAATGATACAAATCAGGATCCTGAAAATCTATATCTCCTATGGTCTTTTGAAAATCTATTACCATGGGAGTTTGCTTAGGCTTTCAATCTTCCATATTATAATCTTTTAACAATTTTATAATCTTCTGCTTCTGGCTTAACAAAAAACTACCATCCTGTGTCTTTTGTATATTAACCCCTAGATAATTTGTTATTTGTCCTAGATCTTTGAGTTGAAATTATTTCCCTATATTCCTTGCAAACTCCCTTACCTGCTCCCTGGTTTGTGCTATTAGACATAAGTCATCTACAAAAGTTAAGATAATCATTTGTTCTTTCCCTGTCCCAGGGAATACACAGGGATCTGCAATATGCCTATTAAACCCCATGGACTGCAATGCTGTGTCCAAACATATATTCCAATTTCTTGCAGACTGCTTTAAACCATATATCAAGGTCAAGGTTCCCTCTGCACATTTGTGCAGTCGTGTCCAACTCTAGGGGCCGGTGCTCATCTTCATTTGTTAGTCAAAGAGCCAGCGTTGTCCGAAGATGCTTCCATGGTCATGTGGCCGGCATGACGAGCGTGGAATGCTGTTACCTTCCCACCGAAGTGGTACCTATTCATCTACTTGCATTTGCATGCTTTTGAATTGTTAGGTTGGCAAGAGCTGGGGCTAGTACGGGAGCTCACTCCGTCATCGCAGGGCTAGGGATTCGAACCTTCAAACTTGCAACCTTCCAATCGACAAGCCTGGCATCTTACCCGCTGAGCCACCACACCCTTAAACCATATATAGCTTTGTTCAATTTGTATAGTTTGCCTTGTGTTTTGCTCTCATACCCAGGAGCTTCACACATGTAAATATTCTCATTCAAGTCTGCATTTAAATATGCAGTTGTAATATCAAAATGATTAACTTCACTTTTCTTAATTGCTATTTTTAATGCTAATCTAACACTCTCAGCTCTCACTGTAGGAGCGTACGTTTCATTGTAATCCTGGTTTTTTCTCTGGGTAAATCCATGTGCAATGAGCTGTACTTTATATTTTAGCTCCCCAGATACCAAAACTTTCCTTTTGTAAACCCATCTACACCCAACAGCTCTCTGTCCTTCTGGCAAAGCTATGGATTTAAACACTTTATGAACTGCCATAGACTTCATTTCCTCATCCATTGCTGCACACCATTTCTCTGTTTCTGCTTTAGGTAATTGTAGTATATCCTCATAACTGTGAGGTTCGTTATAAACTAAATTTACCCTTACTTCCCCCACAGTAAACCAATCAGGGGGTTTATTTTACACTGTTCTTTCAGAATTCCTGGGAACAAATATTTCAATCTGCCCCTCCTCTATCTCTACTTTTGGAGAAATACCAGCTGCTTCTCCATCAGCAGTTACAGGACTTTCTAAGGAAGATTGTTTATTTTGCCCAGAACACTCAGTATCTTCTGTTGTTGGCAACTTTGTCTCTGAGTTAGCATGTATGTTTTTCCAATTATCTTCCTCAGCAAAAACTGCTGATCTAGAAATAATTATTTTTCCATGATCAATTGCAAACCTATATGCTTTAGAACCTGGTTGGTAGCCTATAAACCTCAGTTTCATTGCTTTCCGCTGCCCCTTTCTTCTTTGGCTTTTGGGAATATGCACCCATGCATAACAATCAAAAACTCTTAAATGAGATAACACAGTTTGTCTGTGAAATAGATAATAGGGAGTGGTATTTATCACTGAACTCCATAACCTATTAATTATATAGTTAGCAGTATGTATTGCTTTACCCCAGAAATGTTTAGATAACCTTGAATCCTTTATTAAGGAATCCTTCATCGTCTGTAATACCCCATTTCTCCATTCAGCCAACCTATTCTCATTAGGGGAATACGGGCATGATTTACGATGCCAAATAGGTTCTTTTAGGTGAAATATGTTGGATATGTAAAGAATGTATATTTTATACTAATTATGGATTTTTATTAGTATTTTAATGTTTGACTTAAATTGTGAGTTAAAGAATGTATATTTTATAAGAATGTATATTTTATAAGAATGGGTATTTTATAGTAATTATGGTTTTTTATTATTATCATTAGTATTTTATTGCTTGAGTGAAATTGTGAGCCAACTGCAATGAAATTTCATTCTATTGTGCACTTGTATAGTGTATAGTGGGATGAAAATAAAGTTTCTATTCTATTCTATTCTATTCTATTCTATTCTATTCTATTCTATTCTATTCACCCTGTCTCTTTAACCAAGCCTGAAAATTCCCAGCAATGAACTCGCCTCCTCCATCTGTCTGTAATTGTCCTACTTTACAGTTAAATCTCCTTTCAATATAAGCAACCCAATTTGCAAATGTTTTAAGCATTTCATTCTTTGATTTTAATAAATAACTTAAACCATATCTAGTGGAATCATCTACAATAACAAGGACATACTTAGCCCCTCCTAGGGTTTGTGTCAGACGTCCTATAATATCAGCATGTACTAGATCAAAGCTCCTGTTTGTGGCTCTATCACTAAATATCTTTACAGGGTACATTTTAGACTTGGACATTTTACAAACAGCACAATCTAAATACTTGCTGCACTGTTTTAACTTTAACCCTTCACTTACTTCAGGCATTTTTGCAAGTGCCCTGAAATTTGTATGTCCCAGCCATCTGTGTAACAGGTGTATGCAATTATCATGTGCAGGCTTATTACTTAATGTGGTTTGTACTTTTACTTGTAAGTTATCATAGGGTAAGATCACATACATCCTATCTTCTAATATTCCTCTTGCACATATGACACCATTCCTTTTAACTGTGCATATTGTACCTGTAAATAAAACAGAGTATCCCTCTTGTGTTAGACAAGACACACTAAGCAAATTATACTCTAGTGTAGGCACAAACAACACTCCTTCTACTGTCCTGTTTAAACTAGGCACAAATACCTGCCCTTGACCATGTACTGGTGATTTATTTCTGACTGCAAGGCTGACATGGTCCTGGGTTGCAGGGTAGAGGGAAACAAAATCTTCTTCTCTGTTAGATAGATGCTGGCATGCACCACTGTCTAACAGCCAAGTTCTATGATTAAGTCCATCTGATGTTCTCACCATGGCAATGTTCTGTTGTCTCTCTTTTGTTATTTGTGTTTGGAATTTCTCAGTCCTCCCTTGCAGCTTTGCTGTACAATTTCTGTGTAGGTGTTTCATTGAGCCACATTTAAAACACCATCTCACAGCAAAGGCTTTTTCTGTTCTCTCGCTGCACGCAGACTCAAGTGAACATTTCTTCCTTGCTTCTGTATGGCTGCATTCCTGGGATTCCTCTCCTCTACATCGCTCTTACTCCAGAAGACGACCAGTTAAATAATGCATGTTTAGCTCCTGCTCCGGCAAAGACTCTAAACTTGCTATTAGAACATTCCAAGTTTCATTTAAAGAGCTTAGGGTAATATAAACTTTGTTTGCCTTATCAAAGTCCATTCCTCTCTCCTGTAGCTCAGCAAATAAATGACTCATGACTTGCAAATGTTCTGATAAGCTCTCCCCTGGCTACAAATGCTTTCTGTAAAGTTGCCCTGTAAGCACAATTTTACTGCTTGCTGTCTCCCGAATAGAAATCTCCCTTAGAACAGTCCAACATTACTGAGCAGTACATAAATTATGAACATGCAGCAACTGGCTATTTTCCAGACACAGTATTATCCACGCACGGGCCTTCTACTCAGCTCTCAGCTGCCTATTATCGGGCTGTGCATGGGGATTACTCACAACATCCCAGAGACCTTCCCTCCAGAGGTACATCTCCATCTTCATGTTCCATGATAATTAGTTGTGGTCATTTAGTCGGGCCAAAGGAATTCCACCACTCACTGTATATGCTGCCTCGGCATCCATGACTTCTGCTGACAACTGCATCATATGCCCTCAACAGCAAAATGTCCAACACGAAATCAGGGTTCAAATGGCAACAACTGGGTCCATGAACTGTCAGAATGGCACACGTGATCCGTCCGATCCAATCCATGAGTGGTGCAAAAAGAAATCTGCTTGGAGTCTGTGACTTTCAATATATACAGACTTTACTATGCAAATAAATATAAACATAAACATAAACATAAACATAAACATAAACATAAACATAAACATAAACATAAACATAAACATATATAAATATAAATATAAATATAAATATAAATATAAATATAAATATAAATATAAATAATATAAATAAAAATATAAATATAAATATAAATATAAATAATATAAATATAAATATAAATACACACATACACACACAAAAACAAATACCTTTCACAAATGATACACAGCAATACTATCAAGCAATTCCTACAACACCCAGCAAAAGATACATTTATCTTGCACTGCTTATATACATTATAGTGTGCTGAGTCACTTAGAGTTTTTTCCAGTAACAATTTAGGTGTTAGCAATTAGCTCTCATAGACCTTCTGAGCTAATTTCCCATCATACCTAGCTGTGTAATTTTGCCTTGTCATTTCATTATTCACACAGTAAAATTCTTCTATTCTTTGGTTGTTGTTGTTGTTGTTCAGTCGTTTAGTCGTGTCCAACTCTTCGTGACCTCATGGACCATAGCACGCCAGGCCTTCCTGTCCTCCACTGTCACCCGGAGTTTTCTCAAATTCATGTTCATTACATCGGTGATGCTATCTAACCATCTCATCCTCTGCCGTCCCCTTCTCCTTTTGCCTTCAGTCTTTCCCAGCATCAGGATCTTTTCCAGTGAGTCCTCTCTTTGCATTAGGTGGCCAAAGTATTTGAGCTTCAGCTTCAGTATCTGTCCTTCCAATGAGCAGGCAGGGTTGATTTCCTTTAGGATACTTTGGTATACCCTGACAAATGTCTCCCAGAGAGTGGATGCCCACATGTCATCACTACACCCACAAATCCAGGGGAGGGGTGATGGAGTCCCCTGAGGCAATTCAGCCCTCGCTCTCAGCATCACAGGGAAACCCAAACAACCACCTACCTTCACAACTGACCATCAATGGCCCCCCTCACCAGCCGCTCTCACTGGACTGGCCAGGAGCCACCTCCTTTTCCACACATACCACCCCACTAATTTCTCCCCCCCACAGCGGCTCTCACTCAGGGCTGGCAATCAGTCTCCTACAAGGGAAAATCCCCCACTGTCCAGAACACAACCCTGCGAAACACCATCAAATGATCCGGAAGTTGGACTCTGAACAAAAGGCCTAACTGACCACAAAATGTTTGGCACGCTGCCCTTTTTGAGCCCAGCAGGAAAATGACAAGATGGCTTCCATGGGATGGGGGATCCACAGGAGTCTTCGGGCACCAGCCCTCCTCTGCCACTATCCCCTCTCAGATCTGTCACCACCAGTCACACCCTCCTGATTCCCTCAAAGGGGAAGCGGAGCAGTTTCCAAAATCTTGGAAAGCCCCTAAATTAGGAGTCCATGGGGTATTTCTAGTAGTCTCCAGCTTCCCTGGCTTTCCACACCAGCTGAATCCCAAGGAGACCTCTCTCACTGAGAGGGTTTTTTTCCACTGTTTCGGAAGAGTAGGCAGCCAGAAAGGCTGCAGAATGATAGGACACTCTGAAAAGAAAACAATGCCAGTTGAGAGCCAGTTTGCTGTGGTGGTTAAGGCACCAGGCTAGAAACCAGGAGCCTGTGAGATCCAGTCCTGCCTTAGGCATGAAAGCCAGCTAAGTAACTTTGGGCCAGTCACTTGCTTGCAGCCAAACTCACCTCACAGGGTTGTTGTTGTGCGGAAATAGGAGGAGGAAAGAGTATTAGGTATGTTCCCCACCTTGCGTTATTTATTTATTTATTTATTTATTTATTTATCATATTTATACCCCGCCTATCTCCTCCCTATCGAAGGACTCTAGGCGGCTTACAACATTGCAAGTTCATATATATTATACATACATTCATATATATTATTACCGCGCGCTAAGGGAGAGGGGTAAGGGGAACCGACTCTTCTTCCGTAGGTATTGGACTACATGTCCCAAAATACCTTGCTTTCCGAGTCGGCTGCTGACATCCTGGATGTTGCCGATCGGGTTCCGTCGTCCTCTGCCGCCATTCACGGGATTCTCGGGATCTTCTTTTGCTCCGAGGGCGACCCCCGACAGGACGCTGGCAAATTCTCCCACTTTAACGTGGTACCCATTTATCTACTTGCATTTAGCTTTCGAACTGCTGGGTTGACAGGAGCTGGGGCAAGTGACGAGAGCTCACTTCGCCACGCAGGGATTTGAACTGCCGACCATCAGATCGGCAGTCTTACAGCTCAGCAGTTTAACCCGCTGAGCTACCGCGCCCCTTTGCCCCTTTATTTATAAAAATAATAAAGGCAGGTTAAATAATCTAAAAAAAACACACACACCAGCAGTTGCATATCTGCTTCTTCCAAAGAAAAAGATGCACACAAAATCATTTTGAAAATATTCTCAACAAAGTTAGGAATAAAATAGAAAAGCAGAAGCCTCTTTCAGAGGGTCAGAAAACATTTGAGAAGTGAGCAGGCAGATTTTGGTAGAGAACTAAGGAGAATGTATACGTTGTGGTAATTCCAGAGATTTACTTACACTACAGTCCTCGGTTAACAACTGACCCATTTAGTGACTTTTCAAACTTACGATGGCACTGAAAATGTAGTTTTACAACCGGTCCTTGAACCTATGACCATTGCAGCATCCCTGAGGTCACGTGATTGCAATTCAGGAGCTTTGCAACTGGTGTCCATTTATGACAGTCACAGCATCCTGCAGTCATATGACTGCCAATTACGAGCTTCACAGCCAGCTTCCAACAAGCAGAGGCAATGGAGAAGTCAGCAGTAAGCTGGAAGTCACGATCAGGTGATGTCACACTTAACGACCATGGATGATTCGCTTAACAACCACAGCAGAACTGATGTAAGTCCAGCATGGTCACGTGATGTTTCACTTAATGACCACCTTGCTTAGCAACAGACTTCCTAATCCCAATTGCAATTGTTAAGTCAGGACTACCTGTACTTCCTTCTCCACCATTTGTAACAGGCACATTGCCTTGCATTCAAATCCTGCTGTGATGCCTTGTCAGAATTTGAAATATATAACCAATACTCAGATGTTGTGTTTAGTTTATTTGTGCTTTTTTGTTGCTATTGTTTGTTTTTATTCCATCCAACCTAACAGAGTCTTCAAATGTAATTCGAGTAGGTAGAGGGGAGTACGACTCTGTCCTTTATCATGCTAGCTCTCTGAAAGCTGAACAGAACGAAATGAAGTTTGGTATGGAGAGAGAAGGCAGCAGTGGGGCGCGGTGGCTCAGCGGGTTAAACCGCTGAGCCGTTAGACTGCCGACCATAAGGTTGGCAGTTCGAAACCGCGGGACGAGGTGAGCTCTCGTCACTAGCCCTAGCTCTCTGCCAACCCAGCGATTCGAAAGCTAATATAGCTAATATAGCAAGTAGATAAATGGGTACCACTCACCTGGGACAATTTGCGGGCGTCCAGCGGAGGGTCGTCCTCAATCCAAGAAAGACCTGGAGGAGCGATGATGACGGCGGAGGACGACGGATCCGGAAATACCAGCTCCTGGACGTCAGCAGCCGGCGCGGAGCGAGGCATTCTGGGACTTGCAGTCCAATGCCTGCAGCAGAAGAGCCGGTTCCCTTCCTCTCTCCTTGTCGCGCGGTAACAAATTGTAAAATGTAATAACTGATGATGTATAACTGTATAATTGGATTTGATATAACATTGTAAGCCGCCTAGAGTCCTCCAGTAGGGAGGGGATAGGCGGGGTATAAATAAGACAAATAAATAAATAAATAAAAGAAAGATCGAGTCTGAAAATGGATTGGATGAGGCTGAGGGCTGCGGAGAAAAAGAAATCTGAAACCTCCCTGAATGTGTTCCTATGGTAAAAACAGTTGGGGACACGCTTGGAATATTGCTGGCTGCTCCACTGTAAACCTTCTCCTTCATCACCTGACCCAGAATGAAGCACATGCAGCCCACCCTCCGTGTCCCAATGAATGCATACACGGAAACATATGGCCACTGCTGGTAAAAGAGATGGAAAGAATTCCAGCAGCCATGCTCTGCATCCTTCCTCTACCCTGGTTTTTTTTAAAAAAAAAAAACATTTAAAAAAACCATTGGAGTATTTGCCTCACCATCCACAATTTATTTATTATTATCTATTTATTTATTATTTATTATTTAAATTTGTATTACTGCCCATCTCCCCCAACCGGGCAACTCTGGGCAGTTCACAACAATATTTGTTGTTTCCACCATTCCAGCTAAACCGAGTTGCCATTCCTCACCGAGGGCTCATTCTTCCAGTCCTGTCTCAATGCCTTCATTCTCCCTATTCTTTTAGTCATTTCCACATTCACACCCACCCACTGCAAATACCTCATTTAACTCACACTGACATGGTTTTCCTCCCTCAGCCTTGACCACATTTTTATCTGTAATTGAAGCTCTTGATTTGCCCATCCCATGTTACATGGAAACTCCCCTCTGACAGGACATTTGCTACATTGAAATATTGTTGCAAGTCATTCAAATTCTCTGGATTTTGGGGAAAAAGGAAAAGCAGTGTCTCTACCACACTGTTGTTTCTCCTACCTTCAAGGGCACATGCCTTCCACTTACTGTTCCGGTCAAAGGTTGAAGTTGTGGCACACCACGGTTGGCCATCAGAACTACCATCTGTTGTACAGGCAGTGTAAACTTTCCCTTTGAAAATGAAGGGAAACTTACAAGGAAGTGGTTCTAAAGAGGAAAAAAAAGGATAATGGGAGAAGGAATTAAGCAGGACTTCCTTAAGAGGCAATCCTGTAAAATGGTAGAGTTGAATGAGCTATGAGATGGCTGAGATTCCAGGTGGAATGGAATTTATTAAGATGCAGCATATTATACAAATTTGAAAAGTTGATTTATGCAGTAAAAATATTAGTCATGCTTGAATGGTTATATACATATCTCCTTCTGACGTTGATCTATTTCTGTCAGCCCAGTGTGGTAGT
Organism: Charina bottae; assembly: GCA_023362775.1. Classification (NCBI taxonomy): domain Eukaryota; kingdom Metazoa; phylum Chordata; class Lepidosauria; order Squamata; family Charinaidae; genus Charina; species Charina bottae. The sequence goes on from JALMGJ010000011.1 coordinate 35,674,583, forward strand.
CCAGACAGCGAGCATGACGAGATGGACTAATTCTACTTTATAGTAAGGTTACATTAACAGAATCTTGCAAGTCTGAAAGAACATTTCTTCCCCATTGCCTCTAGAGCCTGAGAAACTATGGTGGGTCCCTTCTGAGACCTTTGCATTCCCCCATTCCTTCTGTGGGCTTAGCTTCCTTTTAGCTGACTTTTCCCCTGGCTGAGGCTCTTTCCTCTGCCTCCCAGGATCATTCCCTCATGCCATTATATCTTCCTAAACCCTCTGGAAAAGCTTAATAACCTGAAGATTGGGTCCTACAGTCCTAAAGGGTTCCCAAATAGCCTCCAGGGTACTTTGTGGAAATTGCTGTGCTTTCATTGATGAATTCATGGCCAGAGAATGCCCACAGCTGCTGTGCATCTGCTCACTCACTATCCTGGTAGGGATGGGCAGGGCTTGGATCGGAAGCCAAAAAGGTGCTTCAGAGCAGGCCTAGCCATGCAAACTACATCTGGCCACAACTCTTTAACCTCAGACATCCATTTTCCCAGGATCCCAGGAAAATATGCAGCTTCTTACCTATTCCAAACCACCTTTTCAACTTTCCATCCAAAGGACGTCACTTCCTTATATCCTGATACCTTTGTGAGCTGCACACTGCTAAAGACACCGTCAGATTGGCCTAGCAGCCTGTCACTCACACATGGAAAAGTACTTTTGATTTAAATAGCTACAACCACTTGGAGAAAAAGGAATTTAAACTTAAATAATTTAATACTATTCCTTTCAACTCAGTGGGTTATTTCCCCACTGAATGTTATTTCCCCAATGACTCCTACTAATCCTCCCCTACATAAAAATTGACAGAGAAAACAAACTGTACCAATATGTTACAAAAAATGCAAACTAAGGTGCTATCCAATTGCAATCCTTTCTGGAGAATAGCTTCATCTTTTCCTTCCTTAGGAATTGATGGATCAACCTTCTGTTGAACAGAGCTACGTATCTCAGCTTCAGTTGTTCTTCTGCTTTCAACCCTCAGCTGCAATGGCCAACTGTAGGGGATCCCCCTTCCCCTTCACCAAGGCAAAGGTTACATTCTTTACTGGCATTTTTTTCACTGTACTTGTACCCAGTTCTTATTACTCTATATGCTTCAGTCAGAACAGGTAGCAGCACCTGGCCAACCTTGGTGATCCTGGAAAAGCTAAGCAGGGTCAGTCCTGGCTATCACTAGGAGTGGAGATCCCGAAGACATCTGAGGTTATAGAGAGGTAGAGATTATATCCCCAAATGGTAAAACCGTTTTACCAAGAAAACATGGATGTGTCCATGTAGATCCCAGAACTCAATCTGTAAGCCAAAAAGGCTTTATTTTACTTCTTATTAGAGGTATATGATACCTTTCTTCTTGGAAAAAAAGATGAACAGATATAGTATGTTCTCTACAGTTATCCGCATTACATCCCTGTGAAGCAAATAGGACTGAGAAATGGGAACTAGTGGAAAGTAATCCAGTGAGTTTTTGTGACTCAATGTGGAGTTGTAGCTGCATCTCCCATATCCTACACTGACGCCTTAACCATTTAGACTCAGGTTCTATTGTAGGGCTTGTTAGTAGGGTTCTCCAAAATGCTCCCATCTTATTATCTCAGTTTTTCCATACCTGAGGGTGTACAGTAAGTCCATTTTGGGTTTCTATCGTAGTTGCTGGTTAAAGAGCACCATAGTTTTCCCTTAGAAGACCCAGCTTTTGCGCAAGCTGAGTAGGACCTTCCTTTATAGATGAAAGGGAAGACACATGGTCCCTGAGAATCTGCAGCTAGTCCTGAAGAGTGGTGAAAAGAAGAATGAGAGAGTCAATGACCTCATGCTGTCATCTGTGTTCAGCATCTGAGCTTATGTATTTCTGGCTCAACTGCAGCATATCATAAATTACATTAAAATCAATCTTTCTATTTGAAATCCTGAAGCTCTGCAGAGTTTTTAGACCTCTCATTTTTAAATTGTTAGTACTCTTCCCTCATCCTGCTGCCTAGTCCTGGAGATCAAACAGCCTCTCCCTCCCCTGGTAGTTTCAGTTACTAGAGTATCTTGCCAAGATACCATTATTTCACAGTTCTTTTAAAGGCAGCATTGGAATGGTGACTTTGCAGCTTTCAGGTCCTCCTCATTGTTCAGATTTTCTTTGGAATTCAGAACTAAAAATGTGGATGGGAATGCGGCCCTGATTGAATGCCATTCTTAATAATTTCTCTTTTAGAACAGCTAGAATGAACACTGATTTTCTCTCGGTGTTCTCAGCAGTTTGAGGTGGCAATTACAGTATATGATGATGGATTTCTTTCAAACTGCTTTTGAAAGATTGCATATGGAAACAATGATGGTAAGAAAGTGCCCAGAAGGGGAAATGGGGGTTTGTGGGGAAGAGAAGCAGCATTTCTTATGACTAGTTCATGTATGCTCCTATCATTAATGACCCATTTTCAAAAAACCTCAATTCTTTCCTCTCTTTCTTGGCCTACAGAGCAGTAGAAACTATCACATTTGTACAGATGTGAGGTTCATTGATTTGAATCTACAGTAATTCCCCTAAGCTGTCTATATATGTATATTGTTCTCATAGCACTTTTGTATTCTTGCTAAATGACTTTGTTAGCTTTCTTGAGCTATTTCATTTTGATATACATTGTGGCCCGAATTCTTTTGATTCATCTTTGGATGAGATGAGGATACACATCTAGGTCAGTTCTGACTCTTTTTCCTGCCCCATCTATCTATCAACCATCTTACTAAATATCACATGACCATTCATGGCTGAGACATTAATATAATTAAACCATTGTTGGCCTTTTACAATAAACATTATCACCTCCCATGGCTTTATTGACCCTATTTCCAAAGATGTAAGGGACTGGATCAAGGACCCTGGTTATGTCTCCTACCTCTAAACTATATTCTTTCTCCCTTGGTCCAAAGTATACTCATTTCTGCACCACAGTCAACTTTTATTTATCCTTTTTCTTATGAATTACAGTAAAGAGTCTCCTTACTTTCCTTTGTGTCCAAGTAGCCTAGCCATGCCAACCACAGTAAATAAGCGAACATCACACAGTTATCTTACTGGTATCAGCACAGTAGCTCCATTGCTTATCCAGATCATAACTCCCAGTTGTTGCACACCAGAATCTTCCTATCTGTTCACCTTCATTGGTGCAAGTGTAATACGTACGGCCCTCGTAAGCAAAGGGGAATATACAAGGTTTTTTATCTGCATTCCCTCCATATTCTAAGCACAAGAGAATTAAAAGATATATACTATTTAGCAATATTTTATGTCATGTTATTTCAGGTTTTTCTTTCATATTGTTGAGCCACTTCCTTATGTGTTTTTCAAGAGACATACTTCTTATGTTTTAAGTAAAAGATAAATTGTGCATTTAAAAACAACTACGCAGTTCCCAAAATTTGGTGAGTGTGGGCAGGTGAGCCCTAGTTCGAAAATCTAACATTCCTTTGGAACTAGGCTTATTCTGATATGGGTTTGGTTTAGGGTCATAGAAGAAATTTCCCTGCCCACCCAACAAAGGATGGATCCCTTTCCTTGCTATCCAGAAAGGGTAAAAGAATCCACCAATGCATTTGATCTTCACTGAAGCCCCTGTAGGTGTCATTTCAAGACTCCTGACTGTGAGTATTAATTCTTTAGGAATGCATCATGAAAAAATCTCTTAGTAGTTTTATTAGTTATATTTATAAATAGTTTATAGTTTCCAAGATGGCAACTGCAAGCCGGCGCCGGTCGCTGCTCCAAGGGAGAGATTCTTAAGCCCCTTAACTCTCCCTGAACCCGTAAATTTGATCTTCTGGGTTTTGGGGAAGTGCTGCTGGGCTTCTCTACCTGTGTTGGGGTGATAGCCCCCCCCCCCGATGGAGCAGTAAGGCATGACGGAGTCAGGAGGGCAATGCAAGTCTTAGTGCTTTGGCAAACAATGAACGGCGGGGCGTTTTCCAAGCCGACAGAATGTGAAGGGCCTTTGTGTTGCGAGGCTTAGTGCTGCAGTGCTGAAGAATGGTGAGATTGGGCTGTTCTCCAAGCCCATTGTCAGAGCCTTGGGCAAGGTGGCAGAGGCAATGAGCAGTGCGACAAACCCAGACACGGTGAGCCCCAGGATTTAACTGGTAGTGGGGTGGACTCTGGGGTGTTTCGAGCACCGCCGCTGCAGTGGGCGGACCTTGCTTTTGCGGGGGAACTCAGTGGCTACAGGGGAACTCAGCAGCACAAGCAGATCTGAGCAGTGCAGGGGACCAGCCTCAACAACGTATTGGACACCGGCCCTTGACAGACCCCTGGTGGCACGATGGACCAGGCCCCTTTGGAGTGAGTTTGGCAGAGCAGAAGACCTAGGCATGGCTGATGGGCCTTAATGATGCAGTGGAACCCAACGGCAGATCCCAAGGTGATAGACAGACCATGGGAGCATGGGCCTTGAGAGAGTGGACAACAGTTCTTAGCAGTGCAGGGAACAAGAACGACAACAACAACCCCTGACGTGGAAGACTTTGGCAGAAAGGGAACGACTGACTTCAACTACTTGTTCCCCTTGGCCTGGTGGACTATTGATCGACCATTCCAACTTGGACTGCCCGTTTCCCATCCTAGCTAGGGTGGCAGAGGGTCTCAATGTCCTTGGTGTGACTGTGGTACTTCCTCCCGTGGGTGAGAGACACAGGGAGGGGGTCCAGGATCATATGTGAGTGTAAGAGTGCCCTCCCCTGAGTGAGAGACAGGTGGGGGGATAGGAGTGATTGTTTGTGTCCCTCCTCGACTAGTGAATGAGGCTGAGGGGGAAACACAGTGTGGGTGTGGGTGGTGATTAGTGCCCACCAGCGCTGAGAGCAAGAGCTGTTGTGCTGGGGGGTCCTGCCATCGCCCAAAGCTGATTCAGTGTGGGAGGATGGATGTGTCTGGCAAGGGACCCTTGTTTAAGCCCAGGATTTCCAGGGGTCTGGGAGTGGAGGCTACTGGACCAGGACCAGGAATCTGAGGGCTATTTGGCACGCCATCCGATCAAGGTGGTGATGGGTAGGGAAACCTGGGGCAGGCCATCTTTGGGGAAGGCACCCCCAGTGTTTGTTACCAGTGTCTTTTCCAGCCCTCTGAGTTCAGACGCAGACCCTGGAAAGCAGATACTCGAGGTCCCTGGTCTCTGGCTGCTGCTTCTCAATGCCAGGTCAGTGAACAACAAGGCCCCCCTCATAGGTGACTTGATCACAGAGGAGGGGGCAGACTTGCTGTGTATCACCGAGACCTGGCTGGGCCCAGAAGAGTGGGTAGCCCTTTCGAAAATGTGCCCAGACGGGTTTCAGGTGTGGCATCAGCCGAGACACTGGGGCAGGGGAGGTGGGGTGGCAGTTGTCATCCGAGAGTCTTTTGTGGCCTTCAAGGCTGCTGCTCCACATGTGGCCGGTTTTGAGACACTGTTTTTCAAGTTGGGCTCCTGAGAACAGTTGGGATTGTTGCTACTGTACTAGCCTCCCTGCTGCACAGCAACCTCCCTGCCTGAGATTCTGAAGACCGTCTCGGGGCTGGCAGTTGGGTTCCCCAGACTTTTGGTTCTGGGGGAGTTCAATCTGTCATCCCTAGGACGGACCTCAGAGGCGACTCAGGAGTTCATGATTACCATGGCAGCCATTGGCCTGTCCGAGATTATTTGGGACCCAACTCAAGACAGTAGTCTTACCCAGGAGTTAGTTTTCTTGTCCGAGCAGTGGCAATGTGATCTGAGGGGAGAACCAGGTCAGACCATGCCATGATGCCCCTGAAACTCTCCTGTGCTGCCCCACTCCACAGGGAGGCTGGACCCATTTGATTGGTCCACCCCAGCGACTCATGGGCCTGATGAGGTTTCAGAGGGAGCTGGGGATTATACCCAAGGACCTGCTGCATGGCCCACTGGAGGTCCTGGCCACAGCCTGGAATAGGTAGGCGGCCGAGGCCTTGGACAGGATCAGGCCTGTGCGACCTCTCTTGCCCCATTCAGCCCGTCACTCCATGTGGTTTACAGAGGAATTGAGGGTTTTGAAGAGGGTTTATTGATGACTTGAGTGCTGCTGGAGAAAGATGAAGGCTGAATCTGACCGAACACAATCTAGAGCCGCTTTGAAGGCCTACCTTGTGGTGGTAAGAGTGGCAAAACGTGAATATTTCTCCACTTCTATTGTGTCCGCAGAATGCCGCCCTGTCGGCCCTACTTAAGATTACTAGATCTCTTTTGGGTCATGTAGATTCGGTGACCCACTTACAGGGCTGGTCGGAAGAGTTATCTGAGCATCTGCAGGATAAAATCACTCAGATTCATTCCAAGTTGGACTCTAAGTGTGAGACACAATCTGGGGAGATGCCAGAGGAGCGTACTTAGCCTGTTATCTGAGAAAAGTTTGATTTTGTTGGGCCTGATGAAGTAGACAGGATCCTCCAGATTGTAAATGCCACCACATGCCAATTAGACCCATGTCCCTCCTGGCTGGTAAAGTCAGCCCAGGAGGTGATGTGTGGTTGGGTCCAGGCAATGGTTAATACATCCTTGAGGGACGGGGTGATCCTGGCTCCTTTTCAGGAGGTGCTGGTGCACCCCCTCCTCAAGAAACCATCCATGGACCCCACTGTCTTGGACAATATTCATCCTGTCTCCCATCCTCCCTTTTTGGGAAAGGTGGTTGAGAAAGTGGTGGCGTTGCAACTCCAGAGGATTCTGGAGAAAACGGATTATCTAGACCCCTTTCAGTCAGGTTTCAGGCTGGGATATGGGATGGAGACTGCATTGGTCACACTTATGGATGATCCCTGGTGGGAGCAGGATGGAGGGACTGCATCCATCTCGGCTCTCTTGGACCTCTCAGCTGCTTTCGATACCGTCAACCATGGTATCCTTTTGGGACATCTCAGGGAGTTGGGTTTGGATGGTATAGTCTTAGGTTGGTTCACCTCCTTTCTCCAGGGCCATTCCCAATTGGTGGTAATAGGAGAGGAGAGATCCGACCCCTGACCCCACCTTTGTGGTGTGCCACAGGGTTCCGTTCTCTCGCCTCTCCTATTTAACATCTACATGACCCACTGGGTGAGATCATCCACCACCACAGGATGAGGTATCATCAATATGTTGATGGTAGTCAACTATACATCTCCATCCCGGATGAAGGAAGAGATGCAGTCGCTGCCCTGTCTCAGTGCCTGGGGGCTGTGGGGGTCTGGATGGGGAACAACAGGCTTCAGCTGAACCCTGGTAAGACAGAGTGACTGTGGATTGATTGCTCCCTTTTATCCAGGGATTTGTCATCTTTGGTTCCGGATGGGGTAGCACTGCCCCATTTCGAACCAGTACGGAACCTGGGGGTCGTCCTGGACTTATAACTCCTGCTCAAAGAGCAAGTGGCAGTTGTGGCCAGGAGGTCCTTTGTGCAGCTTCAGGTTATGTTCCAGCTACGCCCCTTCCTGGATACTGTGCCATCCAGTCACTCATGCCCTTGTCATCTCCCACATAGATTATTGCAACATGCTCTAAATGGGGATACCCTTGAAGAGCATCTGGAAGCTTCAGCTGGACCAGAATGTGGCAGCACGGGCAGGTATGAATGCTATATGATCAGCACACATGACACAACTGCTGCACAAGCTGCATTGGGTAGCAGTTTGCTTCTGGGTCCAATTCAAAGTGTTGGTTATCACCTTTAAAGCCATACATGGAATGGGCTAGGTTACCTGAGGGACTGTATTATCCCGATAACATCGACCTGCCCAACTCGGTCATTCAGAGAGGGCATGCTTTGGACTCCACCAACAGGAGAATTTCATCTAGCGGGGTCCAGGAGGCGAGCCTTCTCTGGGATAGCACCCGCCTTGTGGAACATCTTGCCCCAGGAGGTGAGGCTGGCTCCCTCGCTCCCGGACTTCCAGAAGACTCTAAAGATCTGGTTCTGCTTCCTTGCCTGGGAAGGGAGAGGTAACAGTTCCTTCTGCGGGTGGCTGGCACCATAGTGTCCCCCCTTTTCTATGAGATTTTACCATCCCTATGATTTTTATCTATTCATTATACTGGCTGGATTGTAATTTTATGGTTATAGGTTTTTAATGGTTGACTTTGTTGTAAACCGTCCAGAGTCCCCCGTTGTGGGAGATGGGTGGTCATAAATTTGAATAATAAATAAAATAAATAAATAATGTATAGATTATTAGATATATTTTGCATCTGAAAATGGAATTTATAACAGAATGCCACTTTTCATTATTAGAAATTCACAAGGGCTGAGGTGACATGTCATGATAAACCAGAAAACCAAAAAAGCAAAATAAAGTATAGTCAAACTACAAGCATTAATATAAAACACATGCAGGTAATCTTTATTTAGCAACTGCTTGAGAGAGAGAACATTTACCATAACAAAAGGGAACAAAAAGTACTTTTGTTACCAATGAACACATTTATCACCTTTGCAGTATCGTTTTCTCAGTCACATGTTTGTCATTATGGTCAGTTAGTACAGTATCACATTGTTCTTTGCCTGACCCATTTTTTTCTCCCCCCTTCCACCAGAGCCGAGATATTGCCTAAACAAGCTATCTCTTCCTGAGCTCTTCTCTCCACAGTGCAGTTCTTCCCAAAAAAGGGCAAACCACAAGTTAGCAAGCTGAGCTCTGTGACCTTAATTACAGGTAGACCTCACTTACTGACTGCCTCATGCAATGACTGTATAAAGTTACAACGCTGCTGAAAAAATAACTTTGTGACTAAGGTGCACTTTTACAACCTTTGCAGTGTCCCTCAGTCACATGATTGCCATTACAGTCAGTACGTTTTCCTGTGCCTTAAGCTGACCTGAATATTTTTCTACCACCTTTGCAGAGCTGAGTGATTGGAGAGGAATGGATTACAAGAGAGTAAGCAGGCATACAATGGGGAATACACATGGAAAGGAAGGTGCTGTCATGGGCTGGGTGTTACAAGCGTGCTACCAAAATAGCTGGTGTATTCCCTATTGTGTGCCTGCTTTCTCTTTTGTAATCCCTTCCTTTCCAGTCTCTCTACTCTGTGAGGGGGTGGAGAAAAAATCCAGTCAGGCACAAGAGGGATTGGATAAAGAGATCACTTACTTTTTTTTTCTTTTTTCCCCCCTCACAGAGCGCAGAGATTGCTTAAACAAGCGAGTGGGGGGGAAAGCTAAATGAGGACTGTACATTCTTTCATGGTAACTATGTGCTTTGAGACACTGGACCCACTCCTGGGGCAGGGCTTGTGTGGATTTTCATCCTGATTACATTTTGTAGTCTCGTATAAATTTTCAGTAAGCTCAACATTGATGGGCAGTTACATTGTGGTGGTAGAAGGAGAGCTGAAGTCACTAAGGAACATAAAAACACCCTGCAATCCCTATTTTAATTCTGTACCATTTTAGGCTTGGAAACTTTATAATGGGAATCAGGTGACTGTTTCAGGACAATGGTTATGTCTCCTAACCCCATTGAATAACATAGCCCAAAAATGTAAAGATATCAAACCTTTAGTGGAACAGTACTTCCATCGCACTAAGACATCTTTGGTGGTAAATGTGGCACACCATGGGCGGTTCTTGCTTGCAACTTCAGTGCAAGAAGTGTAGGATTTTTTTTTGTAAATAAATGGGAACACACAGGGAACAGAGTCTAAAATGGAAACAGAAGACAGTATCAGAATTCAAGAAACTCCCTGCTAAGCAGGTGTTCACTCACTTGATTTGGAAATAGCAAACATGCCATGCAACAGATCCAAACACCATAAAAATTATCTAGAGAAATACTCTCTGAAAATCAGTCTTGTAAATCAAAGATCAGGGATATGCTATCCTGAGGGAAATCACCAAGAAACCGTAGGGTTACAGAGAAGTAGAGAACACAACCATGAATGGCAAACCAGTTCTGGTTTGTCACCTAGAAAACAAAATGGATGTGTCCATGTGGTCCACAAGAATCAATCTCTAAGACAAAAAAGGCTTTATTTTGCTTTTTATTAGAGGTACATGACACCTTTCTTCTTGGAACAAAACATGAACAGCTATAGTCTGTTCTCCAATGTTATCCCCATTACAGCCCTGTGAGGCAAATAGCACTGAGAAATGGTAACTGATGGAAAGTAATCCAGTGAGTTTTGCGATTCAATGTGGACTTGTATACGGATCTTCCCTGTCCTAGTCTAATGCCTTAAACATTTACACTCAGGTTCTAATGCAGGGCTAGTTAGTAGGGTTCTCCAAAAATGCACCCTTCTTGTCCTCTGAGTTTTTCCATACCTGAGGGTCTACAGTAAATCCATCTTCTGTCTCTATCATAGCTGCTGGTTAAAGAACACCAAAATTTTCCAAGAACCGACCCAGCTATTGTGCATCTTGGGTAGGACTTTCCCCTGTATTCAAACGGAAAGACACATCGCCCCGGAGTGTTTTTACCTGGATCTGAAGAGTGATGAAAAGAAGAGAGGGAGAGTCAATGACCTCTTTCTGTCATCTGTGTTCAGCATCTGAGCTAATGTATTTTTGACTCAACTGCAGCATATCAGAAATTATACTAAATCCAATCTTTCTATTTGAGATGATGAAGCTCTGCAGAATTGGTGGATCTCCCATTTTTTAATTCTTGCCTCAACCTACCTCCCAGTTCCGCATCTCAAGCAGCCTCTCCCTCCCCTGGCAGTTTCAGTTACTAGAGCATCTTGCCAAGGTATGGTTATTTCACAGGTCTTTTAAAGGCAGCATTGGAATGGTGCATTTGCAGCCTTCAGGTCTTCCACATACCATGGTTCAGATTTTCTTCCTCATACTATTCCGCAGATTTTCTCAGAAATTATGAACTATAAACAAGGACGGGAGTGGGGCACTGTTCGAATTCTCTTCTGAAAGTTCTGTCTTTTAGAATAGCTAGAGCAGGGCTTTCCAAAGTTTTCCCGCAGCGACACGGTGTGTCGCCGCAGGAATACCCGGAAGTGTATTTTAGAATAGCTAGAGTGAACACTGATTTTATCTTGGTGTTCTCAGCAGTTTGAGGTGGTAATTATATGATGATTGATTACCTCCAACCTGCTTTTGAAAGACTGGAAATGGAAACAATGGTTATGTGGAAGTGCTCAGAGGGATAGAGGGGGAGAAAGAAGCAGCACTTGTTATTACTAGTTCATGTATGCTCCTATCAGTAATGACCCATTTTCAGAAAACTTGCATTCTCTCCTCTATTTCCTGGGTTACAGAGTAGTAGAAATTAACATATTGGTACAGATGTTGGGGTCACTGATTTGAATCTACAATAATTCCCCTAAACAGTCACAATATACAGATTGCTCTCATAGCTGTTTTTTTTTCTGTTTTCAAAAAACTTTGCTAATGTTCTTGAGTCTTTTGATTGATCAGGGGATGCGGTGGCACAGCATCTTAATGATTCTGGAGTTTGCCCCCCAGAAATGGTTGACACTCCAACGGTTTGAGCCCAGCTCCGCGTGACAGAAGTGATCTCCCGTCATTTCGTCCCTAGCTCCTGCCCACCAAGCAGTTCGAAAGCGTAACAACTGTGAGTAGATAAATAGGTGTCCCAATTTTGGTGGCGGTGCTCTACATGGGGAGCAGGAACCGGTGCTGCATCTGCCTGGATGCGATCAATGGAGGATCAGGGGAGAAAAAGCCCAGATGAGCTGATTTCCCTAGGAATGCTGCTGGCCAGCTGATGCAAAGCTAGCTTGCCCTGTTGTGGTGCACCAGTGTAACAAAGTACTAGCAACTGCTGGCGCCAGAACATCTATTGTGTGTAAAAACATTGTAGACTCCCTGGCAATGTATAACATACGCTAAATATTAATAATTTTGATTGATCTGTGGATGAGATGAGGATACACTTCTAAGTCAGATCTGTCTCTTTTTTTTCCTGCTCCATCTATCTATCAAGCATCTTAGTTAATCCAAGTTGGACTCCAAGCATGAAACAGTCTGGTGATATACCTGGGGGACATATTTACCCTGTTATCTGGGAACAGTTTGATCCTGTTGGACCTGAGAAAGTGGATAGTAATAGTAAAGTTTATTGTTGTAACTACAGGTCATAACATAAGAATACAATAAAATACAATAAAATATAATAACATTAAAACAATAAAATGAATAATAAAATAAAATAATAAAAGAAGCATTAAATATATAAGAAAAAGGATACAGCAAAACAGAGCCAGAGCTACAACTAAGACAGGGGTCGGCAAACTTTTTATGCCGGGAGCCATTTTGACATGCTCGTGCACATTTTGAAATGCTCGAGAGCCAGGGGGCGGGGTTTGCGGGCGGGGGCCAATCACGTGGAAGGGGGCTGGGTTTGCGGGTGGGGGCCAATTGCGTGGAAGGGCCGGGTTTGCGGGCGGGGGCCAATCACGTGGAAGGGGGCGGGGTTTGTGGGCGGGAGCCAATCACGTGGCTTATTGGGGCGGGTGGGAGGGCGTGGGGGAGCCGCACAGGTGTGGAGGGGGGCGGGCCCGGTGGCGGAGGTCCGGGCCGCCCACCCGCCCCACCCGCGCGCTTGCCTGCCTGCTTGCCTCCCTCCGCGAGGCCCCCTGCTGCCTTCCCGGGATCCGTGGCCGCGCTACCGCCACTTGGCGCGGGTGGGGCTGCCGCTTCCGCCTCCATGTTGTCTCCCCCCCAGAACGCTTCTGCCCACCCACGTCAGGCCAAGGAAATGATGGGGGCGGGAAACGAGGCGGGCGGTGGCGATGACAAGCGGCGCGCTTCAGGGGAGCCGCCGCCGCCGCCGGGTGGTTCCCCTCAGGGCGGGCGGAGGGAGGCGGGCAGCCGCTCCTCCTTCCCTCCCGCCGGTGGAGGAGGAGGAGGCGGCATCCTCTTCCTCGCCACCCGGCTACAGATCGAGCGCCTCTTCCCCCAGCAGCAGACCAGGGAAAGAGATGGGGAAAGTTGTCCACCTCCACCTCTGGGCTCCACTGGCTCCAGCAAGAGCGAAGGCACCCCGGAGGGGGTGGGGTCATCCTCCTCGGCCCCCGACCCCGCTGCCCGCCCAGCAGGACCCGGTGTCCCCCCCACCCCCACTACTCCCCCGCCAAGAGGCGCCCGGGGGCGACCACTGCCCAGCCCGCAGCGATCCGGTGCGGCTGCCCGGGAAGGAGGGCAGCCGGGCGCGCCCGGCATGGCGACGCTCTCCTACCTGCCTGGCGAGCGCTTCGGGGGGGCGGCGGCGCGCCGAGGGCGAAGAGCCGCCTGCTCTCCCCTTGGCCGATTCCGGTCGTAGCCGCTTCCCAAATGAGTGGCGCCGCGATCCCCGACCCGGCCACGCTCTCCTGCCTGGGAACGCCGCGGCGCCCTCTGCACATGCTCCGTGATGCTCCCTCCTTCCCGCCGCCTCTCCTGAGCTGAGCTCCGCAGCCGAGCCTGGGCGTGCGTGCGGGAGGGAAGCCGCCAACGCGGGCTTCCTCGCCGAGTTTGTCCGCCGCCTGCAGGGAGGGAGGCGGGGGGGACAGGGCTGGGTGCTGGGGCGGGGGCAGGGGCCGCGGACAGCAGGCCAAAGGGAGATGTGGGCGGCGGCGGCAGCGAAGAGGCCACGGGCGCAGGAAGCAGCAGCTGGAGGCCGCCTCGCCTCTGCCGCTCTCCGCTTCCACGTCGCTTGCTGGAACATATTGAAGGGGAGGAAAAGGAAACATTAAGATCAACCAGGAGCTTTACGGAGAAGCGGAGAGCGGCAGAGGCGAGGCGAGCGGCGGCGGCAGCAAAGAGGCCTCCGGCTGCTGCTTCCTGCACCCGTGGCCTCTGCTGCCGCCACTGCCCGCCTCGCCTCTGCCGCTCTCTGCTTCCACCTCGCTTGCTGGAACATATTGAAGGGGAGGAAAAGGAAACATTAAGATCAACCAGGAGCTTTGCGGAGAAGCGGAGAGTGGCAGAGGCGAGGTGGGCGGCGGCGGCAGCAAAGAGGCCACGGGCGCAGGAAGCAGCAGCCGGAGACCTCTTTGCTGCGCGCTGAGGGCGAAGAGCCGCCTGCTCTCCCCTTGGGCGCCTCCGGTCACTACAGTCGCCCTGGCATCTCCCTTTGGCCTGCCGTCCGCGGCCCCTGCCCCCGCCCCAGCGCCCAGCCCTGTCCCCTCCGCCTCCCTCCCTGCAGGCGGCGGACTAACTCGGCGAGGAAGCCCTTGATGGCGGCTTCCCTCCCGCACGCACGCCCAGGCTCGGCTGCGGAGCTCAGCTCAGGAGAGGCGGCGGGAAGAAGGGAGCATCGCGGAGCATGTGCAGAGGGCTCTGCTGGGCGCCACGGCGTTCCCGGGCAGAGTGGAAGGCTGCGCCCTCTCCATCGGGCGGGACCCACGCCTCCCTGCGGGCGGGCGAGGCAGGGAGAGAAGGGGAGATGGAGGGGCTCCCTCTCCGGCCTCTGCGCCCCTTCAGGCCCATCTCTGCGAGGCCCGGCACGGCAGGGAGGCGCTGCTGGCCCGGGATGCGGCGCTGTTGGAGGCAGCACAGGAGCGGCTTCAGGGGCTTCTGCGGCTGGAGATGGCACTGCTCCGTGGTATCCAGGTGCTGGGCGAGGGCGCAGGCCCGGGACACGAGCGGCAGGGCGGCGCAGGGGGCCTGGCCAGGGCGGTGGCAGTGGCGGCGGGGGGACGGAGCCGTCGGAGGTTTGCCGGGCGGCAGGACGGGGCGGGCGGCGCTGCTGTGGCTGGTGACGGAGCTGGAGGGAGCAGAGGGACCAGGCGTTCCTGTGGGCGCAGCGCACGCTCTGCAACCCGCCTTGGAGAAGCGGCTGCGGGAGGCCCTCTGGGTGCACCCTCCCGCCCCATCAATCCCCCCACCCCACCGTTCGGTGTCCTCTCCCCCCGCTAACCCGACCCCTGTGGCGGCCAGGGGAGCCGAGCCAGGCTCGGACCGGAGGCGGCCAAGCGGAGAGCAGGCGGCTCTTCACCCTGCGCCGCCCTGCCGCTCGCGTCCCGGGCCCGCACCCTCGCCCAGCACCTGGATGCTGTGGAGCAGCGCCATCTCCAGCCACAGCAGCCCCTGCAGCTGCTCCTTCGCCGCCTTCGCTGCCTCCAACAGTGCCGCGTCCCAGGCCAGCAGCGCCTCTCTGCCGCGCCGGGCCTCACTCAGTGCGAGAGCCAGGGGGCGGGGTTTGCAGGCGGGGGACAATCACGTGGAAGGGGCGGGGTTAGTTCAGCTGCGGAAGAGCCACACTCAAGGGGCCAAAGAGCCGCATCTGGCTCGCGAGCCACCATTTCCGACCCTTGAACTAAGAGGTTAAATATTTCTTCCTAAGTTTAAGTGAGAGCAGAGCAAAAGTAGCAACTTGGTTGCTAACAATAGGGAACACATCCGCAAGAAGATAAATCAGTTTTTCAACATCAGAGCCCTTGAGTTCATCAGTCATTAATAATTTAGCCCTAAGATAGGCTTCTATGTTTTTTATAATGATAGTACCAGGATGAAAATTTGGATGATTGTACTATAATTGCATCTTTATTGGTATCCCTTTCAAAAAGCCAATCTCTAATGTTTTCTCTATTCCAAGTTCTGAGTTCTCCCAAAGATTGTATGGAATACATTTGTAAAATGGGTGACAAAAGTTTAGTCCACTGATTTACAGCTGTGTAATGGATAAAACAGTTTGGCAAGATGGGATTCTTGAAGGCTTTCTAATTTCTTATAGTGGCCCAACAATGCAAGGTGTATTCTAACAGCGATGGAAGGTAGTCCTACCTCCATCCTTAAATAGGCAGCAGGAGTGCCCTGGGGGAGGCCTAAGATCTTCCTTATGAAGTTGTTTTTGACTATTTCCAATTGGGCAATGACCTTCTCATCCCACCCCCAAATCTCAGACCCATACAGAATCTGGGCTATCACCTTGCCTTGGAATATTTTAAGTACAGGGGCTACCAATTGCCCTCCTTTAGAATAGAAAAAATTCAAAATGGTACCAACTGTTTGCTGAGCAGTTGCCAAAGCATTAGATAAATGTACTTTCCACAAAGGGACTTATGAAAGGTGATGCCCAGGTATTTAAAAGAGGGACATTGCTCTATTAGTTGGGCATTAATTGTCCATCTATGTTTAATATTACTTTTGCCAAAAACTACTACTTTAGTTTTGTTGTAATTTATCTTAAATTTTTCCATTTCACAATAAGCAGCTAGTCTGGCCAATAATCTTCTGAGGCCAATCTCAGTATAGGAAATAAGAGTCATATCATCAGCGTACATTAATATTGAGATTGTCTGTCCATTGAGCGAACAGGAGAAAAAACCTTGTGACTTCATGACCTCTACAATATCATTAATGTAGAAATTAAATAAAGAGGGAACAAGTAGGCAGCCCTGTTTAACTCCTTTATCCAATAAAATGGGGTCTGACAAGGACCCTTGTGGACCCGTTCTTAACCTTGTTGTAATGTTGGTGTATAGTTCTATAATTAATTTAAGAAGGCGCTTATCAATATCTGTCCTAACTAATTTCTCCCATAGAGACCTGTCTATGGAATCAAAGGCAGAGGTGAGATCAATAAAAGCTATGTAGAGATGTTTTGTATGCCCATTGGTATATTTCTGAATAAGGGCCTTCAGAATAGCACAGTGATCTACTGTGCTATGTCCTTTTCGGAACCCTGCCTGTTCTGGATGAAAGAGTTTTGTTTCTTCCTCCCAGTCTTCTAGTTTATTCAAGAGATGTCTGGCATAGAGCTTGGAAGAAATGTCTAGCAGACTAATTGGGCGATAATTGGCAGGTTCTTGCCGATTACCCTTTTTGAAGATTGGGTATATTATACTTTGTTTCCAGTGGGGAGGTACAACACATGTTTTATCTATTTCTGAGAAGAGTCTAGTCAGGATGGGGACCCACCAAGAATCTTTCATCTTATATACCTCTGGAGGAATCATGTCCTCTCCAGGAGCTTTAATTCAATAGAGACTGTTATTGGCTCAATATGTGAGCAGCTATAAATGAAGGAAAAATATTGGGTCCACCTTTGTGCTGAAATACATGCATGGGACATGGTGCTGTTTGTGGAAATACCATTAGCCACCAATTCCCAAAATTTCCTCTCTTTTTTTTTTGAATTAAGCTGAGGCCATGTTCCCCCATTGATCTCTATAATAAGATAACTTTTTAATCTTTAATAATTCCTTATATTGGGATCGATATTGGATCAATAGCTGAATCAAGGAATCTATCCTTTCCTCTCTAACTCTCCTCTGTAGTTTTCTCAAGGCTTGCTTTTATTTCTACAATCTTGGTCGTACCATCCCTTCCTTATATTATTCCTTCTAGGATAACAGTAGTAAGTTGGGAGCTTAGTGCACTATTAATTGAACTAAAAATATAGTATACATTGGAGTTGGATTGGAGTGCAAGATGCCTTTGATTCAGCATCTGTGGGGTATTTAAAAAAGCAGTGATTTTCTCACTGAGATTAGGGCTCCATCTGAGACGATGTTTAGCCTGGGTGATGCCATCAAAATTATAGTGCCTCTCAGTGGGTGGGGCCTTATAAGCCAAAAGGGTCAAAACCAAGGGTAGATGGTCACTCTCTGTTCTGTTGTGGACATCAAAGGAACTAATCTGGGAAAGAAGTGCAGGAGAAACCAAGATGTAATCAATGACACTGGCTCCAAATGAGCTTAGAAAAGAATAATGTCCATTAGAACTGTCAAAATTGGAGCCAAGGAGACTGTACAGCCTATACTTAAAGGCCAGATTCAATAAGGAAACCCCTTTTTTGTTTAATAACTTGTCCATGGAGGACCAGGGCAAATACCATTCATCCTCTGGACTAAATTGCATCTTCTTAACATAACTGCTTATATCTTTGCCGATTCTGGCGTTGAAATCACCAGCCAGAAGGATATTTGCATTTGGTAATGTTTGTTCAGCTTTCTTGAAAAGGGTTTGCAGGGAGGACCAGACCTTGAGCCACAGATCTGGGTTCCGTCCTGTTGGAAAATAGACGTTAATACAAAGAATTAACCCAAAGTATTTGCTATCTATCTGGACTGCCTGGATATAATCACAGTCTGACCAATCCCTTTGTTGTATAATTCCTTTCATATCAGCTGAGATCAAAATTGATAACCCACCACTTGCTCTTCCATACAAACCCAATTTAGTGGCAGGGACGTTATATGAGCAAACTCCTGGCAAGAAAGGGGAAGAAATATCCAGGCACCATGTCTCC
Organism: Charina bottae; assembly: GCA_023362775.1. NCBI lineage: Eukaryota > Metazoa > Chordata > Lepidosauria > Squamata > Charinaidae > Charina > Charina bottae. The sequence continues at coordinate 35,692,776 of JALMGJ010000011.1, forward strand.
TGTAATAAAATGATGTTAAATTCCGACAGGTACTGTTCAAAACAAGTGTCCACCAATTAATTGTGCCATCCAGCAATATTCCAAGAAATGGCTTTTATGTGACCTGGAGCCTTAGAAGCAAGTCAATTGGTGGCATTCGAAGTGTTCTGTTCTTGTCTTAGTGTGAGAAGACATACTGAAGATGTTGAGGTGATGTTCTCATCAGCATGGGAATCATTAACAGGCAGCAACTTTGGGCTGTTGATTAGTTTGCAGTCTCTGGGTGTGGCTGGATTTGCAAGCTGAAGATCTTGATTAGAGTGTACTCTTGATACAACAACTTCCTTTTGTCCTATTTTCTGATCAGGGCCCTCAGATAGTACAAAATGAAGCAAATTGTCATTATCTGAAACAGGACAAGATGAAGTCAATTTGGGCTGTTTTAGAATAGAAGGACATGTGGGCTTGCTGGGATGTAGGTTATTTTCCTTCTTTAACTGAGTTGTTTAATTGCAAGGTTCAGAGAGTTTATAAAAATTTTCTGCAGAGTTGCTGTCAGATGAAAAGTCCAAAGATATCAAGTCAATTAGAGGTTTAGCTGCTTCTCGAGTTAGCAGCAGTGTTTCTTTTAATTCATCCAGTCGTCTCAGTATTTCTTCTTGTTCACAGTTTGGTAAGGCTTCAAAAGAGTTAATTAGTCCTGTTTCTAGAGCTTCATCAGTGCCAATTTTTTCTTCCATCATTTCAATATGATTATTTGGGCAGTGTCTTGTCAAGGACGCTAGAGGTGCTGGGTTGCTATGCTTTTTATGATTTGGCACGCTGCCTGTAGCATGAGGCAGGGGAGTATCTGCTTGAGATGTTAAACCAAGAAGTGCAGTCCTTTTTTCATCTCGGAAAACACACATTGGGTATATTTGAAAAGTGGAAAGAAAAGATTTCATTTTGAACAGCATACAGGGAATGGTGGAATGGTTAAAAGACAATAAAATTTGTTTATGACCTGTCATACTAGGAAGCCATTCAACAGCACTCAGGTCAATCATATGATGCTGGCATCGAAGAAGTGGGCTAAGTGATAGAATAATAGCTCTTCTGGTGGACTGGCGTCCAATGTTAAATCTATTGAGGTTAATCCTTAGAGCAACTTGGTTTGTTTGAAGTCTGTGGTTGTGCTTGTTTGGGCTTATCTCTTTGGTAGAAGGTAAGGCTGTAAATTCTGCCTGGTTTTGGTTGACCTTGCTAATCTTAATTTGTTCTTCTGAACAATTTTGCTTCCTTTGGTTGTCCATAAACAAATCAGAATTGATGCCGATGTTTTGAGTTACTTTAAAAGCTGCTAGCTTATCTCCATAACTTTGCACAAAAATTTCAAAGGCTGTTTTTAAGGAGTCCACCTTTGTGTTTATGGAAGTTAAATATTCAAAAGTTGAAATTACAGTTTGTGCAGTTAATAAGCATTGTCTAGCAGCAAAGCCTGTTGTAAATTCCTTTGGAGATTGCTTAACTTGTTCTTCCCCCATCAGAGATGTATTAACAATGGGGGAAGGTAGTAAAGACAGGGGTTCAATCAGTTGGTTTGATTCCTCGTGCAAAGTAGAGGACAGCTATAATAATTGTTGTTTTTCAATTTCTCTTTCCAAGTCCCAGTTCAGCATATCATAACTGTTGGAGGTACGGATGGAATAGAGAGGATCTATTTTGTTGTTATTTTTACTCACACTTTTCTTGTCCATCACATAGTCCTCAATTTTTGGCTGCTTTGCAGGTTTGGGTAGAGTCTGAGTGCCTGGGCTAGTCCTGTTGCATTTCTTGTTCTTCCCCATTGCTTCAGTGTCGTCGCATCGTAACTGAAGCCTGTATGATGTTTTAGGAACTTGGTGTTCAGTTTTAGAATATCTCTTGTGGAGAATGTATTTATAATATAGAGCTAGATAAAAATTAAGATCTGTAGCTAGGCTGTTTATAAAAATGAATAGAACATGTAAAATATCAGAAGGAGCTCAGCAGAGAAGCTGCTGCTCCATCGCCATCTTAGCTCCTCCGGACTGTTAATGCCACCACTTGCTTATTAGATCCATGTCCCTCCTGGCTGGTGAAAGCAGACCAGGATGTGACATGTGGTTGGGTCCAGTCGATGGTAAATATATCCTTGAGAAAGGGGGTGTTTCCGAATGCCTTTAAGGAGGCGCTGGTGTGCCCCCTCCTCAAGAAACCATCACTGGATCCTACTATACTGGACAATTTTTGTCCAGTCTCCCACCTCCCCTTTTTGGGGAAGATGGTTGAGAAAGTGGTGGTGTTGCAGCTCCAGAGGATCCTGGATGAAACAGATTATCTAGACCCTTTCCAGTCAGGTTTCAGGCCGGGATATGGGACGGAGACTGCATTGGTCGCACTTATGGATGATCTCTGGTGGGAGTGGGATGGGGCAGTGCATCTGTCCTTGTTCTCCTTGACCTCTCAGTGGCCTTCGATACCATCGACCACTGTATCCTTTTGGGTCGGCTCAGGGAGTTGGGGGTGGGCGGCGTGGTTCTGTGCTGCTTCACCTCCTTCCTCCAGGACTGGTCCCAATCGGTGTTGATAGGGAGCAATAGATCTGGCCCACGGCCCCTCCTTTGTGGGGTGCCGCAGGGTTCAGTACTCTTGATGCTCCTTTTTTACATCTACATGAAGCCACTGGGTGAAATCATCTGTCACCATGGAGTGAGGTATCACCAGTATGCTGATGATACCCAATTATACATCTCCATCCCAGGAGAAGTAAGTGATGCCGTGACCACCCTCTCTAGGTGCCTGGGTGCTGTTGGGGGTACAATAAGCCAAGAGATGTTCTGTTTCAGTTCGCTAGGAGAAAAACAAGAGAATTGGTCTTACAAGGTCATTTTGATTCCAAATTTAATGTTGACAAAGTGGATATAATTGTATTGAAAGAAATCTCTGTGAGAATTTTAGGAAAGAGAAAATATTCTTTTTTAACTGATGTTCTGAAAAAGAATGGGATGCCTTTCTGTTGGGAAAAATTGGAAGGGGTAAGTTTTACTTACCAACAACAAAGGATCATTATTTGAAAAACTTGAAATATGATGTGATATGTCTAAAAGAAACTCATATAAGGAAAAAAGAAATAAACATTTGATAATAAAAATTGGAGACAAGAATTTATTTCACCAGGTTTGAAGAAAATTCATGGCCTTGTATTATATGTTAAACCACATCTGAAACCATGTTTATCAATAGCTGGTGAGCATGGTAGAGACTGTATGTAGCAGTTGAAGTGGAACTCTATGGACTTAAATCTATTATTGTGGGAGTATATGTACCAACTGAAGATAAAAGTAAATTTTTGGGGCAACTTTTGAATGAATTGTCATCTTTTTCATATCAAAGTTGGTGTTTAATGGGGGATTGGAATGGAGTTATTTCCCCATTTATCGACAGGACATCTGACAGACAAATTAAAATTAAATAAGGGAAATTACCAAAATCCTTTTGGATTTGATGGACAATCTGGCATTGGTGAACTCTTGGAGATACTGTATAAAAATGGACTGGCAAAAGACTATACTTCTTATTCTGAGCAAAATAAATATTTTTCAAAAATTTATATAATATGGATTTCAAATGATTTGATGAATAAAGTCTCTAAAGTGGATATTTTACCAAATACTTTTTCTGATCATAATCCTGTAAGTATGACAATAAAGAAAAAAATGCAGGATATTTAGATGGTAACTGAACAAATTAATTTTTACAAAAAGAAAAGGCTGTGGAAGACTCTAAGAGTCAATTAAATGATTTTTTGATATTTACTTGGATAATGAAATAGATTTAAAAACTGTCTGGGACACTAGTGAAGCGGTTATGAGGGGTCATTTCATCTATCATAACCATAATCTCAAGAAGAAATCCCAACAAAAGATACAAACTATTATGGATCAGATCAAGTTGAAAGAAACTGAGTTACAGAAAAAAATGACAGATAATAATATTGTGTACCAACTAAAGTTATTACACCAGCAATTGTCAATCTTGTCTATGAAAGAAATAGAAACAAAGTTGAAATATGCTAAACACAGACATTTTGAATTGGCAAATAAACCATGAAGATGGTTAGCATACAAACTGAGGAATAAAGAGAGAAGAAAATGATATTAAAGATTCAAGAAGGAAATGTGGAATCATTGGACAATGAGAAGATTAAGAAGATATTTTATAGTTTTGTTTTCTAACTTGTATAAAAAACAAGAAGTCTCTCTGGAGAAGATAGGTGAATATTTGAATAAACAAGACCTACCAAGACTTTCACAGTCACAGCAAGCAACACTGAATAATCCTATAACTACTTTTGAAATTTGTTGTTCAGTCGTTTAGTCATGTCCAACTCTTCGTGACCTCATGGACCATAGCACGCCAGGCCTTCCTGTCCTCCACTGTCTCTCGGAGTTTACTCAAATTCATGTTCATTACATCAGTGATGCTATCTAACCATCTCATCCTCTGCCGTCCCCTTCTCCTTTTGCCTTCAGTCTTTCCCAGCATCAGGGTCTTTTCCAGTGAGTCCTCTCTTCGCATTAGGTGGCCAAAGTATTTGAGTTTCAGCTTCAGCATCTGTCCTTCCAATGAGCAGTCAGGGTTGATTTCCTTTAGGATCGACTGGTTTGACCTCCTTGCAGTCCAAGGGACTCTCAAGAGTCTTCTCCAGCACCACAGCTCGAAAGCATCAATTCTTCGGCGCTCAGCCTTCCTTATGGTCCAACTCTCACAGCCATACATTACTACTGGGAAAACCATAGCTTTAACTATACGGACCTTTGTCGGCAAGGTGATGTCTCTGCTTTTTAATATGCTGTCTAGGTTTGCCATAGCTTTCCTCCCAAGGAGCAAGCATCTTTTAATTTCATGGCTGCAGTCACCGTCTGCGGTGATCTTGGAGCCCAAGAAAATAAAATCTGTCACTGCTTCCATTTCTTTCCCTTCTATTTGCCAGGAAGTGATGGGACCAGATGCCATGATCTGAGTTTTTTTAATGTTGAGTTTCAAGCCAGCTTTTGCACTCTCCTCTTTCACCCTCATCAAGAGGCTCTTTAGTTCCTCTTCACTTTCTGCCATTAGGGTGGTATCGTCTGCATATCTGAGATTGTTGATATTTCTCCCGGCAATCTTAACTCCGGCTTGTGATTCATCCAGCCCAGCATTTCTCATGATGTACTCTGCATATAAGTTAAATAAGCAGGGTGATAATATACTTTTGAAATAGTGGAAGCTATAAAAGAACTACATTGGGAAAAGCACCAGGCCCTGATGGTGTGTCTGCATTATATTACAGATGTTTTGAGGATCAGATTCTTCAGCCTTTTACAAGACTGATAAACTCTATTTTGTTAGGCTCCGCAATGCTAGATTGATGGAAAGAAGCTAATATGCATCTACGTGATACCCTCCGAACGGTCACTCATGCCCTTGTCATCTCCCACATAGACTATTGCAATGCGCTGTACATGCTCTACATGGGGCCACACTTGAGGAATATCTGGAAGCTACAGCTGGTATAGAATGCAGCCACGTGGGCAATTTTAGGTGCACCAAGATCAGCACATATAACACCTTTGCTCCGCGAGCTGCATTGGGTGCCAGTTTGCTTCTGGGTCCAGTTGAAGGTGTTGTTATTACCTTTAAAGCCCTACATGGCATGGGGCCAAGATACCTGAGGGACCATCTTATCCCCATATCATCAACCCGCCCCACCCACTCATTCAGAGAGGGCTTGCTATGGATCCTATCAATAAGGGAATTTCTTCTAGTGGGGTCTAGGAGGTGGGACTTCTCTGTAGTGGCGCCCGCCCTTTGGAATATCTTGCCCCCAGAGTTGAGGCAGGTTTCCTCCCTCCCAGCCTTTTGGAAAGAACTGAAAACCTGGTTCTGCCGCCTAGCGTGGGAGGGGAAAGGTAATAGATCCTCCTGGGGGTGGCTAGTACCATAATGCCCTCCCTATTGTTCGAGATCAATTCGCCAGATTGGATTTTATATTTATTTATATTGTGTTAATAATCTGTAATTTTATACTTGTATTTTAACTTTAATATTTATTGTAAGCCGCCCAGAGTCCCCCATTGGGGGAGACGGGCGGTCATATAAATTTAAATAATAAATAATAAAATAAATATTGCACTTTTATGAAAGGAAGGTCAAGATCCTTCTTTATTTAAGAATTACAGACCAATTTCATTGCTGAACAATGGTTTAGATTTCTCCAACTTCATTAACCAATCTTCATCCAGCATCTCAATAAAAATCCCAATCTCAGTCTTAAAAAAAAACCCTTTCTATCGCTCTAAAATTCCTCAATTTCATCCACCACATCCCCAACCTGATGGCACATTTTAGATCTCATATTTTCCACAATGTCCTGGATATCTTGAATAAAAGCTTGATAGAAGTCAGAAGAAATCTGTTTAAAGTCTTGGTGAAAGTCAGAAAGAATCTGTTTGAAATCCTCCATGCTTCATGCAGTAGATTATGGAACCCACTAGGAGCTTAACCTGTGAAACTTGAAGATATTGAAGAGTTCCAAAGTTTGTTTACATAAAGTGAGAGTGAGATAGCAGACAGTTCTCAAGTGAAAGTGAAAACAGAAAGCTGAAGGTTCAAATCAGCCAATTCAACGTGTAGGGAAATGCTAATATCTTCAAGTTCAATACAAAAATAATAACAGGAAGACAATTGTTTACTCTCAATCCTTGGAATTTCCTTTGGAAGGAAAAACAGATCCAAAACTTAAAAGAATTTTTTTAAAAAAAGTAATCCCAAAAATAACATTAAGCACCAAGAGAACCAGCTTCTCCTCACTGTAGAAAGTGTCTCTTTGGGTACATATACTTTAAAAAAATATACAAATTGGTAATTTAGAAATGGGGTGGCTGGTCTTACTGTCCCTTTAAGGCTACAGCACAGCTTGGAAATGGTGATGTTTCACCCAGGATGTTGTTTCTCTTTCAGATGATACCAATTTTGATAAGTGATTTACCATTCAAGCAATGGCAGAAGGATACCTCTAAGTTCATTTGGCAAGGCAAGAAACCAAGAATTAAATATAAGCTGTTACAAGATGCCAAAGAATGAGGAGGTTTGGGTTTACCTGATTTGAAATAGTATTTTCATGCCTGTTGTTTACTTTGGATGAAGAAATGGATAACTTTGAAGAACAGCAAGTTACCACAACTTGAAGGACATGAATTGAGATTTGAGTGGCATGATGTCAGCCTTGCATGTTCGTCTGACATGCTTCTCTGAATGCTGTACACGTGTAGATTGCTGGCCGTGTATTTCATTACTTCAAGACGCTAGCATTCTCAGCATTCCAGCATAGCTTGCCAGGAAATCTGATAAGCACCTGCTCTTTCTGTCGGTTTGGGAGGAGGCAAAAATAAACAAGCAGAGTAACGCCAACAATGGCTATAAATCTTTACTGTAGATAAAGCAGAGTTGTATACATACGGTACAGCACAAGCATTTCTTGAACAAAACAGCAGCAGTAAACAGCTTAAAAGCAGAAGATTAAACATTCTCCTCTTTTCATGCTTCCATCGATATTTAAAACCCAAGGAGCGCAAACCTGGCAAACAGAATGCCAGTTAGCTACACTTCAAAGTCTTTTGTCGAGAGCAAAAGAAAAGCACATGGTAATGGCTACCAGACAAGCAGAGTCAAGAGCAAAAGAAATCATTACCAACAAACAAAGATATAGCCCCCAGAACACACGCTCATTGGCTGGCTAGAGATCTGGAGACTCTGAGAACATAGTATGACCTGCCGGTAGGTGGCAGTGTTGCATCTAGCAAGCATGCGTTTCACCCCCCACTAGTATGTAGCAGGTGTCTCTAATCTACACGCAGTTAGAACTGTAGAAATAACAGTTTGTGCAAAAAACAATTTCTAACTACTTTCCCATGGGAATCCTGACACCCCTCCTAAATTGCTTTCGGAACACAGTAGCAATGAGGTTTAACAAAACTGGCAACTTACATTGTAACAGAAACACAGTTAGTACACTACTCAGATTGTTCAAGCCCAAGTTTGGTAATCATGGTCTCATGTTTAAGGATGGTCAAGGGCTTGGTAAACATATCTGCAAGATTCTGTTCAGATACACAATACAATAGATCGATGAAGTTTTCTTGAATGGCATGTCTCACATTCTTGTACTTAACATCGATGTCTTTAGTGCGACTTCTTACATTTTCTGTAAGAGCAAGGCCTATACATGCCTGAAAATCTTCCAAAACAGTGTAAGGCAATGGTACATGTATGGCCAGGTCAATGAACAGCTGGTGAAACCAACGTAATTCAGAAACTGTCTCAGACAGGGCAGAAAATTCAGCCTCAGCTGTTGAGACCACCACTGACGTTTGCTTTCTAGATCTCCAGGCATTAGCAGAACCAGCAAATTGAGAGATAAAACCACTAACAGATTTTCTGTCCCCCTCCTCTGCAAAAGAGCTGTCAACATAAATTACAGGAACTTCAGGTCCAGTAGCTGACACTTCAAGACAGAGTTTTGCTGTACCTTTTAGATAGCGCATGACCCTTTTTAATCCTTGCCAGTCTCGCATAGATGGCTTGGCCACTTTGTGGCTTAGCACCCCTACAGGTTATGCTAAATCAGGGTGTGTCTGTGTCCACTGCGCTAAGTGAAGCAAACTGCCTACTACAGAGTGGTATAAATCAGGTTGAGGACACACTTCCTCACACACCTCAATCTGTAGGAAGTCAAGAACCATTGGGGTTTTTGTAGGTTTAGCATCTGACATCTCAAGATGAGCTAACAATTGATCTATCTTTTTCTTCTGACTCAGATAGAAATCCCCACTCTCAGACCTGGACACTTCAACACCAAGGTAATATTTGAGCATGCCTAAATCTTTCAGCTGGAAATACTGCCTCAGCTGGCTGGCAAATTCTTGTACAAGGTGTAAGGATCCAGTAGCTAAACAAAAATCATCCACATAAGTAAGGCGTACTGTATAGTCGCTCCCAGAACCTCTTATGTATACACAGGAATCAGCAAGTGACTTTTTGAATCCCAGTTTTGTTACAACCGAATTTAGGCACTGATGCTAACAACGACTGGCCAGCTTTAACCCATAGAGCGCCTTGCGTAGACGATAGACTTTCTGAGGATTGTCACATGTGTAGCCAGGTGCCTGTCTCATGTACACTGTTTCAGGGAGATCTGCATTTAAATATTCTGTGTCTACATCAAAATGATGGACAATCAGACCATGCTGTGCAGCCAGAGACAGTACCGCACATAGAGATTCTGGCTTAGCAGTGGGTGCATAGGTGAGATCATAGTTCACAAACTTCTCTTGTGAATAACCCTGGGCAACAAGCCTGGCTTTATACTGCACAGTGTTATCAGGAAGAATCTTCTTTCTGAACACCCACCTGGAACCTACAGCTTTTTGGGAGGGAGGCAGGTCAGTTACCTCAGACACTTTCTGACGCACTAGAGCCTCAAACTCATTGTCCATAGCTGTGTTCCATTTCTCTTGTTCCTCTAAAGGTAAGAGCAATACCTATTGAAATGACTGAGGCTCACAGGTGATTTGACATACTCTCACCTGCTGAAATACAAATCTGTCAGGCTTTACACCCTTAGTTGAACATGAAGACCTACAAGGAATAACAACTGTACTTTCCTCATCAGTTTCTTCCTTTCCACCATCTGATTCCCCCTCCTGGCCTTGAAACTGAGCAGGTGATATGTCTTCCTCCTTCACCTGAGGGGACCTTTTAGACACATAAGGAGACTGGGGAACAGAAGGTACCTGGGCTGGTGTCTGTCCATCTACTGGAGCATGGACAATAGGTTTTAAACTAGACAGCAATAGCACTTCTGCACTAGCATGTAACCTTTCCCAACCAGTAGGCTTCTCAAAATTGGCACTTCGGGAGATCACTACTTGGCCATGGCCTAATGAAAAATGATAGGCCTTGGACTCTGATGAATAACCAACAAACCTTAAATGTTGTGCTTTTGGTTGGTTCTTCCTTCGTTGAGACCTGGGGATTTGAACATATGCAAACGTTCCAAAAACACGCAGGTGCTCCAATGAAGGGTGCTTGCCATACAGAAGGAAGTAAGGCACTTCCTTTACAGCCGAATTCCAAAGCCTGTTGGTTAGAAATACTGCAGTTAAGGTAGCCTCACCCCAGAAATGGGATGGCACTTGAGCATCCAACATCAGGCTGTTTTTAATGGTATTGACAGCTCCATTTTTTCTTTCTGCAACCCCATTTTCTGCAGGAACTCCAACATTGGCAAGTCTATGGGAGATTCCTTTCCTACAAAGCCAATTCTGGAACTCATGGCTTAGGATCTCTCCTCCAAAATCAGACTGTAATTGACCCACTTGATAACCATATTTTCTCTCCACCATTGCCACAAAATCTCTAAAACGGGCAAAGGCCTCCACTTTAGACTCAAGCAAGTAGCAAAAAGTGAAGCTGGTATGGTCATCTACCAGAAGGAACAGGAAACATGCCCCACCCTCACTTGGGGAATAGGTGCCAGCTAGGTCTCCATGAACCAACTGAAAAGGCCTAGTAGACACTCTGTCACTTTTCCTAGCAACAGGTGCAGTTCTGATCTTAGATTGCTTACAAACAGTGCAATCCAGGAAGTTAGCACACTTTTTGAGTTTTACCTCAGGATACACTTTGGCCAGTTGAGACAAACTCCCCCACCCGGGGTGTTCCAGCACTCTGTGAAAATAATGGATGCATTCATGATGTGGGGGAACATTGGATACACAATTTCCAGCCACCACCTCCTTCTTGGGAAGCATCTCATACAATTGATTAACCATTTTTCCTCTAGCACACTCGGTTCCATCTTTCTCAATAGAACATCCAGAAACCTTAAATACAACAGTATACCCAGACTTGGCTAGGGCAGGAATGCTGAGGAGGGAAAAATCAAGTGTAGGAACACAAAAAACATCATTAACAATTTGCCCCAAACAAGGGATATGCACATTCTCCTGGGCAGACACTTTTGCCATAGAACCATCAGCTAAAGCAACCTGCTGGATTCTAGGCTTGCATTTTGTTAACAATAACTGTTCATTGTTTACAATTATTTGACTGCAAGCCGAGTCCAACAACCAAGTCTCTGGAGATTGCTCACGCCCAGTAGTCAGCAGAGCAGAGACTAATTGAGTGCGTTGTCCAGCTGGCTTCCCCCTCCAGCGTTGAGCAGGCTTCTTTGCACTGACACCATCTGCTGGACAACATTGCAGGGGACGGTCTCTCAGGAGATGTTGAGTAGAATTACACCGAAAACACCTCCACACAGCACAAGCCGATTCTATGCCTGCAGGAGTGCATTGCTTGGAATTCTCAGGAACAGAAACAGACTGCTTATACTGCAGAATCTGAAGTTCATGAGCCTGTTGCACCTCCTGTAGCCGGTTTGTGAGAAAATCCATGGTAAGATCACAAGGATGCAGCATCTGTGCAGCTTCGACCAACTTATCAAAACTGCTGTCCAAACTTGACAGAATTATGCAGGCTCTTTGTGGTTCAGGCAATGCCATGTCCCGTTCAGACAATTCCACAAACAAAGTCTTAATCTGGTGGAGATGTGTCATAACATTCCCACCCGGTTGCAGCTTCAAGTTGTAAAGCTGTCGTGACAGACCAACAATGGCAGCAGAGGTTTGCCTTGAATAAATAGCTCAAAGAGCATCTCAACACTCATGGGCAGTCTCTAAGTGTCTGATATGAATCAGTTCAGAGGATTCAAGCCCCAAAATCAAGTTGCCATAAGCACGGTCCAAACACAATTGTTCCTCTTCAGAGGGATCCTCTGGAGGAGGGTTTGCTACATACTGCCACAAGCCTTCTTTTAAAAAGAAAGATTTAATCTTGAGGCACCAGGTCAGATAGTTCTTGCCATTTAAACGTTCAAACAGCAGACTAGCCAGACCCTGAACTGCCATGCTGACCGGTCAAAAAACACAGTCACTCTGAAACCAGCCTCTAAGAAAAACAAACTCCTGTTCATTAATCAAACAGGCATGAAAGCAGCCAAGAACGCAGCAACATAACGTAAATCTCTGGGCACCCAGTCGGTTTGGGAGGAGGCAAAAATAAACAAGCAGAGTAACGCCAACAACAGCTACTGTATAAATCTTTACTGTATATAAAGCAGAGTTGTATACATACAATACAGCACAAGCGTTTCTTGAACAAAACAGCAGCAGTAAACAGCTTAAAAGCAGAAGATTAAACATTCTCCTCTTTTCATGCTTCCATCGATATTACAAGACCCAAGGAGCGCAAACCTGGCAAACAGTATGCCAGTTGGCTACACTTCAAAGTCTTTTGTTGAGAGCAAAAGAAAAGCACATGGTAATGGCTACCAGACAAGCAGAGTCAAGAGCAAAAGAAATCATTACCAACAAACATAGATATAGCCCCCAGAACACACGCTCATTGGCTGGCTAGAGATCTGGAGACTCTGAGAACATAGTATGACCTGCCAGTAGGTGGCAGTGTTGCATCTAGCAAGCATGCATTTCACCCCCCTACTAGTATGTAGCAGGCATAACATACATAACAAACATAACATACATAACAAACATAACATACATAACAAACATAACAGTTTGTGCAGAAAAAAAAATCTAACTACTTTCCCATGGGAATCCTGACCCTTTCAATTGACATTCTGTCGGGAGGAGGGTTGCTTGGAGTGGGAACTGAATTGTTATGTCTTAACTTTGGCTGATGTCAGTGGGACATGCATTTGATAATGCAGCTTTACATGCAAAAATCTTTATTCAAGGCTTCTCCTCACCTGAAGTGTACTGATCCTGAATAAATGAAACTTTTAGGGTAATTGTCTGAGGGATTTCTTCATTGGGAATTCTTTTTTTTTTTACATAAATTTTTATTAAATTTTAAGATACATATTAAAATGTAGAACAAGAAATAAAGAAAAAAATACAAAGTAAGAAAAAAGTAAAAGAAAAGTGAAGTTAAGAAAAATAGTATACAAAAGAAGTATAGAAAAGAGATGGCCTCCAATCTGTCTTTGGTCCTTAAGTACAATATTTGCTTTAAATGTTGGTCTTTCATACAATACACAGGAACTTTTCTTTGTCATATACATTTCAATTTATATAGTCCAATCTTCTAATCTTCATGTAGCTTTCATCTTTCTATCAATTCTCCATTAGTCCATCTGTAATTTCCATTCCTTAAGGTAATATCAATTTAAATATTCTTTACTGCATCAAATTCCATTTTTACATCCTTGTTCATATCCTTAATAAAATCCAATTAGTCTTAGAACATATATATAGCAAGTAAAGGCCTTATTTTATCTCTACGGTAATTTGTATTTTATTCTAATTCTAGTAAAATAAAATATATTCTATTCATACATATCCATAAAAACAACCTTAATTAAACTTAATCTATATTTAGATTACAATTATACCATAATCTACATCCTCCTACATATTTACCTATTTAACAAATTTTTATATCTATTTATTCCCCTAATACATAACCTAACAACAGTTCTCAATAGTATTCATACTAGTAATTATAAAAATAAGTCATCTTATAATAATATTAATTCTAATTCAAACTTAACATCCCATCCTTCATATATCTCCCTAAAAATTTTTCTATTTTCCAAGTACTCTATAACAACAATTTATATTTGTATCACTGGTTTTATAACCTTTTATCTATGATTAAAATATCATATTTTTATACATCCATACAGTTTCACATATTAATTTTTAACATTTAATATTCCCAACAGTTATATTACTAATAATTAATACTTTTACAGACTCAATATTCAGTTAAAATCCATGGTTTCAATACCTTTATTATCCCACCTAATGTTAAATCTCTTATTCAAGTTATACCAAAGTCATAATGTGTAACCTTTTTTGTTCTGTATCTCTTATAGTGTGTCAGAACCCATGTTTCACAATATCTATCAAATTGCATATTCAGCCTTTGTCCTAACCACAACTGTCCCAATATGTTTGTGCCAAAGTTATATTGTTTTATTGTCTGTCTCATATCGGGTATAAGAATGATTTTTGGAATCAATATGTTTGAAATTCCCCCTTCTTGCCCTTCTTCTATCTCAAAGTTTTTTTCTTCTGCTTCCGTTTCTATTTTTTGTTCTTTTTGTTCCTGATCTTGCAAAAATAAAATTAAAGTTTCCAGTGATTTTTCAATATCCAAGAGGGCTTCACAAATCTCCACCTTAAATTCTTGAATTGCTTGAGTTACTGCTGCGGTTACTGTTGAGAAACCCATTCTTCTCCACCCCCTCTTGTTTTCAGGCTTCAACAACGGCCGTTCTAGCCAAAACAAATAGATGGTCAGCTGATCTATTCATGGAAAATTACCGGCATAGTCCATTAAGCAAAAAGTTTTTTTTTAAAAAAGAAATAAAGGAAGACAAAAAGTTTCAATAATCAAAAATAGGCAAGAAGGTAATACCTCAAACAGTTCATAAAAAGAGAAAGAGAAACTAAATTTCTACCATTATAAAAAGAAAAGAAAAAGAAAAAGAAAAATCCAGTTCAAATGTTAATCCAACAAAGTATATTCACAAGCTGTTTAATATCAACTCTTATACTTCCAACTGGGATTGAGTCTTCTGGTAAATTAGAAAGATAAAAAGCAAAAAATAAAAAATGTAAGCATAATTATACTTCAGACATAAAATCCATTATATTTCCATCTTAATTGTTATAGCAAAGAAAGTATAAAATTGCCAACATTTTGTGCAATGTCCAAAGAAAGACCCTAGATGGTAAAGCAGTCCAATTTAAATGAAAAAATAAAATAAAGTGATCTAAAAGCCAGCTTTAGCTCTAACTTACGATTCCCTCTAAGAGCCTGTGTGGTTCTCTCCGGTCGCTTCACTGTCTCCAGTCCCTGCTCTCTCCGTAGCAAAAAACCACAGAAAAAAAGCGGGGGGGGCAGTTCCGACGACCCCGTGAGTAATCTTCTGCTTCTCCCCTCTCCAGGGAGAACTTCAGTGGTCCTATATTTTCCATAGACCACCGCAAAGCAGGGAAAAGTTAGCCAGGCTTTAAAACCTGACTTGTCGAGCTGGTAGCTGACTCGGAGTGTCCTTCATTGGGAATTCTGACACTGAGGGTTATCACAGAAAGCCTCAAATCCATCTGTTTTTCCATGGCTACCTGCCCTGAGGATACTGTTCTTTCAGAGACAGAATATCCTACTGTGGTTACAGAGAAGTCTGGTGAACAACAATACATCACCAGGGATGAATGGCCAACAGGACAATACTCTGCTGAGGCCCAATCTCTTTAACAGGAGGGACTAAGACTTTCCCGGTCACTTAGACATGAATAGGAGACTGGAGGTGTCCTCCCGAGGGATGATGTACTTTCTACGTTCCCGCCTTGGGGATCGAGAAGACTGCAATCCCCAATAGAAGGAGTGCATATAACCCAGTTATCCGAACCTGAAAAGCCATCTTTACCGAGCTGGGAATATGGACTATCACCCTGAGAATCGGGTGAGGTGACGAATTACAGTATTTGGCAACTGGATATCTATCCGAGCCTGAATGGCATCAGACTGGTGCACAACCCAAAAACCAGATCCGGGAGGAGGCTTGGAGATAGAAGCCTGCTGTCAAGAAACAACGAGTCAGCTGGTCAATGGCTGTAGGGCGAATCCAGCAACCAGTACCACCTACAGTTACTATCCAGCGGGGGTCTCAGCCTCATAGAAAACAACTTCCGGACCCTAACGTGGTTGAACTTTGAGAACAAGTTAAAGAATTGCACACTGTCATGGCTGAGATGAAGCAGAAATTTGCACAAATGCAACCAATTGCCACAGCTACACAACAGCCCAGACACACTTCACTGCAATGCATGCTGGCCAGACCACAGTTGCAAAGACTGAGTCCGGCCCCCCGAGTATTTCTACCACCGAGTATTTCTACCACCACCAGCAGCATCGCAACGTCAACCTTAAGTCTCTTAAGACCTGGCTCTGCCACCTTGCCTGGGACGAGGGAGGTAATAGTACCTCCTGGGGATGGCTGGCCCCATAGTGTCCTCCAGATAGTGTGATATTACAATCTCTTGGATTTTTACCTATTCTATCTATTTATTGTTTTATTGTAATTTTATGTATAGATTTTAATTATTGTTATCCTGTAAACTGCCCAGAGTCCCCTATTCGGGGAGATGGGCGTGGATAAATTTATATAAAAAATAAATAAATAAAACCTGCTCTCCCTCCACCCAGACAAGCACTGTACATGGGTGCTGGGGTGTTCGGCATACGACAGTTAAAAGTAAAGTTTACAGGAGATCCAAAAAAGCTAGCTTGGTTTCTATGCCAAGTGTGAATTTTTATGGACACTTGGGAAGGGGTGTTTCCTGATGAGGAGTCTAAGATTCAGTATATAACTGCACATCTGGAATATGCAGCAGCTGATTTGGGGTGGGCTTATTTGATACTGATGTGGAAGAGTTAAGGACTTTGATTTGTTTATGATTGCCCTCTGTCACCGCTTCAAACACCCATTAGCAGAAATTAGGGCTTGTGCTAAATTTCAAGCCTGTAGACAAAATAAACGCTCAGTGTCAGAATATGCTTCTGAATTCCAAAATTTAGCCAGCTAGATGACAAATTGGACAGAAGAGCTGAAAATTGAACATTTTACCATGGGTTTAAACTCTGAAATCATACGATGGTGTTTGGCCCGAGACAAACCACCTACTCTACGTGGATGGATTTGACTGGCTGGAGAAATTGAAGAAGCCAACGAACAGGTTAAATGGCAAAGTCACTATCTTTTTTTATCCATAAGTTTTATTAAATTTTAAAATACATATTAAGAGCTAATACAAAAGAAAAGAAATAGAAATACAAAGTAAGAAAAAGGAAAAGAAAAAGTGAAGTCAAAAAATAACAAACAAAGAAAATATAGAAAATAGATGTCCTCCAATTTATCCTTGAACTTTAAGTACAACAATTAACTTTAAATGTTAGTCCTTTATACAATACACAGAAACTTTTCTTTGTCATATACCCTTTGATTTCTATAATCCAATCTTCTGTTCTTCATATAGGTTTCGCCTTTCTTGATATCTTCCAACAATCCATCTCTGGTTTCTACTCCTTAGAATAGTAATCAAATGTTCATTGTTGCATCAATTAAATGTTTTCCATTTGCTCTTTCCATTTTTACATCTATATTTATATCTTCAATAAAGTCCAATTAGTATAACAAATAAAGGCCTTATCTACGTCTAATAAAATACAGTATATTCTGTTCATGTTATGACTATATATTCCATTAATACATAATCTAACATATTACATAACATAATACATAATATAGCAAAAATACAAAACCTAACATAACATATAACCTAATACATACAACATATTCTTGTAATAACCTACATTCTAATTCCATCTCATCATCTCATTGTCTTCTCATAAATGTGTCTCCAGAAAGAGTAATATATAATATCAACATATTTATTTATAATCTTGTATCTTACACTTAAAATATCATGTTTTTATGCATCTGTAAGTTTCTCATATCTGTGCTTACTCTGTGTACAATACCAAATCCGCATTTTCATTCACCTTGCATTCCAAATCAATATCAATAAATCTCCTGTTTAGGTTATGCCAATATCACAATATGCAACTTGTTTATTTCTGTAACTCATGTGGGATATCAAAATGTTTATTTTGCCATATCTATCAATTTGCATATTAAAATCTTCCTGTCTCAGCTGCCACAATGTATTTATGCCCAAACATTTAATAGACCACTTCCTGTAAAATATCATAATCTTCTTCTGTACCAATACATTCAAAGTCCTCTTTCCCTGTTTCTCTACTGGTTCGAAAGGTCTTTCCTCTGTTTCTAAATCTGTCCCTTGTATCTTCTGTTCCTGAGCCATCAAAACTATTAATATACGTTCTATGGATTTCTTAATTTGCAAAAAATTTTTGCTGGTTTCTTCCTTAAAATCCTGAAGTGCTGTGAGAAATGCCATGTTCAAATCGTAATCAGCTGCCGTAGCCAAAACAAAAAATTTTCTCAGGGAGCAGGGAACAGCTGTTCTATTATTTATCAATAATGTCTATTTCTTTAAGTAAGAAAAGCTTTTAAAGTAAGAGATGAAAAAATTCCACAGAGCAGTATTTCAAACAGTTTGTAAAAGGAAAGATGAAGATATATTCCAAATAAAAGATAGTCCTTTCTAAAAAAAAGTAGAAAAAAAAAAAGGTAGAGAGGCACACATTCTCTATACTTTATTCTTTATTCTTCTTTATTCTCTTAAGTCTTCTTTGGACTTTATTCTAAGTCCAAAGATAAATTTTAGATAATAAAAATGTACTAATCTAAAAAAGAAAACTAATATAAAGTGGTCTAAAAGCTGGCTGTCACTCTTGTGTCTCCCAAGAGACTTACGTTCTCTGCAGAGCTAGGATCCTCCTTCGGCCATTTCATTGCATTCACCCCGTTCTTCTCCGCGGTGGAAACAACAAAGAAAAACAGGAGTGGGCAATTACAATGGCTCTGTGAGCAATCTTCTGGTTCCCCCTTCTCCAGGGGGAAACTTCAGTGGTCTGTAGACCCCTGCAAACAAGATAGAAAGTTAGCCAGGTCTCAGAGCTCAGAGCTCTGAGAAACTCTGACTTGTCGAGTTGCCAGCCAGGCTTGGAGTGGCAAAGTCACTATCAACTAGCAGATTGCCGTGGTCCTACAGGTGCTGCACCAATGGAATGCAGAGAACGACGCAGAGACGAACGCCTGAGATGGAGACCACCCTGTGAGCAGAAGCCAAGAGACACCACTTGCTTCCGCTGTGGCAGAGAAGGACATCACACTTAAGCTTTCCCTCGCTCTCAACAAGCTCCAGAACCCAGAAGCAAGAATCCCGCTACCGTACCCATACTTACACCTAAGTAGGCTTCCAGTGGTGCATCTATCGGCATGGAGCTGGTATCATCTGACACCAGTATTCATCTTGCCCTAGGGTGTTCAACAATTCCAGTTGATGACTCTGCAGATGAAGACTTCCAGTTGTCGGAAAACTGGACTTGCCTGCCCTAAATGATGGTGCCTGAGGGCAGGCAACGACAGCTCCACAAAATAGGAGTCTGGAATCAATGGTGAGTGGCCCATGCCCCAGTTTGTTAGAGGGTACAAAAATAACTTCCTTACGAACTGGCAGGACTGCGGACTTGGTAGCTTTAGTAGATAGTGGCTGCACATGCTGCCTCATCCACCCTGCCGTAGTAAAAGTATTGAGACTTCAGGTTGGGCACTTAAAAACTCCATTCACTTTTACCCAACTCAGTGGCTCCGAACTAGATCCTGTCCAGTTTTATACTGAGATGGTACAAATAATTATTGGAACACATAAAGAGACTTTAAAAATTTTAGTAGCTCCCATAGCTCAATACTCCATGATTTTGGGATTAGCGTGGCTAAAAGCAAGACAGCCAGCAGTTGATTGGCTCACTGGCAGTTTGCATTTCACTGATGGCATTTACAGCGTCTGGCCAGAACAAGAGCCCCCGCGAGACCTTGAACCTGTTCTCCCTCTAACTGATTTAAATGCCAACTTTACTCCTGTGCCACAAAACCTAACCATAGCGGTGGCAAATGCTTCAGTGCCGCCTCCCAACAATCTCACAGATGACGTATTATCTCGATACTATTCTACACGCACACAAGCATTTGATGAGGTAGAGCCAGATCAACTCCCTGCCCGTCATAAGACTGGCTTTGCTATTAAACTCGATCCTGCAGCCCCTCTTCCTAAGCCAAAGTTGTATGCAATGTCTGCTCAAGAAAAGGAAGTGCTTAGAGAGTTCATTGACAAAAACCTCCAACGAGGTTTCAGTTGACCGGCTAACTCTCCCTTAGGGGCCCCCATCCTGTTCCGCCCAAAAAAGGATGGATCATTACATTTGTGCACAGACTATAGGGGTCTCAATGCTATTACAACTGCCAACAAGTATCCTCTCCCTTTGGTGCAAGACATGTTAACTCACTTGTCTTCAGGGAAATTTTTTACCAAACTTGATTTAAGAGAAGCATATTTCCGTATTCGCATACGGGAAAGTGATGAATGGAAGACTGCTTTTAATTGCCATTTAGGAGCGTTTGAATATCTAGTCCTCCCAATCATACTAAAGGAAGCTCCTGGTTGCTTCATGGCATTAATCAATGACATTTTTCAGGACTTATTATATAAAGGCTTAATCTTCTACCTGGATGACATTTTAATTTTCACAGAAACTCTTGACCAGCACATTACTGTGGTCAATGAGGTATTACAAAGGCTCATAGACAATCAGCTGTATGCCAAATTGCCAAAGTGTGAATTTCACAAACAAGAAATAGACTACCTAGGCTACCGTATTTCTCACAAGGGCATCCAGATGGACCCAGACAAGGTCCGTGATGTCCTCAATTGGGAGCCTCCTCGAACCTGCTGCCAACTCCAGTCATTCTTAGGGTTCGCTAAGAATTTATTTACTTACTTACTTACTTATTTATTTACTCCTCCAAAAAGTAAATAAATAAATTAATATTTACTCCCCCAAAAAGGCACTATGGGACTGTGGCAACCTTGCACTTACATTTCCCATAAATTCACTGATACTGAACGTTGGTGGCACATTTGGGAAAAAGAAGCTTTTCCTGTTTGCCATGCATTGATTACTTGGTGCCACCTATTAGAGGGCTCATCCCAAGCCTTTGAGGTTTGGAACAATCACAAAAACTTTCAAGCCCTTAAATCGCCCCACAAACTACATCCCAAACACATACGGTGGGCACAATTTTTAATCACTTTAATTTCACACTGAAATACATTCAAGGAGGAAAAAACTTTCTTGCAGAGGTGCTTTCCCACCAACTCCACCACAGCAGCCAGCAGGATGAGGTGGTTAGTTCTGTCATCCCCCCTTCTCTACCATTGGCTCAGGACTATTCAGGAGACAATCTCTCCTATCTGTATGATCCTGCCTCCACAAAGGTTGTGCCAAGTGTTTCATTACTCTGCCCCGTGGATGTTTGCATTGCTGCTACTCTACACGCATCTGCAGCGCCGCCATTAACTCTGCCTCCTGATGTGCAACCTGATCTTCTTGCCTCTCAGCAACATGATCCCTGGCTTAATAAAAAAAAAGCCTCTGTCAGAGTATGCAAGGCCTGTCCTTATTCCTTTTAGACCTCAGAGTAATACGTTCTATTGAGTAAGCAGACACTCACAAGAGATTAGATAAAATAGTATATTTATATACATAAACAGTCAATACACAGTCCAATAATGTCCAACAGATACAGATGATAATGAAGATAGTAACGAGAAGATAATGAAATATATACAAATACAAATATATACAAATATTGACCAATAACATTATAGGTCAAATTCATTATCAACCACACCCAGCTTAAACTGTAGCAGCTGTAGTAAGAGTCACAACTTACTTCAGCAATGGCTGCTAATTGAATGACTTGAAGAAAGTATTACCTCTCACCTAATTTACCTCACCTGTCTAATTAATCTACTTGTAAATTCTGGGTATAATTCAAACCCGAACAGCCTCACTAACTGAATGCAATGGCATTTGGTTGCCACTCCCTCCAAACCTTGGGAACAAATCACCATGGACTTTATTGTGGATTTACCTTCTAGCAAAACTAAATCTGTCATTTGGGTTGTTACTGATTTGTTTTCTAAACAAGCTCATTTTATTCCATGTGCTTCTTTACCATCAGCTCCACAGCTTGCCCGCCTCCTCATACAACATATTTACCGCTACCATGGACCCCCCCTTCTGGTCACCTCAGACCGCGGTTCACAATTTACTTCACAATTTTGGTGGGCTTTTCTCAAAATCATTGGGGCAGAGCAAGCATTAAGCTCCACCTTTCATCCCCAGACCGATGGATCGAATGAACGTCTTAACTAAACCCATGAGCAATATCTCTGCTGTTATCTCTCTTATCAACAAGATGACTTGTTTGATCTTCTCCCATTTGCTGAACATACATATAATAACTATGCAAATCACAGCACTGGCTTTTTGCCTTTCCACATTATTTATAGCCACAACTTCCCACCATTTCCTGAATTGCCACAACCTCTTGATCCTCCTCTCTCCACTGATGCTTGGAGTACAAATATTCGGAAACATTGGCCAGTCATTTTACAGACATTACAGTAGGCTCAAGCTGCTTTGCTGACTGCAAACACTCCACCAAGTGGAACTTTGCTGTTGGACAGCAAATCTACCTTTCTACTAAGCACCTTAAATCTACCCAACCGTCCCAGAAACTGGCTCCTAAATTCACTGGACCCTTTCCAATCATCAAAGTCATCAATCCTGTTACTGTTAAACTTCAACTGCCAAAGAACGTGCAATGCATTCACCCTGTGTTTTATTGCAGCCTGCTTAAACCTTATACCTCCTCCTCTACCTAGCATCCATCACCTCCACCACTCCCTCCACCTCGCATCATTGATGGTGACCAACATATTGAAATGCACTCTATACTTGACACTCAAAAATCTCGTGGATGCCTCCAATACCTCGTACAATGGAAACACTTCCCAAAATCCAATGCTGAATGGGTTTCCAGCAAACATGTTCATGCTCCTGCCCTCACTCATGCTTTTCATAACCAGTATCCTGATAAACCTAAATAATTTTTCTTTCTTTTTGTTACATTCCTTTTTTCTAGGGGGGCAGAATGTCAGCCTCGCATGTTCATCTGACATGCTTCTCTGAATGCTGCACACGTGTCGATTGCTGGCCGTGCATTTCTTTACATCAAGATGCTAGCCTCCATCTCAGCATTCTGGCATATCTTGCCAGGAACTCTGATAAGCACCTGCTCTTTCAACTGATATTCTGTTGGGAGGAGAGTTGCTTGGAGTGGGAACTGACTTGTTATGTCTTAACTTTGGCTGATGTCAGAGGGACATTTTGATAATGCAGCTTTATGTCCAAAAATCTTTTTTCGAGGCTTCTCCTCACCTGAAGTGTACTGATCCTGAATAAATGAATCTTTTAGGGTCATTGCCTTAGGGATTTCTTGATGATAAAGTTAAAGTTAATAAAGATTTTTAAAACTATTTTTAAGGAGTGCCAGAATGAGGGTTTGGAATAAATATAAAGCAAGATTGCCACCTAATTTACCATTGTGGTTGTCACCTCATGAAGCATTTGTTAGAAGAGAAAATGTGGAGAAAACAAGCTGGTTAAATTAAAAAGATTTGTTAAACTTTGAAGAGGGTGAACCAAAGCTTAAAACAAGGGAACAGTTAGAGTGGAAGGTTTTCATGACATTAGTTTATATATGCACAACTGCCAGAATGTTTTAAAGTGGATAAAAAGAAATTTAAATTTGTCAATGAAACAACTCAATTTCAAATGGAACTTTGCCTAAATGATGAACATACTATTACAAAGATCTATAAAATGTTCTTACCGATGAATTTAGAAGATGAACAAGTTAAAGAATGTGTGATTAAATGGGCCAAGAATTTTGATCATAATATTATGCTGGAGCAATGGGAGAACATGTGGAACAAAGGTTTGAAATTTACTTTGAATTATAACTTCAAAGAGAATTTTTATAAAATGATATATCCTTGGTATTTAACTCCTTATAAGTTGTCAAAAATGGACAATGAAGTAATGAATGTTTGTTGGAAATGTTCTTTTGGTGAAGGCACTTTTTATCATCTTTGGTGGACTTGTGAGAAGGCCAAAAAATTCTGGGATCAAATATGTGTCAATATTCAAAATATTCTCAAACTGGACTTACAAAATCCAGAACTGTTTCTCTTGGGACTCATTGAGAAACAACGTGAGAAACAACATGGGACTTTGCTTTTATATATCAATACAGCAGCAAGACTTTTATACGCACAAAGATGGAAAGAAACAAAAATCCCAACAGTGGAGGAATGGATGATTAAACTGATGGAACTGACCCAAATCGCAAAATTAACAGCGTAGATAAGAGAAAATACTGTGTCTGGATTTGTCTCTATTTGGCAACCGTGTTTAGACTATTTACTTGTGTCAGAAAAAAATGAAGTTTTGATTTTGGGTTTTAATGACTAAATGTTTAGTTTTGATAGAAATAATGTTATTAAGGTTTAACTAATGGTAAGAGATTGTATTTGTAAATGCATCTATATCTGTAATGGAGAAGATGAGAAGTCATTTTCTGTTTCTGTTTTCCCTCTATTTTGCACTTTTATAGTTTTTCCTTTTTCTTTAGTCCTGTATTCTAGCTTTTCTATATTCTATATTTTGTATTTTAAATATACTCTGAAAATTAATGAACTTTTTGTTTAAAAGAAGACTTCTGACTGTATTAATGCTTTACAAATGCATCATAAAAAAGGTCTTAGTAGTTTTATTAGTTACATTTATCAGTTAAAGTAAAGGTAAAGGTTCCCCCACACAGTCGTTTCTGACTAGGGACCAGTGCTCATCTCCGTTTGTTAGCCGAAGAGCCAGCATTGTCCAAAGATGCTTCCATGGTCATGTGGCTGGCATGAAGTGAGTAGAATGCTGTTACGTCCCCACCAAAGTGGTACTTATTTATCTACTTGCATTTGCATGCTTTAGAATTGCTAGGTTGACAAGAGCTGGGGCAAGTGAGGGAGATCAATCCATCATGAGGGGCTAGGGTCTCGAACCTCTGAACTTGCAACCTTCTGATCGACAAGCCTGGTGTCTTAAACACTGAGCCACCACGCCCCTTTATTTATCAGTTATAAAGAGTTACATTGTATAGTTTCTTAGTTATATTTTGCATCTGAAAATGGAATTTATAACAGAATGCCACTTTTTTTGATTGGAGTTCACATTTCATTATAAACCACATGTCA
This sequence comes from Charina bottae, assembly GCA_023362775.1. Lineage (NCBI taxonomy): Eukaryota > Metazoa > Chordata > Lepidosauria > Squamata > Charinaidae > Charina > Charina bottae. The sequence goes on from JALMGJ010000011.1 coordinate 35,717,750, forward strand.
TGATAATGCTTTTCTCCCCCTTCCCCCAGAGAAGAGAGATTGCCTAAACAAGCTATCTCTTCATGAGTTGTTTTTTTCTACAGTGCAGCGCTTCCCAAATAAGGGCTAACCGCAAGTTGACAAGCTTGGCTCTGTGACCATAATTACAGGTAGACCTCACTTACCAACTGCCTCATGCAGTGACTGTTCAAATTTACAATGGTGCTGAAAAAAAATCTTTGTGGCCATAGTGCACATGAACAACCTTTGCAGTGTCCCTGTCCTGTCGTATGATTAACATTACAGTCAATACGTGTTGTCCTGTGCCTGACGGTGACCTGACATTTTTTTTCTTTTCTTCCCCTTTGCAGAGTGGAAAGATTGGAGAGGAAGGGATTACAAGAGAGTAAATAGGCCCACAATAGGGAATAAACATCAAAAGGAGTGTGTTTTCATGGGCTGGCAGCTATGAACATGCTACAAAGACAGCTGGTGTATTGTCCTTTGTGGGCCTACTATCTCTCTTGTATTCCCTTCTTCTCCAATCTCTCTGCTCTGCAAGGGGGTGGAGAAACCATCAAGTAAGGCACAGGAGAGGTTGCCTAAAGAGATCACTTTTTGTTTGCTTTTTCTTTTTTCTTTTCCCCTCGCAGAGTGCAGAGATTAATGAGGACTGTACATTCTTTAGTGACAACTATGTGTTTTGAGACACTGGAACCACTCCTGGGGCAGGGCTTGTGTGGATTTTCATCCAGACTATATTTTTTAGTCTCGTATAAATGTTCAGTAATCTGACCATTTATGGGCAGTTACGTTATGATGGTCAAGGAGAGCTTAACTCACTAAGGGATAGAAAAACACACTACAATGCCAATTGTAAAGCTTTACCATTGATGGCTTGGAAACTTTATAATGGGAATCAGTTGACTGTTTCAGGACAATGGTTTTATTTTTGTTGGCAGTTGTGGCACACCATGGGTGGTTCCTGCTTGCGACTTCAAGAAACTCCCTGCTAAGTAGGTGTTCACTCACTTGATTGGGAACTAGCAAACAAGCCATGCAACAGATCCAAACAACATATAAATTATCTAAATAAATACTCTGAAAATCAGTCTTGCAAAGCAAAGATCAGGGATATACTATCCTGGGAGAAATGAATCAACAAAAAATAATTGGTGTATTTTCCTTACCTTTTGCAAGGAGGAACAGCAAAAGAGTGGAGAACAGAAGGAATGCTGTGATTGAGACCATTTCTTCTCCAAATGCGCTTAACAACCTTAGAAAGTATCATGTTTTTATATGCTCCACTGAGGTATCTCAGTGATCATCAACTTCTGATATTTGCATAATTATCAGGAACAGAATATGTGGATTGGCAACTATTTTCTCCTTCAAACAACAGCACTTCCTCCCAGATTTATTTAATGTGGTTTGCAGTTCAAATTTCCTTATTGGATATTAAACTGGTTTTTTTTTTCTCCCCAGGCAGGCAATGCTAAGAAGAAAGAAGTGAAAATAACTGTTTCATTAAATTGAGTCAGAATCCTGGTATTGCCTGTGAAAAGGCTACTGCTGACTCCGGGTGTAGAGGTATTGCCTCGCTGCTTCATCAAAAAATTTAAACCAGAATCCCCCCAACCTGGTTCCCTCCTGATATGTTGGAATACATTTCCACAAGTTGGCTGAAGGTCTGTAAGAGAAGTGTAACCCAGAATGTTGCTGCACAGTTGGGAAATGAATAAATCTGCTACAGCCAAAAGCGGATTTCCAGGAAAAATAAGGAAAATGTTGACCTGCTTTGTGCACACTGCTGCCCAAATGCTACGGCTAATAAAGATAGAGATCGTTGGAAGAGATAGGGGACATCTTGGCAGACTGGAGGAGCTCACAAGAAAATAAGAACTGGGGCCTTTTAGGAGGGAGGAAGTTTGTCTCAAAGAATAAAGAATAAAACCACCTAGATGGATCCTGTAGAAAATGTCATTTCCTCTTCACTGCCTCAAACTGTTGTAAAATGTAGAACCTTTTGTCAAGTTCACCGGTAACATTTTTTTCAAGGGGCAAAATATATTTTTTTAAAGTTTTAGACTTGGGATCACACTATAATATCCATCATAATGACCCACAGGAGTCTTCTTAGCCAATGGAGGGTAAAAAAAGCACCCTTGTAGAGTCCATTCATGCTGGGATGTATAGTGATGCAGATGTGATGCATCACAATCCATTCCATCGGAAGCTGAATGGTTAGCTTTTTTCCCTCACTTGGTTTAGAATACACCCCTGCATTATTGTAGTAATCCAGATGACATTCACCAAGGAGACTCTATTCCCACATCATTCTGTGAATTGTTCAATGTGTTCCATGTTCCTCTGAGCACTGATTTGACATGTGATGAATTCCACTTACTAAAAAGGGCTGGTCTGGATGCTGTGAGGCAGAAGAAGCAGGGAAGAGTCAGCGAAAACTAGGACCTTATTGATCATGTACTCTGTGTCCATGGCTAGGTCAAAAGCAATCCTTTGAGTGACAAACAAATTGAATAAGTGATTGGGTTACTTAAATTGAGGGACAGTTGAGGGCACAGGCCAAGAGTTCATTGAGAGTCAAGCAAGGCGTAGAGTAAAGGTTTCAGTTGGAAGCAAAGCTGGGAATGAGCTGGCTGGGCATGTCTGTCCCTGCTTGAATAATCAACCAGGGTGGTCCTGCTTCTGCCAGCTCTTACCCGCACTGCTCACTGCATCTTAGTTTCTGCAGCCATTGTTGTCTGGAGAGGGAATGGCTCCTCTTCACTACAGTAGTTGTCTCTGCTGTAGGAGAGGTGTTTGCTCCCAGCTTCTCTCTGACTAGGGCCGGGGATTCCCTAGTCTCCATGGCCCTGGTCCTGAAGGGGCACTGTCTCCTTCTCCACACCTGATGACGTTTTGGAAGCAAGCCTGACAGGGTACAGTTAAATATGGGCAGCAATCTGGATTCGAAAGGGAAAAAGTGAAGTACCCCAGAGCACTTGTTGGCATCTCCTTCAATCAAATATACCCATGCCCATTCTGGAAATACCTAGAAATTTTGACTTTACCTTTTCGAAGTTCTGAAAATCAGTTCCTGGGTTTAATTGGGCTCCATATAAGAACTGGGATAATGTCTTGGCTTCAAAGAGCTGGAGGGCAGCTGGTTTATATTGGGAACCTCTGAAGAAGAGCTTGTAAGAATTACTGCTGAATTCCTCTGGGCATTGAAGCAACCTGAGCAGTGGGCATATGACACCTCCCAGAGTAGCGCAGCAGAAAGCCCAAGTATTTGAAACTGGGGACCTGCTCTATTTTATCTCCTTCGAGAGTCCAGTACATTTAAAAAAAAAACAGCCTTGCAAAATGCATGACCTTTTTTTCCAAAATTGACCCATAATGAATGTTCTTTGCAGAAATGGGGCCAAAGTCCCTGTTCTACCAAGTGTCCAAGCAGTGATCAAGTGCCCAGACAATTCGTAATTCGTAAAGATCTGGAGATGATAAGCACACCAGTGAATAAAGAGTTTTTAAGGTTTATTATAAACTTAAGCAAACAGATATGAAAAGAGCATAGTTTATGCAGATTAAACAGAACATAAAGAAAGAACAATCATAACATACCAAGCAAGTTGATACCCAATGTCCCATAGGCTGTCAGGAGCCCCTTAAGAAAGACAGCGGAGATACCCCAGGGCGGCTCAATTTCCACAGCACCCAGCGCTCAGGTCTGTGCAGAAGCTCCCAAACTCAAAAGGAATCCTAAGGTTTTTGTCAAAGTCTGCCCTAAAACCTCATGACCCTGTTTCCATGGCACTGAGGCTACAGGACCAGACCTTAACTGGATAATTCCCAGGGTCTGAAACACCTGTTTCCAAAAGCCTGGGAAGCTATACAGATAAGCTAGTGCTTAACAAAAACAATATTGGGGTTTTCTCTTATCTCCCCCCATTCAAAACAAAAATAAAAAACAAGCCAGCTAAACATTAGTATATCTCAAAAAAACTCTAAGCTTCTTCGTGTGAAGAAGAAAATCAAAATATGTCACTTGTGATTGTCTCCAACTTGCTCCTCCTCGAAATAACAATGGTCTTCCACGTTGCCACTACACTCCACCCCTGGCATATTTAAATTATTTTCTCACACCTTTATATTTTATAAATTACATGTCTCCAAGTAATAAATTGTACATTTGTATATAATCGCTTAACTTTAATATACAGAATATGCATCAGTATTAACAGAATAGAAATAGGTATTACAAAAACAATTACTGGATGCCAAGCCAAATTTAAAATGTTGGTCATAGCTGGGCTCCATCCTGAAAAAATATCCCACCAATGATGGGTGGTTAAATCCTCAATATCTTGAATAACTCCAACTAATGTAGCATGTTCATGCTTAATTTTTAACATCATTCCTTTATCAAGTTTGGGAAGGGCTTGCAATTGTGATTGAACTTGATTACTTTTCCATATTAATTGAGCTATTGAGCTGATAATAAATTCCATGGGAAGTGTAAAGTTCCATACTTCAGCCTCTCAGCCTAGAGTTTTTGTTTCATATTCAATTGCTGCATAATATCCAGTGGTAGTGCTAATTTGGGATACATTATATCAACATTGTCTAACAGGTGGATGAGATAAACTTCCATCCACCCAATAAAACCGGTCTAGTGATACTACACAGACATACCCTCTGCCATTATCAGTGATCCTAGGAGCATCATCATTTAACTGAATCCATACACATGTAGCATTGCTAAAATTGTAAGCACATAGTTCAAATAGAGTGGTATGGTACCAATTGAAGAGAATATTTGTAGCTCAGGGTTGAACTGTGGAGTCCTTGGTGCTCTCTGAGCCTTGTTGTTTCCTTGCAGACATTTCATTGCCATCTTCAGTGCGAAAAGGAAGTGGGACTTGTTCTCTGTTTATATACCCTGGCTTGTCCTGCCTGTGTTGGTGGGGGTGCTGTACTCCCCTTGGTAGTACCTTGATTGGGTTGTTGTTTGCTGCTTGGTTGATTGACTGAGTTAATTGTTCCTTGATTAGGGTCTATTGTGTTGTTTGATTTTGATGTTGTTTTGATGCTGCTAATCTTGCTGTTAATCTTTGCCTATCTGGTTGTTGATTGCTGGCAGGGAGGTGTTCCGGTCTTCTAGCTTTTCTATTGTCTCTTATGAATGGTATGTAACTGTTGTTTACCTCTATGTGTCTGTTGATGGCTGCTTTGTCTGAGTGCCAAGCTTCCAGGAATTCTCTAGCATCTTTGGATTTGGCTTGGTTTAAGATGCTCACAGTTTCCCAGTTGAAAGTATGGTTAAGTCTGTCCATGTGTTGTGAGATTAAGGAGTTTTGATCGTGTCTTCTGACTGCTAGTTGGTGTTCATAGATGCATTCTGTTAGTCTTCTGCCAGTCTGTCCTACTTAGTGGCTATTACAGTCCTTACAGTGTATGTTGTAGATAACGCCTGTTTTTTCTTCTTGGTCTACTGGGTCTTTTGGTTTACTTATGATGTTCTGAAGGGTTTTGGTTGGTTTGTGTGCTACGGTGATGCTGTCTGATTGTTACAGTCTATTAGTAGTTTCTGAGATGTTTCTGATGTATGGCAGTGTAACCCTTTTCATAGCTTCTGTTGGTTTTGCTGTGGTGGGTTGAGTGGTCAGGCACTTTTTGATAAAGTTGTGTGGGTATCCATTTTGCTGGAAGATGCTATATAAGTGGTCTGTTTCCTTTTTCTGGTGTTCTGGGTTGCTGCAGTGCGTATGTGCTCATCTGTTTTTTTGAATATTTAGTTATGCCTTTCAGATTAAGGGACCCCCTGGGGTCTTTATGCATTTGATAAATGAAGTGCTGCATGATTTTCTGTACCGGGGGTGTTGGTCTATTTGGATGATATCCTCATTTATACCAAAACAATGGAAGAGCATGTGTCTTTGGTAAGAGAGGAGCTGAAGCGGTTGCTGCAAAATCGATTGTATGTGAAGCTGTCAAAGCGTGAATTTCATAGTGAGCAACTAGATTACTTGGGATACTGAGCATCCAGTAAGGGGATTGAGATGGACCCAGGGAAAGTATGATACGTAGTGCCTTGGGAACCACCCTGAACTAGAAAGCAGCTACAAAGTTTCTTGGGGTCTGCAAATTTCTATAGGCATTTTATCCCTAATTTTGCACAGATGGCCCTGCCCCTGACTGATTTGTTGAAAACTAAGGGGAAGGGAGAACCAAAGGCAGTGAAAAGTCCTTGGGCAGCCATACAATGGATGGCGGAATGCCAAGCCGATTTCGAGCAATTAAAATCACTGTTCACCTTGGAGCCGATATTGAAACACCCTGACCCCACGAAGCCTCTGATCATACAGGTTGATGCATCAGATATGGCTGTGGGGGAAATTCTATTACAGAAAGATGAACGAGGGAACCTGAGACCTTGTGCTTATTTCTCCTGCAAATTCTCTGACATGGAGCGCAACTGGCATGTCTGGGAGACAGAGGCATTTGCAGTACGCTGGGCTCTAATACATTGGAGGCACTTACCAGAGGAGGCGGCCTACCCATTCGAAATCTGGACAGAACATAAAAATTTAGAAGCACTGTGCACCCTGAGAAAATTAAATCCTAAGCAAGGTAGATGGGCAAAGTTCTTTAGCCAATTTGATTTCACTCTCAAGTATTTGCCTGGGGAAAATTTTTCTAGCCGATGCATTGTCCCGACAACTGCAACACAACAGCCAGAGGAAAGAGTTTATAGACGCACTCATCCCTTCCTGACAACCAGGGATGACAGCGGTCACTAGGAGCCAGAAAGACAACCCATCAATAAGTATAGATGGAGAAATACAAAACGATTTGTGTTCAGCATTAAGCACTGATGCATGGCTGCAAGCTAACAAAGACAAGCTAACAGAGAGACAAGAATTTTGGTGGAGTGGGGATAGACTGTATATTCCAGAACCCCTAAGGAAGAAAATGCTTGAGAGATGCCATGATGCAAAGTCGGCTGGGCACTTCGGTTTCCTGAAAACTTTACACCTATTAAGGTGACAATTCTGGTGGCCAACCCTATGTAAAGATGTAGAGGAATATGTGGTCAGTTACTCAATCTGTGCAATGGCAAAAACAGTGGGGGGTAAATCCAGAGGACTATTACAAAATGTAGCAAGCCCCACACAGCCTTGGAAACAGATACCAATGGACTTTATAGTAGATTTACCAGAGAGTGTGAGACTAGGCTGAAGCTGCCATAACCTAAAGATGAAGCAGGCACGTAAGCAGAGAGGACAAAGCCAGGAATCTTGTCTATGGGATCCCTTCGGGGAGGTAGATAAGAAGGAAGCAAGTTGTTAAGGAAAAATGTGTCACTTGAAGCAGACAAAGGAAGTTGGGCTTGAGCACATGGGAACCCCCCCAATTCAATCAACAACTACCAGACTTGTTAATTAACAAGGCAAGAGTAGCTGGCAGTCTTGTGAATCAACAAAGCAATGACTTTTGGGGATAAAAGGGGTCTCAATGCTCGCCCACTCCTTGAGTCGTTCTTGGATCCAGACTTGGCAGCTTCCATCCCTCTGGCTAGTGCCTGGCAGCCTAGTTGGAAGGACATGGGTAAGCGTGGAATGTATGTGCATGTAAGAAAGAGCAAAAGTACCTTGTAACCAGTAAAGTTTTGCTGTTATTTTAAATTCAATGGGTCTACGTTTACTACAAAGAACCTCCTGTGCCTCAGTGTTTGGTTGGAAGTGATTTGTGTGTGTAATCCTAATAGTTTTCCTAGTGTTGACCAGGGCTGTGTGCCTTGTCTGCTCAAGCCGCACCTATCTGGAAAACCCAGGTAGAAAGCAAGGGGGGCTGACAGATCCGCTTGCCTCAACAGTCTGTGAGTGTGTGAGTGACCATAAGCCAAACCTGGGAGCAGCTTTGTGTAACAAGAGTGATAAGAAAACTGTGATCTGGGTGGTAACCGATTTGTTTTCAAAGCAAGCTCACTTCACCCCTTGCACGAACATACCCATGGCAGGGCAACTAGCTAAGTTGGTTATACAACACATCTATTGACTACATGGGAGCCCTGAGCGAATTATCAGTGACCTGGGCATGCAATTCACTTCAAAATTTTGGAGGGCATTCCTAAAGATGATTGGCATGGGACAAGGCTTAAGTTCCAGTCATCATCCAGAGATGGACGGAGCTTCTGAACATATTAAGCAAGTACTAGAACAATACCTTCGGTGTTATGTTAGCTACCAGCAGGACAATTGGGTAGATCTACTCTCATTTGCTGAAGTAGCTTATAACAGCTCAGTACATCACAGTATGGGATTTTCCCCTTTCCAAGTGGTAAATGGCAGGAATTTGTAGCATTCCCAGAATTACCAACAGATAGGTCCAAGAGCACCTCATTAGATGAGTGGATAAAACACATACTACTGCTTAGGGGTGGCCAGGAATTGAGAATGCATTGAAGGATGCTAAGGAAAGTAACAAAAAATATGCTGACAATAAAAGGGTACCAGAATGGCCACTGAAAGTAGGAGAGAGGGTGTATTTATCTACAAAATTTCTAAAATACTCACAACCCTCAAAAAAGTTGGATCCAAAGTTTGTGGGACCCTTTCCAATCACCAAAGTAATCAATGCCATAACAGTACAATTACAGCTTGAAAAAATCCAGCCTGTGTTTCATTGTAGCTTACTAAAACAAGTTAGAGACTAAGCATCCTGGCACCCAGAGCAACAGGCGCTATCTCCCATAATGATAAATGGGAACAGCATTTTGAAGTACAAGAAGTGCTGGGTTCCAGACGACAAAAAGGAAGTTTGTAATACTTAATCAAATGGAAACATTTTAACAAATCTCACAGCGAGTGGGTAGACAGCAGGCATGCAAAAGCACCTAGTTTAGTGAAGAAATTCCATGACAGATTCCCAACAAACCCGAGGGAAAAAGGGGGTTGAGAACTGTGTAATATGTAAATACATATTTTGAATGGGTAGGCCGCCTCCTCTGGTAAGTGCCTCCAATGTATTAGAGCCCAGCGTACTGCAAGTTTTCTGTGTTTCACAAATTGTGGAGAAGGATGATTTTCAGGGCAATGGGATGTCAGGGTGTCACCTTGCCATGGCGCCAGGATGTCAGGATGTCACCCTGCCATGGTGCCCAGAAAAACATTCCACCAATCTGTCAAACTTACAGGGACGTTTGATGGTGCTTCACAGGAAAAATACCGGACATGTAAAGCAGGAAAGAATGCTATCAATGGGAATTTCACTTTACACCTATGTAACCAAATCAGCACCCTAGACAGATCAAAGGGTGCTGCAGCCACAACAGTGGATTCCGACCTAGAAGCTGAGAGACGGAGGAAAGGGATACCAGCCGTGCTGCTCAATGGGGGAAGGGGGAAATTCATAGACTTTTTAACCTGTTGGTGGTGGGAGTTTTAGTCATTTGAATGTTTAACGTGCCATGGATGACAAGCTTAATAAAAGATTCCTTCATATTCTTATGTGACATGTGAAAGAAGTGCTGATCAAAAGCTAAAGGATCCAAAGAATCACACATGTCTATCTCATTTTGATTTTGTGGCTCCTGGTGGGGAGGAACAAAATGTTGGAGACCAACTGCTTTGATTCCACTTCTGCCACTGCCAATATATAAATCCGTAGATCTGTAGATCAGCCACTTGGTCTTGCCAGGGTTCAATTGAAGCCTGTTGTTCCCCATCCAGGCCCTCACAGCCCCCAGGCACTGGGACAGGGTGGTCACTGCATCACTTACTTCACCTGGGATGGAGATATACAGTTGAGTATCATCTGCATACTGATGATACCTCATCCCATGGTGTCGGATGACCTCGCCCAGCGATTTCATGTAGATGTTAAATAGGAGAGGAGAGAGAACGGAACCCTGCGGCACCCCACACAGGAGTGATCATGGGCTGGATCTCTCCTCCCCTATCACCACTGACTGGGAGCGGCCCCGGAGGAAGGAGGTGAACCAGCGTAAAACTACACCACCCACCCCCAACTCCCTAAGCCGCCCCAAAAGGATACCATGGTCGATGGTATCGAAAGCTGCTGAGAGATCCAAGAGAGCCAGGATGGATGCACTACCTCCATCCCGCTCTCGCCAGAGATCATCCGTAAGTGCGACCAATGCAGTCTCCGTCCCATATCCCGGCCTGAAACCTGACTGGAAAGGGTCTAGATAATCCGCTTCATCCAGGGTCCTCTGAAGTTGCAAAGCCACCACTTTCTCAACCACCTTTCCCAAAAAGGGGAGGTGGGAGACTGGACAAAAATTTTCCAGAATGGTAGGGTCCAGGGATGGCTTCTTGGGGAGGGGGTGCACCAATGCCTCCTTGAAGGCAGTTGGAAACACCCCCTCCGACAAGGATGTATTAATGATTGCCTGGACCCATCCACAATTCACCTCCCTGGCTGATTTTACTAGCCAGGAAGGGCAGGGATCCAAATAGCATGTGGTGGAATTAACAATTCGGAGGATCCTGTCCACTTCCTTAGGTCCAACAAGATCAAATCATTCCCAGATAATAGGGCAAGACCAATCTCCCGGCTGTGATGATCCCAACAACAATGCCCTAATAAACACTTCTCAATGCAGTTCATTGAAATGCAGATAAAGCTTTATTCAGGATACATGTTAATTGAAGCACTCCTAAAGATCTGAATGTGGATTCCCGCCAAACTATACCCTCTTAACTTCCCCCCTTGCGCGGCAAATTACCAACCAATGACCTTGATGAAGCCGGTTCCAGCCTCTACCAACAGACATAACACTCAACTGCCAGTCCCCCTCCCAACAAGTCTAAAAGCATCTATAGCTAGGCCTAATCCCAATGGCAGGATTCATAGACATGAACCCTGACACCGGCATCTCTCCAGACTGCATTTCACGCATGGAGTCCGACTTTGACCGAATCTGAGCAATTTTATCCTGAAGATGCTCGGATAATTCTTCCACACGGCCCTGCAGGTGGGTGGTCATTTCCACCCTACCCAAGAGAGATCGAGTAATCTTAAACAGGGCTGTCGGATGGCATTCTGTGGATGCAATAAGAGAGGAGAAATATTCATGTTTCACTGCTCTTACTGCCACAAGGTAGGCCTCAATAGCGGCTCTAGATTGTGTTCGGTCCGATTCCGCCTTCGTCTTCCTCCAGCGGCGCTCTAGACGTCTCTTCACCCTCTTCAAGACCCTCAACTCTTCCGTAAACCATGGGGAGTGACGCGTCGAATGGGGCTGGAGAGGTCGCATCGGCGCGGTCCTGTCCCAGGCACCGGCAGCCTCCCTATTCCAGGTTGCAGCCAGTGCCTCCGCTGGACTGTGCACCAGATCCTCGGGTATTACCCCCAGCTCCCTCTGAAACCTCATTGGGTCCACCAGTCACCGGGGGCGGACCAATCAAATAGGTCCTGCCTCCCTGCGGAGTGGGGCGGCAAAAGAGAATCTTAGAGATACCAGGACGATTTGTTGGTATATTTGTCCATCAAACTGAAAGTAGGTGGTGAGGCAGAGGTTGATGAGGTCCATGATTCTGGGTATTTTGATTTCGGTATATCTAGTTAGGTCAGGCATGTTACGTAGAACTGCTGCCATGGATTCAATCGCTATAGCTTGGTCTATTGATGTAAAGAGTGCAGTGACATCAAATGACACCATAATTTCATCTTCATCTATTTTTAGGTCTTTGATTTTCTGGAGGCATGTAGTGGTGAGTTGATAGAGTATTTGCTCTCCTCTGTGAGATGCCCAAGTTTTCTTGTAAGGTCTTTAGCTATGTTGTATGTGGGGGTCCCTGGTAATGATAAAATTGCACGGAGTGGTATGTTGGGCTTGTGTATTTTCGGGCATCTGTAGAAGCGTGGGATGATGGTTCCACTGCTTTTCAGCTGCCTCTGTTCTTCTTTTGTGATTTGATCTTTCTTGGTTAAGTCGTTGAGGATTCTTTTGAACTGGTTGTCCAGTTTCTGTATGGGATTGGTGTTTACTACGGTGTAGGTTTCTTTGTCAAAGGATACATAACCCATACCTTTTGTCCTGGAAAGAGGTCATTGTCTGTTGATCCAAACCCTCTGTCTCCTCTGCTTGTAAGCTGGTTTGGACCTGCTACCTCCTGGATAACTGGTAAACGTAATTGTCCACAAATTAGTTGAGCTATGCATTGTCCTGCTGGAAGGACTACATCGTACTTTTACTTCCCCTTGAGAATCAGCATCTATCAGCCCTCCTAACACCTGTATCCCTTTAAGGGCTAGACTAGATCTGGTTGCAATTCACCCATATGAGCCATGGGGAACTGTGATCCCTATGCCTAAAGGTATTGTTGCCTGCCCTCCAGCTGGCACCATCACCTCTTCTGGCATTGCAAGATATGCCCCTGCACTGTCAGGAATTACCGAAGTGGTAGATTACCATATGGCTGAATTTTCCACACTTTGAGGTGTTCTACTAGTGTAGGAGAAACTAGCTCAATCATGCATTGCCAAAGTGTTTGTCCAGCACAGAGAGGACGACTATTTAATTCAGACACTGCTTGTTCAAGAACTACTCCCCACCTTTTCAATTATGGCTGGGGGTCAATTGTTTCAAGTTTTGCTTTAAAAGGCCATTATGACATTCAATAGGTCCTGCTGCCTGGGGATGATGGGGAATGTGATAAGTCCATTGAATATTCCACTCATTAGCCCAATCTCTCACATCCCCTCCTCCAAAATGGCTTCCGTTATCAGATTGGATCTGAAGGGGTATCCCATATCTCCTTATCAGAAGATCTGGCCCTTTTATGGTGCTTTGTTGGGTTTCCCTGGCACATGGGTATGTCAGCAGGTATCCTGAATATGTATCTGCCATGGTCAGTATTTACTGCCATCTTCCATGTTTGGGTAGGGGTCCAATATAATCTATTTGCCAAACTTGCCCTAGACCCTTCCCCCTATGTAGTTTCCCCATTGGGGTCTTTGACAAAGGCATATGCTTTAGCTGAGAGCACCGCTCACGTCTATTAGCTGCTGTGGTAGCTGCACCCACAGAACAAGGAATACCCCAATGTCCTGCTCATTCTCTGGTAGCTTTAGCACCCAAGTGTCCCAATTTTTCATGAGGCCATTGAGCCAAAATCAACAATTCTTCCTCTTCCTGGTCTTGGCTAGGTAAAGCAGTTCTTACTTCAGCTAATTTATCTGCAACCTGATTGTATATGGCTTCAGGTGTTCCTGAAACATGCCCATCTACATGCCCAATATGAATTTTTATATGTTAGAGCAGCTGATTTATTTGTGTCCAAAGTTCCTGCCCCCACAAAGGTTCATTGTGAATGCAAAAGCCATCCTTTCTCCACCTAGGACACCATGTGGTTAAGCCTTTATATACGGCCCATGAATCAGTGTATATGTAAACTTCATCTGCTTTTTCCTCTACAGCATGTTCTATTACCATTAAAACTGCCATTAACTCAGCATATTGGCTGGATTTGCCTTTTCCTGCTCGAGATAATGTGATTTGATTTTTTGGATTATTTGCTGCAGCACACCACACCCTTTCATTTCCTTGATATTGAGCAGATCCATCTGTAAACCATCTTTCCACATGGGTTACTTGCTCATAAGGCAAAGCCTCCTGCACTGGAGATTTCTCAATTTCTGCAATTAAACTTTCTTGCACTTCCTCCCCAGTAGGTGTCAAAGCCGGGATCTGCTCCTGCAAGGCACTAATTCCTTGGGGTCCTGCTCTAGCCCTCTCTGCAATGTCCCATTTCCATTCCATGATAGAAGACTGCTGAGCTTGCTCCACCCGTGGGCTTGTAGATTCATCTTTTACCCATGGCATGATTGGAATAGCAGGTCTCAATACTACTGGGTCTTACCCAGTCAGTCTTTCTGTATCTACAAGAGCCCAGTAACATGCCAGAAGCTGCCTCTCAAATGGTGTGTAACTTACATTAGGCAATTTTCAAGACCAGAACCCTAAAGGAACTTGCTTTTCTGTAAGCCCTTTCTGCCACAAACTCCATACAGCTACTTCCTCATTTGCTGCACCTAAAAGGCTGCCCTTTAGTGTAAAGTCCTCATGGCATAGCAGCTGCTACAGCTGCTTTAGCATCAGACAAAGCCTTTTTCTGCTGTTCTGCCCACTCAAATTGGGCTTTTTTCCTAGTTACATGGTAAATAGGTCTTAAAATCTCAGCCAAGAGGGGAATATGCTGTCTCCAGAAGCCCATCAAGCCAACCAAACATTCTGCTTCTGTTTTTATTGTTGGGGCTTGCAAAGTAGCAATCACATTAAGAACTCTCTCAGGAATATGCTTCACATGTCCTGCCCCAATCACCCCTAGAAATTGCACCTGCTGAGCTGGCCCCTGAATTTTCATTGGGTTAATCTCCCAACCTCAGGCCTCATGTGCTCAACCAAAACATTTAACACTTCCTGCACCTCATCCTCAGTGGAACCTGATATTAAAATATCACTGTGAACAAGAAACAAGGCAGAACTCAAAGTGATCTGTTCTAAGTCTCTTGTCGCCACCCAATGGCATAAGGTGGGGCTATGAAGATACCCTTGTGGCAGAACCTGAAAGGTATATTGTCTTCCTTCCCAAGTAAATGCAAATTGATCCTGAGAATCTGAGTCAATTGGAAGAGAGAAGAAGGCATTAGCCAAATCTTTAACTGCATGCCATGTCCCAGCATTCTTCTCTATATTTTCCAACAAACTCACCATATCTGGTACTGCTGCTGCCAACGGTGGAGCCTGCTTATTTAACTGATGTTAGTCCACAGTCATTCTCCATGTCCCATCAGGCTTTTTCATGGGCCATACAGGGGAATTAAAAGGAGAAACTGCTCGTCTTAGAATCCCTACTTCCAAAAGCCCCTGTATGGTTTCAGATATCTCTTTTTGCCCCCCAGGTAGCCAGTATTGTTTGACATTTACTGGCTTCTCAGGTGGGGGTATTTCCAAATGTATCCATTTTGCCCTTCCCACTAAAATAGCTTGAATTCCAAAGGCAAAATGGCCCATTGGAGTCTGACACTCTCATCCTTTTAATAAATCAATTCCAACAATGTACTCATGAACACGAGAGATCAGTAGATTTGCCAAGAAGGGAGCTGACTTTCCCAAAGCCAAATGCAGCTGTACCTGTGTGGCACGGTCTTCTGCATTTCCATATGAATTAATATATTTAGTATCCCCCTGATGCTTGTTAGGATTTCCATAAATGATTGTCCATTCTGACCCTATATCCATCAGGGCTAAGACTTTTTGTATTTTATTATGAGGCCAGTAAATTGTTTGTGGTAAATAAGGGCATCGGACACGACTGAACGACTGAACAACAACAACAATCCAGGGAAAGCTGTCTTTATTAGCCTCACCACTGGAGCCTTACCACACCCCTAATCCAGAGGCTGGGGCATCTCCCACCCCCTATTCCTCTTCTAGGTAGAGGGGGATATAATCGCTCTTCAGGTGGGGCTGTTGGGGTAGTTTCCCTCACCTGTGCATTTCCTAGAACCTTTTCCTCTTCAGAGGCACATATTTACATATTTTATACAGCTCTAAATTTGAAAGTTAATGTATATCTGCTTTTGGCACACCCACTTTAAGAAGTTCTGCAAACATTTGACTTCGTGGTATTTTATTATTGAATTCCCATTTCTGAAAAATTTCTCCCTCTTTAGCCACTCGAGTACGAGGCTTGTGAGCATTTTCTCTCTGTACATCTCCTAATTGCCCGATCAGCACTACAAACTCCCCCACGGTTATTCCCTGTGCTGGACCCAACAATGCTAGCAGATATAGGAAGGGGCTCCTTTCATTAAACGTGCCCTCATCCCAGCTGTGAGACGTTGAGTGTCAGGTCCTGTAAATCCCTGCTGGTAGATTCCTGCTTGCAAAGCCATGCCTCTTAATTGACCACCACCACCACCTCCTCCTCCTCCTCCTCCTCCTCCTTCTTCTTTGTAAAGCTTTATTAATTTTTCAAGATACAATTCATTGGCGATCACTCGTAGCTGAGTAAGATTGTCTTCCAAAGGTAAAATTTTAACGGTGGATCCGTAAGTGGCTATAAAGGCCAATTCTGGATCCGCACAACCTCCCACAGTGAGGGCATAGGTTTCCGGGTGGGAGACAGTCATGATGAGGGTTTGCCTGACGTGCCTTCGTTTTAGCTCTTTTCTCCCTTTCACCCTGTACTCGTGCTTCTTCAAAGTCCATAGCGCCATTAATAAAGGATGACCTCCAATTGAAACGCTCATGAGTTAGGGATTCCCAGTTCTCAATGCTGATATTACATTTTTTTAAATTAGCTTTGAGAGTATCTTTGAATCTCTTTTGCTGTCCACCAATATTCCGTTTTCCATTCTTAAGTTGGGAGTAAAGTAGCTGCTTTGGAAGACGATGGTCAGGCATTCGAACAACATGACCGGTCCAGCGAAGTTGATGTTGGATGATCATTGTTTCAATGCTGGTGGTTTTCGCTTCTTCTAATACGCTAACATTAGTCCACCTATCTTCCCAAGTAATTTGCAGAATTTTTCGGAGGCAGCGTTGATGGAATCTTTCAAGAAGTTGGAGGTGGCGTTTGTAGAGGGTCCATGTTTCACAGGCGTACAGAAGGGTTGGTAGTACAATGGCTTTGTAAACAAGCATTTTGGTCTCCCTGCGAATGTTCCGATCCTCAAACACTCCACACTTCATTCGGGAGAAAGCTACACTCGCAGAGCTCAGGCGATGCTGAATTTCAGCGTCGATGTCGGCTTTTGTAGATAGATGGCTGCCGAGATAAGAAAAGTGATCGACATTTTCTAGTGACACACCTTTAAGCTGGATTGATGGCGCTGCAGAGGGATTGGTTCGAACTTGCTGGTAAAGCACTTTGTTTTTTTTAATGTTAATCGAGAGGCTGAGCTTTTCATATGCTTCTGCAAAGATGTTGAGGATAGTTTGAAGATCTTCCTCGGAGTGTGCACAGACTACGTTATCATCAGCATATTGAAGTTCTATAACAGAAGTTGTAATTACCTTATTTTTTGCTTTCAGCCTACTAAGATTAAAAAGCTTTCCATCTGTTCGATATATAATTTCTACACCAGTAGGAAGTTTCTCTTCAACAAGGTGTATAATCATAGCGATGAAGATAGCGAATAAGGTTGGAGCAATAACATCCCTGTTTAACGCAGGATTCCACTTTAAATGGATCGCTTTGAGAGCCATTGTTATTCAGGATTGTTGCCATCATGTCGTCATGGAGTAACCGCCAGATGTTCAGAAAATTATCAGGGCATCCGATTTTCAGAAGGATGGTCCAGAGAGCAGTACGATTTACAGTATCAAAAGCTTTAGTCAGATCAATAAACGCCATGTACAGAGGGCGGTTTTGCTCCTTGCATTTTTCTTGAAGCTGTCGTGCAGTGAAGATCATATCCACTGTTCCCCTGGAAGGGCGGAAGCCAATTTGCATTTCAGGGAGGATGTCTTCTGATACAGATAGGAGATGGTTTGCGATGATCTTTGCCAGGATTTTGCCTGCTGTGGCTAGAAGGGAGATGCCTCGATAGTTTCCACAGTCTGTTCTATCACCCTTTTTAAAGAGAGTGATAATTATGGCATCCCTAAAGTCTGCTGGAATCTCCTCCCTCATCCAGATTTTTTCGATGAGCTTATGAAGTTGTTGTGTAAGTTCAGGCCTGCCTTTTTTAAAGACTTCAGCAGGAATCCCATCAGGTCCACTAGCTTTGTTATTTTTCATTTGTTTAGTGGCTTTACTGACTTCTTCCAAACTAGGGGGTACTGCAAGCTCATTTCTTATTTGTTTTTGCGGGATTTGCAAGAAGACTTCATCAGCCACAGTAGAGTGACGATTAAGGAGATTGTAGTAATGCTCTTTCCAGCGCAGTGCAATAGACTCTTTGTCCCTTAGAAGTTTAGCACCATCTACTGAGCGTAAGCCCAGACAAAATGTGGTCCCCTGGAGGAGGGAATGGCTAACCACTCCAGTATTCTTGCCAAGAAAACCCATGGACAGTATCAAAAGGCTAAAAGATATGACGCCGGAAGATGAGCCCCTCAGGTCGGAAGGTGTCCAAAATGCTACTGGGGAAGAGCGGAGGGCAATTCCGAGTAGCTCCAGAAAGAGTGAAGCGGCTGGGCCAAAGCCGAAAGGACGCTCAGCTGTGGATGTGTCTGGAAGTGGAAGGAAAGTCCAATGCTGTAAAGAAGAATATTGCATAGGAACCTGGAATGTAAGATCTATGAATCAAGATAAGCTGGATGTGGTCAAACATGAGATGACAAGATTGAACATCGACATCTTGGGAATCAGTGAACTAAAATGGACAGGAATGGGCGAATTTAATTGAGGAGACCATTATATATACTACTGTGGGCAAGAATCCCTTAGAAGAAATGGAGTAGCTCTCATAGAGAGTAAAAGAGTGGGAAAGGCAGTACTGGGGTACAACCTCAAAAACGACAGAATGCTTTCAGTTCAAATACAAGGCAAACCATTCAACATCACAGTGATCCAAGTCTATGCCCCAACCACTGATGCCGAAGAAGCTGAAGTTGACCGGTTCTATTAAGACCTAAAACACCTTCTAGAACTAACACCAAAAAAAGTTGTCCTTTTCATCATAGGGGACCAGAATGCTAAAGTAGGAAATGAAAAAATAACCGGAATAACAGGCAAGTTCAACCTTGGAGTACAAAATGAAGCAGGGCAAAGGCTAATAGAGTTTTGTCAAGAGAACAGGCTGGTCATAGCAAACACTCTTTTCCAACAACACAAGAGACGACTCTACACATGGACATAACCAGATGGTCAATACCGAAATCAGATTGATTATATACTTTGCAGCCAAAGATGGAGAAGCTCTATACAATCAGCAAAGAACAAGTCCTGGAGCTGACTGTGGCTCAGATCATGAGCTTCTTATCACAAAATTTAGGCTTAAATTGAAGAACGTAGGGAAAACCACTAGACCACTCAGGTATGACCTAAATCATATCCCTTATGAATATACAGTGGAGGTGGGGAATAGATTTAAAGGATTAGATCTGGTAGACAGAGTGCCTGAAGAACTGTGGATGGAGGTTCGTAACATTGTACAGGAGGCAGCAACTAAAACCATCCCAAGGAAAAAGAAATGCAAGAAAGCAAAGTGGCTGACTGATGAGGCTTTACAAATAGCTGAGGAAAGAAGGGAAGCAAAAGGCAAAGGAGAAAGGGAAAGATATAACCAACTGAATGCAGATTTCCAGAGAACAGCAAGGAGAGATAAGGCGGCCTTCTTAAATGAACAATGCAAAGAAATCGAGGAAAACAATAGAATGGGGAAGACTAGAGATCTCTTCAAGAAAATCGGAGATATCAAGGGAACGTTTTGTGCCAAGATGGGCATGATAAAGGACAAAAAAGGCAGGGACCTAACAGAAGCAGAAGAGATTAAGAAGAGGTGGCAAGAATACACAGAAGAACTATACAAGAAAGATCTTAATATCCCTGATAAATACGATGGTGTGGTCACTGACCTTGAGCCGGGCATCCTAGAGAGTGAAGTCAAGTGGGCCTTAGGAAGCATTACTAACAACAAAGCTAGCGGAGAAGACAGTATCCCAGTTGAGCTATTTAAAATCCTAAAAGATGATACTGTTAAAGTGATGCACTTAATATGCCAACAAATTTGGAAAACTCAACAGTGGCCACAGGATTGGAAAAAGTCAGTTTACGTTCCAATTCCAAAGAAAGGCAATGCCAAAGAATGTTCAAACTACCGTACAATTGCGCTCATTTCACATGCTAGCAAGGTTATGCTCAAAATCCTACAAGCTAGGCTTCAGCAGTATGTGAACCGAGAACTACCAGAAGTGCAAGCTGGGTTTCGAAGAGGCAGAGGAACTAGAGATCAGATTGCCAACATTCGCTGGATCTTGGAAAAAGCAAGAGAGTTCCAGAAAAACATCTACTTCTGCTTCATTGACTACGCTAAAGCCTTTGATTGTGTGGATCACAACAAACTGTGGCAAATTCTGAAAGAGATGGGAGTACCAGACCACCTTACCTGTCTCCTGAGAAACCTGTATGCGGGTCAAGAAGCAACAGTTAGAACCGGACATGGAACAACCGACTGGTTCAAAATTGGGAAAGGAGTACGACAAGGCTGTATATTATCACCGTGCTTATTTAACTTATATGCAGAATACATCAAGAGAAATGCCGGGCTGGATGAATCACAAGCTGGAGTTAAGATTGCCGGGAGAAATATCAACAACCTCAGATATGCAGACGATACCACCCTAATGGCAGAAAGTGAAGAGGAACTAAAGAGCCTCTTGATGAGGGTGAAAGAGGAGAGTGCAAAAGCTGGCTTGAAACTCAACATTAAAAAAACTCAGATCATGGCATCTGGCCCCATCACTTCCTGGCAAATAGAAGGGGAAGAAATGGAAGCAGTGACAGAGTTTATTTTCTTGGGCTCCAAGATCACCGCAGACAGTGACCGCAGCCATGAAATTAAAAGACGCTTGCTCCTTGGGAGGAAAGCTATGGCAAACCTAGACAGCATATTAAAAAGCAGAGACATCACCTTGCCGACAAAGGCCCGTATAGTTAAAGCTATGGTTTTCCCAGTAGTAATGTATGGCTGTGAGAGTTGGACAATAAGGAAGGCTGAGCGCTGAAGAATTGATGCTTTCGAACTGTGGTGCTAGAGAAGACTCTTGAGAGTCCCTTGGACTGCAAGGAGGTCAAATCAGTCAATCCTAAAGGAAATCAACCCTGACTGCTCATTGGAAGGACAGATACTGAAGCTGAAGCTCAAATACTTTGGCCACCTAATGTGAAGAGAGGACTCACTGGAAAAGTCCCTGATGCAGGGAAAGACTGAAGGCAAAAGGAGAAGGGGACGGCAGAGGATGAGATGGTTAGATAGCATCACCGATGTAATGAACATGAATTTGAGTAAACTCCGGGAGACGGTGGATGACAGGAAGGCCTGGCGTGCTATGGTCCATGAGGTCCCGAAGAGTCGGACACGACTAAACGACTGAACAACAACAACTGAGCGTAAGGGATTTGTACCATGGTTTGTTGGTCCATAGATGGCCTTTATGGCATTAAAAAAGCCCCATGCATCATGAGCATCTGCAAAATGTTGGGTTTCTTGGGCTTTTTTTATCCACCATATGTTCTTAAGTTCTCTAGTTCTTCTTTGGACTTCTGCCTTTGCAGTGGCGTAGATTTTTTTCTTAACGGCACAGTTAATATCTTTTTGCCATATCCGGAAGGCTTTCCTTTTCTTCTCAATAATATGTTCAATCTCACTATCGTTCTCATCAAACCAGTCCTGATGTCTCTTAGTTTGGTATCCGATAGTTTGTTCACAGGTTGAAATAATAGAAGTCTTTAATTTAACCCAGTGTTCCTCAACATTTTCAGGAAGTTCCATAGGCAGATGTTCCTTGAGAGTTGATTGAAAGCAAGCTCGTTTAATAGGATCTTGAAGGGCCAGTGTATTCATTTTACGCCTTGGTTTTCTTCCTTGGAGCCTACGATGAGGGACAATCTTTATGGCCATCGTGGATCAAATTAATCGATGGTCTGTCCAGCAGTCATCGGCGCTCGTCATGGCTCTGGTGAGAAGTACATCATGGCGATCTCTAGCACGGACAATTACATAATCTAAAAGATGCCAGTGCTTCGACCGTGGGTGCTTCCATGATGTTTTAAATTTATTTTTCTGGCAAAAGAGTGTGTTAGTAATGACAAGGTTATGCTCTGCACATTTAGTCAGAAGTAAGATTCCATTCGTGTTGCTGTTGTCAACTCCTTCTTTCCCAATGATCCCTGGCCACAAATCAAAATCACGCCCAACTCTTGCATTGAAATCGCCCAGGAGGATAATTTTATCCTCCTTTGGTATCTCTGATAAGATGGTGTCCAGCTGGGTATAAAATTTTTCCTTGATATCCTCATCTGCATCTAGTGTTGGTGCGTAAGCACTTAGGATAGTTGCCTGTTGGTTTTTGGCGAGTTTTATTCACAGAGTTGAGAGTCGTTCGTTAATCCCAGTGGGAACGTCTGACAAGAGCTTCACAATGTCGTTTTTGATAGCAAAGCCTACCCCATGTATTTGTCGTTCTTGTTCAGGCAGTCCTTTCCAAAAGAAGGTATAACCTCCTTTTTCTTCCTTCAACTGTCCTTCTCCTGCTCTTCGAGTTTCTTGGAGTGCTGCTATATCAATATTAAAACGTCTCAGCTCCCTTGCAATAATGGCAGTCCTACGTTCAGGTCGTTCACTATCCATATTGTCTTGCAGTGTCCGTATATTCCATGTTCCAAAATTCATGTGTTTTTTACGACCGCTAGATGGTGACCCCACTGGTCACGGTAATCCAGTCAGGGAGAAAATGAGGCAGACTATGTTTAGGGCACCTTTTCTAGCCCCCTCCCCATATGGGGTGAGCAGAGTGGATCCTAAATAGGGCTGCTCAGTCATAGAAACAGCTGCCGAACTACTCAACTGCCTCGATCCTTGAGTTAGGGCGACTGAATCCGTATACACCGCCCATGTGCTGGTCCATGACTAGAAGATTCCAGATTTCACAGTCCTGCCCCCGTTGCCATTTGTCAATCGCCATGGGACTTTTGGTTGTTTTGGGTTTGGTGTGGTTGGAAGACGCCTGTGCGTGAATTTGTTTTATGTGTGGAGATCGGTGCACAACGATCAGCACACAACGTTCACAGAAAAAGGTTCTAATCCAATGGCATGGATACCATGACGATTGGTGACCTTTTGTCTGCTGCAGCCTTCATCCGCCTTCGCAGCCATTGTAACAATACACCTTGTTTTCTTCCACCTGTTCTGCCGTTGAGGACTTTCTTGGATCGTTCTTTGTCTGGTTCCTCCCCCTGGACCTTACCGCCATGGGTGACCCTACCAGGAGTACATGACTCCCGACGGCTTCGCTCACAGGGTTCATTGGGAACACACAAGCCCACTCACCACAACAAGGTGACGATCCAGCGAGTGAGTATTATTTGCTATCAGTGCGTGATTGCAAGAACTGGGTTCATGCAGTATTTTGAGGAAACACAGACTGTCATCTAGCATTGAAAGCACTGCATATGGCTGTTAAATTCCTCCAAATCCTGTGACCTACTTTTAATTCCATCCAACAGAAAAGGAAAATGATTGTAGGGTTACCTATATATTCCGCTGCCTTAAATGAATTTTTGCTGAACTTCAACATTTATTTATTTTTTTGTCCAGTTGCTTTCTTTGGAATGTAGCCCCCAGCATGCCTTTTAAAAGCCAAATTCAGTCCTTGGAGCACTTGCTTATCATCCCAGCCATAGAGCTTGAGCTTGTTATAGTCACTAAGTTTGGATTTCTGCCCTGTGAAATAACAACGTTCCAGGCTATTAGGATTCAGAGCCATGTTGCCATGACTTGGAAAATCTACAGATTTATATATTGGCAGTGGCAGAAGTGGAATCAAAGCAGTTGGTCTCCAACATTTTGTTCCTCCCCACCAGGAGCCACAAAATCAAAATGAGATAGACATGTGTGATTCTTTGGATCCTTTAGCTTTTGATCAGCACTTCTTTCACATGTCACATAAGAATATGAAGGAATCTTATTAAGCTTGTCATCCATGGCACGTTAAACATTCAAATGACTAAAACTCCCACCACCAACAGGTTAAAAAGTCTATGAATTTCCCCCTTCCCCCATTGAGCAGCACGGCTGGTATCCCTTTCCTCCATCTCTCAGCTTCTAGGTCGGAATCCACTGTTGTGGCTGCAGCACCCTTTGATCTGTCTAGGGTGCTGATTTGGTTACATAGGTGTAAAGTGAAATTCCCATTGATAGCATTCTTTCCTGCTTTACATGTCCGGTATTTTTCCTGTGAAGCACCATCAAACGTCCCTGTAAATTTGACAGATTGGTGGAATGTTTTTCTGGGCACCATGGCAGGGTGACATCCTGACATCCTGGCGCCATGGCAAGGTGACACCCTGACATCCCATTGCCCTGAAAATCATCCTTCTCCACAATTTGTGAAACACAGAAAACTTGCAGTACGCTGGGCTCTAATACATTGGAGGCACTTACCAGAGGAGGCGGCCTACCCATTCAAAATATGTATTTACATATTACACAGTTCTCAACCCCCTTTTTCCCTCGGGTTTGTTGGGAATCTGTCATGGAATTTCTTCACTAAACTAGGTGCTTTTGCATGCCTGCTGTCTACCCACTCGCTGTGAGATTTGTTAAAATGTTTCCATTTGATTAAGTATTACAAACTTCCTTTTTGTCGTCTGGAACCCAGCACTTCTTGTACTTCAAAATGCTGTTCCCATTTATCATTATGGGAGATAGCGCCTGTTGCTCTGGGTGCCAGGATGCTTAGTCTCTAACTTGTTTTAGTAAGCTACAATGAAACACAGGCTGGATTTTTTCAAGCTGTAATTGTACTGTTATGGCATTGATTACTTTGGTGATTGGAAAGGGTCCCACAAACTTTGGATCCAACTTTTTTGAGGGTTGTGAGTATTTTAGAAATTTTGTAGATAAATACACCCTCTCTCCTACTTTCAGTGGCCATTCTGGTACCCTTTTATTGTCAGCATATTTTTTGTTACTTTCCTTAGCATCCTTCAATGCATTCTCAATTCCTGGCCACCCCTAAGCAGTAGTATGTGTTTTATCCACTCATCTAATGAGGTGCTCTTGGACCTATCTGTTGGTAATTCTGGGAATGCTACAAATTCCTGCCATTTACCACTTGGAAAGGGGAAAATCCCATACTGTGATGTACTGAGCTGTTATAAGCTACTTCAGCAAATGAGAGTAGATCTACCCAATTGTCCTGCTGGTAGCTAACATAACACTGAAGGTATTGTTCTAGTACTTGCTTAATATGTTCAGAAGCTCCGTCCATCTCTGGATGATGACTGGAACTTAAGCCTTGTCCCATGCCAATCATCTTTAGGAATGCCCTCCAAAATTTTGAAGTGAATTGCATGCCCAGGTCACTGATAATTCGCTCAGGGCTCCCATGTAGTCAATAGATGTGTTGTATAACCAACTTAGCTAGTTGCCCTGCCATGGGTATGTTCGTGCAAGGGGTGAAGTGAGCTTGCTTTGAAAACAAATCGGTTACCACCCAGATCACAGTTTTCTTATCACTCTTGTTACACAAAGCTGCTCCCAGGTTTGGCTTATGGTCACTCACACACTCACAGACTGTTGAGGCAAGCGGATCTATCAGCCCCCCTTGCTTTCTACCTGGGTTTTCCAGATAGGTGCGGCTTGAGCAGACAAGGCACACAGCCCTGGTCAACACTAGGAAAACTATTAGGATTACACACACAAATCACTTCCAACCAAACACTGAGGCACAGGAGGTTCTTTGTAGTAAACGTAGACCCATTGAATTTAAAATAACAGCAAAACTTTACTGGTTACAAGGTACTTTTGCTCTTTCTTACATGCACATACATTCCACGCTTACCCATGTCCTTCCAACTAGGCTGCCAGGCACTAGCCAGAGGGATGGAAGCTGCCAAGTCTGGATCCAAGAACGACTCAAGGAGTGGGCGAGCATTGAGACCCCTTTTATCCCCAAAAGTCATTGCTTTGTTGATTCACAAGACTGCCAGCTACTCTTGCCTTGTTAATTAACAAGTCTGGTAGTTGTTGATTGAATTGGGGGGGTTCCCATGTGCTCAAGCCCAACTTCCTTTGTCTGCTTCAAGTGACACATTTTTCCTTAACAACTTGCTTCCTTCTTATCTACCTCCCCGAAGGGATCCCATAGACAAGATTCCTGGCTTTGTCCTCTCTGCTTACGTGCCTGCTTCATCTTTAGGTTATGGCAGCTTCAGCCTAGTCTCACACTCTCTGGTAAATCTACTATAAAGTCCATTGGTATCTGTTTCCAAGGCTGTGTGGGGCTTGCTACATTTTGTAATAGTCCTCTGGATTTACCCCCCACTGTTTTTGCCATTGCACAGATTGGGTAACTGACCACATATTCCTCTACATCTTTACATAGGGTTGGCCACCAGAATTGTCACCTTAATAGGTGTAAAGTTTTCAGGAAACCGAAGTGCCCAGCCGACTTTGCATCATGGCATCTCTCAAGCATTTTCTTCCTTAGGGGTTCTGGAATATACAGTCTATCCCCACTCCACCAAAATTCTTGTCTCTCTGTTAGCTTGTCTTTGTTAGCTTGCAGCCATGCGTCAGTGCTTAATGCTGAACACAAATCGTTTTGTATTTCTCCATCTATACTTATTGATGGGTTGTCTTTCTGGCTCCTAGTGACCGCTGTCATCCCTGGTTGTCAGGCAGGGATGAGTGCATCTATAAACTCTTTCCTCCTTTGTGTTGCAGCTGTTGGGACAATGCATCGGCTAGAAAAATTTTCCCAGGCAAATACTTGAGAGTGAAATCAAATTGGCTAAAGAACTTTGCCCATCTACCTTGCTTAGGATTTAATTTTCTCGGGGTGCACAGTGCTTCTAAATTTTTATGTTCTATCCAGATTTCGAATGGGTAGGCCACCTCCTCTGGTAAGTGCCTCCAATGTATTAGAGCCCAGCGTACTGCAAATGCCTCTGTCTCCCAGACATGCCAGTTGCGCTCCATGTCAGAGAATTTGCAGGAGAAATAAGCACAAGGTCTCAGGTTCCCTCATTCATCTTTCTGTAATAGAATTTCCCCCACAGCCATATCTGATGCATCAACCTGTATGATCAGAGGCTTCGTGGGGTCAGGGTGTTTCAATATCGGCTCCGAGGTGAACAGTGATTTTAATTGCTTGAAATCGGCTTGGCATTCCGCCATCCATTGTATGGCTGCCCAAGGACTTTTCACTGCCTTTGGTTCTCCCTTCCCCTTAGTTTTCAACAAATCAGTCAGGGGCAGGGCCATCTGTGCAAAATTAGGGATAAAATGCCTATAGAAATTTGCAAACCCCAAGAAACTTTGTAGCTGCTTTCTAGTTCAGGGTGGTTCCCAAGGCACTACGTATCATACTTTCCCCGGGTCCATCTCAATCCCCTTACTGGATGCTCAGTATCCCAAGTAATCTAGTTGCTCACTATGAAATTCACGCTTTGACAGCTTCACATACAATCGATTTTGCAGCAACTGCTTCAGCTCCTCTCTTACCAAAGACACATGCTCTTCCATTGTTTTGGTATAAATGAGGATATCATCCAAATAGA